>CM073576.1:150475765-151075765 GCA_037074715.1 Magnolia kwangsiensis | reverse complement strand
AAAAAATCCTATTTATAAAAGGCTTCATTAACTTAATCTCTTCACAAATATTTTTGTTTTATTCACATATATCACTTGAATAAAGTTATATCACCTACTGCTCGATATTATTTTAATAGTAACTTCCCTAAGTGAATATTTATTTATTCTAAAGTATTTTGTACCATAAAATTCATTAAATATGTTTTTTTTTTTTAAAAAAAAAAAGATCCTTGAAACTAAGTACATAATATACATTTTGAAAATCCTATGTAGCTCACTTTCTTAAGTTCTAATAAAACATTTTGTTTTACATTGTTTATGTATTGATTGCGAAAAAGCAATTTAACATGATATTAGTAATGTTATATATGATTGATTCTTCTTCTTCTTTTTTTTTTTTCATAAACCAATAAACCATAAAATTATGGAAGGAGGCAACATGCATAAGATCATCCCTTAAAATCAGGCAAAATATGACTTGAACAAAAACATAAGATCACCATCTGGCCCAAAATTTAAGTTGCATATGGTATGATTGAATGCTAGCATCATTCATTAGTCATTCCTAATTTAGCTATCACAAGTAAAGAATATTGTGGTACAAAACGATTGGATATATCTACGATAGTTTCATAAGATAACTACAACAATGATTGGGTCCTTACTCTTGCCCGGGTGGTAGACTCTCGGGAGTTTCAACTCTCGGTCAAGGGTTCAAGTACCCATAGGTTGTGAAATTCCACCAGTGTGTGTGGGGTGTGTGTGCGTGAGTTAAAAAAAAAAAAAAAAAAACTACAACAAGGAATAAATAATCCATAAAGAAATATATCAATTGAAGTTCTTACATAAGATGGCTAGACCTTGCATGTGTATATAATTTTGTTGATTACTTTTTTCTGCCAATTTTTTTTTTATAAAAAATTTCACATCTTCTTTTCCCTATTTCATACGTTGTGATGGTTCTCATTTTCTTGTGCATATTTAATTCTTGGTTTAAATATAATTTATTATTTTCTTATAATTTAAACTTAGAGATTTCTTTTATAATATTTTTATTATTGTGTCATAGAAATCTAATAGTTTGTTTAATTTTACACTAGTGATTTAAACTTTCCTTCCGTTTTCTTTGAAGCAAATTCATGTGTATATTTTTTCACTCAATAAAACACATTTAAATTAGTTACATTGTAATGAAAGAGTTAGTTTGAGATTGGGATCGATTTACTAATCATATACATAAATGATATTTATCTTTAGCTTATAATGATGAATAGATGATGTTAATTATGAAAAATATAAGTATGGGACAAAATAAATTTTAACTACTATAATTCTATACGTAAATGGTAATTGGTCTTTAACTAATAATGAATAGATGATGTTAATTATGAGACACAGAAATATGAGCAAAATAAATTTTAACTACTATAATTCTATACGTAAATGGTAATTGGTTCTTTGGCTAATGATGAATAGATGATGTTAATTATGAGACATATATAAAAGTATGGGACAAAATAAAATTTAACTACTATAATTCTATTAGCAAATGGTATTTGGTCTTTAGCTAATGGTGAATAGATGATGTTAATTATGGGACATAGAAGTATGGGACAAAATAAATGTTAAATACTATATAATTATATACATATATGATAATCGATCTTTAGCTAATGATGAATATATAGATGATGATAATTATGAGACATATATAAGTATGGGACAAAGTAAAGGCTAAATACTATAATTGTATACATATATGATAATTGGTCTTTAGCTAATGATGAATAGATGATGTTAATTATGAGACATAGAAGTATTGGACAAAATAAATGTTAACTACTATAATTGTATACATAAATGATAATTGGTCTTTAGCTAATGATGAATAGATGATGTTAATTATGAATCTTAGAAGTATGAGACAATATAAATTTTAACAATTATACAAAAAGATGACAAATATTGCTCAATTGAGCTAAGATGATTATGATTTATATAAAAATAACAATGGCACTTGAAAAGTTTGTAATTCAAGCAACCAAATACTTTACTCAATGGTTTTATGATGAATTTAGATGTAATTGATTTCCATGACCAAATCGGATGCCCGACGCCAAAGCATGTGGGTGGTGTACATAGAGGAGAAAAATATAATGATGTGAAAGTGATGCTTGGACGGCAACGAGTGTTTCTTAAGTCTCATAGGCCCTTGATTATCAATTTGTGTTTACGCGACATGTTTAAACTTAAATTACATCTTTTATTTACATATGGTTTGATAAAACTTTGCATCATACATATTTTAGTAAATTCTTGTAACTTTAATAAGTATCTTATTTGAAAGTTCTCTTGTACCCAATTGATTTAGCTCCTTGAGATTAAGGATTGTCCCTCTTACATAAAATCACTTCTTAAGAGATCAACATTAAATGGAAGAATTATTTATAAAAGAAGTTATTAAAAAAATAAGATAAACAAATTCTTTAGAAAACTTATTCAAAAATAAGTTAAACAAATACTTCACAAAAGCAAGTGTTGTTCTTAGTAACTCTTTTATTATTTGTCCACAAAAATTTGGCAAATTTGGCTAGCATGAAGAATATTATAGAATAAATATTTTTCATTACTTATCAACAATAATTTTCTATTTAAGCTTAATTATGTTCAATATATTCATAAGTGCAAAAGAGGTTGTAAAGGTCTAGAGGACGTGCAGAGGTATTGCATTTATTTATCAATGAGAGTGTAAGAAAGACTATCATTTCATTGCTATGTGTTTCTAGGATTAAGCTCGAAATATCTGAGCTTTTTCTCTTTGTATCAATCTTGCGAGATGGGCCACCTACTCTTAAGTTTATACAATAAAAAGACTATTATTACATTCATAATTCATACTTATTTTTGGGTGGTCAAAATGATTGACTTCATGATAGAGCTTATATACATTTACTTCGATTTAGAAAAGGTTTGTTGTTAAGAAATCAAACAAGTTAAGATTGTTCTATTTCTCATTCATGACTTTATCTATAGTGATGACAATAAAGAAATGATTCTATTTTTAGGAAACAAAGGACCCTAGAATTAGAGAAGTATTTGAAGGTACTTTCAACAAATTAAAAGCTACTCTAGTTTAAAAGAAACTACATAAGTATCCTATTACACAAATTACAGTTTTCTTTATAAACATTTGATTATTAAGAATGACAGAGTGCACTGATAATTTCTCGTGTGTTTCTTTACAATATTTGCCAATGGAATTATTACCAATGAAATTCTGAACCTCAAATACATCCTTTTAAGGATTCTGACAACCATCATGAACATACATTTAGGGTTTAATTCTACCTATATAGGTAGATAGCCATAAACAGTACATACTCTTAAGTAGTAGAAACAGTCTATTACTTTTTCTTATGATCTAAAATTCATAGAGAGAGAGTAGATTACTTTTTCCTATGATCTGAAATCCAGAGAGAGAGAGGATTACTTTTTTTTATTATGGTCTAAAATACATAGAGAGAGAGAGAGGGCAGGCAGAGATAAAAAGAGAAAATCATCATATGGTACAATGGGGCTTGTCAGAGATTTGTGCAGCTTTGCAAGCCTTCCAGTGCACGCATCAATACCCCTTGCTACCCATGCTCTACTCCATGAAATCATAAATTCCACCCCATTGGTTCCTATATAAACCCCACATTCATGTGGTATTCCCACAGGAGACAATGGCTACTTTTTTCCAATGGTTTTGGGGCCTCTCCCTCTCACTTTCTCTTTATTATATTCACTCAGCATCCGCATCCCATGTAACTTTATTCTACCAAGTCCTTCACCTTTTTTCCCCTCTAATCACAGTCTCACATCATTCTTTCCTTTGATATTCTTTTCTTTTCTTTTCTTTTCTTTTCTTTCAGGTCCACATAGTCTATCTAGGGCTCTCCCATGCCCATGATCCCATCCTCACTACAAAATCACACGTCCAACTCCTCTCTAATGTCTTTGCTAGGTATCCATCTCCCTTTCTTCTCGTTCATTGAAGCCTTGCATTAGTTTCTTCATATCTCAATAACACTATATTTCTTTGTTTTCTCACAGTGAAGATGATGCCAAAGAAGCCATGCTATATAGCTACAAGCATAGCTTCTCTGGCTTTGCAGCTAGGCTCAACTCCACGCAAGCTACCACCTTAGCTAGTGAGAAAAGCTAAACCTAATTCCAACTGCCCATGAATTTTTAGAGCTTATTACTTACATTTTTTGCTTAAAATCAAGTTCTTTCCCTAGTGAGATGAGAAACAAAAACAAAAAAATTTGCAGGCATGGAAGGGGTGATATCAGTTTTCGAGAGCAAAACCTTGCAGCTGCACACTACAAGAAGCTGGGACTTCATGGGCCTCACCTTGAACCA
Source organism: Magnolia kwangsiensis (assembly GCA_037074715.1). Taxonomy (NCBI): domain Eukaryota; kingdom Viridiplantae; phylum Streptophyta; class Magnoliopsida; order Magnoliales; family Magnoliaceae; genus Magnolia; species Magnolia kwangsiensis. The sequence continues at coordinate 151,071,376 of CM073576.1, read as the reverse complement.
TGGTAAATCCACACCGTTGCAGCTTGCTTATGGTGATGATATAGTCGTCGGCGTCTTTGATACAGGTGTACTATCTTAACCCTCTTGTTATTTAGTTCACTTACCCTAATATATAAGGAGGTTTCAAGTCCAACCAGTTGGACAATAAGTAACCGTCACCCTGGTGAATAACTTCCAATCTTTCATGTGTGCAACATCGAACCGTCCAACAGTTTGTCCCCATCATGAGGATCGCCTTAAACAGAAATCAGCCATGTCCACACATCGAGTGGATCACATTTGCATTTTGTTATCTATTAATGGCTAGAAATTGTTTAAAATCGTATGCCCCACCTGACGAGTGGATGTGGTATGCACATGATATAATGTAGGTTATTCACTAGATGGGTGGATGGCGAATCCAACCCGTCGGGCTTGAGACCTTCCCTACTCTCTCTCTCTCTCTCTCTCTCTCTCTCTCTCTCTCTCTCTCTCTCTCTCTCTCTCTCTCTCTCTCTCTCTCTCTCTCATAAACACATTTTTTTTTTTTATAGCTTGATAAAAACCATCTCTTAAATGTATGAATTTCTGTTTAGTTTGTGGTTCTAACTCCTACACCGCATGCTCAAAATACAACTTTTGTATGACAGTAGACTGACCTTCCTATAAATGGAATGAAGAATCCATTATCAGTGAATGAAGAACTAGTATTTTGGCCTATGTGACACTTGGGAGGTATTATACAATGCTCAACTCAGGTTTTCAGTTTGTGAAGGGGTGGCCCATTGTTCAATGATCCAGATTGTTGATATGAAAAATCTCATCTTGGATCATTGTCCATGCACCGAAAATCTCCTAGATGAGAAAATCATTAGTTGTAAAATACACTATTAACATCCCATGTTCAATTAAAAATGACCATTGATTCAAGGATCCAGAGATCTATGGCGCAGAAGAATCCAATCATATCCACAAGGTGAACCACTGAATCATGGGCCCCAATTTGTAGAAGTTCAAACCCTTGCAAACGGTATAATGTAAATAGTTTTGAGTTGAGCTTTGTAAAATGACTTGAGATATAATATACAATGTCCGATCTAACCATTTGCATTTCCAGCAAATTGCATGAGTAGGGAATGATCAACCCATTCATATGGTGGGCCATCCATGGTAGAACCCACTGGGGGCCATCCACTGTAGAATCCTTGCCAAGAATATGATGGAGGTGGGATCTATCATATTAAGGAGATCATTTTGCCTTCATCGCCACTTCGGATCTAGGGTGTGTTGCTGCCTACAGGGACCCACACATGCTGATTGGTCTGGTGATCGGAACTGTCCATATTGTGGACTATATTCTATAAGATACACCACCAAAAGCTCACGCTAAATGAATGACTGTGACCATCACTATATATAGATGAATCTAATGGAAAGAAGATTTTCAGTGGCTTGCATTCAGCTATAAAAATCAAAGGTTATGATCATATTTAAAGTGTGATTATAAGGAAATATATTATTTATGTTATTGAAATAATTTGGACGGTTCAGATCAGAGAAACAGATCCGCATGCGGGCCCCAGTGGTTGGCTACGTACGAATAAACCTATGTCGCGACAGCAGCAAAACGAACTCCATATCATGCGCGTTGAATCGACGAAACCAAGCACAACGTCCTCAAAACAACGTTCCCTCTGTCTGATTGATAAGTTCAACTGATTAGGCTGCTGGATCGGAGCGATCTTTTGTCACCTGACATCAGCCATGTGGTAGGTGGGGTAATGGATCCAGACTGTCCATCTTTTGTTTCCTTTCTGTGGATGGTTCAGAATTGAAGATCATATCAGAGGGTCAATTCAAGCCAGTAGTTTTTCCTATTAAATATTGGCCCACAATTATTTTGACTTCAACCGTCCATTTTTTATCCACCATTTTTTTGTTTGGGATTGTTTAGTTGGTGTTATTCCAAGGCCGTCTATAGATAAGGGTGAATAGATGGACGTTCTGGATCCGCCACCCCACCTACCACATATCTGGTACCGGATGATAAAACCGTCGTACTGATCCAGCACGTTGTGAAGTTGCATGAAAACAAATCATGCACGTGGACTGGGTGCATTGGTAAGAAGTGTTGAACATGTATCGCGACACAGTATCACTACTATCTGTCGCCCCAGTTGGGCCCACATTCTAAGACATTCTCATGATTTCCATTTTCTTGCATGATTTATGTGTCAGCGTAAGAAACGGAGGATGAACGTATGTTTCTGACATGGTATTCATCATCCAGAGTTTTTTCATTGGCCCACACTCAACTACTGAAATCAATGGTATTCATTACCCTTGAAGAGGAATATTTTATTTTATATTATCTATCTTATAAGAAAAAATAAAATGGACGGTTCTATTTACGGGACTATCTATTTATATGGCCTCATATTGGCGACACATGTTGACGGTCCTATGGCGCGACATAGAAAAATTAAAATCGGTTTTGCCAAGCAGCCGTTCCCGCGGCTGTCAACGTCTTCCAACGGTCGGCTTCACAATTACAAAAATGACCTTCTGTTTTCATATTATGACTATCAGGACATCCACGTAGTATTTCTTACAACAAAGCTCAACCTTCTACCGGAGGGTCCTGCTCTCCAGGAACCGTACACTTTTTCCTGAGGCTGGATTCCGTAGGTTTTTGACGATGGTTTAATGATCCAAACCGATAATCTGATGTGCCTCAACGTTGATAAATTACGAGATCAGAAACTTTGATCAATTGATTTTTTTTTTTCTTTTGAATGTGATCCATTGGTGCCTTTTCTCCTTTTAACTGCCCATATTTAGGATCATTTTTTAGGACAATCCATCCACGGTGGGTCCCTCATCTCGGTGGTTTAGATCATCAAGCCATGGTCCTAACTGCACGGATCTTTGCATGTGAGCAAAGTTGCTCTATATAAGGGGTCTGACAATCAGGACGGTCCACTTATCATGTGGGGCCAAACCTGTATGTTGGGTCAGATCCACAGCCGTCCATTGGTTTCACCTACCCAATATTGCAGATGATACATTAAAACCAGAATAAGCAGGAGCCATTGTATTACACGTGGCCTAGTTATCCCATCAATCTGAACCGTCCAATTAGTGGGCCTCGTTATGGATGGAGGATTTTTCAAGAACTATAGTTATCAGAAGACCATATCCATCACTCTTACTTTCCAGCTCTTAATGTTGTCCATTAACTTTTTTTTTCTCCCACCTTCAATTTGAAGGGCAATTTTTATATGGCTAGGATCATCAGATCCATGCGTATCTTGAATTAATTTCCATCCAGATCGGGCCCCACTAGATAAACAATCCTGATGGAAAGATAACCCCGACACTTGTAATCCCACACAACGTGGCTCTACTATATTTTGGTTCGTCTGGTTGTACGGTATCATTTCACATCCAATACGGGCGCAGCCTGCCTTTGTTAAATGCTCTCTACAGTATACTCCACATATCCACTGAAAACCGTGCTCCAGCAGATATAACCCAACGTTACATGGCCTTGATTCAAGAGAAAGCATGTTGATATTTTAAGCACCTTTGACTATCACGGGCCCAGATCCCTCGCATGTGTGCTATGTCAGCACATTTGCCACAAGATCACCTCTACAATTTGTGCTCCTGCAGCACACTGTTCAGTTTAAGGAGGCTTTCGTTCATGCAACTCCATTGAGAACGACGTACCGAAATCCGGCCATAATAAGAGTTTTGTAGTTGTATATCTCTTCCCAGCATAAGAGAGAGTTGCTTTCCTTTCAGGGAATTTTATATAATTAAAAAAAAAAAAAAAACTACTTGATTATATATGGAATTTACGTTCCTGTACTTTTTTAAAAAGGTTTTCCAAAATGATACCTCATTCATTCGTATAATTACCATTCCATTACATTTGTTTAATGGCTAGCTGAGTAAGCTGCTTGGGTTGGCCCACTGTGATATTTATGAAAGTTCACAAAGACCATGAGGTGCATCACCGTAGGTTAGGCAAAGGGCCCAAAATCACCCCCACCAACTCTCGTGCTCTAAGGTTAAGGTGATTTTTGGACCCTTAGCCTAAAGCCACCTAAATCCCGAATGGGGCTGATTTTTAAATTTTTAATATGACCTGAGATGGCTCACAGTGGTTAGAGTGAATTTTACACGAGCATCCTGGTGGGCCCACGTGAGCCATCTACCATTTACTTGCATGGCGTGAAATGGTAATTATAGCAAACTAGCTTTTTTAAAATCTTTTTGAAAAGGTATCAAATGTAATTTGTAGTTTTTTAAATTATGTTTTGTTTTTTGTGTGTGTGTGTCCCAATTTCTTTTATAAATCTCTGTAGATTCTTTACACAGCTGCAACAAGTGGATTTACAGCTATAATAATTACATTTGAAATTCAAAAGAGAACCAAAGAGAATCATGTTGGATTATTAGCGTATAAAAGGAGTTTTATAGTGGTAATTCTCTCCTTAATTAGAATGAGAAGTTCCTTTTATGATACTATCACGATAAATAGATTTACAGTTGTAACAACTAGTTTGAAATTCTAAAGAGAACCAAAGAAAGCTATATGAGATTCTCTCTAATACCACATGTATTTTACGTCCGTACATTTGCCATAGGTATGTATCTCTTCAATTTATGTTCCTACTGTCGTCCATTCTTCAATATAATTAACATGCACGGCTGGGATTAGAAAAACAAAGGCCAAAAAGTTCAATCCAATGGTCTAGTGAGTATTTTAGCTTCTGGCGACCACTTTAATTATAACTGGTTATCCATTTCACCTAGATAATATGTTGTTAGAAATTCATCCATAAGCTCTGCATACTGCACAATGCCACTAATATTTACTTATTTATGATGAAGGTATCTGGCCAGAATCTAAAAGTTTCAAGGAGGATTTAAATACGGGACCCATCCCCCGATCATGGAAGGGTGAGTGTGTCAAAGGCGAGGATTTCAAGCGAAAGATGTGCAACCGTAAGCTGATCGGTGCAAGGTACTACGTGAAAGGCTTCGAAGAGCTTAATGGCCCACTAAACAAAACAGCCAACATGGATTATCGCTCCCCTCGAGATCCACTGGGCCATGGGACCCACATTGCATCGACAGCCGTTGGATCAGTAGTGGAAAATGCATGTTTCTCTGGGTTTGGATGTGGCACAGCTAGAGGTGGTGCACCTAGGGCAAGGTTGGCAGTGTACAAGATATGCTGGAACTTGAACTTTGAAGGGAGGTGTACTGAGGCTGATATACTGGCGGCTTATGACAAAGCATTGCATGATGGGGTCAATGTGATCTCATCTTCACTTGGGCTGACGGCCCCTTTGCCGTCGTTCTTCTCGTCAGCAACGGATATCGGTTCGTTCCATGCGTCCCAGTTGGGAGTTTCTGTTGTGTTTTCTGCAGGGAATTCCGGTCCGGAGCCATCTCTAGTGGGAAATGTATCACCATGGGGTACTTGTGTGGGTGCTACGAGCATGGACCGGACGTTTCCGACTCAGATTCTACTCGGCAACCATATGTCTATCACGGTATTTCTTTCTCTTGCTTGCAATGAAGTTGATTTATTTTATTTTATTCAAGTCGAGTCGTGACTCGACTGAGTTGGATGGGGTTGAATCGACCTGACTCGGCTGAGTTGGTGGAGAATGAATGGGTGAGTTGTGGTGGTTAACCAGATCGGTTCCAACCGAGTCTGAGTCAACCCGGACAAGTTTCATCCGAGTCATTGAGTCATCAATGCATGGTCTATATGAGAGTTCATAGAAGGGTTTTTAACTGGGAGAATCTTTCAATTTTATGATTTTTTTTTTCAAAAAAATAAAAATAAAATGTAGAAGGAGCTTGACTATATATATTAGCCAAAACAGAACTTTTGATTATTGGGAGCTTAATGATGTGTTGTATTTCCATGCCATCTATCTATTTTTTTTAGCTCATTTTAAGCTGTAGTTCCAAAAATTAAGCAGATCTAAGTCCCAGGTGAACCATACCATAGGAGAAAGTGGCAATTGAATGACTACCATTAAAAAGTCTCAAGGACCCATGGGAATGTCATCGTAACGTTTCTTTTCAAGCCAAACTATTGATATGGTAACCTAGACTTGGATGAAGGCAAATTAAAAGTATTAGCTTGGTAAAATAACCCCTTTTGCCCACAAAAAGCTTTTAATGTATATTCACCTATGTTGCTAATGGTGTGGCCAACTTAAGATTTGGATCTGGGTGGTGACTAATCGACTCCCGCTTGAACGAGTAGGCAAAAAGTCCCATGCTAAATACTTTGGATGAAAAGATTTGCATTGAATGAATGCATTGATCATTTTCTTCATTCTCCGGATTTTTAACATGGTTTAAGTCTACTTTATTTTATGATTGAAGTTTAAGATTTTACTTTTCTTATTATTTGTGCCATTTTGTTTTCGTTCCATTGTTGAGCCAAAATCTAATTCCGAAGGTGGGATATATAAAAGATGAATCAAGGTAGGCCCCACATGCTAATGGTAAAACACGATAAGATGTGTTACTGGTAACACCTAATCTGCTCCCTTGATTCGTAGGGCACGATGAAATGACCATCTGTTCCCTTATCCATGTGATATAAAAAGTTGGGGGAGTCTATGCAATGGAAAGTTTTATGAAGGTAACGGTAGTACGTAGCATCTAGTCTGTTAGTCATTTATGTCAGTTTTATGTTAGGATATTATCCAAAAAAAAATAAAAAATCTCAATCCATAACTTAAGTGGAATACACCGTACAAATGTGGCCCATCATTTGTGCCTCTTCTTGTTAGGACGACCCAAAAATAATCCCAATTCATAACTCAAGCCACCATGCCACATCGAAATGTAGCTCATTGAAGTTTTAGATGAGCTAATATTTAGTATTTGTATAAGTTTTTGAGTAGCCACTTAAATAATTAAATTTATGAATTTAGGTTTCTTTTATTTTAATAAAAACGAAAAAAAAAATAGTATTTGGCACTGACTTGCCTCATGGACAGGAAGAATGGCATATAAACATCCAATGGCCAAAAAGGTTCTAACCGTAGAGTTTCAATTCTGTTGGTGTCCTGAGTGCTGTTCACTTGAGTTTTCGATTTTGTTGATTTTGTGGTTAATGTATTAAAATTAGCTGGCGTGAATGATGAACGGAGTTCATGTCCTATAGTTAAAGTTTCAATGAGAAAATACATATAATCGGGGTCTTTTTTATAAAACTTCTGAATTCAGAGGACATTTCTTGTAAAAATCCCATCATGACACTCTCCCATGATGAGCATGTTCACGTGGACATGGTGGAAATTCATGGATTTTAAAAATTACAAAAGAAACCTACTATTTAAGAAAAATCATTAGGATCTTTCTTGAATAGGAAGCTTGGATTAGAAAAATAGGACAGATGATATCAAATGGCCATCCTTTTCATCGTCCACGTGGCAGGCTACACTTTGAACGGGACAAGGCAATACCTTTAGTGGCCCTACATGGACGGCCAGAGTTAAAAAGTCAGCCAAAACGGATGTTCCTGGAGATTCAATTGTTGGCCTCAAATGGACGGTTAGTTCGTGTGGTGAGAGAAAGGGATGGCTAGGATTGTCTCTTTAGAGTGATCTTTTTTAAGTGTGTGCCACCGAAGACAGAGGCCATTGGATTGACGGTCCGATCAACCGTCTAGTCTTCCACGTGGCTCTTTGGGTGTTTCGATTCGGAGTAGCATTACAATTTGTTTTTGCCACAACTCTGTAAATTGTGGCAAGTGGCCACTCAACAAACCTGGTATAAGATGCATGCCGATCCGAACCACTCAAAATGTGGGCCTTGTTATTGATGGGAGATTTCCAGAAAATCACACCAATCGACCGATTTACCCGTCTGATTTTGTCTATTGAATGTGGACCACTGACATTTTATTAACTGCCCATTCACTTCCACCAATTGAATTTGTTGGGATCGTCCGATCAATTGAATCCTGGAAGATGCTGATCATCTACAAATGGGCTCACGATCTGAGCAGTTTTGATTGGCGTGCATGTACGTCACGGACATCGTAGATTAGTTGCCTCGGTTTGGTTAGTTGTGGTGAACAAACATTTTTAGTTTAGTCTGGAGTTTCATGATTGGATGGACGAGGATTGGCTGCGAAGCTAGATGGAGCCCATCTTATTGTTTGTAAGAAATCCACTCCGTCCATCCATTTTTTTCAGCTCATGTTAGAACATTAACCGAAAAATGAGACAGTTCCAAAGCTCAAGTGGGCCACACAACCGGAAACAATGTCGATCTCCCCGTGGAAACATTCGTATGGCCACAGAAGGTTCGGAAAGTACCACTTTGCTCTAAGGAGTCTGGAACACCTCGAGTGCACTTTGTAAGTGTACTCTTTAATACGTGAAGCGGCGTACGCATGTGTGGGATTCGAACCGTTCCTCAGCCGATTCTTGATGTCTAAATGCAATCTCTCAACAATCAAGCTGATGCGGTCATCAGTCGGGCCAAACGCTGAAATAGAATATAGACCGTTGGTTAGTTTCTCTTATTTCATTTTTTTATTTTCTAACCTTCTTTGAACATTTGGCTCCAAGTGGAGATCGGATCCATCTAACTTTTGAGTGATGACATGTGGATAAGCAGCTCTGATCTCACACACTTATGCCTGATCATCTACACGTATGAGGCGAGTACACTTACAAAGTTCACCCTAGCTAGAGTTCACTTGTCATATATATATATATATATATATATATATATATATATATATATATATATATATATATATATATATATATATATATAAAATGTGGTCCCTTAATGATGGTGCAATTCCTTTATAGAGAAATGGTCTTCATTTGAAAGGGAGAGGGAGAACGACGGATGGGGGGCCCATTGTATTACCCCCATTCTTTGTTTGTGGGGTCCACCATGATGTGGGTCTAAAATCCACTCCATAAATCATGTTCGCCACTGAAAAAAAAAAAAAAAAAAAACAATTCCAAACTCAAGTTGGCCACAACATAAGAGTAGTAAAAAAATAAGGCTAAAACCTTTAGTTCACATACTGTGGCCCACTTAAGTTTTGGATTTGCTTAGTTACTATCCCTTCATTCTACTGAGGTGGGCCTGATGAATAGGTTGGATGGAAGATAGGCCCCATAATGGCCCCACACACTTAATGAAGTGTGATGAGTTGGATACAAGAAAATAAATGTGAAGAGAATGAGAAGGCCTTCATTTTAGTGAAGTGCATTACCTGATGAAGGGTTGGATGGAGGTGATTTCCACAAACATGGGCCCACATATAAACCTGCTTTGCCTCCCAACAAAGGAAGCAAATGTACAAAAGTCAAAAGATGGGAAGAGGAAGAGGCTTTGAATAGATGCGTGGGAGTGATAAAAGAGGAGATATAGAAAAAAATAAAAAATAAAATAAAATAAAATAATCTATGTGAGGGAGAGATAAAAGAGGAAGGAATACTGAAGAAAAGATAGAAGGTAATATTTTAATTGGAAAAATTAAAAATAGTATAGAATGACACATTAGTTGTCATATCTCAAAATCGATTTAAGATGTATATATGGAGGTCGATATATATCTAATTGAGAGAGCATGGACCAAACAGATTTCTTCATTAGTTGGGTCTAGATATACCCGTACTGCACTGGTGCTAGGCCCAAACCTGACCTATCAGCAATATGAGATGTGTTAGTTGCATGCATGTTTGTACGTATCAATGCATGCATGCATGATCATGAAGGTTGCACCACTCATGCATGGTCATGAAGGTTGCACCACTGTGTTGAATCTCTCTCTCTCTCTCTCTCTCTCTCTCTCTCTCTCTCTCTCTCTCTCTCTCTCTCTCTCTCTCTCTCTCTCTCTCTCTCTCTCTCTCTCTCTCCATGCTTATATAATTAATGAAATGCATGGGTTTTTGGACAGGGTCAAGGCTTCATAGATCAAAACATGACTAAGGACTCGGTGTTCGAGTTGGTGTTCAGCGGCAAATACTTCACCAACGGGTCTCTCTCTCTCTCTCTCTCTCTCTCTCTCTCTCTCTCTCTCTCCCCCTCCCACCATAACTAGTGGTGGTATTAGGCTATTGTGGGTGGAGCCGGGGATAGGCTAGGGCTTTGAGGGCCCACCGTGCTGTTTATTTGCCATCCAACCTTTTTATAAGCTTATATAGATATGGGGCTGGGAAACAAAAAGATAAATATCAACTTGATCCAAAACTTTTGTAGCCTCAAAGAAGTTTTATCCATTTAATCCTCCCTATATGGTCCACTTGAGAACCTTAAATCTATCTCATTTTGGGGCTTGTTACCTAAAATGATATAGAAAAATGGATGGATAGTGTGGATAATTGGATGTCATGCAGACATCCTGTGGGGCCCATAGCTGCTCATTCCATTTCCACTACTAGCTAGTACCAATACCATTGGATCTCTCTCTCTCTCTCTCTCTCTCTCTCTCTCTCACACACACACACATATATATATGCACTTCATATGACAAAGCTCTGATATCATGAAAATTTTACAAGTTAAATTATAATTATTCACATTATATTTAAATAGTATATTATTAAAATTTTTCGATATATATTGATCCATCACTTTTTAACGGCTCGAGCTTTTAGAGAAAGTAATTATTTAATATGATATTAAAAGGAAAGCAGAAAATATACTTAATATATTCTCCTCCAGATATCTTTTTTATCATCTCTCTCCGATGACATTTAAGCCTGTTCATACTAATCTTGTTTCATCCATGTCTAGGGTTTGTGATATCAACAATTGGAATAACAAGTCTGCAAAAGGTAAAGTAATCCTTTGCTTTTACAACATTGGGTCCCAGTTGACTGGCAATGCAGCTCTAGGAGTGTACCTCGCCCAAGGAGAGGCCATGATTTACGCCACACCCACCACTAAGGACATAGCCAACGTGGATTTCATCCCCACCGTTTACATCGATGCCGACCAAGGGACCCAAATCATGAACTACATTTTATCACATCCTTCACCGTAAGTCTCCTGATTTGGTTATAATCATCATGATCTTGACCGCACAACGGGTGGGCCTGCCGATCTAGCCCAAGAATGGGTCGATCGGCTCATCAGGTGGCTCATGCATGCATAAAGCAATTGTTCACATTCAACTTACATGTGGGGCTTGTTTGGTGGGGCACATCTGATGAATGGCTCAGATTCTAATTGTGGATGGTTCTGATTATTTAGCCATCTTTACAATAGAAAATATTACGTGTATTTCAACAAAATCTATAAGTATTTTGAGCCAAAGTGTTTGTTTGGTTTTTCGTCTTTTATTATAAGATTGTTCTTTCTCTAACATAAAATTGTGTGGATACTGGAAGGCAACCAACGGTCCAGATTTTTCCAAGCGAAACGGCCATCGGACAATCCCCAGCACCTTCGGTAGTGTACTTCTCCTCCAGAGGCCCCAACTCCGTGACTCCCAACATTCTCAAGGTGCGTAGGCGTAGCATTACAATCTATTCAAGATTTTGAACTCTTTCGGGCCAGGCCATCGGGTCGGTTCTATTCAAATTTTTAATTTTGACAGACCCGAACCCGGACCATCGACAGCCCTGCTTAAAACCATGCACGTAGCACGGTTGAAACCGTCCTAGGGTGACAAACATCTCTCACCATACATTGATTTTGGCGGGAATCCCCACACATACTTCCCACATTCTGAAACGTGTACTACATTGTTGGCCCCACCAATGGATAGTGGGAGATGTTTGGTAGACAATCTCATGGGTAGGGGTGTCAATGGGCCGGGGTCGGGTCTGAAAAATCAGAATTTTGAATAGGGCCGGGCAGAACAATTCAAAATCTGGGCCAAGACCTACCCCAGGCCTGGACCATTGACAGCCCTACTAATGGGCCATGATCAGAACACATGAGCCATGCTAACAATCTCGATTGACCTTGCAGCCGGACATAAGTGCCCCTGGGGTCAATATCTTGGCTGCGTGGTCTCCGAAGACGCCTCCGGCAATATTACCCCTCGATGATCGGTCCGTGGATTGGAACTTTCAGAGTGGGACATCCATGTCGTGCCCTCACGTATCAGGAATCGTGGCCCTTCTCAAATCAGCCCACCCAGATTGGTCCCCAGCTGCCATCAAATCTGCCATGATGACCACAGGTAAAAAGGAAACAATGATGACCCCCTCTTGATCAACGATTAGATCGCATAAATTTAGACTGTTCCTGACTGTTGGAGGAAATAGGCCGATAAGGCCCAGAAATCTCCCAGATGATCAAGAGAACAATTCAACAATAGTTGCGAGACTGGACGGCTAGGATCTTCTGATTTAGAAAGCTTTTGTGACATTCACCATCCACAGGGAGAAATATCGGATCAACGCTCTGGATCAATAAACCACTTGATCCACTTATACAAACCACATATCTTAAAATTAATACAATCTGAGCCACATTATCCGGTCCATTAGTTTGAACCGCTTGGATAAAATGCTAATGTTTCAAGCCAAACTCACCATCGTTTCTCCTTAAAATAGTGGTGTGGCCAGGGCTCTGAGTCTCTAATTCCATGGTCTAACACTCAGACTCGTCCGAGTCGACTCAGACTCGGTACCACCTGATTCAGTTCAATACCACCAGTCACCCCAGACTCAGTCGAGTTAGGCAAATTCAGCCCAACTCGACTCAGGACCGAATAAGTCACTCCGAGTCAACAAGTCTTTTATCCATGACTGGCTGGTTTCCCCAAAACAATCTGAGTCGTCCATTTTAGGGACTGGTTGCATCAGAAATATTTCAATGGTCAGCAAGTATTTACAACCTGTGGCCATCCATTGTTGCATGGGAGAGCCAAAACAAAGCCCATCTCATTTCGATCGAGTCAGATTTTTGGCCATCAAAGTGAATCGCAATTCGTTTAGATCCTCCACCCAAACAGGCCCTTCAAAATACAATTTAGGGTGCTATCCAAACAAGGTTGAGATGCCAACTACAGCCGAGTCAACTCAATTCGGAGATATTTCAAGGCTGTGTGATTAGTGAACTCACTTATAAGTTTGACTCGGTCCAGTCAAGCAGATGCTGAGTTGACTCGCTGACTTTGTTGACTAGTTACAATGGGGCACTTAGACAATCCAAACTGTTGATCCAGACTGTTAATCAGGTCTAATGCACATTTGATGGGCTCCCTTGCAAATATGACACCAATCTGGAAAATATTGACCATTTGATCAATGTACTTTAATATGGATGGTAAGGATTGTTTACACAAAAGTAGGCCCACTTAATAATTTGATCCATCTATTTGTTAGGAACCAACATGGATTGCTTATGATTCAAAGAATCACTTGTGCTAGGCAATCCTAGCAATCTCATCACGCTTCGAAAAATGATGGTTATTGAAAATAAGGCCAAATCAAGGACTGATTGAACCATACGATCAGTGCGTTTTTTGTGTGGTAGACATGAAATGTGTTTTGGACTTAATAGACAGTTCAGATCGATCGATTGAACTGGAAATACAAAGATATGCTTATAGACTCAGTTGAGTCTTCGACTCAGACATCGAGCTGAGTCGAGTTGAGTCGAGTCTCATGTTACAGCATCTTTTGTTGTGTTGCAGCCTACACAAGGGACACGACCCGGGACCAGATTTTGGCAGGAGGATCGCCGAAGCCGGCGGACCCTTTCGACATCGGAGCAGGCCATGTGGACCCATTGAAAGCAATCAATCCAGGGCTAGTGTATGATGTGGACACTCGAGACTACGTCCTCTTCCTTTGTAGTTTAGGCTACACTCAAAAACATATCAAGTCCATGGTTCTTCCATCACCACGGGTCGACACCCGTTGCCCAAAATGCGGGCCTTCGGATATGGATCTCAATTATCCAGCGATCGCAGTATCGGATCTCCGCTGTACGGTGACAATCAAGAGGACTCTACGCAATGTGGGCCCATGTCCGGCCATCTACTTCGTTAGCGTCGTCAAACCCGAAGGGGTTCGGGTTGTGGTGTGGCCAAGGATCTTAATTTTCTCACCGTTTAAGCAAAAGATCACATATTATGTGACACTTACTCCCCTAAAGCACTCTCAAGGGAGGTATGATTTTGGGAAGATCGTGTGGTCCGATGGCCATCATCATGTAACCAGCCCATTGATAGTTCGTGTGAACAACAACGGCGAAGCGGCGGGCCACGTCGGCTTACATGCTAGCCTTTAGATTATCTTCCTTGATGAAATTATCGCTTATATAATAATATAATAAAATGGACAAACCTTGTCCAAGATTTTCTTAGCTAATTTGTCTACCACATTTCAATTTATTTTTATTTATTTTTATTTTTTTGACTTACCTACTGAGAATGGTTTGGATCACTTTACGAAATGGTCCAATCACTAATCTGGACCAACCATCACATGGGCCCCACTCATGGATGTCCTTTTCTCTTAAAAATCAATTTTGTTGGATGATCCTTAATGGCTTCCGAGTTATCTCGGACTTGGCTTGACTCAGTACTGGCTCAAGTGAGTCCCAGCTCGACTCAGGACTGAGCGAGTAGGACTGAGTCACTGAGTCATTTAGCCATGCTAATGGGGCTTTAAGGATTGTTGATTAAGACATTTTTAGACCATTGGATGCAAATTTCGGATACTCATGGCCCATTTGCATGGTACCATTAGCAAGCATATAGTGGGAGAGCGGTTGGATTAATCAATCCATTCCACATGGAAGAGACAGATTCAAATGGTCAGGTGTTGTCCCATCATCTATTAAAATGGTTTGCCTCATTATGAATATCATCCAATTAAAAGATTTGGTCAATCTAATCATGGGGTGGGCCACACCACCAAAGTGAATGAATGGTTGATGGTCTGACCCAACATACATTTTTGGCCTGCCTCATGAATGGGACAACTTCAAATGATCAGGTATTTTATATGGGATGCTTTTTGTCATGGGGACAACCTTGTGCACAAATCCAATTTCCAACACACACGATAAGCTGCTTCGGAAATATAAATCAATGGAAATAATCTAATTTGTCTTGTTTGCTTTAATGCATATAATTCTTGAAAAATGTGAAAAGGTCAGTGGTTAAAAAGTAAAATTATTTTTAAAAACTTGTGACAGTTGTTATTTGTTATTTGTTATTTCTTTATTTTTATTTTTATTTTAAGAAACAAAATTATTATTTTTAACAAAACCTATAAATATGGAAATCAATTTTCAAAGCTGACTTTCTTCTCACAATGGCAAAAAGATGTTACATATAAGGCAAATAATTACATTTCCACAATTTTTTTTTTTAAAAGAAGATTATCTCAATCCCAATAGGTCCAACAAACAAGCCCAAGCTATTTGATGGATTCCAACTTTAATAACATGTTGTGTTGGAAAATTGAGTTAGGGTTTCCCCCTCCCCTCTCTTCCTTATTCATCAAGAAACAATGGTTATGGCATTCCATGGAGCCATGTGATACACCTCACCTTGGCTAAAATGAATGGATAATTTAAAGACATGAGGTCCTCATTCAAACGCATGTGTATTGTAAAAACAGCTTTGGATTGGGCATCATGTTTCTTTTGAGTAAACCACTTATATGATGGGAATAATCAAGTAACCTAAAGAATTCTTAGATTTGGATTATGTTATGATTTTAATGATTTAAAGAGCCTAACTTAACATGTTTCATTGGCCCTGGGTTTTTGGTGTACTTGACTATTAATATTAAAGCCAACACAAGTTTTTGTTTTTGAGTAACTGAAAGGTGACTTATGGAAAGGGCAAAGCTGATTAGTTAACCAAAGTGCAACCACCATACCTTAGAAAATGGTTACTAAGAAAATAGGTCAAAGTAGGTGCCACCATAGAGTGAGCCATTGTGAACATCAATTGTAGAGCGTGGTTGAATGTTATAATTTCAATGGTTTAAAGAGCTTAGCTTGACACATTCCATTAATGCTAGAGTTTTTGACCTAATGTTAGGTTCATAACAAATTATTTTAAATCTTTAATAATTTTATTATTTTCCTTAACAGATTGACTTGGCTTATACGAATGGGGTAGAGGTTAAGGGATTAGGGCTAAGCTAGGGTCAGCCTCATCTCGATCCTAACTTAGCTTTTTGCTACTTTTCACCATTAAGTGTTAGTAGCTTGCCTAATTTAGCTTGATTTCTATGCCCCATTGGTAATCTCACCACTGGTGATGTTAGCCCATTTGGTTTAACTTGATTTTGATGACGAATTGATCTTAAACTATTGAGACCTTTGAGTTGACATGCTTCTACGATCAAATCCATAATAGAGTGGGTCACACATGTCCCACTCTATTGTATTGTCAGGATCTTCCACATGTGCGCCAATTTGGATTTTTTTGGAAAATCTATATTATTAAGTATTTGAAGAAATTTTAATTGAGATTATGGATTTTCTTTCCACTTATATATTTTCAAAACTTATACAATATAGATTGTTGACAAACCTATATTAAGTGCTTAAAGTAATTTTAACTGAAAAAATATATATTTTTAGCTCCTCTCCCTTCACTTAATATTGAAAGTTGAATGCTGACAGTGATACTGTTGCATTAGATTCTTTTTTTTTTTCCACTTTTGAATAAAATATTCTTAAATTTATTTTAAAAAATACAATTTAATACTTAAAGATTTCAACACTTAATTGTTAGGTTTGTCTTTCAATTTATCAAACGGCCTGTAACATCTTGAATTTTTCGCTGTTTCGAATTCCGAAAAATCTTTAATTTTTTTTTATTAATTAACTTAACATCACTTAATAACCATTAGCACTCAATATTAGTTTATACAAGGGTGGTACCAGTAAAGAACCGCACAAGTTCGATTAATCAACCGTAGGAAGTCAACGAATCCACCTGATCGCTTGAACATCAGGTGTAGCCCCATAATTTACTCACATAGGACCCAAATCTAACTGACCCGTCGTTAACTAATCAAGACAAGCATAACTAAATTAAAGATCTAACCAAAGCCTAGTCAGATGAGGCCTGGATCTTAACAGTAGACCAAATTAACCCTTGTAATGTCCCGTCCAACCAGCACAGTGTCCTGGGGCGTCCACGTAGGATTTGCTGCATGACTATTTGTTTAAGTCACTCGTGATGGGGTACCACAAGTTAATTAACCTAGGATTAACTCATTAGAGTAGACCGGACAGGTCATGATAGGGCCTAGTGCGAGCCGCCAAGCCAGATGACCTGTTTACACTTAACAACGGCCCGTGTGGGCCACCCAACGACTTTCATTGTCAGAGCAGATGGATCAGACTCCCTCTCAGTCTGGCACTCGTCCGGACCCTGCTGTGGGCCCGATTCCTGAGGCGGTTCGATCGTCTCAGCCTACTGTTGGTCCTACAGATGGACCACCGCCATTTACACCATCAGTTAGAGAGCCACAGCGCGCATCTACTTCTGCACCTCATCCGCCACAGCCTGCTCTACCCCCTGACAGATTCGAGCAGATGATGGCTATGATGCTACAGCAGCAGTAGCTTCTGACCACCATAGTTGGGACTTTAGCCCAGGGTGGGGGTGCGACTACATCTACTCCACCTGCACCACCTGCGCATCCAGCTGAGGATGCCTATACTTACGCCCAGGATGAGGGCATAGCACATCCTGCGCCGCCTGCTTTCCCTGCGGGAAATCCTGCCGACACTCGGGGCCTTCTGGAGCGATTTCAGCGCTTGCGGCCTCCTACTTTCACGGGTTCTCACAGACCCGAGGAGGCTGAGTTCTGGCTCGACCGAGTGTCGAAGATTCTACGGATGTTGCACTGTACCGAGGCTGAGCAGGTAGAGCTGGCTACCTTCCTGTTTGAGAGAGAGGCCAGTATGTGGTGGGATAGCATATTGCGGACTGTTGCCGCAGATTTCGTATGGACGTGGGCAGCATTCGAGTTCCGCTTCCATGAGAAGTATTATCCTCAGACCTACAGGCACGAGAGGGAGAATGAGTTTCTCCGTCTCAGGCAGGCAGCGATGACAGTTACCGAGTATGAGCATCGGTTCACAGAGTTGGGCAGGTACGTCCCGACGATTCTAGCTGATGAGCAGATGCGCATACGGCGCTTTTTGGAGGGCTTGCGACCGGATATTCGGTCGAAGATGTGCTGTGTCAGTTTCCCTTCTTATGCGGAGTTGGTTCACATGTCCATGCGGGCAGAGCAGGACGTGGATCGACTTGCGCGATCTCGAGGCCCGACTACTTCTAGGCCGCGACCGGATTTTCCAGACAGGCCCTCCGCGGGCAAGAGGCCTCGCTTCGATCCTCCTACCAGGACCACGGCGCCTGTACCACCGTTTCGGTGCCCTAATTTATCATGCACATACTGTGGGAGGACGGGCCATTTAGCGCAGAGTTGCTTTTCCAGGATGCGGGACAGTGGGTTCTCGCCGCCGCAGAAGATTGATCGTGTACGTCCACAGGCGATATCAGCACCGCCTATACGGTCAGCTCCTGCGCATCCTTCTTTCAGACCTACGGTATCGCAGATTCGACAGCCTCCATGGCCCTTGACACAGCGGCCGAACCGGCCACAGCAGGCTCGAGTTCATGCACTGACCGCTGAGGCAGCTACGACGCCGACTTTCCAGCATTCAGCCTTCGAGGTCACGGGCCATATCGGAGGTACTCCCGTTCTTGTCATGGTGGACACTGGTTCCACGATTTCTTTGATATCGCGTGCCGTAGTCAGACGTCTTGGGTTGCAGACTATCACTATGGATAGCGTGCGAGTCCTTGCAGCTCATGGAGATTATTCGGATGTCACCCAGATGTGTGAGGGTTGTTTAGTTGATCTGGGAGGCAGGACGATGACTCTTGATCTGGTCGTCGATCCCTCGCTCGTTTATCTCGACGTCATTCTTGGCATGGACTGGTTGACTGCAGCGAGAGCCGAGATTGACTGCGAGGCTCGTGTGGTGATGGTGTACGAGCCTGAGGGCACGCCTTTCACATTTTCAGTGCGGGTAAATCTTCCTTTCCGTATTCTTAGCTACGCCACTCTATTGCGCGACGCTGGTGCCCAGGTACTTGAGCAGACGCCAGTTGTTTCTGAGTTCGGGGATCTGTTCAGGAAGATCCCTGGTTTGCCGCCCCGACGTGAGATCGATTTCACTATCGATCTGGTTCCTGGTTCTACACCCGTCTCACTGCCGACGTATCGCATGACACCATGTGAGATGGAGGAGTTGAGGACGCAGATTGATGGCCTACTAGAACTTGGCTTTATACGGCCTAGCGTGTCTCCTTGGGGAGCACCGGTCTTGTTTGTGAAGAAGAAGGATGGTTCGCTGCGATTGTGTATTGATTATAGCAGGCTGAACCAGTTCACGGTGAAGAACAAGTACCCTTTGCCCAGGATCGATGACTTGTTTGATCAGTTGAGAGGAGCGCAGTACTTCTCGAAGATTGATCTTCAGTCAGGTTATCATCAGCTGCGTGTCAGAGATGAGGACGTGCAGAAGACAGCATTCAGGACCAGTTTTGGTCACTACGAGTTCCTCGTGATGTCGTTCGGTCTCACGAACGCACCGGCCGTGTTCATGGATCTGATGAACCGGGTATTTCGGCCTTTCCTCTATCGATTCTTCGTTGTCTTCATCGACGACATTTTGGTATACTCTAGGAGTTGAGAGGAGCATGAGGAGCACTTGCGTTTGGTCCTTGATACGCTCAGACGACATCAGTTGTTCGCACAGTACAAGAAGTGCGACTTCTGGAAGCAGGAGGTGAAGTTTCTGGGACACGTGGTGTCCAAGGATGGCATGGCAGTTGACCTGTCTAAGGTAGCTGCGGTGCAGGACTGGGAGCAGCCTGGTTCTGTCACTGAGGTGAGGAGTTTCTTGGGACTCGCTGGCTACTATCGGCGCTTCATTCAGGATTTCTCGAAGATCGCGAGACCCTTATCTCAGTTGACACGGAAGGACGTGAAGTTCGCCTGGAATGATAAGGCGGAGTCGGCTTTTCAGGAGCTGAAGGACAGACTTACGTCCGCCCCTGTGCTAGTATTGCCAGAGCAAGGGGTTAAATACACTATATACACTGACGCGTCTAGCGTTGGTTTGGGTTGTGTCCTTATGCAGAGGGACAAGGTAATTTCGTATGCCTCGAGACAATTAAGGAAGCACGAGGAGAATTACCCTACACACGACCTGGAGTTGGCAGCCGTGATATTCGCACTGAGACTCTGGAGACATTACCTCTACGGAGAGGAGTTCGAGCTCTTTTGCGACCACAAGAGCCTCAAGTACATATTCACGCAGCGGGACTTGAATATGAGGCAGCGGCGATGGATGGAGACGCTGAAGGACTTCAAGTTTGAAGTCTCTTACCATCCTGGGAAGGCGAACCTTGTGGCTGATGCGTTGAGCCGCAAGAAGGCGATAGAGTTTGCGGCTCCGCTGATGGTTGCCGAGTGGGATATGGTTGAGTTTTTGCGAGACTTTGAGCAGAAACTCACCGTAGAGGAGCCATTTGAGTTCATCGCACACGTACAGGTGCGATCCCAGATCGATGACCGTGTCATCGAGGCGCAGAGGGACGACGCGCATCTTACTGAGCTTCGAGAGCAGGCCAGTGATGATGCTGACGCCGACTGGCGAGTTGGTATGGATGGGGGCTTACGTTACCGTGGCCGCCTATGCGTCCCAGATGTCCCTGACTTGAGACGAGAGATTCTCGAGGCTGCGCATTCTACTAGACTCGCGATGCATCCAGGCAGTACGAAGATGTATCGTGACGTGAAGAGGACGTATTGGTGGGAAGGTATGAAGACCCACATTGCTGAGTTCGTGTCCCGTTGTCTCACTTGTCAGCAGGTGAAGGCAGAGCATCGCCGACCACCTGGACTTTTGCAGCCTATGCCGATTGCAGAGTGGAAGTGGGATTTCATTTCCATGGACTTCATTTCTGGGTTGCCGAAGACGAGGAAGGGGCATGATTCCATTTGGGTGATCGTCGACCGATTGACGAAGTCGGCGCACTTCCTACCGATCAGAGTTACGAACTCTGCAGACGAGCTGGCTAGATTGTATATTAGAGAGATCGTGCGTCTGCATGGAGTTCCGTTGGAGATCGTGTCGGACAGAGACACGCGGTTCACTTCTATTTTCTGGACTCGCATTCAGGAGGCTATGGGTGTGAAGTTGAAGTTCAGTACTGCCTTCCACCCACAGACGGACGGACAGACGGAGCGAGTGAATCAGATCCTGGAGGACATGTTGCGAGCTTGCACATTGGACTTCAAGGACAGTTGGGATGACTGTCTTGCATATGCGGAGTTTGCGTACAACAATAGCTTCCAGGCGAGTATCGGCATGGCACCTTATGAGGCGCTGTATGGGCGACCTTGTCGCGCACCGTATTGCTGGTTAGAGGTCGGTGAGCGTAGCTTGATTGGCCCAGAGTTGGTGCAGGCGACGTCAGAGAAGATTGATATTATTCGACGTCGACTTCTTACAGCGTAGAGCAGACAGAAGAGCTACGCCGATACGAGACGGAGGCCACTAGAGTTCACAGTCGGGGATCACGTGTTTTTGCGAGTTTTCCCTATGAAGGGAGTCCTTCGGTTCGGGAAGAAGGGGAAGCTGGCACCGCGATTCATTGGTCCATTCCAGATCCTCGATCGTGTGGGAGCAGTGGCTTACCGATTGGCTTTACCCACGCCCCTCGCGAGCGTCCACAACGTATTTCATGTTTCTATGCTGAAGAAGTACGTTGCTGATCCTTCCCATATTATCAGATGGGAGCAGGTGCAGTTAGGAGAGGATGTTACTTATATCCTGCGACCGACACGCATCTTAGACAGGAAGGAGCAGGTACTGCGTCGCAAGGTGATTCCCCTTGTGAAGGTACTATGGACGCATCACTCTGAGGAGGAGGCTACTTGGGAGACAGAAGCCGAGATCAGAAAGAACTACCCACAGCTTCTCGAGGAGTACGAAAAGGTACAAAATTTTGAGGATGAAATTATTTGTTAAGGGGGGTAGATTGTAACGCCCGTGAAAAATCCATACTTGGGCTCGAGTACCAACTCGACCCGATATTGCGTAGAATTCATTCCTTTAGAAAATATGACTAGGTTAGCTAGTGCAACGTTATAATAGCTGAGAAATGGTCCCTGATCACTTTAAATACGTTCTATAAGGCCCAAAGCGAGTGGAACCAATGGTGCTATAATGCTCTAAAACCTCGGACCAAACTCTAAGCAGGTTTGTTCTCTGGACCACTTTGAATTTTTGTATTGGATCTAGACCGCACGTCGAAAGTCCGATACCTCCTATCTTAGACCATTAGAACCGTCTAGCTGGACTTGACACTCATTCCAAAAATCAAGTCAAACCGATAATCACAGGCTATTTCATTGAGCCCGGACCGAAGAGAGTGAGAATAGGGTTAGAATTGGAATTTGAAATTCAAATCTGGCACACAATTTGACGCATCAGTATTGAGCGTTCTGACCGTCAGAATACAGCCAAATTACACCCTTGGATCAGGAAAAATATCTATTATATATCACGAGACTTATAGGCCTGATCTTGGTGCGATGACCGTTAAACTGAAACTGGACCGCCACGTGCGATCTGGGAACCCTACCGGTCTGAAAACTGGATGTGTGCTAGATCCAGTATGCATGAGCTTAAGTCCGACCGCATTTGGCCAGGGGACCTTCAGAAATGCCCTTTTGGACCGAAACGGCCCCGATTTGGTTAGGCACCAAGTAAACATTGTTCCCAAGCCTATTTTGGGCATGTTGTAGGCTATAAAAGGGGTTGAAACCCTCACTCCTCTCTCCCATCCGAATTTGAGAGAAGCCCTAGCTTGGGAGAGGAAAAAAAAGTGAGAGATTGTGAGAGAGTGGGGGAGTTCTTCCTGCCACTTGTGCTACGTGTTGCACGTGCTTAAGCAACACACCTCTACCACCTTC
The DNA here is from genome assembly GCA_037074715.1 of Magnolia kwangsiensis. Classification (NCBI taxonomy): domain Eukaryota; kingdom Viridiplantae; phylum Streptophyta; class Magnoliopsida; order Magnoliales; family Magnoliaceae; genus Magnolia; species Magnolia kwangsiensis. The sequence goes on along the minus strand of CM073576.1, from coordinate 151,048,379 downwards.
CCGGCGATTCCACCGCGATCTTAGGTAAGTAAATACCCTAAATAGTTGTTGATTTGAGTTTCCCTTGTTTCCATAGCGATGTAGCTTATGGATCTTGTGTATTAGGCTCCTTATTCGCCGTAGACGAAGCGTATACGCTCCGTTTCAATTCCCGAGTCTACAAGACATAAGGTGAGGATTTTAGACGCTTTGATTGACAGTTTACAATGCTTTCAATGTCGTTTAATAGTAGATTATCGACGGCATCGCCGTTTGACATGTACAATATGCTCTCCGTTTCCTGTTTCGTAAATTAACGAAGAATATGAGATTTAGGGCATTTTAGTCATTTGTAGGAAGTACGGTCTACATGCATATTTTGCTGACGTGATTGCCATGGTTTGTCGCCGTATTAGAGAGTTAGGAATGTTTGCACAATCAGTTTGGCGAAGAGATTCGCCAAGTTGCGCACTTTGGGTCGACATACTATATGTGGACTTAAGAGTGTAGTGTATGTGGTTGTGTAAATGCTTGTATTAGTAAGTATTGAATTAAATGATGTTATGTAGTAGTTTGAGATTGATTTCATGATTAAAATGCTGACCTAAATGATTTCCTACATGTTGACCTTATGCATGATTGCATTACATGCATAGGAAGTATGCCTTGAAGATTTGCTTAAGTTGAATATACATGGAAGGTATGCTTTGAAGATTTGCTTAAGTTGAATGTTATAACATGTGCTAACATGCTCACATGATGTATTTAAATTCCTATACCTTTGTATATAGTGTTAAGGTAATTCCATAGATGTGTGGGACTTGACTTAGTCCAGGCAGTCGGTAACCGAGCGAATTCGTGACTGACTGGTCATAGCCACGAACGACGCGTCGATGAACGTGATTCGTGTTGAGAGTTGGCGGCAGTGGTTAGGCCACGCGAAGTGTTTTACGCACTTCATGTCGTTTAACTCGAGATGCGATCGCACTAGTCGAGCCCGTCAAGTAACCCGACTGGCCGATGTTTGTTCACCTTGTATGTATCATAACTGCTTGAACCTAGGGTACTGAACTTACCATTGTAAACCCTATTAACCGTGGTACCTTGATCCACGAAGACTCATGAGCCGGGCATGGTGGTATGAGACACCGTGGTCGAGCTGTCGGCCTACGCTGGGGCCACAAACCTCCCCGTAGTGACCAGTGAGCACCTTGACTCGTGAGCAGATTATGGTGGTATGGGACACTATATTCTAGCTGTCGGCCTACACTGATCAGGCGACGAGCCCTTTGTAGTGACCGCGAGCGTATTCTGAGTCCACGGGAGGCGACGACCCTTCCGTGCAGTAGAGTACAGTAGGCCTGTATTGATAAGGTGATGGGGGAGCGGTGTAACGAGTGCGAGCAACAGCCCTGACAGCCCTTGCAGTGACCTACGAAATATACATCGTATGAGATTACTAGGAGTGACGACCCTAGACAGGATCTGTGTTGGGATTGATACAAGGGAAGTACCTTAGTTTCCCAATCCTGCTGTTTGAATGGACTAATAACAACTTGGTAATCATATCACCATAGCATTGCATGTGCCTGGAAGATGTGGAGCACTCTAGGGAGTGTGGCATGCCGCGGTCGTAAGATGTTGCCGCATGAGGGTGATCGTCGGTGAGGGCATACATCACGTCATATCATCTTGCATTAATAACAGTATTAGGATTGTCTGATTTACTGCTTTACTATTATCGCGTGATTGAATTGTGAACATGCTAATCTTTGCTCTATGATTCCACTGAGTTGATCACTCATTCCCACGTTACGGGATGGTGTTTGCAACACCCACCAGACCCTGTTGTAGCTGCAGGTGAGGACGAGATCCAGGAGGTGGAGCCGGAGATTGACGAGGACCAGGATGAGTTCTCGTATATGCAGTATCACGACGGCTTCCCGTAGGTGACCTGGATCGAGGGGACTTCAGTGGGACTATTTTGAACTTTATTCTTTTGTTTATTTACATGTATATGAAACTCAGAGATGTAGTCATACTTTGGAGACAGATGAGATTACTTTATTTTTCCATATAGTGATATATATATTGTTTAGTCTTCCGCTTGCTTTTATCACTGGATCTGAAGTATGAATTGCAGTTTTGGTATACTTTTACTCATGTGAATGCTTTAAATCAGACAACATTGAATCATAACTATTTTTGTTGCATAAGTGACGGTCTGGAACTCGGGAGTTGAGTTTATACACGACCTCCGATTTTCAGGGTGTTACAATATTGTATGTACAATGTTGGTTAAATGTCCGCATTGTAACTCCCCTTAGGGCCCATTGATAGGCCCATGCTCGTTGCTATCCATCGCCTTGTAACATGCTTAGTATAATCTCATGACTCATGCCCATACGCATCATATGTATGCTTGATTTGAGTAGCGACTGATCATAGCATATGCCATTGGGTAGACCACTTATGGGACCCATTATGAGACGGAGTGCCCTACATGATCGCGCAGTATGCGCTGAATTTCTGTACGATTTGACTTGTGATTCATGCATCTCGCATACGTGTGACTTGATCACTATACGCCCTAGCGACATCAGGGCCGTGGCTCCACAGGTACATCGTGGATGGCCGTATTGGATACCGAAAATTCTTGTTCTAGCACTGTGGGCAGTTAGGATGTCCTTGGGTGAAAGTCATAGAACCTTTTTGGTACCAGGAGATGCTCCAACGTCTAGACCGAGTGGATACACGAGCGCCCGAGTGCCGAATACCAGTAGGCCGCGTCTCCCAATGTGTCGTGGTCGGTTGGAAGGGGGTGTGGCCTTATCCGCCTGAGTGAGAGAACTATAAGCTAGGCTGAGTTTGACAAGCTCGCAAATGAGTCCGCTATCGATGAGCTGGGTAGGTATTGGCAGACTACTGGTCAGGCGGATAGTGAGGTCTATTCCGCTTTCTTGACTGTGCGGCTAGGGAGGTGACAGTCACTGTGAAGTGTATTAGACCCCGGTGATATCCAGAGAGGAACTGTACTAATATATGTACTTGAGGAGTACCGACTTTCTTGGATTGCATTTTGCATATGACATTCGGCTATATAGGCCTTGCATTGTATCGGTGTGGCCGATGACATTCATATTTTATCGCATAGCTTTGGCATGGTGATTTTATGGACTTACCACATACTTCTGCATTGTTCTGATACTGTACACTTGACATTTGTCTTACGCACACACTTACACCACCCTCTAAGCTTTTGTAAGCTTATGCACGATAGTTGCGTGCAGGTAGCGTTGGACAGCAGCAGCGCTGAGGCAGGAGTGCATATCAGGACCTTTTGGAGTTTCTTTTGATCACCTTGTATTTCCCTTTTCTCATTGTACTTAAAAGATTTTGATATAGTGGATATGTGGTGATGTTGTTTTGTGACTTAGTTATGCTTGTGGTTATGCTCCATTACAAAAAGAAAAAAATTCATTCTGAAAATCCTCCTTGTAGGATCCCAGGATCGAAATCTGGCATTTGATTGTCAGGAACCGAGAATGGGGCACTACGGAGGCTGTCGGCACCGGATTCGGCAATCGGAATTCATGTGAATCCGATTTTTGAGTTTGGGGTATGACATAATATAACTTAATACCACTGGCCAAACAAGTCCTTAGACTGCGCAAAGTGATCCAAATCACTTCTAATTGGAAGATTGGACGACTTGAGTCGACCCGACCTAAATGCGATAGGCTCAAGCTGCTGAAGTAGCTTGTGTGATCCCAAATTCTAGTGTATTATGGCCCAACGAATAGGTGGGGCCCTCCCACACGTGGGGACCCCCTTCTGACCTCTCCAAGCTCCTTAAGGGCCCTATGGGCTTCTCCTTATGATCCTTTCGAGTCAATCCTACAACTCTCACTCCTCAATCATCACCATATTTTTTTTCAAACTCTCAAAACTTAACTCTTAAGTCTCAATTCCTCATTTCAACCCATTTTTTTCAAAAAGATCGCACTTTTCACCACCTTATTCTTCTAATTTTTCTATGTAATTTCAAATTGGATACAACTACAACGTTCAAAGGATGAAAAACTATAATTAAACAAAAATTTACTATAAATAGTAAAAATATAAATAAAATAGATTTTTGACTATTAACTTGATGGAATCTTATAAAATGACTAGGTCCATTGTGTAGATTAGCTTTTCATACCCCAAATTCATATATGGCACGTCGCATAACTCATTCTGGTTTGCGAGATATGAATATTACAAGGTCCACCAGTTCAGAGGCTCGGCGCCGCAGCTCTCGACCGGCGTCGCCAGAGCCCACCGTCTAGCTGGCCGGCGCCACAGCGCCCATGCCCGGCGCCACAGCGCCCAGGGTCCAGAAGCCCAGCGCCGCAGCGCCCAACCCCGGCGCTCTAGCGCCCGACCGGCGCCCTGGGCGCTGAAAATTTCTTCGATTTTAGGTCAACTTCAAAAATTCATATCTCCTTCGTTATAACTCCGATTTAGGTGATTCAAAAGATATATTGAATCTTAACAAGTATAGTTTCATATAAAAATAAAATAAAAATAAAATAAAAATTATAATATAGTTAGATTTGTAGTGAATTGACAACTGTCCAAAAAAAAATCGTTGGTTTTGGACGGTAGTTACTTATAGAATTTTAATAATTTATTTATATGTTTAAATGATATGAAATTTTGTGGTAGGACTTTAAAATTGATGATAAAATATTATAAAAATTTTAAAAATAATTTAATTACCAAAGATATGAGAAACCTTATAAGAAATAGAGACATTTTATAATCATACAAAAAAAAAAACTTGGTCCTCCTCCCTTTTTGCAACACGTACATGTGTGGGTCCTACTTTTCTTGCTATTTAGGAATGCATGGAACCCATTTCCTCTATTTTCACTACATTCAATTCTTTCTAAACCCTTTCCAGAACCCCAACACACATCTCCCTCCTCTCTCACTCTCTCATTCTAGATCTACTTCAAACCCATCTTCTTCTTCTTCATAACTCTCAAATCCATTCTTCTAATTCCACTTCAACCCTTTCACTCTTTTATCAACAAAACCCACTTCAAACCCATCTTCTTCTCCTTCACAAGACTTATCCCATCTCAACACCCATTCTTAATCCTACTCCATCACCCATTTACTCTCAAAACCCATTCTAACCCTTCTCAAATCTCATTTTCCCAACTCATTTCTTAAACATTTCTCGACTCTCATTCCTCAAATCCATTTTCCTTAAACTCATTCACTCTTTCACTCTCACTTCACCATCCTCCATTCTCCCAAATCTTTAGAGAAGATCCCATCTCCTTTTCTAAACCTCAACCCATCATCCTCTTCAACACCATCTTCTCTCCCTTCACATCTCTTATCTCCCTAACTCATCCCACTCCATCACTTTCACTCTTTCACTCATAAACCTCATCCTCAAACCCCATTCACCAACTCAACATTAAATCCCTTTTTAAATACCTCCCCTCCAACAACACCCCCACCCCTCCTTCTCGTAATCAACCTAAACCATTTTCAACATACATTCCTCAATCCTCTTCAACTTCCATCTTCGAAGCCCATCAAACTCATTCTATTCACATTTTCAAAACCCATTCACCAAAACTCATTCATAAAACCCAACATCAATCTTCTTTCTCAAATCCATTCCTACACCCATCCTTCCACATTCATTTTCAACCCATTTCCCCACGAGTCATCCTTAACAAACCTTCCTCAAATACATTTATAAACTCATTCTCTAGTTTTCTCAAAACCACCCCTAAAAAAAATAAAAATAAATAAAAATCTTTCCTCCAACGACCCACCTACATTTCTCATAGCCAATCCATCCTAGCCGAGGGATATGGTATTCTTGGCAACTGTTGTCTCTTTCTTCTCCATTCCAGTGATCCTTTCACCCTCGTCCGTGTCCGACCCAGCTTAACTTAACGGACAATTAGTAGTTTGTTCGAGTTAGTTATAATTATTTTCATGTGTTGAAGGATAGTTGTAACCTTTCCTGCTTTGACTAGGCTGTATTTCCCTTAAGTTGCGGTATCTAGTGGTACATGTAAATCTATACTATAGTATGTAACTGGCCATGCCAATGGTACTTTGGAATTCAACGTGAATATATGGATTGAAATTCTCTCATCACTTTGTGAATGCTTGCATGTATTGTTGCCAATAGACTAGTCATGTCTTTTCATATTAAAGTTTAACATTGGGTGTCTATTTAGAAATTATTTATAATCGTACTAGGAATCATCTCATGATTAAGTTTGATTACATATATATATATATATATATATATATATATATATATATATATATATATATTCGTTTAAGTTGTTTTGGTGTAATTACGTTAGAATCCTTTAGTAGGTTGAGTTTCATAGTTTAATAATCTGTAAGTTCATGTTAGAGGTGGATTACAGTAAAATATATTGAGTTTTCTCATTCTCTTATGGACCCAAGGTTCCAACAATATTGGGAAGATGATATTCTTCATCTTTCCTTTCCTATATCCTTATTAGCGTATTAGCACTTCGAACCACTAGAATATCTTAAAACTTTCGACTATTCATTCATTCTTAAAATTTATGAAACTGAAGTGTAGTCTGCTCATAACCCCTTAGCCTTAAGATTGAAATGGTAGTTCATATAAAATTTTGTACCTTTAGAAACTCTTTAGGATGATCTTTGACCATAGGCATATCAAGAGATTTATTAACTCCCAATTTGGACATAAATCGAACCGAAGACTCTCTTAGACTAAGATCCAAAGGGCAACCTTATATATAAGATATTTAAACTTTCCAATGATGGTCATTCCTTAAACATTTAGCTTGATCGGACTACGAAATTACGGAAGCATACGCCTGCGAAGCATTCGCGGCTTGACCCAATTCTCAATCCTGGGCTACTACCAATGGACTAACTGCTTTGACCGAGCAGAAGACCAGGATCTACTAGGATGAAGAAAGGATACGATGAGCCTTCTACCCTGGTTAGGTAGATGATCGATGTATCGGGTTCAAGCCCACTACGACCGTCTCTCCGTATTAGTCTAACAAAGAAAAAAATAAAAATAAATATTTTTACTCTAGATAGAGGAAAATCGTTGTCATTCAGTCAAACCTTTAAAAATAAATATATAATTAAATAAATTGTAGTATACCATTAGGGTGAAAAAGTTTTAAGGGGGGTAGATTAAAATGAGTCAAACTAGTATAGATAGTATACCCCTTACCATGCATATAGACTTGGAATCCATAAAAGCTTAGACAAAAGAAATAATAATACATTTACTTAATACCCTTAGGCAATTTCGGGGATGAAATTATTTTTAAGGGGGGTAGATTGTAACATCCCGAATTTTTCACTGTTTCGAATTCCCAAAAATTCTTAATTTTTTTTTATTAATTAACTTAAAATCACTTAATGATTATTAGAACTCAATATTAGTTTATACAGGGGTAGTACCAGTAAAGAACCGCACAAGTCCGATTAATCAACCGTATAAAGTCAACGAATCCGCCTGATCGCTTGAACATCAGGTGTAGCCACATAATTTACTCACATAAGACCCAAATCTAACTGACCCGTCGTTAACTAATCAAGACAAGCATAACTAAATTAAAGATCTAACCAAAGCCGAGTCAGATGAGGCTCGGATCTTAACAGTAGATCAAATCAACCCTTGTAATGTCCCGTCCAACCAGCACAGTGTCCTGGGGCGTCCACGTAGGATTTGTCGCAGGACCATTTGTTTAAGTCACTCGTAGTGGGGTACCACAAGTTGATTAACCTAGGATTAACTCATTAGAGTAGACCGGACAGGTCATGATAGGGCCTAGTGTGAGCCGTCAAGCCAGATGGCCTATTTACACTTAACAACAGCCCGTGTGGGCCACCCAACGACTGAGGAGGGTTAGAAAAATCTAAAAATTTAGAAAATCATAGATCTCACTGGGCTTGTGGTCCATTGTGGATTACAGACCCAGTAGACACCCAGAATTGGGATCTGACACTTGCCAAATGCACCCCACCAATGCCAGAATTGGAATTTGGCGCTTGCAAATGAAACCGAGACTCTAGGCTTTTCAGCTGTCGGATTTCTTTCAAATTTACAGCGAAGGTCTAATGTATTTTCCTATGCCCGTCCACAAAATCTAGAACCCGATCATGCCATGGTAACCGTTGATCGCAAATCAGACCCGTACGATCAAACCAAATATCCAATCGTCCTCAAATTTTACATGGCCCTTCATCGGGCCATGGTCCACCTATCCTATAAGTTTCATGGCCAGGGAACCATCAGAAACTCTCTAATCACTGAAATAGACCCCGTAGGGCCATTTAAAGATCGGAACCGTATGATCAAATCTCATATTCGTTCATCCATTTGCTCTGAAACTTTACATGACCTCTCATCAGGCCATGGAGCACCTGTCCTATAAATTTTGTGACCAGGGACCCATCAGATCAACTCCGTTACTCTTTTAGCGTAAAATTGACGGTTTAGAGTAAGCATGACCAAATCTCCACTTTCACTAGTTATAAATAGGCCACACCATGAACATAGTTAATCCAAACCCTAATCATCGCCCACGAGAAATCTCACTACCTAATTCATTACAGAAATGCCCCGATTTTTCGAACAAGCGTTAGACTGCTCGTTGGCGGGCCACTAGTTCCAAAACTATAAAAGAATGTCCGTCTCTCTGGGCTCGACGTCCATCGCGGAAGTCAGACTTGGGTGCTATCTAGAAAAGCTCAACTTGAACTAAAGGACGAGTGCATGAGAAGTGCAAATACCCTAAAAGAATGAACTGAAACTTAAGTGAATTGGGTCGTCCACTCTTATACTAAGTTGAGGATTTCGGACCGTCGGTTTGCGACCAAACTTCACACGTGGATTAAGGATATTTCTCTGCCATATCCGTATAGCCGCGGCCCCGATCGACTATCGGTGACCGTTGAACAGACTTCTAATCATATCCGTCGATCGGCGCATCCAAATGGCGGGCCGATCATATCCATACGTAGATCGTCATTATGGCTAACTATCCTACGGTATGTATCGACGTGTACACCCCATAGTGGGCCCTAGGGGATAGAAAAACCCTCCCATAGGGTCAGTTTGGTAAAAATCTAACACTTGGGGCCATTGACACCAAATCTGGCACTATATAAGGGTTTCTTTTGGGCACCCCTCTCCCCATACGATTTTTGCCCTAGGAAAAGAAAGAAAGAAAGAAAAAGAGAGAGAAAGAGAGAAAGAGAAAGAGAGGAAGAAGGAGTGAAAGAGAGAGAAGGGAGAGCTAGAAAGCAAGGAGAGAAGAAAGAGAAGGAGAGGAAGGAAGAGAGTGAAGGTGAGCCTAAGAGAAGTCGATCCTTGCATCTTCCTCCCTCTTCCTCAAAAGATCCCACACCCACTACTCCAAGCTCGAATTCCAACCAATTGAAGAGGTAAGCACCCATCCTTTTTGTAATCTTTTGTGTTGAGATAGGATTTGTAGGAAATCCTAACATGTAAATGCTTTGCCTTAGGGATTCCGCCCAATCGACCCCAAATCCGAGCTTTCCTAGGTCGTTTCCATAGGTGCGAACTATTACTCTTAGGTGACCTAGCACCAATTTTAGTATGTGTTTAATGATTTTGGTTGCTTGGATGCTATGTTAGGAGAATCTAGAGAAACTCTAGGACTTGCATGTTTGTTAGAATTGTATGTTTGGCTCTCATATGATGTTGTTCTTGCCCCTCACATGACTTTATGTATGAACAAATGCATGGTCATGCCTTGTTTGATTTTCTCATATGATTTGCCTTATAACATGTATGATTCATTAATTTTTGTGTATTTCGGTTCTAAGGGAGGTAGGAAGTGCTTAACTTCCTTATCCACCCACACAACACACACATACCTTATTCATGATATTGTTAACTTTACATGTTAGTAGAAATTTAGAATTTTATGTTGAAAAGCATGAGAACATGGTGTTGTTTATGTTAGATGATACATTGATAGTTGGCATGTTCTGAATCACGTACCAAACCCTTGGGTTGGTCAGTAATTCGAGGAGAGCGAAGGCGGCCCCGTTGGTAGGACTGTCTTGAGGCTAAATCCATGGATTTGGCCAAGTGCGTGTGGGCGACAGTAGTTAGACTACATGGGTTGCTTGCACCCGATGCCGTTCCGCCACTTATTGTCCTGGACTCGTGCGGTCTAGCCTACGAGCTGATCAACCCTGTTTGTTAACCCTATATGCTCACATTTGTATGGAACCTGAATCACCGTACAACCATTGCAGCCCATTATTAACTCACTGAAAATTAGTCCACAGTCTCGTGAGCTGGACATGGTGGAATGAGACACTGAATTCGAGCCGTCGGCTTACGTTGGGGTGCCGCGCCTCCCCGTAGTGACCGCGAGCGATCCCTTTCTCTTGGCACTCCTCATGTGCTTGAAGTCGGGGATGAGGAACCCGACGGGATTACGGACCGCGAGGTCTTGGTCTCACGCATTGGGGGGTCTTGGCCTCGCAATCAGCTTAGAGCATTGATATGTGGGGTGCATCAGATTCTCAAACCTGCTGGATGAATAGACTTAACTAATAACTCAGCTAACAAAATCGCATTGCATCGCATTAGTTAGGGTGGCGACTCGGAAGTCGAGGTCGCAATGAGGGAGTGCTGACATACGCAATCGTTAGATGGAGTCGCTCGAGGGAGTGTTATGGCGAGAGCATGCATCATATCATTCTGCATGCATGCATTTTAAATAAGAGTTGCTACGTATTGTTGATTATCTATTTTTTATTAAATTCATATTATAATTGATGCCTGTTAAAACTTAAGATTAATAGCACCCACTGAGTTGATCACTCACTGCCACTTTGAGACGGTGTTTTAAAACACCAACCAGACCCTCTCATAGTTGCAGGTGATGCGGAGCAGGGGGAGAATGGTGATGTTACTCTCGACGAGGTGGAGCTGTCATACTTTCAGTTGATGGACGACTCCCCATCAGCTTGATCAGGCGGGATTTGGATCGTTGAGTTGCGGACTCAGCTTTATTCTTTGGGGTCATAATATTCTTTTGTTTGTTTTTGTTGGGCAACGCCTGGTGCGACCCATTTATATTTTTTGATCTATATATATGCGAGATATCTTTTATTTCAATAGACTTGTGTAGTTGTGTTTCATGCTCCAAGTAATTTCAGGCTGCGCATTTGAATTTGATTAATCATAAAACCATAAATTTGTTGATAAGTAACACCCGAGAACTCGAGCGTCGAGCGTACGCACGACCCCCGATTTTTCGGAGCGTTACACGGCCCTAAGTGGATGGAGGTGAACTTTAGAAAACCCTATATTTTCAATGACAACTAATTTAAGCACTTATTATTTTAGATTTGAAAAAGAATGTGAATAATTTCACAAGTGATGAAATAAGTGTGAATAGCCAAAAATATATTTTATCAAAGGACACCTTAGTATGAAGTAATTATACACATGGGGTACAAGCAACTCAAATCATATTGCCAATGAGTTAATGTACCCTAGAGTATCAACCAATCACATCTGCTAGAGTATTAAATAACTCCCACTCTTCCTATGGTTGATTTCCTCACCGGCGTGATATAAATCCTGATGAGCATTAAGCAGACATAATCTCTCACTCATCCAGCTTTTAAAGTCCAGCCCAACCTTTTGATTGGCTCGTACCTCTTGCAAGTATGCCATGTCCCTTAGTGTGCTGCGATCTTCCTTTCTTCAATCACTCCATTTAAAAAAAGGTTTTCCAATTCCCAGTGAATAGAGTACAAGAGAGATGTGTGAATGAATTATATATATATATATATATATATATATATATATAGGAAAATGTACTACAACCTCACTATAAGCTCCCATGAGGTTGAGTTGTGTGGGCTCCACCGTGATAGGTGTCAACCATGCATTTGATGGGTCTCCTTTAAATTATGGGATATCTCAAAAATCAGCTGTATACGAAACTCAGGTGGGCCATACCATATTAAATCATGTGAAGACATGCCAAAAACATATAAAAGCACTTTGTGGGGCCCACATGAGTTTTGAATGCTGATGAAACTTGTTATGACGTATCATCCTAGTGGGACACACATAATGGATGGACTGGATTCGCAAACCACATCTCGGTGGGCCCAAAAAATGATTATGAATGTTTTTATGGTGCACGGCTCCTCTCAACTTCTGTATGTGGTGTGGCCCACAAAAGTCACGGATTGACTTGATTTTTGAGACCTAGACCCACGATGGAATGGTGTATCTGACTGATGGGGTAGATGCTCAAAACGCATCACGGTGGGACCTACATAGCTCGACCTCATGGGACGGACCCATCAGCACGAGGGCACACTACATTTTCCACACGCACATATATATTGATGTGTGAGATCTGAGCTTTCATTATATCTTATTGCCCCATTAAACAAACAACTTCACTCCTTAGGCTTCACTCCTTAGGCGTATCAATGGGCCTGCTAAAATCAAAATTTTGAATAGGCCCTGTCCTAAAAAGTTAAAAATCCAGACTAAGTCCTGCCCCAGTCCCTGGCCCGTTGACAGCTCTACTTTTGGTGGGCCACAATGTATACCTAAAATGGGCAGTTAAAATTTTGTTCTATAGTCATTCATTTGCGTACATTAGATGAGGCCCACTTAAGATTCATGACCTTTACCAACACCGTCTATCCATTTTGCCTTATCATTTTAGCGGTACAAGCCTAATAAATGAAGTAGATCCAGGCCTCAAGTTTACCACACCACAGTAAGTAGTGGTAATAAATAATGACACCCACGGTCAAAACTTTCCTAGGGCCATCGTTGATAGTTAATTGCTATCGAACGTGTTCATAAGGTCATGTAGATATGCATGAAGGGAAAACACAAATATTAGCTTGATCAAAAAATTCTATGGATCCTGGAAAGTTTCCAACGGTGGGTGTTTAATCCCCACTGTGTGGTCCACTTGAGCCTTAACTGCTTTTTTTTTTTTTGGGCCTGTACAAAAATGGTAAAATGGATGGACGGTGTCGATAAAGCCCATACATCCCCTGTCCATCCCTAGGTGGGGACGGATAGTACCCGGTCCACGCCCAGTTGTGAAATTGGCTTGATTTTGGGAGTGGATTGGGTGGTGACCCATCAACACTAAGCGTGTTCGAAACTGTGGTCCCACCATGACGTGTATGTTTAATCAAGGCTATCTGTCCATTTTGCCGGCCCAGATCTTGGTTTGGATTCCCAAGTGCTCTCAAGCCCGGAATGGACAGTTTTGTGGGTGGGCCACATTCAAGTCATCTATCCCTTCTGCCAAATCATTTCAAGGCATGACCGTAAAAATAAAGCAGATCTAACGCTCAAGTGCACCGCACCAAATATTAAGCTTGGCTGCATTAAATGCATAATGCATTAAAAGCCTGTTGCATTGAATACAAAAGTCAAACGTAGTGTGGTTTACTTGATGGATGTGCCTCTTTTTTGTAGTCATGCCTTAAAATGAGAAAAGGGATGGACAGCTTGGATGTGCGGATACATTACAGTGTGCCCACCCACAGAACTGTCAGTTTGAGGCTAGATACTGGTGGGGTAGGATGCAATCTGCCTCTTAGTGGGAGTGGCTAAGGCTCAAGTGTGTACGGCAATGAAGTGTGTACTAACAAGCTAAAATAAAATAAAAATAAAAATAATAAAAAATAAAAGTTCATTTTAAGACATGAGCCAAGAATGAAGTAGATCAAAATGTTAGGTTAACCACACACTGCACAAAATGGTAGTGATTGAACGTCTACTGTTAAGAGCTTCTCAAGGGCACAACTTTTAGATCAAGTTGATATTTGCATTTTTTCTTTGGACAGGTTAGGTTGGCGTTACCAACGGGTCAAATGACAAATAAACATTATGGTGAGCCATACGAAAATTTTAAGCGGTGGGTATCATTATACCCATTGTTTCTGGTAGAGTGGGGCACTTTAGTTTATGATTCCCTTACTATTTAGCCCACTCAATAGCTAAGTCGGCTGATCAAAGAAAATACCGATCCCCTCACTATTTAGCCCACCATTAAAAATTTGTGCTGGTAAAGGTCACAAATTTTTTTCACGAAGCTTGTATTTATGTTTTCCCTCCTACATATATACGATGACACATAAATAGGTTGCTTAGGAAGGTTTCAGCCGTTGGCATCAAATTCCCCACGGTTTTCTGTGCTGGGGTCCACTCCAGCTTTGGATCCATCTCATTCTTTAAATTAGGTGGTATACAACACATATATAACATATATAACGGTGGGGTTTATAGAACTTGATAACGTCACTTTAGTAGTGAGTCTCCCTTCTCAGCATGTCCGTAGCTAAACTAGTTTGGTAAAACACACACATCACCTGACCCTTTAGCTAATATTTGTAATATTTGTGTTTTCAGTTCATCCCATCAGAAGTGAGGTTATGGACGGTATGGATAAATATCACTATGCTTACAGGGAGGTTTAAACGGTAGAAATTTCCCAACCCCATTTTCCTTTAGTGCAGCCTACTCGATCCTTAGATTCTTTTTTCTTTTTTTATCCCTAGTCCAGAAATCATCTCACAAAACCGACGGACAGGGTGTATTTTGCCGGGCCACCTATAAGTTTCCAGCGCAGGAACTTCCTGCAAAAGGCTTCGCTGGTGTACCTAACATCCGTATATCTAACTAGTGTATTAACGTCCGCAAGTTCTGTGAATCCCATCATCATGTATGTGTTATATCCAAACGGTTCGTCCATTTGACGAGGTCATAGTAATGATTGAACCGAAAAAATAAAATAGATCTAAAGATCAAGTGGACCACACTGAAAAAAGTAGTGAGGGATTGAACATCTACCAGTGAAACCCTTTTGGGGTCACAGAAGTTTTAGATCGATATGATATTTGCTTTTACTCTTCATCCAGGTCTTTGTGACCTTATAAACAGATCGGATGGAAAATAAACGTTTTGGTGGGCCCTACGAATGTTTTAACGGTGAAAATCATTCTCTTCGCTGCCATCTGTGGTGTGGTCCATTTGAGCTTTGGATATAATTCATTTTTCGTCCGATGCTCTAAAATGATATAAAAAAATGGATGAATGGTGTGGATATAAAAATACATGATTTTGGAGCCCATTCAACTTTGATCTCCTTTGAACCGTTCGTACTACTTGGAGCTCGTAGAGCGGCGGCGCTCGTCTCCGCACGACACGTCACCACACAGTTATATCGCTGGTGTGTGGTACACCAGCCAATCCGCTTCCGCTGCCACCACAGAAGTCCCAAGAAGATTCGGACGATGTAGTCAGGTTTCGCGAACGTGTCACGTCATGGCACATGGCCCGCTCGCGGATGTGTACGGCTCTCACACTTTCTATGATATATATACTCAGGCTACTCATGCGGCTTGATACGCAGGCACTAAAAAATTGTATACCTGGAATATAAGAACTCAAAATAAGACCAACTATATTATGCTATCCACTGTCGAAAAGTCAAAATCCAAACATTAGATTGGTTAAAAAATCCAACATCTGATTCGTGGACACTTGTCTGTGAAAATTGGAACGTTAGATGTTTTCATATCAAAGCGTAAAATAAATATCCTCCATCCAATATTCATATAAACAAATAAGCTTAAACTTTGGTTTATGATATAATTTTGGATGGTTTATTTTAAGTACTTATGTGACAGTGCGAAATATCTAAGTAATTTCTAAGTGCCTGCGTATCATCCATCACAGTCAGCAGAGTATTAAAGTTATTCTCTTACGGAAATTAAAAAAATATCCGTTTTGGGAGGGGAGCCGTGGGGCTATTTGAATCACCGCTTTTGAGCCACGGTTCGCAAAGAAACAGGCCCTTTTCTTTCCTACTCTCTCTCCCGAATTCTAGGGTTTTTCTCTTTCCTAGGGTTAGGGTCTTCGCCTCCGCCAGAGCTCATCATCATCACCACCACCGTCTATCTCGTTCGAGGAGGAGGAGGAGGAGAGAGATCTAGACCATGGCGGCGGTTGCTCCTGCAGCAGATCGTATCCTTCATGTGCTCCTTTGCTGATTGAAAAACAACGGTGTTTCTCTCTCTCTCTCTCTCTCTCTCTCTCTCTCTCTCTCTCTCTCTTTCTCTCGTTCTTTTACTTATTTTCGTTTTGTTTTTTTAGGGTTTTTCTAGATCCGAAAACGTTGGGTGTTTGTATTCTTTTTTCCTTTTGCTAGGGTTTTGTTTTGGGTTTTTGTTGAGGAGAGATTTCTGGGAGGCTTCGCCTTAGAGGCTATGTGATGATCCGAACCGTTCATCTAGAAGTTCCCAACTTGATGGTTGCTATGTATGAATTTCACTTATTTGAGATCTCATCAATCGGGAAAATTGAATTGTGGAGAAAAGGATCGAGAGAGGTGGTTTCTATCACGCCTTTGTATGAACGGTGATGATATCTGATGGGAGAGATTCTTGCTTTGTTGGCCAATTACTGTAGGAACTTGTGCATGAATGGTCAGGATCGTCATTTGATTGGGTAGAAAGGATGATCGGATTGAGTGCTCCTCTAGGGGGAGAGCGTTGCTAGCAAGCCTCTGAGCGGGAATTGTAAGATCCTGGAGAGGAAAGTTTTAGTCCTGACAAGTGGGGTCCTCGGTCTGGGAATCCTGTATTTTGGTTTGTTGAGCTATGCCATGGATGGATCATGCTGCAAATTAATGGCTTGGGGACTGCGAATAGATGATTAAGAAGAGATACAGAAATTGTCCACTTTAAACTGAAGAATAAGACCCCAAGATGGGTGGCCAGGATTTTCCAGTCTGGGAATTTTTATGGTTGTCTATCGGTCAGATCCTGGTCTACTCATTCTGTAACCATGTAAGGGGGTCAGGTGCCACATTCAAGGTACCAGATCCGAATGCAATTGGGTCTGGGTAATTGTTGTCACACGTCTGGGTAACTGTGGGATATTAGGCTCCTGGTGTAGTCTTGTTTGGGTAGGGTCATTGCGAGGTCGGGTGTCTTAACTGGTAAGTTATTGTAGTATGTAATAGATACTAGTAAAAGAGACTGCTCTGGGGTTCTTAGATCACTATCTATACTCTATATAATATGTGCAGCTTTTGGACATTTTTGCCCCTGCAATTAGTTTCCGTAGGGGAGAGCCCATTGAATATCCAATGGGCATGAGAAGACATTTGAAATGAAGGTGGTTGTTTTGTTAACTAACCCATTGACAACCCTAAAAATCCCCAGAATGGAAAATCCTGGCCACCCATGTTGGGGCCTTATTCTTCAGTTGAAAGTGGGCAATTTCCGTGTCTGATGCTCTAAAATGATATCAAAAAGTGGATGAACGGTGTGGATATAAAAAATACATCATTTTGGGGTCCATGCAACTTTCATCTCCTTTGAACCGTTCGTACAACTTGGAGCTCGAGGAGCATCGGCACTCGTCTTCGCACGACATGTAACTACACCGGCTATATCGCTGGTGTGTGGTACACCAGCCAATCTGCTTCCTCTGCCACCATGGAGGTCCCGAGAAGATTCGGACGATGTAGTCAGGTTTCGCGAACATGTCACGTCATGTAACATGGCCCGCTTGCGGATGTGTACGGCTCTCACACCTTCTGTGATATATACTCAGGCTACTTATGCCACTTGATACGCAGGCTATTGAAAACATTGTTCTCTCCCATTTGCTGTTGGACAAAGTAAAGGGCTGTCTCATGGATGACTAGGATTGAAAGAAACTGGGCTAGAAAGTTTCATCGAAGGGTCTAGCGCCCACAATATCTTCTGATGGTCATAGATTTGTGATTGGTTTTTCATTTGTGTGTATAATTCCTGTTGGAAAACTATCAATAAGCGATACATGCTGGCTAATTCCAAGGGCCAGCACTAGTATGTTTTAAGAGTTAATTTTGAGTTTAAAGTTAATTTACTATTTTAGTAAATTTTTTTTTTTTTTTTGGAAAGTTACTATTTTAGTAAGTTATGAGTTTCACTATTTTAGGGTATTTTGAGTCCATGAGTTAGTTTAGAAGTCATTCTACTATAAGTTAATTTATTATTCTGAAAAAAGTTTGCTATTTCGGGAAATTTATGAATTTTGGGTTTAGGGCTTATATAAGTCATATTAAAGGTTTTTGTAAACAAACTTTTCATCAATAATATCACTTTCATTTCTTCCCTAGAGATTTCTCTCCTTGTGGATTCAAGGGCTACTTTTGAGAAGAAGACGAGCTCCTCTTTCTACTATGCACCCGCTATGTTATCTTTGTAGCATGTAGCTGCATCTTTTCCTTTGTTTTTCTCTATTATTTTCTCTTTCCACACTCTCCTTCCATGTGTGTCACACGTTCAGCACCCCTAGTAAGTTACAGCCCTCCTAATTACATTGGTTCACTTGGACAGTCCAATTGATCGATCTGAACTGTCCAGTAAATCCTGAAAACATTACATAAGCAACCATGCAAATATTGTACTGATCAGATGATCCAATGCGTCCTTGATTTGGCCTTATTTCTTATAGTCATTCATTTTCCAAGCCATGGATGGGATAGCTGCAACAATTGCCTAACAAAAGTGATTCTAAAGAATCATAACTAATCAATGATGGGTCCTAATGAGTAGATGGATCAAATTGTTGATGGAACCAAACTGTGTAGTTGGTCTTGAGTCTTGACCTTGCATATTAAAGAACGTCAATCAAATGGTTAATATTGTGAAGTCGGTGTGATGTTGGCATGGTTGCCCATGAAATGTGAATTGGATATAATTAATTGTATATGAATTAGGCTAAGGGGCCCAATGCAATTATGAGCACTATAACTTACAGTACTGAGAGATCAGTGGAGGGAGTCTCTTAGTTAAATTGAGTAACATTATTGTTATAATAAAAAACTGAAATTAACTGGGTAGATTAGGTGATTGACCCAGTTTGAGTTTTTGAACAGTTCTAAGGTGGTGGGTGGACCCAAATCGGACCTGCTTTTTAAATGGGTCAGTAATTTGGATCTAGACCTATTTAAATCGTGTCAGTCGGCCACATTTTTTTTGCAGTCCTGCATTCTAGGTGTGGTCTCATTTTCTCAAAATCTTTGAAGTTAATTGGGTTATGCCTCATTCTTTTAGGGCCTTATTCTGGCCGTGGCACAGGGCTGACCCTCCCAATGGAAAGCGAACTACCCGGCGCTTAACTCTTCTAGCAGTTCTATGGAATACTTGGGAAGAAAGAAATGCTAGATGCTTCAATAATGAAGAAGAAATTGGTGGAAGACACTTCTCATAGGGCTAGTATGTTGGTCATTGAATGGGCCTCTTGTGTATCTAAATTAAGGGGTTGTAATCTTGATTTTCTTGAGTAGTTTCGGTCACCTCCCCGGTTCGCTATCTTTCAAAAAAATAAATAAATAAGCCATTTAGGTGCATGCATCTTTTCTAGGTTTGGAATGGGAAAAGGTGAAATTGAATTATAATTTATTATTGATTATTTTTTTATTTTTAAAGATAATTTGTTTTAATATTACTATTAGTATTATTACTACTTTTGCATTTCTACTATTCAGTAGTATTCCAGAATTCACGATCTGACAGTTGATAGTCAGGTGCCTTCCACGCTTTCTCTAGAATGGGTGATTTTGTTTTTTAATGATCAGTTTTACAGTAGCTGCCAATTTTTATTTATTTATTTTTTTCTTTGTGCATGTGCGTATGATGGAAAGGTGCCTCTAGAGAAATTTCAATAAATTGAATCCGTTGCATCGATAGATGGGCTTTCCTTTTCTCTTTCCTTAACACTTTTTATTACAGAAGCTACAGATTTGCTCCAAAAATTGACATTAGATTCTCAAACCAAGACCCTTGAAATTCCTGAAGCTACCAAGAAGGTATAACTCTGATGCATTATTCCTGCATTGCTCTTGAAGCTTGTGTGCTTTGTATTGACATTAATCGGATTGGACCTCTTTAGAAGCCTTCTGCCACACGGTATGGGTCTGCCGATGGTGGCGATGTGGCAACTGCAACAATCCCATCGTCTGAGAGGTCTATGACCCCTCTTCTTCAGGATTCCATGGATCTGAGTATGTGTTATCTTCCTACTGGATATCCGTCTGCGAACTACTGTTATGGAGGTAAACTGATTTTCTTTTCTACTCTTGATTGTTGCTCTTCAACCAATGTTTGATTTATAGTTCCAATCTTGGTTCTCATCAATTGGTTGAGTGCATGGTTCTTAACTTGGCATTAATAGCAAGGATATCATCCTTATGTAATGTGATGGATTATTATGGGTGTGGTGCAAGGAAAAAGTGAAAGAGGAAAAATATATTATGAGATTCTTGCCGAATTATCTTTTTTTAGTGGAAAAAATGGTGTTATTTGTTGACGTATTGTGGAAAGATTTTGTACAATCAAGAAAAGAAGAATAAAAAAGGATTGATCACCTGCACACATTGGAGCTTGGGTTGATGATTTTCATCCACTGAACAAGAAGAGGTTCCCGAAGAAAATATTAGAATAGATCCTTATTTAGTTGACAGGCTAGCTTACCAACTTGCATCGAAAGTGAAAGAACACATAAGAAAGAAGGTTTTTCTGGTAGCTTAAATCCCTTCACAAGTTTATGAAAGGAAATCAGGATTATTCTCCTTCAAATATGAACCCATTGCTTGTTTTATAATGCCTCTTACTAGAAAGGGGGTGAAAAGTGGCTGTTCTACATTGACATTCATGCATATCCTTTTATGGTGTTATATGACCCAGCACTTTGGGCTTGGGGCTCTCATGATCGCAACATCTTTTATGATGCTTTAAGATGATAGTTCAGGCAATTGGTAGTAATGTTTTGGTACTGCATCATGAGTTATCAAAATTGCTGCCATAATTTTACTTCTTCTCAACAATTACTGTCGCTTGATGTCGTTGCTTCAACATCTATTTTCATACAGTTTTCAGCATTTTGTGAATTCTGACCGCTCGGTTTTTTGTTTTCCAGGTTATGAGGGTCCTGTCAATGACTGGGAGGACTGCCCTAGATATGTCAATTCGAATGGAGTGGAAATGCCTCCTGTAAGTTTTTGTGCTTACACATACATGCATCCATACACACATGCATATATGGATGACTTTGAGGTACTTAGTGAATGATCAAATCTTTTCTGTTTATATATTATCATAGTCAATTACCTTGTATTCGTTTTGTTTTTCTTACAAAGCTAGGAAACTTTAGATTTCGATCTTGAATTTTCTAGTGCTGTATTATCATACTTTAGAATTCTTTGGAAGCTATTGGCAGGTGTCTTTAAGGTCTTGGTTGTGTCCTTGAGGGTCTAAGAGTTGGTTCTGATAGATTTATTGATTGTTGGCAGGGAGTTTATGGAGATAATGGGCCTCTTATGTATCATCATGGCTATGGATATGCTCCTTATGGTGCGTACCAACCGGCTGGGTCTTCTATACCAACTATGGGACATGATGGTCAGATATATGGCCACCAGAATTATCAGTATGGAACTCCTTACTACCAGCCACCAACTCCACCACCATACCTCAACAATCAAGCCCCTTCTCCCCTGGTGGAGGTTTCCACTTCAGTTGCTGCTCATCAAGCACCTGTGCCTGTCGAAACAGGTAAAGGAAATGCTAATAGAGTTGCAAACGGGAACTTGATCGGCAACAAAGGGTCAGCTCCACTGAGGCCAATCAACCCGAATTCTTGGACTTCGAATGGTTCCCACGGAGGAGTTGTGCCAGGTGGTTTTGCTGCCTCTGGATTCCAGGATCCGAGATTTGGATTCGATGGAATGCGATCAACTGGGCCATGGTTAGATGGTCCCATGTTCTCTGATGGCCAGTCGAGAGCAGCTACAAGTGGGCCTTTTGCTTCGACAGTTCCATCAGCAAGGAATCAGAATCTTTGCCCCCTTCCGCATGTCATGGTATGCAAGCTGTGCAGCCTTTATTGTCACTTTGGATTTTCTATGCATCACATCTTCTTCTGCATCCGGACTGGTGTTCTGTGGAAGCCCCCCGGCACTTGCATCTTTCTTCCTCTTCCTGCATTATAGTCTTGTAGGCAATGTGTTGGATATTCGTGCATGCTAGATTATGAAAAATCTTTATGCGTTAGGTGATTATACTTTTGTTTTACAAGACGAGATGTGGTTGCCCTACCTGCTTTTTCCTATTTTTTTGTTCCATTTTTGTCATGGCCATCTCTTCTGATTGTCTCAACTATATAGCATAGAGTGTTAATTCCACAATGAGATATGTTAACATGCATCCTTTTTGACTTGGTTTTCCATTCACATCTTCAGGGCTTGCACTCCCCAAGGCCATCTGGCATGGGACCAACTCCAGGATTCATGAATAGTGTGTATACGAACGGTAGAATGTATGGCCAATTTGGGAACACAGTTAGAACTGGTCCTGGTTTTGGATCCAATGGTAATGATGCTAAAGCAAGTGGGCGTGGGTGGATGGTTGTTGATAACAAGTACAAGCCCAGGAGTCGATCTGTATTCAGTTATGGCAATGAAAATTCAGATGGACTGAATGAGCTAAGCAAAGGACCGAGGGCTGGCCGTTTCAAAAATCAGAAGGGCTTTGCATCTAACATCACACTAGCAGTAAGGGGACAAAGCCTTCCTTTAAATGGAAATAGTGATGAGGCAAGTGCAGTTACAACCAGGGATCAATACAACAAAGAAGAATTCCCAGTCGAGTACTCTGATGCGAAGTTCTTCATTATTAAGTCATATAGTGAGGATGATATTCACAAGAGTATTAAGTATGGTGTCTGGTCAAGCACTGAGCATGGAAACAAGAAGCTGGATTTCTGTTACCAGGAAGCTCAAGAGAAGTCTGGTGGTTGCCCTGTATTTTTGTTTTTCTCTGTGAGTACTGAGATGCATCTTTTGACAAGTGCAAAGGATATTTACATGAAGACAATTGGGAGTTTCCTTTGTGGTACACGTGTCGAAGAGATACATGCATAGGAGCTTGGCTGTTCATTGGGTAGGTCCACAACCCATCGACCTTGAATGTGACCTGGCCTAGCAAATTAGGTGGGCTCACTCATCCATATGTACGATGAGGAACCATTTGTCTTATGAAACGCCCATTTTTCTCATGCATGTGTGGTCTGTTATATGAGTTGAGCGGCCTGAATTTTTGGGCCATTGCATGTTCAAGATGACATCCACTTGATGAACGGCCTGGGCCTCGCACACGTGTGCCACTTGTGATGTCTGCTGGGAAACCTTCAATTGTCTTGGTACAAACTCTTTAAGCACTTTCCATGTAGCCTTTTTTTAAATTATCATATCTTTTATATGTTGGAGCAGTTCTCTTGCATTTTGCAGTTGAGTAACCAGGCTAGCTGACTGCTTTTTACAGGTCAACAGCAGCGGTCAATTTGTTGGTGTCACTGAGATGGTGGGTCCAGTTGATTTTAATAAGAAGGTTGAACACTGGCAGCAGGATAAGTGGAATGGTTGTTTCCCTGTGAAGTGGCACATCGTAAAGGACATGCCCAACAGTATGCTGAAACACATCACCCTCGAGAACAATGACAACAAACCGGTGACAAACAGCAGAGACACTCAAGAGGTGAGCATCATCCCTTTGGAAAGGATTCTACTGTTAGTGCACTTTTTTGCTTTTGCACTCATGGTCATGGGTTGCCACAGGTGAAGCTTGATCAAGGGCTTGAAATGCTCCAAATATTCAAGGATTACACCAGTAAGACATGCGTCTTGGATGATTTTGGGTTTTATGAGGCTCGTCAGAAGACAATGCAGGATAAGAAGGCTAAGCAACAGCAATTTCAGAAACAGGCAAGTGAAGCATTTTCTGCTTTTTTTTTTGTTTTTATTTTTATTTTTATTTTATTTTATTTTATTATTATTTTTTTTTTGTGGGGGGGGGGGGAAGGAAAACCATGCATTGCTTGAGGATGGTAAGCAGTGTGAAAAATATCACTGGCATTTTGAAGAAATACACTGAATGATATCAAACCAAGATGCTCAAGATCCTGGTGGATTTTAAAATCTGTTTTTTTTGTCATGATATTAACTCAAAAAATAGTTTAAAAAAGGAATTTGTTATATGTGTCTATATATATGTAATTTATTTAATAATTTAAAATAAGCATTTTAAATAATTTTAGTTTTGGCAAGATTGTCCTGTTAATATCCCAAGAAAAATCTCAAAATTTGAAGATCTCCCAAGAAATTGCTGAGAACGAGGTTTGTCACTATGGTGGGTACATTGGGGTGCTGTTGGTCCTTGAGACAGACGGGATATGCTTCTGCCAAGGCGTGGTAAAGATTGGATATTGACCTTTACGTTCTCATCTCATTCACGTGTTGGGCAGAAAAAAGTGGCAACTGATGCAGTCTTCATTTTCTGTGCCGCCCCAAATAGTGTATTGAGTGTGCTTGGGTTTGCTGCCAACAATGATCGGGTGGCAAACCCAAAAGGCTGTCAATGGGCTGGGCTGATCTGTTGGGATCCTGGTCCGAGACGCTCCAGGCCAGCCTTGTGAATGTCTTTTAGGCCCATGGGCCCCATGGGGCTGATTGTTGGGCCCAGAAAATAAACAGGCTGAGCCTCTTCTTAGCTTTAGTAACACTTCCCATTTGGGGATTTAATGACACTTCTATTCTAGGCACAATCTGGTCCGGTATATGGGCCTGTTTGTATCAGCCATGTGCCTGCTTGAGCCTAATTGTCAGGTCTGTGGGCAGGGGCAGACCTCAAATTTAAATGGGTTGGACCACCCTTGTACTAGCCTGAGCCCAGCCCATTGACAGTTGGATTCATTATCCTACTGGTACTGGCTTCGATACAAAACAGTAAAAATCATGAAGTGCAATTGCTGATGTGGATGTCAAAGCTCCTTTCCAATATCTATACAGTATATAATGTGTTTGGCCAATTTCACCCCAGGTATTAGAAATGCTGAAGTCACACAATAGTTTTCTCCACTACTGGAATGACCATGAGCCAAATGCAACCTTCAGCTTGAACCCTCCTAATCATGTTTTCTCTCTGCAGGTCTGGGATGGAAAGACAGCTGATGTCGCTTCTAATGAGAAGGATGGCAACATGCCAAACACTAAAGCAGCATTTCAGCAACCCACTGAACTGGCATCACCCAAACAGAAGGAATCTGCCCAGGGTCCTGGAGAGCGGAAACCATCAGATGAAAATGGTTCGACTGCAGGAGCTGGTGATGCGCCGAAGTGTGCTAAAACATCAACGGAGGGGCAAGTTCTTGAGAATGGTGTTGCCAACAGTTGCTAGACTCTCTGGTTTCCCTAGAGCAGCAGTTACTATAGAAGTTTTGCTGGTTTTTTTTTTTAGATTCAAGTATAATATACGGAGGTGAATGAAGGCCGAGTTTCAAAGGCCGCAGGCGGCTCCAAGCGGGCTGTCTTACTTCACAAGCAATAAAGAGAGAAGGGTTTGTTCTGAAGAAGCTCTTCCACCAGCTTTTTCTTTGAAGTGTTGGTAAGCCTAAGCTTTTCTAGTGACCTTACATTGCCTTTTTCTTTTGTTTTTACATCCTTTTGCATTAGTAGGATCTGGTTATGGGTTTGATAGTGGGCAGCTGTTTACAAGTTCTCCTTTTCCTTTTTAGCCTTTCTTTTTACAGGGTTTTGGGGTAGGATTTCGCTGCTTTTTTTTGGTATTTTCCTAAAATTTCGTAGGAGCATCTTTTCCTTCCCTCCTGTCATAGCTTTTCGTCTCTTGTAAATCTCTTCTGCTTTGTTGTTGAGCCTTTGTATCTGTAAGAGAACATCAATGAGGTGAAAGTTTTGCAACAGAGGTGAAGGTCAATTAGTCTCTCTCTCTCTCTCTCTCTCTCTCTCTCTCTCTCTCAAACACACGCACATGAGAAAATTAAAATGTGAACAGTGCTGCAGCTCATGTCTATTTCAGGTTTGCTGAATGATTAATTGGACCGCTGGATTGCCGGTATTCCCGGCAGGTCACTGGTTATCCTCAACCTGACCGGATCCGGTCTAATTCATTCTGATTTTGTCTGGTTGGACCCTGTTTACTTGTAAACAGTATATTTGTTATCTTCATTGTGTAGAATGAGAGGTGGATCTTAACACATCGGTAATTCTCATACCCGTAAAAATTACGGATTTTAAACATGATTTTTTTAATGGATCTATAATTTCCTGAAAATATTCTTCAGACTTCAAATATTTTATAAAATCATTCCTCGGACTTAAATACTTTACAAAATCATTCCTCTAATGGTACGGATAGTATTATTTAGGGGCTGTTTGATTTTTCATATTCTCATGTAATTGGTTGTAAATGTCACTAGATGAATATTTATCATTTATGGTAGAAATTCTCTAATCGCTAACTAAAATCTGTGGGACCTACCATTATGTATGTGTTTAATCCATTCTGTCTATCCGTTTTACTAGCTTATTTTAGGGCGTGTGCCCAAAATTGAGAAGGATCCAACGTGCAGGTCGACCACACCACTGGAAACTAGGGGAAATGAATGCACGTGGTCGAGTACGTACTTCTCTATATGAAATTCAAAAGGCATGCCCTCTTCCATTTGTGTTAGACGTCCGACCATGTCAGTGGTTAATTTCCAACGTGGATGCCAGCTGGTAACAGTAAGCCGGTAGCTGATCTTGAGTCTCGACCACTGGAATGAACGGCTGATCTTGTTCTGGACATTAGAATGAAGGGACAATACTGGTGGCTTATTTAGTGTGGATCACCTGATTTTTTTTCTTCTTGATACTAGCTAGGATCACCTAATTACCGAGATGATATTAACCCCGTGATTTTCGTTCTAATCATTCATTTAATTGGATGGTTAGGTTTGTTTGACTAGTGTGACTTTACGTATTTGATCCATTAGGGGGCGTACAATTTGGATGGTCTAGATAGCTGAACGTCAGGGTCGAATGTGAGCAGGGAGCGTTACCACCATTTAAAGAGCCAAAAAGAAAAATAAAAAGAAAAAGAAAAGGAAAAGAAAGATTCTCTTCAGCATATGTATGGTAGGGAAGCACGTTTCACTAGGACCATCCAATTTTTTGGTCCCTATCTTGAATGGCCCACCATTCAAAATTACATCTAACAAAACATCATGGTTGCCATTTTTATGCTTTTTTCTCCACCCAATGTAAAAAACCATGCACCCCTTTTTTGTTTTCTACCATTATTTCCAATATATATATATATTGAAAAACCATTTTTCATGCATACACCATTTTAGCTGAATTTTGGATAGATGGGACTAAGTTTATGTGGTACGTTAATTGCTTGCAAATGGATAGTGAAAAGTAGTGAAAAGGAGCAATGATCTGAGTTCATGGAAAAAAAAAAATAATGATAGAAAATTTAGATTATTTGGTCACTGATAGAAAATTATCTAGATCCAGGCTAAGTAGTTGCTCATTTGTTGAAAATCACACACGATGCATGGTCTTGTTAATTTTTATCACGACCATCCATTTAAAGGCCATTATCCATATGGATAAGATTATCACCTTGGATGTGATTTTGAGCACCAGAAATGGATGCACAAGGCTCATTAAATGGATAGTCTGGAATGACTGTCTGCGTTGTGAAGTATTGGAAGATGAACACCTCTTCTTAATTCAAAGGTGCATCACGATGGGTGGTGCTAAAAGGAAAATGAAGCTAATCTAGGGCTTGATATTTGAGCCATAATCTAGCATATGCGGTCGGGATCATCATCTTCCGCTGTCCAAATGGCTCAAAAAAATTACAAAATTAAAAAACCCCAAAATGTAAGAAACAAAATTTAAAAGCCCCTAGGCACTTTCATTTTCCTTGAGCCGGTGGTGATGGCGGTGGCTCTCCGAAGAGAGAATGTCTTCTGTGACTTGCACAAAGGACGTGGTTTTAACTCTGATATCAATTGTTAAGAATCTTTCCAATGTGCCAAAAGCATTGGGATTGATGGAACAAATAAAGTTAGGCTATTAAACCCTTAATATTGTAATAGACAAAGTTCATCTCACTTCGGTCAATAGTAATGTCTACGAGATCTTGATCTCGGTATATAATTATTGTTAAGATGAACTTATTATATGTATTAGAGATCAAAATTTCTAATACATGATTACTGGTGACAAGTGTCTACTAAGCGAGACCTAAAGGAATTATATGGGAAAATCAATAATTGAGATCGAAATTCTCCCTAAAAGTCCCTAAAATATTTCAACTGATTAGAAACTAAGTTTCATATTAGAAACTAATAAGTGGTGACACAAGCATTTCATATTGGAAAATAAGTTTACTTTCATCAATCTAATACAAGTATATAACATTCTCTGTCAATTTTGAAAAAATTTCAAGGAATTCTACCTCACGTTCCAAAAATCTCTAGCTTACAAGCTCCCACTATCATTAACAATGGTAGGATGGTTCCCGCCATTGTTGGCAATGAGTACTGGAGTTATCCTACTTAATGTTGGATCTTCAAATATCTTTTATAGCTCAATTGTCATCTTCTGCTTTTTCCTGTTATAATATTGATCTTTAAAGAAGTCGACATCTCAGGATTCATCCTCAGCAATTGTTCCATTGTACACTACGTAGTCGAAAGAGTGTTTGGGGTAGTGAATAAACAGTCACTCAATCATCTTTGACTTCAATTTGTCTCTACAATTTGAAGGTATTAACATGTCCCATGGATCCCCATAATCTCAATGAGATAGATTGGATTTGCAGCCTCTTTATAATTCATAGAGAGTAATGAGACTGAATTTGTGGGAACTTTATTTAAGATCTACATCGCAGTGAAAAACACATCCCCCGAAAATGATATCGACAGATTTACATATAATATCATTGACCTACCAATCCAGTAGGGTCTTATTTATTCTTTTAACAACTCTATTTTGTCTAGGTAAATAAAGTATAGTTAACTATTTCTTTATTCCATACTCATCACAAAAGCTCTTGAAAAAAGTAGAGGCATAATCATATTATTTATCAGTTCTAAGAATATTAATCTTTTAATCAAGTTGGTTGTCAACCAATTTATTTATTCATTTATTTTTTATATTTCTTAAAACATTAAAGAGCCATAAATTTATGTGAGATTAGGTACACCACGCCATATCTCGAATGCTCATTGGAGCACAAATATCGGAGTAGTTTACATTGAGTAGTCCATCCGACTTCGTTATCTTGGAGAATGACTATATTGCTTTGCAAGACATACAATACTTGCATATATATATATATATATATATATATATATATATATATATATATATATATAAGTAATCTTTCTTTTCCTATATATCCTAATCTAGCATGTCATTTGATAGACTCATATGTTATAAAAGATGAATCATTCAACATCACTAAAACAATAACAAAATTAACTAAGGCTATCGTAATATTTTATAATTTATGTAAACTATTCGTAATAAAATATGAGTACCCACTAATGCTTTGGTGCTATCCATATTTTCATATGGTCTAGTGAGGCCGGCACATCGCGTTAAGAATGGTGTACCTACCCAAAGTGTCTTCCATTGTCTAATTGTTATAGGCAGTAATATTATGTAAAACCTCATCGATTATGCTTTCAGTTGGTTTCTTCATTATGTTAGTTAAAACATGATAGGTGCTTTGCTAGAAAAGCAAGAACATCATCTTGCACTTGTAAGTCTCGAAATTATGTCGTTTAATTTTTGGCTTTTGACGCAGGGAAGGACGTGAGATCAAGCACCGTCTTCCTCAAGATGATAAATATTCCGAATCCACAGAACTTCTCTGGACTCCTCATAGAGACTTCTTGAATCCACGAGGAAAGAAGGCAGAAAATAAAAATAATTTCTAATAAATTCAAAATTGATTAATGAATATTTGATAATTATCTCATGTGTCTCCTTACACTATTAATATAAAAAAAAATAAACAAAAATTTGTAATTATCAAAAATAGCACAATTCTAACTCCAATAAAAATCCTAATTCTAATAAAACTCTGCTAAGGCCTAATTTTTAAAAATAAAAATTATAAATAAACTTTTTCTAGAAGAGTCCTAGTATAACTAAAAGTTATTTCTAAAAGGAATGAAAATCTAAAACTCTAAAAAATATTTAAAAAATCAAAATTACTAAAAATTGTAAAAGTTTTCTAAAAATTCATTTTTGCGTTTTCTAACCAAACGGATAGGTGTGACCCACTTTGTGGGTCGGTTCACCTCGGATGGCCCGTTTTAGTAAAGATTGATAGGTTGTACGCCTTGTAACGATACCTGGATCAAAAGTTATAGTCAATTCACGGTCTATCTCCTTGTGACTCAACCATGCTAGGAATATCTCTGTGACACGTTCGGCATCACCTTTGAAAAGTAAACCTTGCTTTAGATTATATGGTAACAAATTATGAATCTTGGTCAGTAGTCAAAAGGTCTCTTAATCCAAAATCTACGTGCAATGCAAGAAATCTACTTGGGTTCTTGTAACTCATAACTGTAATTAGCAATATGTGCGCAATCGACCCGATCCATACCATTGGATAATTAAATCAGGGGCTTTAAATTTAATTTTTAAGCATTCAAATAGTCGGAACATCAATTTGATTGTAGACCCACAGTAGATCTCTTTTATTAGTTGATATTCGTCAAGATGGATCCAATAAAATGGATGCTAGATGAGATCACTATTACATGATCCACTGTGATGACTATGCGATTATCTACGATCTTCCTCTAATCCATCTTCATTACCCAATCATGATTTGGCTGCTTTCTTAGAGTACTTTTGTCCTAACCGAATTTGTGCTCATGGCGTTGAGAATACGTATCAAAATAGTGTCATCTCATATCAACCTTGCTAGGTAGTGTGCGGTAACAAGGACTCATGAATCATCTACAAGACTAGCAATCTCACACAATGACTGGATTGGAATTGATCCATCAATTGTAAGTAATTGATCTCGCAACATATGTGGTCAAATCACTTGTCATGAATGATCAAATTTTCCTTATATACATGAACATCACATGGGATCCATATATATGCTTATATGATCGAACATATACGGAGTTGATTGTGCCAATGAGTGTGAGACCTCATCCTAATCATCTCATAAATCCAGCAGCTTAACTCAATCCAAAAATTGATAAAATCTTTATTTCCCCATCAAATGTTCCTAGGTTATCCACTAATTAACTGAGCCGCACATGAAAGTAATAGGAGGAAGAAAAGCAACACTCTATATTCAAGATGAATGGGTTGTCTACTTGAGGATGGGAATGGGGGTATTTGTAGGATAATGCATACGTATGAAACCCTGCCGATTTGGTCTAAAATGACTTGAGCCTAGCTGAGATTGAAAATGATTGGGCCATGAATGCGACCCAAGCCCAAAGCATAGGCCTAGTTAAAATTTTGAGTAGGCTCACGTACGCCCGAAGACCGGGCTCGACCAGCTCAAATATCAAGCTCGATCCCAGCCCGTTGCCAGAGTAAGTGGAAATTTCACATTACTCTCACAATGGGCATCTCAATCTTAGAATTTGATTATGGAAAAGGTTCTCCTTTAGAAAGTTCACTATTTTCTTTATCATCTAAACAATGCTTAAGGTCTAAATAATGAAAAACCTTTTTTTTTTTTTCCCACCATCCAAACATATATCTATCTTAGGAAACTAGGTCTAATTCGGATCAAGACTCACATTGTGGCCTAGATCCCACTTTGGATCCGTTTTAGAAACTTGGGCTGGTTCATTTCACCAATTATTATAATAATGTAAAAGAAATGTATAATGATTACAAATTAATTTATCTTCCTCTTGACAACATTTGCATTTGAACTTTGTTTCACATCTTTAGTCTATCAAGACGGAGACATTTAGGGGGTTGTTTGTTTTTTCAATTACATATGTAAATATTGATAAATAGTTAATAATTTTTTTTGAAGACTGTTTGTTTAAAATAGAAAATATCTGAGTAATTATGCCTTGAAAATGGAGTAGAATGTATGAAATGAAATGGGGCTTCGATATCATCAAGATTTGTGGCTTCCATCCATTTTACTTCCTATTATAGGGCATGGGCCAAAAAATGAGGTAGATTAGACGCTCAAGTGAAACACAGGAAACAAAGGGGCCGGTTAATGACATCTACCATATTAAAACCTCTGTAGGGTCCCTAGGAATGTGTATCTATCATCCAACTTATTCATAAGATCATACTAACATGTATGAAGGGTATACATAAATATTAGCTTGATACAAAACTTCTATGGCCCTCAAGAAGTTTTCAACGTTAGGCATTCAATTCCCACCATTTTTAATGATGTGGTCCACTTGAGCTTCAAATTTACCTCATTTTTGGGCTCATGCCCTAAAATGAGCTTGCAGAACAGATTGACGAAGTGGATAAGATACAAACATCATGGTGGGCCCCACAACTTGAGTCTTATACGAATTCAATGGGAAGCTTAATTTTCAAACAAGCTCATTGGTCGACATTAACCTCACCCTAATTACATAGGTAAACAATTATTATTTATTTACCGTTAATTCATAGTAATGTATGTACATCCATTTTACAATCTCATTATAGGGCATGGGTTGAAAAATGAGGTAGACTACAAGCTCAAGTGAAACACACCCCATGAAACAAAGGGGTTAATGACATCTACCATTCAAAATTAAAACCTTTATAGGGCCCAAAGGAATGTGTATCTATCATCCAACCTATTCATAAGATCACACTAACACGTACGAAAAGTATACATAAATATTAGCTTGATCCAAAACTTCTATGGCCGCCAAGAAGTTTTCAACGCTAGGCGCTCAATTCCCACCATTTCCAATGATGTGGTCCACTTGAGCTTTAGATTTACCTCATTTTTTGGGCTCATGCCTAAAATGAGCTTGCATAATAGACGAATGATGTGGATAAGATACAAACATCATGGTGGGCCCCACAACTTCGGTCTTTGACGTAGGGATGAACATGATGAGGTCGATCACCGTATTCCTCAAGGATAACTACTTTGAATCCATGAAACTTATTTGGACTCCTCACAGCGACTTCTCGAATCCATGAGGAAAAAGCAAGAAAATTGAAATAATATTCATGAAAATTTGTAAATTGATTGATAGATGAAATAAATGAGTATGCAACCCTTTAAATAGGATACCAAGGCTAGGAAGAAGTTTAAGAATTAAACTATAACTAAAACTCCTTAAAATTTATAACTTACTATAAATAGTAAATTTACTTTTTATAGTAAGTGTCCTATGTGGCTTAACCACATTATTCTCCTAATTTTTCTAAATACTTTTCATGTTAAACACAACTCCTAAAGCCCAACGGATGAAGAGTTATAATTAAACTAAAACTTACTAAAAATAGTAAAAATAAAAATAAATATGAAATTCGACGTCAATATGATGAGATCTCGCAAATTTGGCTTGGGTAACCCAGCTCTTCTGGGTTGGTTGGCTAAAGCAGCTCGTCCTACCCCAAAATCATATATGGTATGTCGAGTACTCATTCTGATTTGTGAGATATGCTTATTTTAAGGTTCTGACAATATTGACGACTTCTGCTTTTGACTGGGCCTTCTCTGATCCATCTTGGACATGAAAGTGCCCGGGACCTGCTCTACATCTGTCTTATACATATTCAATTCTCTTAATGGGAAGCTTAATTTTCAAACAAACTCATTATCAACATTAACCTCGCCCTAATTACATATGTAAATAATTATTATTTATTTACCACTAATATATATGTAAATGAAAAAACAAACAATATGAAATCACTGTCAAAATACATTAAAGTCGCTCTTTGGATTTAAGATTCTCTCAATAATGCATGAAAACACGCAATGTTGATAAATTTCTTTACATGTGCTTAATATATCTTTGTATGACGGATGATTTTGATGTTTGATGTGATAATAATAATAATGATGACACATTTCTTTTACATTATCAAGATAATTAGGAGAAACAAACCAACCAAATATACATACACCTAACCAAGGTGTAACTACACTAACCCCACCCTACTTGATCATCAACTAGGTTAAAATTGTGGATCTAGATACAATTAACCAGATCAAGTATGAACGATCCATATACCTTTTCTTAGAAAGCACACGATACAGATACTTATGTGTATGCACCTCACACATGGGTTGTCATGCCCCGAAATTCAATACCTGAGGTGGCCATAACCAAACCCGAATTTCAGGACATTGAATTGTATTTAACAAAATATACATTACAACCCACATTATTTTTATACATTTTCAAGGCTACTAAAGCAATCAAAGGAAAATAAAATATAAATTTCTCATTACATAAATGTTCATCAATTTATTCCACACTTCCATTAATGCTTTTCATTATATCAAAATTTAATAATAAAATTATCCTAATAAAAAATACAAAATGGAGATGCTACAGTATCTGGCTTGCTCTACATGATCTCATTGTGTACTTGCAAAACTGTTTAAGAGTGTGTGAACACGATGACTACTAGGGTCAGATCGATTGTAAGTTGAAAGTTTCATAATACTATTAAATGTAATCTTGTCATATCTCATAAAATAATACATATACTGAAATTAACAACTTAATTAACAATATTACATTCATGAACATGTAAGACATAATTTGATCTAACAACTCCTTGTAGAATGAAAATAAAATAAAACTAGACGAAACACTTGTGTGTGTTGATCCTTTTAGAGGATGACCTGCGGTTGAGCACTGGTGTTGATCATTTTAGGATATGAACCTCGGCTGAGCATTGGTACAAACTTTTAGGGACAAAATCCCAGAGCAAATCACACAGGGTAAAACACCAATGCTAATCCTTTCGGGAATGACCTAGGGTAGAGCACCCATAACAATATATTGAATCATTTTTATTTTTATTTTTCTATTTCCTTCATATTCATAACAACTTACTAATAAATAATAAAAGATATATGCATGAATTGAATGATCTTTGACTTAGAAAATTAACCACACAAATTCACACAATTACACTGGAAATATTAATGATAAAATTCGAAAGCATATAATTCAAATAGAAAAGTTCACAGGGTAAAATTGATATATTCAAGGTATAAAAAAATATGCATCCATGACAAAAATATCAACAACCTCTTTGGTTAGGATTCCATATCCATGAATTTTTTAAAAACTTGTAGAAACAATTTAAATTAGGAGTAAAATTCAAGGTTAACATTTACATATGTATAGTAACCACATCCATACTTACAGTAATAAGATCTAAATTTAATACTAGAAAGTTAATGATATATAATGAAAAGACAACATATGTGCAATTTACTATTTTGAATTTAGTTAAGAACATTACAACGTATGGACTTACAGAAGAATTTTTTAAAAAATTTGCAGTTAGGGATGATCTCTTACCTAATTTAATATGCAACTAATAATCCACCTTGAAGCTACACACGCAAGGCAGTTTTGGTACGTGGAGAAACAAATGCAATTGATAAGCAACAAAAACCCATGGAAGAAAGAGCCACATCTGATGATGAATCTCTGGACAGTAAGGATTCGAGAGTTCTGATCTATCTAGGCAGTGAGGTAAGATGTAAGGAAGTTGAGAAAAATTACGAGATGAAAGCATTAATAGAGATTTTCCAATATGTTCGGAGGATAATCGCATCGAGGCATCGTGTGGTAACAACACATGTCGTTGATTTTTTATTTTTATTTTTTCTTGGCCTTGTAAGATAATAGTTTGGATAGCTTTGGGCGTAGATTCATTGAAAAAAATGTGAGAAGTGAGAGAGAGATTCGGGATATTGGTCTGGTAGTAACCCATGTTGCACATTATGTGTGTGTATTTTATCTCTCTCTCTCTCTCTCTCTCTCTCACTCAGATGGATTAAAATGACAAGATCCACCCAATGAATAATCATATCAGTACTGTGGCCCACTTTCTTGGTGGTTTGGAGGTAATGGATTGTTCTTTTGTTATGAACGGAGAAAATGGAAGAACTGACAAAAACTCCGAAAGATTGGTTTAACTTGTAATATATATATATATATATATATATATATATATATATATATATATATATATATATATATATATATATATATATATATATATATATATATATATATATATATAGGTTCTATGCGATCGAGCTCATGGGAACTTCCCATGAGGTCGAGTTGTGTGGGCTTCACCATGATGCATGTCAAACATCCACACCGTGCATTTGATGGATCCCCTTTAAATTGTGGGATATCCCCAAAATCAGCCATATACAGAACTTAGGTGGGCCATACCATCTAAAATCATGTGAAGACATCCTAAAACATATCAAAGCACTTGGTGGGGCCCACTTGAAATTTGGATGCGCCTGAAACTTGGTTTGACCCCGCATCCAAGTGGGACACACATAATGGATGCGCTCGATTTGTGAACCACATGTCGGTGGGCCCAAAAAATGATTATGAATGTTTTAATGGAGGGTAACCCCTCTCAACTTTTGTATGTGGTGTGGCGCACACAAGTCACAGATTAACTTGATTTTTAAGCCCTAGGCCCACCATAGAAGGGTGCATCTGACTGATGGGGTAGATGTTCAATACGCATCATAGTGGGGCCCACATAACATGACCTCATGGGAAGTTCCCATGAGCCGGACGCATAGAACCTTTTCCACACACACACACAATGGGCCTCATAGTAAAGTTGCAAGGAATCCATTCCCGTCATCTGTTTGCCTAATTATGCTAGGACATGGGTCCAAAAATAAAGGCGGTGGGCCTCACCAAAAAAATCAATGAGGCTTAATTCTCACCATTGAAATTAAAAACAATGAGTTGTTACATGGGTTACCCTAGCTTGATTCATTTCCAATTAAATAAATCAGGTACCCGAAGATTCGGATACACCCTTTAGAAAGCGCAAGATCGACGTACCTATTTACATCTCACATACGTGTTACTCTCATGATTTGGATACCATGCTTCTACGACAATGTCCTCCATTTCCGACATGGGATTGCATGCTGACATTGCTAGTGGCGTTGTGCTCTGTGGGCCCTACCATGGTGGCTTTTATCCACGCAGTTCATCCAAATTTCCAGTTCGTTTCTTTAGAGCACGAGCCCAAAAAATGAGGCAGATTTAAATCTCAGGTGGACCGCCTAGGAAACAGTGGGGATTAAACACTTACCGTTAAAAACTTCCTAGGGGGCCACATAAGTTTTCGATGAAGCTGATATTTGTATTTTCCCAACATCTAGGCCTGTGTGACCTAATCAACGGGCTGGATGGAAAATAAACTTTACAATGGGCCTTCCAAAGTTTTTAGTGGTAAACCTTCAATTACCATAGTTTTATGGTGTGGTCCACCTTAGATTTGGATCTGCCTCATTTTTGGGCTCATCCCTTAAACATATAATTCAAAATGGATGGACCGCGTGGATAAAACATGCACATATATCATGGTGGCCCATATAGAACCTTCAAATAGGGACTTAAAAGGCAACTTTGGTAGGTGGATTCTAGACTACGAGGCCAACGGTGATGTATGTGCCTTAAATCCACACTGTTCTTCCACTTTGAGAGTTTATTTTAAAATATAATTTCAAAAATAAAGCAGATTCAAATCTCAGGTGGGCCCATACAACAGGAAACAATGATGATTGGCAACTAAAAATTTCCTGTGAGCTACAAAAGTTTCAGAGCAAGCAGATATTTGTTGGTCCCTTTGTCCATGTCTTTGTAGTCCTATAACATGTTCGATGGCAAATAAACATTCCTTTAGAGAAGTTTTTAACGATGGTTATTCAATCACCACCGTTTCTGTGTACGTGGCTTAACTGAGATTTGGATCTACTTCATTTTTGGGTTTCCGCCTTACAATGAATTGTAAGAAAGATGAACCACACGGATCTAAGGTAAATATATCAAGGTGGGCCCTACAGTCACGGATTTATCGACCTCGTGGGTCGGGGATCCACCGAAGCGGACGCGGATTGGCTAGTACCTCACATCAGGTATATGCGGTATTGACGTCAGCAAGTTTTGTGAGTATGACGATCGGTCCATTTTGAGAGCTCATCTTAAGGTTTGAGAGGAGAAATAAGACAGATTTAATTATGGATGAACTATACCGTAAAAATAAGTGGAGGATCGAACGTCGATCATTGAAACTTTTTGTGACTTTTTTTGGAGTCACAGAAGTTTTGGAGCAATATGAATTGTTTTTCTTCCTCTTCAATTAGGTGTTTTTGACCTTATGAACAGACTGAATATAAAATAAACGTTATGGTGAGACTTATAAATTTTTAACAGTGGAAATATTATTTCCGCTGCTATTTATGATGCAGTGTAAATGATCTTTAAAAATAATTTATTTTTTAGATAATGCTCTAAGGTGATCTCTAAAAATCGATGAACCGTGAATATATAAAAAATACATCACTACGAAGCCACGTAACTTTAATCTCCTTTGAACCGTTCTTACAACTCGGAGCTCGAAGAGCGTCAATGCTCATCTTTGCACGTAACTACAGCAGCCATATAGCCGGTGTGAGGAACACCAGCCAATCCACTTCCCACCGAAGTAATGTCCGTGTCAGCATGCCGTCCGGGTCAGCATGCCATCCGCGTCCATCAATCAGCATGCCGTCCGTGTCAGCATGCCATCCGCGTCCATCAATTTCGGAAGAAATGACGTGACCACGTGTGTGGACCACGTAAGAAAAGGAGCACCTTTTTCATGCGAGGCTCGGAAAAGTCATGCAGGCCATGCACTAAAAGGAGACCCTCAATCATGCAGCCTCCGCACCCATGTGGCCCACCACCACCATCACAACATGTGGGCCAGCTCGCATGAGGCCGACAAGCATATCTCCTTCACTTAAATAAGCCCCAATCATTCTTCATGCTACCTCAGCCTGCCCACCCCAAAGGCCCAATATCGTCACCTCTTTTCTTCTTGGATGTGATATTACACAACTGTACATCTGATCCACTCCGTCCATCTTGTTCTCCTTCTCAATATCACTGTATAAACCAAAAATTAGGGGGACCCATAACTTAGGTGGGCCAAAACGAAGGGAACATCATAAAATCATGCCCAGGACGTATAAATTCACTTGGTGTGTTTCTACCTATGCTTTGTCATGGGTTGATATTTGGTATGTCCCTTCGTCCTAATGGGGTGCGTATGATGAACGGGTTAGATGGAGTGTACGCAACATGATGGACCAGAAAGAGTGGGGAACGATTTATTGGTTGAGCTTTCCCTCTCAATTGTTCTTCGTGGTGTGGCCCACTCGAGTTTCTATTTGGGGATTTTT
Source organism: Magnolia kwangsiensis (assembly GCA_037074715.1). NCBI lineage: Eukaryota > Viridiplantae > Streptophyta > Magnoliopsida > Magnoliales > Magnoliaceae > Magnolia > Magnolia kwangsiensis. Next base: position 151,008,965 of record CM073576.1, on the reverse strand, counting down.
TTACCCTATGGCCTAACATTAAGGGTGCATCCAATGGACGGAGTGGATCTGATTCATAGTTGACGTGGCCCCACAACGTATCATATGAGTGCACCTCTACATAAAAAAAGATAGATATTTTGTGCAATGGAATCATGAACAAAGGATGGATTAGATTAGGTCTGAATCTTTTGACCAATCCCCAATTCAAATTTCAAACTTGGTGGAAAATTTCAGATGTGTACATCACATAAATGATGAGGCAGGATCCACGGCAAAGCTTTGTATATGAAGCTATGTGGGACCCACCATGATGGGTGCATGACATCCAATCCGTCTGTCCTCTGTGCCCAATCATATTCTCCTTCTTACACAAAAAATAGGCCGATCCAAATCTCAAGTGAGCCACGCCATGACAATTCATGCCTGAAATCTCTAAAATTGTGTCCCGTGTCCCATCTGAGTATTAGAATAGGATGATTTTTTTGGGGGTATCCATCCATCTTGGTGGGACGTACACATCTTTTAGACAAAACACCATGGGCCCTACCCATAACCTGGAAGGTTTTTAATTGTGTGTGTCCCCATCCCAAACTGTATGTTCCCTTTGGTGTAGTCGAGTTGAGTTTTGGATACGGACGATTTCTGGGCACGAAGGAGAAACTGGGGGGGCCCGCATGATGGACGGATTAGATATATTGTACACATCACAGTGGGCCCTACACACCTAGGTTAAGCTTAATCTACAAAGCTTTGCAGTGTACCAGGCCTCATAGAGAACAATCCACTTTTGAAATGTGGGCCCAGTAGCGTGATGCATGCCTACTACGGGAGCGGATTAGCTGAGTCCCAGGAATCACGCAATACTGTGCGGCCCCTTACCGTGAGGCCCACCTTGATAAATGTATTCCGTATCCATGCCATCAATCCGTTTTTTCATATCATTTTAGGGCATTATATCAAAAATTAAGCAGATCCAATTATCAGGTGGACCATACCATTGGAAACAGTGGTTATTGAAATCCCTACCGTTAAAAACTTCTTAGGGTTCACATTCATGTTTCCGTAGTGTTTATTTTCCATCCAATCTGTTGATAAGGTCACATAAGCCTGGATGAAGGGAAAATACAAATATCAGTTTGATCCAAAACTATTGTGGCCCATTAATGGTCAATCACAACTCTTTCCTATGGTATGGTCCACCTGATAGTTGGATCTGCTTCATTTTTGGGATAATACCCTAAAATGATCCGGAAAAACAGATAGACGATATTGATTCAGAGTACATACATCAAGGTGGGCCCTCACCGTCTTGGGTGAGTCCGGAGTCTCACCAAATCCGCTCCCGCCTACTCGCTCTCTCTTTCTCTCTCTCCAACTAAGATCATGTGAAGTACCAAGGAATTATGATAATAAATTATTTGAAAGCACACTCCCAAATTCCATTTTTCATGCCATTTGTTTGATGATGGATGGCTATGATCATCCCATCACGTGATCATTGCATGATGGCTTGCCCCTAGTGGCATGATATTGAACTGACTCATCACATCAATGGTGAGACATCCCATATTCATGCCCCCAAGAAAGACATGGGACATTTGGATGGTCCACTTATTATTTTTCTAGGAGTAAGTCAAAGTGCTCCTAATTACCCTAAGGACACTTAGACAATTTAATTGATCAATCTAGGTCAAGGTTTAAAATGGGTGTATGGGGTATTGCATGGTTCACCTTTGATAAGGCCATGTATCACCCTGTTGTATTGTTGTATTGGGCTGTTTTAAACCTATACAATCACATCATTAATAGACAATAGAGGTATGCATGGAGGTAGACGTATGGGTTCTGGACAATGCATTAAACTTTGATTTGGATTGTCCATTAGGTCCAAAATTTCATGGGGGACCACACAAACATATGCTCTCACATCATCTCAACCTAAAAAAGAGGAAGCGCCACAGTTCATGATTGTAACCATTAAATCAGTGGCATAGAAGTTTGTATAGGGCTTGTTTGGATCATTGAATATCATATTAATTCGTAGGGGACAACTGAAGTCATTATACTTTTTATTGATTGAATATAGCCAGCTGTCAAATCATGGTAATTCTTCTTAATCACTGCAGAGACTTAGATTTAAATAGGTGTGTCAACATGGCATAGTTTTGTGGCCCCCTCCCCCCATGATGTATGTGTTATATCCACGCTGTCCATCCATTTTGCGCGATTAAATTATGGAATGAGACAAAAATGAGGTAGATCCAAAGTAGAAATGGACCACACCACAAAAATCACTGGGGAATGAACACTTGTCCTTGAAAACTTATTGAGGTCCTCAGAACTGTTGGATCAAGCTGTTCATCCTGACCTAAAGAATAGTTTGGATGGAAAATAAACATCCTGCTGGGCCTTAGGAAGTTTTCAATAGTGGGCATTATTGTCACCATTGGTGGTTCACTTCCAGACTCATTTTTGGGTCATGCTGAAAAATGATATTCAAAAATGGATAGACCATGTGTATATAACAAATATTGAATATTATACATCTACATTATCTAATCACAGTCAGTACTTTACATGCATATCCATGGCTAGAAGTGAAGCCAGGAGAGGGGTTGCATAGGGCGAACACCTGGTCTTACTTCCAACTATGGTGGTAATGATAATCATTACCCATTTATGGCACATCACAATTATAATTGTTAAAAGGGCTTGTTTGGATGTTTAAATACCACTATGACGTGGTGAAGAACTCACATCATTGTACCTTACAACTGGTTGAATATAACCAGTTGCCAAATCACGGTAATCCTTCTTAATTACTAGAGACTTGGATGTTGAGAATGTATTTCAACTGGGTTGGTTAAATAAACTAATAGAAATGATTACGGTCATTTCACTTACACGTTTTTCAACAAAAATTCAACTTAATTTTTTTTTCTTTGAAAATTTTGTTTGGGAAGTAAAAATTCTTAGAAAATGTTTAGTCACATGTTACTTAGAGAGAAAAGATCCAGAGGAGCTTATATTATTTAGTATTCTTACTCAGGGAATGGAGAGAGAAGAAGGCTAGCTTGCATGTTCCGGTGCAAAACATTGGAATATGTGGGCGCATTGGATACTATAGTGAGTTGTGAGGTAGTGTAGCTATAAATGTGCTAGTGACGCACTTTGCACAACACACGTTAATGTAGAATTTAAGCTAATCTAATGCAGAATCAATCCCACATTACCTACGCGATCTAGTGCAACAAGACTAAGCTGATGTAAAATCAATCATAATGAGTATGTCCATTGTGAGATTGATCGAAAAAGAATGACTGTTTTGAAAATCAGCCATCCGTTAATAGCTGTTGGGCCAATCAGGAAGACAATGACCATTTTACTTATTATCTGGTAGATACAGCCATCCTACTGATTGACCGGTGGATTTCGACACTTATTATTGTGAGCAAGTAGTTTTCAAGTGAGAGAATGTTGAAATGCTGTTGTATGATGTGTGAAAATATATACAAATTGGTTGGACACTTCTTATAAGGAAACATCCAATCTCTCTTGGGTTGACATGTATGTGTAGAGCCTAGCTTCTTAGGCTTCAAGCAAGTGCTATCTATTACTGTATGTTGGTATAAAAGGAGGTACATATATAAAGAGACGGGGCATCTTCCAAAAATTCTTTGTTAAGAGATTCCTTACACGGTGGAAGAGTAAATGCGAGATGTACGCCTTGTAGTCTAAAATTTCTCTTATTTAAGTTCTAGGTACTACCATGCCGGCAGAGGTAAATTGTTTAAGCTTTAGTTACAAACGATTTTATTTAGAAATAACTAAATGAACGAACGAGTCCATACAGTGCCTTTATAATTTTCACTGGTTGAAAACTTATTTAGCAAAAAGCAACATTTTTACTGTCGATAGATGTTATTTTTATCAAAATACCTTTTGACGGTTAGGATAAGCAGCCGTAGAAGAAGGGATATTTTGATTTTTTTGGATTCATCTGTATAACCCTAGTTAAGGATCTTTACGGCGATTAAAATTGTTAGCTGAAACCTGAGGCCTATACGCCACAAGAGCCCTTTTATTTACCAACGATTCCACTGTCCCAAACGCACTTAAACGGCGCAGCGTCTGTCACTCCCTGCCAGGGTATTGATATGACCTCTCTCTCAGATTTCAAAATTCAAACCTCTGGCCACTATTTTGTGAGGACACAATGAGGTCGACTGTCACTTTGTGTCAGCCACAGTCTTAATGGAAAAAAAAAGATAAAAAGAAGGGTTTTTCCCTTACAAATAACTGACACATGGTACATCAACTTGCGGTACCATGTCATTTTTTCCCTCCAACACGCAGCTTTCTAGAACATCATTACCATTGAAAAAGTAGACCACACCAACTTGATTACCTGTCACAGAAATCAGGCAAGACAGTTTACTTTATTTGTGATCAAAGTACAATCCATGGTTTGACTCAGCATTTATTCCTGGCCCACATAGTGAGTGTCTAGATCTGATTTTCGAGAAAAAAAAGATCTTCGTGGTGGGCCATATCGTTTTCATGGTACTGATTTCTAAATAGTTAGTACAATGGCCTGAAAGACTGTCGACTACCACAAGCTTTGGTGTAGTTGCATGTACGTGATGAGTTTTCCAAGGGAAACGATACGATGGAGCCGCGCCTATCATAACATGATATGATGGAACCACTTTCACCGTCCACGTGGAATAGTATTCAGTGGATCAAGTCCGTCCATCTTGTTTTTCTAGATATTCAATTGAATAAATCAAAATAGAACTAATCTACTGATAGAAACCATCTCATATTTACTTTAAAAATTAGAACAGTTAACTTTACCATCGACGACGGTCTAATTCGACTGCCAACCATCATCAATTTGGAGTAAATTTTTTAATTTACATTAAAAATATATATCTTTCCACCTGATTCTAAATTTTTTGACGGTCAAGATCTACTTTCAAAATTTCACATGGACGCTGATAGGGTCTGTCTACCAAATTTTAATAGAAGCGTATCTATCATATTATTTTCCTTCGATTAGATGATGTCATTTCCTATTTTCGGTAAACTCAGGGAAAAGATGCAACGTGCGCAGGAATCTAAGGAGAAGTTTCATCTGAAACGTTTAATGTGAACTTTCAAATTTAACGCTTTCCTTCCGGCCAAATTTTCACTTCAGTAGAATATCTGAACCACTGAAATTGTGGGTCCCACTGTATTGATTGTATTTGGATAAAAAAATAATGAAACTTTCCAGAAGTACTATATTAAAAAAAAACAGAGAGAGAGAGAAGCCATTGTTACAACTCAGAATTATTTCAATGGCCAATAAGTAAATCACATTTTTGATCAATAAAATGTAATATTTTAGTAAATATGTATTTTTAACGGATCAGATTGATATTTTTTTTCTACATTTTTTCAAAAGAAGCTGTTGTATGGAAAAGTTCAAATACGATGCTGTATGTGAACATTTCTCGCAGGACGGTGTCTGGTGTAAGGTTTAATGGCACTTCCGCGGGTGCATTACAAAGTGCACTCGACTCACAAGGATAGGGCATAATAGATACTTCTGAAGGATCAGAGCCGTTCGTCGTGTGACCCAAGCGCTGAAGATTCTGCATGTCAAAAAATTACTTATGATTGAAATTTAAAAATACCAATAAAAATTAAACGAACGGTTTATAGAAATTAACCAGCTGTTCAAATCTTGTATGAGTGCTTGGCCCACGTGATCATCGTACTTGATTTTAGAATCATGCAATCTAGAATCTAGATGGATAGGATCTCCTGAAGATCCACTGAGGTACTGCACAGGTCTGAATGGTTCCCACGTGAGAAAGGAGTGTACTCGCGAGGAATTGCGAATGTGGAATTATTATTTGGGGCAATTTTTTACCCAATATGTAACCTTCCACCCACCCTCCAGCGACGTCAAAAAATTTACTTTACTAATTTAAACCTCTATTTATATGGACAAATCAATAGAGATAAAAATACTCCTATCATTTCACTTGCTTTTTCTGAAAATTAGAAGTAATTTTTGTCCAAAATTCTCTTTTCGTACCGAAAAAATATACTTTTGTAACATAAGTTTACGGATATTTAGAAAAAAAAAAAAATACATAAAGCGTAGGCATCTACTGTGCTAATTTTTTCTTATCATTTCCGTCGCGTAATAAATACGTGTGTGCAAATCTGTTATTTGATACTCTGGGCACGTAAGATTCTTAATATGCAGGCACGTAGATATAGTACACGTGGCATATATTTATTGAAATTAACTAGACTAAATCGTGTAACCCACTATCCTTGAGTTGCAATCCAAAAATCAAATTTATTGGACAATTCTATCCTCTGATTCATGGACACTTGTTTTCTAAAACAAGACTTTTGTGGTATTTTATATTTTTAACCATGCAATAAAAGTTTAGTAATATAATAATTAGATAATTAAATAAGAGTAAAATCTAATTCATTATAAGATTTGGGCATGCGGCCAATCCTTCAGATCCCATTCAATTCTAATCGAGTGGGTGAGTTGATCTGAATCGAGTTGGCACTGTTCAATGTAAATCGAGTTGGCATTGTTCAATCTGAACTCAAGCTAAGTCGAGTTCAAGTTACTCAATAGCTTTACACGAAATCTAACTTAGTACTGACTTCACTCAATCTGAAACTCGACTCATGTGTGTGTGTGTAAATTAAACTCAAATATAACATTTCAGATTTGAGATGCCATGTAGTTGATGGGGAGGTTGCAATTATGGTAAGTGAATCTAGGCTTTGAGCTGTTATTTTAATTCGTAGATACTCGAGATACTTGACTCAACTTGACTCAATTTGATATTTGTGATCGAGTTGGACTTAGTCCAGATTAGTGCAGGTTAGACTTGAACTTGGATCGGGTCAAGCATGCTGGAATGAGTTGGGTTAGATTCAAGTCAGGCATATTTCAAAACAAGATTATTTCAAATCAACCCTGGATTAAGTCAGATGAGCCCTAACTCAGTCCAACTTAATTCCCAACTCTATTCATCACACATCTAAACTGTTACCCCGTAATTTCAACGGTTTAGTTTGAATTAACTGTATACCATGCATGCAATTTCTTAGTAATGTAAAAGTGCCTATGTATCATCCATCACGCTCCGCTAGAGTATCAAAATATTACTCTTTTGCAAAAGGCACTCATCCAGTAGAAATAGTAATAGGAAGAATATGGTATCCACACCTCTCTAGGTAATCAACAGTGGGTATTCAATTCCCACCAAATCTTCATGGAATTTCAATAAAAAAATTAGCATCGTAGATGCTTACCTTTTATGCATTTTTTTTTTTAATGTTACGAAAGTAGATTTTTCAGGTAAGAGGGTGTTGAACAAAAATATCTTAGATTTTTAGATAAAAGTAGCTGAAAAGGTAAAGATATTTTCATCTTTATTAGTTTGTCCGTATAGATAGAGGTCTATATTGATAAGGTAGGTTTATTCGGATCGAAAAAAGGAAGGTGGATGGAAAGTCTCGTTTATAGTAAAAAATTACTCAATTTCAATCAGCACAATAGATTAGCATATGAGGTCTTTCATTTTGATGATGACCTAACTAAGGAAGCTTTTTTTATTGTAGATGCCACCTTTTATCTAACTTTCTTTTTTGAGCCAACCAAAACTTACCTTACCAACTTAGATCTCTCATGTATGGAGAGACCATTTTAGAACGAAGATACCTACTTTTTTAGCTGCTTTTACCTGAAAAACAGGATATTTTTGTCCTAAATGCTCGGTCTGTACCTGAAAAATCTAATTTGGTAAGGTAATTTTGGACTATTGAGAAAAAAAGTAGATAAAAGGTAAGCATCCACGGTGATAATTTTTACCCTAACTAACATGGGTAGTATAATTTGGACGGTTTATTTTGAGTTAAGGTATAGATATGTGACGTGTACAATTTCTAAGTATCAAATAACTCTCTTAGAAGATAATTTACCACTTAATATTTGAAAACTTACATATAAGCCCATCATGTAGATTAAAATATAATAACAATAAGGGAGGAAAAAAAAAACTAAGAAAATTACTATTTTACCCTATCTTTTCTTTTTTCTACGTGATTTACATTATTACATCGACATTCTCATTTCCATGACTTTCTTATGAGAATTGGAGTGCTTGTAGCTGACAAAAGTAGGACTCTTAGCGGGTCTGTATTCGGGCAACAGCCTACCCGACTTGAACCTCACTCCACAGGCATTGCACAATGTCTTCGGACCCAAAGGCCCTGCCCGCCATTGTGGGGTCCTCTGTGACATGCAATGAGTGCACCTCCTTCCTTGCCCGAGGCTGCTACCCGAGCTACTATCCGAGCTGATACCCGAGCTGATACCCGTATTCTCCTCCTCTCCTTCTACTTTCTTCTTGTTGGGGACAAGCAGCTCGCTCTCTGCCAGCCAGTACGCTTGGTGGAGTAAAGGCGGGTCTGAGGGGATCATGCGGAGGGGGTGGCCACGCACGTGACTATGGGCCCCACCACTAAAAGGGGTTGTTGGGGCCGTTGCTGTGGTGGGCCTCTTCCTTTTTGTTCTGGCCTTGGCAGGGATGACTAGACGGTGGAGAGGGGAGGAGGGGCATTTTGGGGATTTGGGTTTTGTTGGGGGAGGTGGGGGTGTTTGGTTGGGGATTGGGATTGGAATGCATTGGGAAATGGGGTTCGCAGTGCTGGAGAAGCAGTCCTCTAGGAAGAGAGAGAGCCATTCAAGGCCCACGTCGTTTTCCTGCGCAGAAACAGTAGATTAGGTTGTAATTTTTTAAAAAAGAACCCGCACAATAAAAAACGTCGGTGGACCCCACTTTCTGGTGATCCGTACTGTTGATGGGATGGGACGTATCACTGATAGCCTGATGCAATCATTTTGGCCGTTGTAATAAACATGCACGGACAGATTTTTCCGACGAAACTAATTTGATACTGATGATTAGAAATAAAAAATATCCAACGGTCTTATTTCCGCAATCAGAGGTTAGGATTCTTCAACCAATCTCGTCTGTTTGTTTGAGTTAATATATGCCATGTGTACAATCTCTAAGCGCATGCGTATCACGCGTCATAAATAGCCTGAGCATCTTACAACCCCTCTTTTCGAAACCGCGCTAGCGTTGCTCACGCTAGGAATCGTGGGTTTACTTTTGAAAACCGAGAGCCACGTGGGTGCTACTTTGATGAGATCCGTCCCGTCCATCAGGTACACTGACACATCTTAACCATTAAACCCAAAAATCATGATAATAAAGAACACAGGTAGGCCACAACATAGGAACGGTTGGGATGGAAAGCACACCATTAGTTTTATGTAGGGCCCGCTGGGGTGTTTATCTACCATCCAATCCACAAATCAGTGTTCCCAAATCGGGGTGGACCATACCACGTGAATTTGGAGGTTTTAAGAATTTTTTAGGGTGGCCCATCTTCGTGTTGAATCAGCCTTATTTTTCGGATCAAGACTAACCAAGGGGTGTTGTACTAGATGGACGGCATGGATTTCATCCATGTTGGGTCTTTTCGCAGACGTTAGAGAGAGTAACTCCGGTACGTACCAAGCGCGAGGTACGCAAGGGTTTTCGAATCTTTTCAAGGGTGGAGATCTCTCGGGCTTGATCCATTGTACTGGGGCCCATGGGAAATGGGCGGTTTGACTAGACCATCCATGGACGGATAGGATGATCCAGTGTCGGGGATGTCTGACTCATTTAGATGGGGCCCACTGGAAGAAACATCAGCATCAGTGAGCTGGTACACCTATTGGACGATCCCGTCCATGTGATCTGTCGCCCTCATAGGCACCAGATGGATGGACCAGATTGACACATCAACCCGACACGTGTGCTCTATTTGGTTTCACCAGTCTCCACCAAAGCATCTCCCCACACAGCATGAGGAATTGCATGATCACAAAAAGGTGGGCCCCAAATTTCAAAGCAGCCAGCGAATCAAAGAACCACCGTTGTGTACGGTACACAACATTGTACCTGAATATCGTAGAGACATCATACCCCAAAACGAGGTTACCAAATCATTTGAGACCGTCCGTCTTGTTTTCCTAACTATGGATTAGACGTGGTTCAAAGTACATATACACTGACTGATCCTGATCATCCGATCGGTGGCCTTCAAAGCAACGGTAGGAAACAAAACTGGTTCGGTCAGACGTTCGTACGAGAAAGTGGAAAGGTGTGATTTACGAAACACAATGCATCCGTGATAGGGCCCACCCACTAGACGGACAGCATCTATTGATAAATCACTTTGCCACGTGTATGGTAGAGAGATGGTCTACCGTACCGTCCTCCACCGTACTAATCGGCTTATATCGATAATTATCGATAATAATTCGAAATAATTCAAACAGTAACGCACGCCAATGTAGATACTCCGGTGACTCTTCAACCGTACACGTGGCACCCTTGCACCGCAATCCAGACCGTCAAAAATCCTGACCAAACTGTTGATGAAGTATGGCCGAAAATTTACACCGACAAGGCAACAACGATAACGATCTGAGTTTTCTCTACGGATCTGAACCATTCGATATTTTACTTTAACCATCCATTTGATAGCCACTAAAAATTGGATGGTTAGGATTGCTTAATAAGAATGACTTTAGCCATATGCTCCATCCACAATGGGACACACAAGCTCGATAGCCTGGATGGCTGTATAACAGTGCCACATGGGAGACAGATGAGCCACCACCATTTTCAAAATGGTGCTCAACTAACACAGGACTCTATCCTTGGAAAGAAAATCTAAAAAGAATCCTATTATAAAATTTCAGAACAAAATCTCACAAGGCCCAAAGATAAAAGGCCTAAAAATATATCAGACTCAATAATTTATTTTTTAAAAAAAAAAACACAAAAGAAAAATACTTAAAAAATAAATTAAAATAAAGAAAATATTCTACACCCATATTTTGACTTGCATGCACCCATTTTTTATACTTGGGTGTGTACCATTTCAGTTCCCAGAAATGGAAAATGAGTTGCATTCAAACTCCAAACGGATAGTGTAAATAGTAATGAAAGAGTATATACAAAAAGCAAAAAAGGTTTAAAAAATACACAATAAAAAATTAGAAAATTACTAAAATAAAATTACAAGTATTTCTAAGTTATTTCCTGTGGGTTTCTATATTTTTATAACCCACATTTTTATGTTACAAAATATATAAGGCCTTAAAAAAATTTAAATAATCAAAATAACCCCAAGAAAGAAAATACTCAAAACTAAAACCCCTACAAAAGAAAGACAAAAAATCTTTAAAGAAAATAAGCTAAAAAAGTTTTAAAAAATGGAAAATGCTAAAATAAAATAAAAACCCAAAAATAAGAAAAGATAATGCAATCAATAAAAATCTTAAAACCCACCAAACAAGCCCCAAAAAAGCAAAGAAAAAAAAAAAACAAAAAAGCAAAGAAGAAAAATATAAAACTTGAAAGACTTACCTTATTCTCACCAGGGAAGAACTCATCAAGCTTAGAACTGGCCTGAGAAATAACCGGCTCCGACGGGTAGTCAGACGGCAAGCCGCCTGAAACTGATACATTCCGGCAGAAATCCATTTGTGTGTTAAAACAAAGAAACTAAGTTGACACTATAAGAAGAAATCTTTCTCTCTCTCTCTCTCTCTCATGTTCGCATTTCTGTCGGCAGACATACCAACGACGCTTGGAAACAAAAACCATGTCTCTCTCTCTCTCTCTCTCTCTCTCTCTCTCTCTCCCCGGGGACAGGTAAAGTACTCCTCCGGACTATTGAAAAAGGAGTGATTTGATACTCTGGCACCAGATGATGCTTGATACGCAGGCACATTATATACGTGGCATATCTTAGCTATAACTAAAATTAGATAGTTGGAACAATCCTAACCTCTGATTCGTGCACTTCGGTTTGTTGAAAACTCGGGTCATCCGTCTCTTCTCGTTCTCTACCGTCCAATCAATGTCCTTTGACATGATTGTCTCATGATCGAGTAACATTAATTGATTCATGATTTTCAAATTTTAAAATTTGAATTATTTTTATGCAGAAGCGTATTCGTTTTTAAATTAATTTCTAAGTGCCTGCGTATCAACCATGGCGCTCTGCCAGAGTATCAAAGCTTTTCTCAACGAAAAGACGTACTGCTTGAGAGTACACGCGCCAAGGATCTACCCTCGGTGGAGAAATGCAAGGTGCTCACAAAAGAGTATACACCTCCACTTTCCACACGTGTGGATGTTGCACATTAATGTGATCGAAGCCGTTCACCGTGCAGACGCACTCGAGAATGTGGCTTACATCTACTGGGAAATGTGTTTATTTCGGGTTTGGACAGTTTATCAATTTCTACAATCCATTCCTTTTCTTTTAACACTTTCGAACCTTATGGTACGGTCAGATTCGGCTAATACTTTTTGTGACTGTATCACATGATGTGATTCCTATGATGAGTGGCTCAGATCTCACACGTGTGCCACGTTTGTACCTTTTTGCTCGGATGTATTTGGCATTCCACCCGTCGGTTGCATGAACCATTTGGGCGGCTGTGAAAAAGCCAGCTGGGAAAGATCCTAGCCATCTATTTAATAGACATAATTCCTTCCAACGCCCAATAATGTTTTACCTGCGGTGGGGTCCACGTGATTGTTCAAAATATGAAAAATTTCATCACGGTCTCCAAAATAGGGATTGATGGATGAAAGACTCCATCATGAAGGTGGGCCATTTGGACACACAAGACCATGAGGACCAAACTCGTGGGTGGTCTTGCGTACTACCTGATCTTTTTCTATTTTCTTTTTGTCTTTTTATTATTATTTTATTTTCTCTATTTTTCAAATTTCCGAGAGAAATAAGGGGTGGGCCTGATTTTGAGGGCCAGTATTGAATCCTGCATTTAAAGACTCCACCCTTTCTTTTCTTCCAGTGGGCCCAAAACATAACCGTTACAGCTGTCTTGCCTCATTTTTCAAAAGATATGATAAGATAATAGAAGGGAAAAGGGATGTGGGTTAGCTACTGACAGGTTGAGTAGCGAGAGTCGGTTTTGAGGTGACGTCATCATATTCTGTGGGCCCACCATGATATATGTGTTATATCCACACCGTCCATTCACTTGGAGAGATCATTTTAGGATATGAGAAAAATAACGAGTCAGATCCAAAGCTCGAGTGTACACCACATAAAACAGTGGACATTAAACTCTTACAGTCAAAAACTTGTAGGGGCCATAGAAGTTTTCGATCAAGCTGATATTTGTATTTTACTTTCGTTCATGTTTTTGTTAACTTATGAATAGGTTGGATCTCAAATAAATATCACGGTGGACCTTAGGAAGTTTTCAACGGTGGGCGTCACTCTCCCCATTGTTTTCTGTGGTCTACTCGAGTTTTGCATCTGCCTCATTCTTTGGATCGTTCTCTAAAATTCTCTCTCCAAATGGATGGACGGTATGGATATAACACATACATCACGGTGGGGCTCACATAACACGGTGACATCACTTCGGTAGCGAGTCCAGCTACTCAACCTGTCGGTAGCTAATCCGCGTCCAGAGAAAAGGAGGGAATTATTAGATACTCTGGCAGACTATGGCTAGGGGTGTATGCGAACCGAGCTAACTCGGTTAGATCGCTCGACTTGACTCAAAAAAGTTCGATTCGACTCAGTTCGAAGCTGAGTTCAAGCTGATTTTTTAAGCTCAAAAATGAGTTTGAGCCGAGTTCGAGCAGCCTAGCTTGACTCGACTTAAATCGAATCCAACTCAAATTGAACTCGGATCGAACCAATTTGGTGACTCGGTTACTTTGCCATTGATGTTACTCACCAATTGTTTGACTCAACTAAATGTGGCTGGTGGCAAGCAAAGTATGTACATTAAACAAATACCTTTTTTCTCTTTAGTTTTTTTTTTTTTTTTTTTTTGTTTTTTTCAAAAAAATGTTATTTAAAAGGTGTTTGATAAAACAATTGTAAAACCATTGCATCTGTTTGTAAAATAGTGGAATTTTGAAGTTGCAGTTCAGGTGTTTGTGGAAATGCCTCAATGGCGAAATCAGCTCGATCTTGGCTTGAACTTAGCCCGAGCTAGCCCGAGCTGTTGACTGAACTGAGCCGAGCCGAATTCGAGCTGAGGTTAGCCAATGTTCGAGTCGAGTCGAGCTAAAGCCAGCTCGACTCGGTTCAACTCGATGTACACTCCTAACTATGATGCTTATACTCGGTCGTTTTTCAAATTGTAGGCATGGAATGTATTAACTCAAGTTAAATTGACTTAAATCATGAAAACCACTATCTCCAAAGTCATGGTCTCATAATCAGATTGGTTGAAGAATCCTAAGCATTCATTGACACTTCGTTGTTGAAATGGGGCCATTAGATTTTTTCTGTTTTCATTTTTAACCGTCCAATAAATGGCCGCCAATCCAATGGTGGGATAATTTCTGGTTCTTGAAGTAAGTTGTTTCCAAGTAATATCTAAGGGCCTGCGTATACGTAATAATTGGACATTACCCGGCTTGTCCCAAACTTTGAGGGGCCCACAGTAATGTATGGGTTTATCCACACCGTCCATCCATTTTGCCAGGGCGTGGATTGGGTCCCACTACGACCTAGCTAGAGACAGATGGTCATGTTAGGGGCTAAGTGGGTCTACGTGATGTTTATGTTTAATCTATGCCCCATCTAGTTTCGCATCTCATTTTAGGGCATGGGTGATCAAAAGAGCCAATCCAAGGCTCAAGTGTACAACGCCATATGAAGTATTGGGGATTTGAAACTTACCTTTGAAAACTTCCTGAGGCCACATAAGTTTTGAATCAACTTGATATTTATGTTTTCCCTCCATAAATGTCCATGTCACCTTACGAATAGGTTGGATGACAAATAAACATCATGATGGTCCTTAGGAAGTTTTCGGTGGTAAGAGTTCAATCGAACCAGTTTCATATGGTATGGTCCAATTAAGCCCTCGATAGGCCTTAAGACAACTCTATGTTTGTGGCTATGATCCACCTCCTATAGGTACTGAAATTTGCAATCATATTGATCGTTGGGGCGATGCTAATAGGGAATCACAGAATCACGCTTGAAGATGTGGGATCTAATGACGAGGAGATCGAATCCAACACCCTGGATGAGGCAACAATTGGGTAGATTGGACGGATTGAGAATTCAGAATGAAAATTGATCTTCCTAGATTTAACGACCAACTCCACATCGAGGATTTTCTTGATTGGCTATTTGAAGCCGAGCACTTCTTCAACTACATGGAGATCCCTGAAGAGAAGAAAGTTAAAATAATGGTTTACAAGTTGAAGGGCGGAGCTTCGACTTGGTGGGAACAACTTTATCTCGCGCGGACAAGACAAATGAAGGCATGCACAAATCCACATGTGGAAGCGGATGAAACAATTGATGCATGCACAATTCATCCCCAGTGATTATGATCAGATATTGTTCCAATAATACCAAAATTGTTGACAGGGTATTGATCAGTGAGGGATTTGACAAATGAATTCTATCATCTCGCGGCACAAAATGATTTAATTGAGACTGAACCGCAATAAGCCACTAGATTTAATAGTAGTTTACATGTTGCGATTCAAGATCGGGTTTAAATGCAACCTATTTAGATGATGAACAAAATGATCAAGCTGGCCACCTGAGCAAAAGTGCAGCTTAAGCGATTTACACACGGGCCTATCTTGCAATAAGATAGCTACTACGGGGTCCCTCGTAGAGAGCACCACAAGCCAAGGGAAAAGAACCAGTAGGGAGGCATCTTCAATCTCTTACACCCGCGAACTAGGAGTTGAAGATCGGACAAGCAAGACTCCAAAGAGCAACGACTACTATTGTTGGTCCAAGCAAGATCTTGAACCCCTACGGTCGGCCAAGGTCAGGCTATTGTTACCAATGTGGTCAACCAGGTCACTTATCAAATGTATGTTCTTAGCAGTAAGTGGCTAACATCACTATTAATGATGGAAACACTAAAAATATAGATGAAGATCCGTAGATTGATAAAGTAGAACCTGCCGTGAATGATAAAGCAAGCGAAGCAGATTGAGTTTTTTAAGATCATGGTGAACCTTTAATAGTGAGGCGGCTATTATATACACCAAAGGAGGTACAACCACGATGACATAACATCTTTCAAACAAGGTGTATGGTGAAAATGAAAAGTCTGTGATGTGATAATAGATAATGGAAGTAACGAGAATATCGTCTCCAAATTCATGACAGAGATCAAGCCCACACAATCACTCCACAATGGGATTTCACCACCTAGGGTTACTTGAACCGTTGACCTAAGGTGTTGAAACTCTTGTGAGATTACCACCGAGGTAAGAGTAAGACCCCTCCATTAAGCTTTTTTAACAGCTTATGCTTGTACATGGATTCTAGTGACGTGTATGGGTGTCTAATATAAGAATTACCCAGCTAACAAGATGCATTCATTATGAGCTTTATAATGATGGTTTAATTTGGTATCTAGGTAGCTTAGCTGATGGATCCAAATATGATAGTCGGTCAAATTTAGATGAACTTATACTCATTAGAAAGATAATTTGATCTTATACCCGTTGAAAAGATAATTTGAAAAACTTTTAAATGACTTTAAAATCATATCATTTGAACATCGTTTAACTTTTTAAAAGGCGCACAAAGTGTAGATTGTAATATGGACAAAACATTTATTGCAGTTTGTACATTAATGCACCATACGGTCCCACTAAAATGTTCACAACTCTCTCATTACAGGTCAGATTGAAGTGATTTTATAAACTTTCAACCGAGTTTAAAATAATTTAATTTGAACATTATTTAACTTTTCAAAAGCTAGCCTAAAATCTATTTCTTGACAAAACATCAATCTAAGCCTAATCTTTTAAAGAAAGAAAATAACATATTTTTATAAAAGTTAAGTTTTTAATATCTCTTCTCTGTTTATATCACTTTCTTTCAAAATAGACAAATTTGAGCATGATCTTTATACAAAGAAGAAAAACGCATCTTTTAAAAGTGAACTTTTTTCTCTTTTCTTTTCATTTATCCTTTCCTTGGCAAAGGACCTGACCCTCTAAGCAACATCTTGTAAGAAAAAAAAAAATAGGAAGAAAAATTCATATTTTAAAAGTAGAATATTTGTAATTATTTTGCATTTAATTTCCTTTTAATTTCTTTCTAAATAAGCTCAGTTCAATATAATAAATAAATAAAAGAAAAACTCATTTTCTAAGGTTGGATTTTATCATAAAGGAATAATAAAAGAATGTATATGTACATGGATAATTGAAAAAGGTAATTTTGACATTTTCATATAAGAAAAAAATATACACTACTTTCTAATCTAAAAAAACAATATTTTAAAAAGTAATCTTATAGCAACACTCTCATGAAATGATGAGTATTCTTGGGGGTAAAAACCTAAAGATGTTTACTATAAGCCCACATACACACACTTTTACATGTGGCATTCCAACCTGGTAGTGTGCCGGATGCCAGGCATGCCCCATCATAGTGATGATCTGGCTTAAAAAAAGCAGGTCAATCAACTCATCAAGTGCACCATGCACGTGCCAAAACAATGGGTCATTTAAGATAAGTTGCATCGGCCCACATTCAATGTATGCATGTAGCTCACTTGGTGATTTGATTGGCCTGATTTAAGATCCAGGTCTTCTACATGGTGGACCAACCTAATGAACTACTCGGTGTAGGATTTTGGATATGTAAATTCGTAATTATGAAAATTTGGAATTAAAATTAATTGTAAAAAAAAATCAAAACAAAATAAAAAATTTGAATAATGAGGAAGTTAAAAAATTTATTTGATTTGAGGTGCAATGAAAATCATTGGGCTTGAAATTGATTTGTCTTTTTTTAGACAATGTCCATAGTGCAACATAAATACTGGACAATCAATATCTAGGATACCCTCGAATGTTATCTCGTCACACTAACACACGCGATGTATAAAGACCCGAACCATCACTGTATGTCTAATTTGAAGACTAAACCAGATGAACAAAAAAAAAATTGTCACAGAGATTTGAGTTGAGAGAAAGAAAGCTGAAAGATTGAATTAATTTTATATTCGGAACAGAGAAGTCTCTTATATAAGCTTTAAGGGTTGTCTCGAACAGGTGTATAGACATCCCTACTAATAATCATGATTGTCGGGTATTTATTTTTTTTTTAAAGAAAAAATCTCTTCTTTTTTCAGCTCTGATTAAAAATACAAAACAAATAACCGATTTGGTCAAACGTTGTAAAATAAAATTTAAGAAGGAAACAAAAAAATTTATGAGCTTGTAAGTATACGGTTCATGACAAAGATTGAAGATGATGACATAATCCTCCCAAACAACCAATTAAATTCACATGTCCCTTGAAAGAGGCCTAAGCTATAATCAAAATTTTCTTCTTATAAACTCGAATATTTCTTCTTTTCTATCCAATGTATAACTAAACCCATATCACTATAAGACAAAATGCCTTTGTTACTTTTAAAAATTTGGAAGGAATTTTTTAAAATTATTTTTTATTTATTTTAAAACACACATAAAAAAAAAAAAACACGTGAATGTCATAAATACAAATCAGGTGCAACAAATGTGAAGAGCAGCACAGGGGCAAGGCAGAACTCTCATATAAGAAAGAAATGGTGTAGAAGGATAGATGAGTGACCTTTGGGACCTTAATGAAGTTCACATGTTAATTTGCTTGTTGCGGAGTGATGGGGACATCATGCGCACACACACAAGCACGCCCCCCCACGCACTTACGCAAGAAGGAGGGCTCCATCGTCGATCTGTATTGATGACGATGTCTAGGGAGGGCCTCCTGGCTAGAAGACGGAGTTTTGGTTCGTTGGAATTGGCCCGATAGTTAAGTAGAGCCCATCATGGGATCTCATGATCATGACCCATTAGTCTGATTAACCTCATATTTTAGATTTTGCTTATTAATATGATTTAGAGTATCATGGACGGTTTAAATTTCTTTGATTAATTTTTATTTTTGTTTACTTCATCGCTAAGTAATAGGTTGCGCACATGACACAAGTATTGGGGTATAGAGTTTTCATATAAATAGGCATCCCTTGTATTTTTTTTTAAGTGATGGAAGCTTAATAAAAATTATATATTTTTCTACTCTTCTGAGTTCTTGAGTTGTGAAAATCCAATTCGGTGCGAAGCCTTCCCTTCATCGAAGGGCTAACTACTGTGGTGCGAAGCCACATCGATCTTGATTCACCCCTACCCTCTACCATCTCTATTTCTCATCTCCTACCACCATCCGCATTCCAAATCTATCATTTATCATAATAGTTTTTTTCATCACAATAGAATTTTAGATTTTGTCCCTACAGGAGGGCTGAAACTTCGGCAGAGCACCATGCACAGACCGTGCATCCGATCGACACGAAACTTGAAAGTTTTGAAGTCCTCCCTTGGCCGACCAGAGTCAAGGAGGCTCTTTTTGCGTCCGGCGCCCCCTCAAACGTGTGACTAGATCCCTGTGCACGTGTGATAGGCCTGGCCTACTGTCCGCGTGTGGGAACTACTCTAGGTTTAGATTTCTACCTATTTTACTCCGCTCATACATATTCTCCCTAACTCTAATCTTAGATTGCATTACTTTTAATTTATTTATGTCTTTTCTTATCCTAAGGTTCTCTGAATTGGAATTGGTGAATCCTTTGGATTAGAGACTGATTGCTGTGCATGTGTGGATGATTTTTCACTTCCCTTTGAGTATCATTTGACTCATAATTTTTATTGATCCAGCCCTAACATGTGTAAGCCTGGACTCGCACAAATTTTTCTTGCTTGAATGTTTAAACTTTTGTGTGGGTTGTGAAAATTTTAGGTGAATATCTCTGAATTAGTTTGATCTAAAAGCCTGAGACCATGCATATCATAGTTAATTTTTATGTCCTATATCATAGAGTCTTCTGTCCTTTTCTTGCATTGTATTTTGCATAAGCTGTGACATAGAACAAACGGTAAGTGTTCCAGTCGAACTGTTTCCTGTGATTTCCTCTGGTGTAGTTTACTTTTATTTTCGATCTGCCTCATCTTTTGGCTCATGCTTTAATTAAGTAGGTTAAATGGATGGACGACATGGATCAGACAAATACATCTTTCTTTTTTTCTTTTCTCCATTTTAGCACCAGATCCACCCAAACAATGAGAGCAGATTAGGTGGGACCCGGTCTCATCCAAGAGGGTGCGGCCCTTACCATGGGGCCCACCTTGATGTATGTATTATGTATCAACGTTGTCCATTCATTTTTTTCAAATCATTATTATTCAAAAAATGGAGTAGATCCAATTATCAGGTGGACCATACCATAAGAGAGAGATGATTGACCGTCCTACCATTAAAACCTTCGCAGGCTGCACCTTAATGTTTCTGCATTATTTATTTACCACCCTATTGTTTCTGCATTATCTATTTACCACGTAAGCCTGCATGAATGAAAAAATAAAAAAATAAAAAAAATATAAGCTTATCCAAAACTTTTGTGGCCCATTATTGGTCAATCACCACTGTTTCTTATGGTATGGTCCACTTACAAATCGGATCTATTTCATTTTTTGAATAATACCCTAAAATAATCTAAAAAATCAGACAGACGGCTTGGATACATAATACGTACATAAATGTCGGCCCCACAACAACATAGGACCGATTAGGTGAGACCTGGGTCTCATGAGGCCCTTGCCGTGAGCCCAGTTTAATCTATGTAGTCTGTATCCACTCCTTTCATCTGCTTTTTCAGATTATTTAAAAAAATTATGACAAAAATGAAGTAGATCCAATTATCAGGTGGACTGTACCGTACGAAATGATGATGATTGAACCCCCACTGTTAAAAACTCTGATGGGGCACGCCTTAATATTTATGTAATGTTTATTTGCCATCCAATGGGTTGATAAGGTCACATAAGCGAGATGGAGGTAAAAAATAATAATATCAGGTGGACTACACTATAGGCAACAGTGGTTACTGACCATTACAAATCTTTTATGGCTAGCAAAAGTTTTGTATCAAGCAGATATTAGTTTTTTTTTTTTTTTTTTTTCTTCTTCTTCTTCTCTTCTCAGTCAGGTTGGATGGTCAAAAAACATCATGGTGGATGCTAGAAAGTTTTTAATAGTGGGTGTTCAATGACAACTGTTTTGTGTAGCCTATTCCAATTGAAATTTTTATTTGCTCATTTTTGAGACCATGTCTTCATATAAGTTGAAAAAATATATAAATAGACAGCATACATGGAGGTGAAATTCCACTGCAGCGTGTGTGTAAAATAAAAAAATAAAAAAAATAGAAGTAGGTCCAACTGCTATGGTCTCACCCACATCATTGGTTCCGGCTGCAGCCAAGTGTAGCTCCCCTAAAATGATGATATGATTAAGACACTTGAACAGTAGCAGGACATAATCCACTCCTCTCATTTACAAATATCTATCTGTGAATGTCAACAAAATTATATATGCAACACAATTAAATCGGAACAAGTATGATATTTCTGCTTACGGTAAGTGTAACACCCCGGATTTTGGCCAATCTGGGATTAGACGTCCTTAGGCAATGGGTCAACTAAAACACCTGGAAAATTGCTCAGAACCCAATTCCATAGCCAAAGAAACCACTTAGGATTAATTCCTTTAGAAACTAAGCATAAGTTAGCTAGCGCAACGCTGGAGTAGCTGGGAAATAGTCTCTGATCACTTTAAATACGTTCTACAAGACCCAAATCGAGTAGAACCAACGACTCTATAATACTCTATAACCTCGGACCAAACTCTAAGTAGGTTTATTCTCTGGACCACTTTGAATCTTTGTATTGGATCTAGACCGCGCGTCGAAAGTCCGATACCTCCTATCTTAGACCGTTAGAACCGCCTAGCTGGACTTGACACTCATGTTGAAAATCAAGTCAAACCGATAATCACAGGCCATTTCATTGAGCCCGGACCGAAGAGAGGGCGAATAGGGACAGAATTGGAATTTCAAATTCAAATCTGCCACACGAATTGACGCGTCAGTATTGAGCGTTCTGGCCATCAGAATTCAGCCAGATTACACACTCGGATCAGGAGAAATTTCTATTTTATATCATGAGACTTTCAGCCCTGATTTACGTGCGGTGACCGCTGAACTGAAACTGGTCCGCCACGTGCGATCTGCGGACCCAACCGGACTGAAAACTTAATACGTGCTAGATCTGGTACGCGTGAGCTTAAGTCCAATCGCATTCGGCCAGGGGACCACCAGAAAGCATCTTTTGGACCGAAACAGCCCCAGATTGGATATGCACTAAGTAAACTTCATTCCCGAGCCTATTTCGGGCATTTTTAAGCTTATAAAAGGGGTTGAAACCCTCACTCCTCTCTCCCATCCGAAATTGCAAAAAGCCCTAGATTAGGAGAGAGAAAAGGTGAGAGTTTGTGAGAGAGAGTGGGAGTGATTTTCCTGCCACCTGCTGCTGCTGCTGCACGTGCTTAGGCGACGCACTCCGATCACTTTTCCGACGATTCTAACGCACTTCTAGGTAAGGAAAACCCTAACCACTTGCTGATTTGGGGATTTCTTCGATTCAAATAGAATAGTAGCTGATGTACATGTGTATCAGGTTGTCTGATCACCGTAGACGAAGCGTATATGCTCCGTTCGAATCACTTCACCTATAAGGGAAAAGGTGCGGATTTTAGACGCTTTGATTGACTGTTTCCAAAGCTTTCAATGTCGTTTAATAGTAGATTCTCGACGGCAACGCCGTTTGACATGTACAACATGCTGTCCGTTTCCTGTTTCGTAAACCAACGAAGAATATGAGATTTAGGGCATTTTAGTCATTTATACGAAGTACTGTTTTCATTGATATTTTGCTGATGTGATTGACATGAATTATTGTCGCATTAGAATGTTAGGAATGTGTGCATAATTAGTTTGGCGAAGAGATTCGCCTAAATGCGCACTTCGGGTCGACATACTATATGTAGACTCAAGTGTGTAGTGTAAGTGTTTGTATAAATGCTTGTTTTAGTATGTATTGAATTAAATGGTGTTATGAATTAATTTGAGATTGATTTCTCAATTAATATGCTGATGTAAATGATTTCCTCCATGTTAGCCATATGCATGATTTCATAATATGAATGAAATGCATGTGCTTGACGATTCGCTTAAGCTGTATGTTATAACATGTGCTTGATAATTTCTTTATGATTTACTTTGAGATTGAATTCTCAATTAATATGTTGATGGAGAGGATTTCCTATATGTTGGCGACATGCTTAATTTCATTATATGTGTGAAAGACATGTGTAAGATGATTTGCTTAAGTTGTATGTAATAAAATGTGTTAACATGCTCACATGGTTGTATTTCATTTCCATTACCCTTACACAACTGCTGATGTAATTATATGATTGTTTGGGACTATGCCTAGTCTAGGCAGTCGGTAACCGAGCGAATTCGTGGTTAGCTTATCTTCGCCACGAACGACGCGTCGACGAACGCGAGTCGTGTTTAGAGTTGGCGGCAGTGGTTAGGCCACGCGAAGTGTTTTACGCACTTCATGTCGTTCGACTTGCGATGCGCTCGTGCTAGTCGAGCCCGTCAAGTAACCCGACTGGCCGTTGTATGTTCACCCTGCATGAGTCATAACTGCTTGAACCTAGGGTACTGAACTTACCATTGTAAACCCTGTTAACCATGGTACCTTGATCCACGAAGACTCATGAGCCGGGCATGGTGGTATGGGACACCGTGGTCGAGCTGTCGGCCTACGCTGGGGCCACAAACCTCCCCGTAGTGACCAGTGAACACCTGTCTCGTGAGCAGATTATGGTGGTATGGGACACTATATTCTTGCTGTCGGCCTACATTGATAAGGTGATGGGGGAGCGGTGCAACGAGTGCGAGCAACAGCCCTGGCAGCCCTTTGTAGTGACCGCGAGCGTATTCTGAGTCTACAGGAGGCGACGACCCTTCAGTAGCAGTAGAGTACAGTAGGCCTGTATTGATAAGGTGATGGGAGAGCGGTGCAACGAGTGCGTGCAACAGCCCTGGCAGCCCTTGCAGCGACCTACAAAATATACATCGTATGAGATTACTAGGAGTGACGACCCTAGACAGGATCTGTGTTGGGATTGATATAAGGGAGGTACCTTAGTTTCCCAATCCTGCTGTTTGAATGGATTAATAACAACTTGGAAATCATATCACCATGCCATTGCATGTGCCTGGAAGATGTGGAGCACTTGAGGGTCGATTGCATGCCACGGACGAAGATGGTGCCGTATGAGGGAGATCGTCGGTGAGGGCATACATCACGTCATGTCATATTGCATTAACAACAGTATTAGGATTGTTTGATTTACTGCTTTACTATTATCGCATGATTGATTTGATAACATGCTAATCTCTGCTCTCTTATACCACTGAGTTGATCACTCACTCCCATGTTACGGGATGGTGTTTCCGGACACCCACCAGTCCCTATTGTGATTGTAAATGTGGCGCGGCCTGCGAGGCGGAGCTGGACTTGATGATGATGAGGATTCCTCCTTTATGCGTGATCTGATTGATGGGATTACAGGGAGGTTGATTAGATACCTTAACACTTGTCATTTTATATTTTTAGAGCACTCATGTATATTCATTTTGTTTACTTTTGAAGTATATATGTATGTGTATAACCTGGTAATATATTCACACTCTGGAGACATACAACAGTTTATATATGTTATATATACTATCATAGTCTTCCGCTTGTAAATTTAACTGTCTCTGGAGTATGATATGCTGTTCTGGCTTAATCTCACTCATGTTTAAGACATTATCACAGACAACATTCAATCATACATATCTATGTTGCATAAATAACATTTTGGAACTCGGGAGTTGGATTTTTGCTCGACCCCTCGATTTTCGGGATGTTGCAGTAAGTAGGTGAGCCGAATTACTCACAAGTAAGATATTTGTGCCGTGGCAAGCAAATGATCCGGATTCATCTCCAAAGGATGTGCTATAATGGCAATGGGCACATGTGGGGTCCACATGATGCATTCGCATCATCCAACCCATACATTAGACGGGTCATCTCAAGAAAAACCCAAGGTCCAATGCTCATACCGATCTAGAACAAAAGTGGGCACAACAAGGTAAACAAGCTTGGAGAAAACACGTACCGTTGAACCTTGGGTACGTGAGTTCCAAAAAACGTTTCTTATTGCCGCACACTTGATTGCTTGCACCCGTGTCAAGATACCATACATCCTATTGATCACTGCCTTTCTCTTGTGCAAGGAGAACTGTGGAGCTTTCTTATTCATGGCTTGATGCTTTGACATAGTTGGCTCGCTTGTTTTGATTCACTGGCTTGTTCTAACAATCAGATGAATGGTGACCAAGCTTGTTGCAATTATAACACTAGATGTTCTTTGTACTTTCTCGTCCACTCATCGATCTACCTTTACCATTTCCTCTTCCACAGAAATTGGTATTTTTCTACTGGTTTTGGCCATGACTTTGTTGGTATCCACGCCCTCTACCTCTTGCGCGATTGCTAGCAACATGTCTACCACGTTGTGAACTTCCACATCCGCCATTATGATCATTCAGAGTCAATCTTGACTCCAAAGCTTATTCCATCACCATAGAACTGACATTCTTCTGCATTTGTTGCTCATGAACTTGCAACGACCTCATCAGCTCTTCAATGGAGATTTTTTTAATATCTTTTGATTCTTCGACCTCCATAACCACATACTCAAACTTGGTTGTGAGGGATCGAAATATCTTTTCAATAACCCGGACATTTTCAATTTTCTCACAATTTCTTTTTAGGTTATTGACAGTTATAAGCAATTGTGAAAAATGATCGGCAATATTCTCACCTTCCTTCATGTGAGTCACTTCGAACTCAGTTCTAAGGGTTTGGAGCTGAACTCTCTTAACACAATCAACACCCTTGTGGTAAGGTTCTCTCATACTTGCTTACATGATATTGCTTCAGTGATCCGTTCAAGAGTGAAATCATCCAACCCTTGATATATGAGGAAAAGAGCCTTCTTATCTTTCTTTCTTTGATACTTGAAATTGAACTTTTGTTCAGCGGTGTAGGTGGCTTCTTGCTCCGTTGTGGGCTCTTCGTACTCGTCGGTGATGATCTCCCAAAGATCTTGAGATTTGAACAAGGCTTTCATTTGTATGCATCAATGTTCGTAGTTGTCCTTACACAACTTGAGTATTTGAGGTTGTAATGTACTTATCATTTTAAAATATTTCAATATAAATATTGAAATGATATATGCTGCTAGAACTTACAAGAGTTCAAAGACTAACCACTACTTGAAATGATGAAAAAAGGAAAAACTGACAGATTTTTTTTTTTGAGCTGTTTGTTGGGCATTTCAGACCCAAAACAAGGAGTAGAAATTGCTAGTGCAGGCGACCTGCTTTTTACTGATGAGGCCCAAAGATTAGCAAGCTTTAATACTAGTTTGTTGGGTTTAAAAACCCACTCTCTTCTAACGTGTGGCTGCAGCCACCATGAAACAAAAAATGAAAAATGAAAGAGAGAAAGAAAAATATTTTTTTGTTATTGCTGAACTTGGAATGAATGAAAATGTTTACATGGCTGCCTTTTTATAGGCTTTCTCCTCATGTGAAATGATTGAAAATACTCCTCTTTAAATGGTTCCTAGGGGCAGCTAAACATAGAAATAATCTAAGAAATAAATCTGTTGCAATCGTAACACAGCTAGCACACATGGTTTAAACATGGTTTCTACACGGTTTTGGATTTGCTAGAATCCACCGTTTCCAACAGTAGGTGCATTCTCTCTGATGAATGGCCCAGGTCTCTGACAGATGCGTTGTATTGTTCCTCAAAAAGATCATAGGGCACATTTCTTTGTCTTCTCCTGGGCAAATGGCCAAATCTCTACATTCCACTGTTTTCTCTTGGGTATGAGAAAAATCTGAACCCATGTAAAGAGTAGTTCTCCTTGTGTTATTTACAAGTAATACATTGAAAGTATTTTCAAGTGTATTTCTCTTTGAATGGAAAAAAAAAAAAAAAAAGAACAAAGAAAAAATGTTCCCTTGTCTAAAAAGAGCAGGAAAATTAGAGAAGTGATCGCCTTTAAGGAGTAGATATGGATGTAGATTTAAACCATTCTAAATATTCTCTATAATTATAAATATAAAAAATATATAATTATTTAATTCCCAGTTGAGTTGGGTCTAGTCTCCAAGTTGACTTGGCCCAATTGAACATCGAGTCTAGTCAAGTTTTTGTGTTTTTGAACTTATCAGTACAGATTTTTATGAAATGTGGTGCAACCAAATATGGCTTAACTTATTTAAGTTTTTGGCTCATAATTTTTAATTGTAGATTTATAGGTTGCTATTGCAGAAGCAGCTATGGAATTCTTCTGGGAGACTGCGAAGAATGCTGCCAAGAATGCATGGGATCAATACAACTACTCTAGAAGCCTCCAAGAGAATCTTCATGTTCTGAAAAATGAAATGCGGGAGTTGAGTAGCTGGGAGGCCGACATAAAGAATGAACTAAATACAGCGAAGATACTCTATGGAAAGAAGCCAAAAGAAGAGGTGAATTTATGGCTCGGAAATGTGGAAAAGATTACAAGTGAAGTTACTCAGATAGAAGAGGATTCTAGACAAGTAAGGAGATATTACTTGCTCTCGCATTTAGCCTTGGTAAAGCTTCTTGTAAAGAAGATTGAAGAGGTGGTGAAGCTTAAGGAGAAAGGTTAATTTTCAGAGGAGTTACTTGCTGATCTATTACCTGAAAGTGGAAGTATGCCCACGGCGAAACCTGTGGGTGGAATGACAGCTGAAAGAAATTTGGAACAGATTTGGAAGTCTGTGACAAATCATGATGTCAGAACTATTGGTGTCTATGGCATGGGGGGAATCGGCAAGACGACCATCATGACCCATGTCTATAATAGAATAATAAAGAGCTCCATAATATTTGGCATTGCTATTTGGGTGACTGTGTCTAATGATTCTAATATTAGGAGACTGCAAAATGACATTGCACGAGGAATAAGATTCAAATTTTCCAATGAAGAAGATGAAATGAGAAAGTCAATGAAATTGTTTGAGGCTTTGAAGCGTATGGAGAAGTTCGTTATTATTTTAGATGATGTGTGGAGACCATTTCCATTAGAAAAGGTAGGGATTCCTGTGGGCAGTGCATACAAAATAATATTGACTACTCATTCAAAAAATGTGTGCCGAGGCATGAAGTGCCATAAAAAGTTTGAAGTGGAGGTTCTTCCCAAAGAAGAAGCATAGGAATTGTTCAAGAAAAAGCTTGGGGTTGATGTGGTGCTTTCTCCGGAAGTAGAACATATTGCAAAGCTTGTCACTGAAGAATGTGGTGGTTTGCTACTTGGAATCATCACAGTAGCTAGTGCAATGAGAGAAAAGGATGATGTTAGAGAATGGAGAAATGCACTAGAGGAGTTAAAATGCTCAACGACGGAGATTGAAGGCATGGATGATCAAGTTTTTCCAATTTTGAAATTTAGTTACGAACGACTTAAATCTGAGAGGATTCAATGCTGTTTCTTGTTTTGTGCTTTGTGTCCAGAGGACTATTCATTCTCTGCTGAAAAGATGGTAAAGTATTGGATAACAGGAGGATTGATAGATGATATGAGAGACTTGGAAAAGGAACAAGACAAAGGCCAAACAATATTGAATGGACTGATAGATGTATGTATGTTGGTAAAGAGGTCTGATAATCAAGTAGTAATGCATGATTTAATCAGAGATTTGGCTATCGGCATTATAAGGAAGAACCCTCGGTTTGTGGTGAAGGCTGGGATGGGGATAAGGGAATCAACTGGTCTAAAAGAATTTACTGAAGATGTTGAAAAAATCTCATTAATGAGAAATGAAATTGAAATGCTTTCAGGTGAACCCAACTGCCCAAAACTCTCCACATTGTTGTTGAGAGAGTACCCTGTCTCAGGCAACATTTCTCATGGGTTCTTCAATCACATGAACAACCTGAGAGTTCTCGACCTCTCTTTCACTGCAATTGAGTATCTGCCAGTATCAGTTTCAAACTTGGAGAGCCTGTGTGCACTGATATTAAAGTTTTGTAGGAGGTTAAGGGAGGTCCCATCCTTAGCAAAGCTCAAGCATCTAAGGGTTTTGAACCTCTCTAATACTGGCATCAAAGAAGTGCCAGAAGGGATGGAATGTTTGGTTAACCTCAAAGAGCTTCATGTTTCATCTACTGCAGCAGGGACAAATAGGATGAATGCTGTTGGTTGCAATTCCTTAGTGCTTCCTGATAGTATTCTCAAGTTGAATATGCATGGATGCGATCTGTCAAGCTTACGCTGCCTGTCTCGTCTGCAATGCTTACAGACATTTAGCCTTTCGTGGTGTGGCATGAAGTGGTTGTTGCCTGTAGGAGACGGCAACACCCTAATGGCTTTACCCTCAATACAGTCTCTGTTTCTGGAGGAGCTTCCAAGCTTTAGGAATCTGTGTGAAGGAGTCTTGCTCCCTGGCTCATTTACACGCCTCAAATTCCTGAGAGTCAGCAGATGCCATGTGTTGGAAAATCTCATGTCACTTGAATTGTTTCAGCACCTCCAATGCCTTGAACTAATCGATATTGCAGAATGCAGTGAGATGGAGGAGGTGATACAAGGAGAAGTTATGGTTGAACAAGGTGATAACAACAACAGCAACAACAATACCATTGTACTTCCAAAGCTGAGGTGGTTGTATTTGTGTCATTTAGGGAAACTGAGAAGCATTTGTAAGCGGGTAATCATTTGCCCTTCCCTGATTAAGATTTGTATAGAGCATTGTTGTCGGCTGAAGAAGATCTCTCTTTCCTTAGGCCACTCAACATCTGTTGTGGAAGGAAATATCAAAGGAAGCAAAGAGTGGTGGGATGCATTGGAGTGGGATGATCCTAACACCAGAACACTCCTCTTACCTGCTTTTGAAGAAGAAGAAGACAACGACGATGACGACGATGAAGAAGAAGAAGAAGACGACGACGACGACGACTACAAAGAAGAAGAAGAAGAAGAAGAAGAAGAAGAAAGAGAAGGACACGAAGGACGTGGACTCAAAAGAAAAGCAGAGCAAGAACTACAACATGTTGGTTCTACATCACGGCAGCGAGGATCTCCTCATTAGCATGGAGTTTGGCTTTGTATGTTATTTATTTATTTATTTTTATTTTCGGTCTTTTGGGGCTTTAATGTTTTAAAAAGAGTTGTTTGGTTTTCCGATTACAAAGGTAAAAGTCTGTAAATGGATTAATGATTATTTACTCTTGTAACTGTGGGGTGACACCACTTGCATTTTGAGTGCAATGATGTTTTGTTACGGTGTTTATAATTGTGTGGTGACATCACTTGTATTTTGACTACAACGCTGATTTTGCAATGTCGAATTCATACCATCCAATCTATAGGCTGGCTCTTGAACGAATCATAGCCCAAAGATGGAGGTGAAATCCACTCCAACTATCAGATGCATCAGCCCATGTTGTTCCCAAGGCCCAAAAATCAGCAATATCTGTAATTTAAGTGAACCACAAATAGTGTAATATGAGATGCCCACCCTCCAAACTATTTCTCTCCGATGTGTCCTACATAAATCACAGTGGGTCCAGGCGTACTTTTACTGAGGCAACTGATGATTGGAGTGGATTTCTCGTAATGGTGATGGACCGTGTAAAAACTCAATGGTGGATGTCCCTGTCCCAACTGTTCCTTTTGGCGTGGCTTACCTGAAGCAGAAGTCGGATTGATTTTTGGGCCTTGGGCTTATCAAATAGATGACGCAACTGATGGTCGGAGTGGATTGTACATACCCCCATCAAAAATCAAGGGTGTGCGTCCCCATCTCAAATATTTCCCTTGGTGTGGCACACCTGAGTACAAATCTGCCAGAATTTTTAGGCCTATGCTTAACATGGAGTCACACAACTGATAGACAGAGTGGATTTTGGAAACAGTTGTGCAAAATGAAATAGAGATATATGGAAAAATGAAAGATGGATAACATGGTGTGGGGTCCACTTCTGTGATTGTTATAAAATACTTTATCAGAACATCAAAATCTTCCATTTAGTAAGATCAGAAAATTGAGCCCAGCAGGTACATGTTTTTTTTTTTTCCATTTGGTCATCACATCAATTCTAGACCATCCATTCCTTAAATGGGCCTCTCAATCGGAAAGATCTCATTAGATTGGCCCAACTCGCTTTTTTGAGTCAATCTATGAATCTGTACAGAAAAGGTAAGACCAGGTCCATTCAATTTCTGAGTGAATTCGTTGAGAGTGCGATCAGGTCAGTGGACCCATGTTCAGAATCATCAGGAACAGACCACGTTATCAGAAAGACCAGATTAAAATACGAACATTCTACTGACGGTCCAGATCTGAATCGGTCTAGAAAGAGTAAGATTCGGTCGACTCAGTCCATCCAATTTCTAACTGAGTTGACTTGGTTGATTCAAATTTTCAATATGGACACTTGCTACTGGACGGTGATCTGTGGCCGCCACCAATATGTATATGTTTTATATATCCACACCGTCCATCCATTTTTACAGCTCAATTTTAAGGCATGGGTCCAAAAATGAGACATCCAAATCTCAAGTGGACCACACCACAGAAAACACAGTGTTGATTGAATGCCCACCATTAAAAACTTTGTAGACTCACCGAAATTCTTATCTGCCATCTAGCCCGTTGTTAAGGTCTCGCACATCTGGATCAGGGAAAAACAAAACTTTTGTGGCTGCCAAGAAGCTTTTAGCGGTAGGTGTTCAATCACCGCTGTTTCCTTGTGTTGTCTGCCTGAAAATTGTACCTGATTCATTTTGGGTTCATGTCCTCAATTGAGCTGAAAAGATGGACGAATGATATGTATAAAACACATACATCATGGTGAGGCGCATAGAGCACCGTCCAGCAGCAAGTCGCTACTTTGGTGTTAGTAGGCAATCTGAGTCCCCTCAAGAAATAGGATGCACCCAACTTGATAATTCTTAACAATCTTACTTTTAAAAATAATAATAATAAAAAAAAAACAATCTTAACAATCAACTCATATTCATCACTCACACCTATCACCTCTCTCTTACAACCATGTAATGACTTGAAAAATTTCGTACCAAGACTGGAGTACCATCTTGATCAGAAATTATTTAGGATTATTTCTCTTAGAAATTAAACATAAGTTCACTAGCTCTAAGTTTGACTGGATCTGAAATTGGCACTGTTCACTTTAAATACGTTCTGCAAGACTCAAAACTTGTGGAATCGTTAATGCTATAATATCCTGGAATCTAAGATCCAACTCTAAATCCAGTTGTTCCCGGTAATGCTTTGTAATTTGTATTGATTATATACCACGCATCGAGAGTCCGATATCTATAATCTTAGACCATTATGACCGCTTAATTGGACTTGACAATCACCTAGAAAATTAAGCTTAAACGATGTCCTGAGACCATTCTATTGAGTCCGGAGTGAAGAGAGTGAGAAAAAGAAGATATTTAGAAAATTAATTCTATTTTAAAGTAATCTGGCACTTGTCACTTGCGTGACATTTTTAAGCATTCTGACCATTAGAATTCGACCAAATTTTACCCTCGGATTAGGAAAGTTGGCCCTTACATGTCCAAGTACTTGTGGCCTTGATCGAAGTTCGGTAACCGTTGAATTGAAACTGGTCCGCCACGTACGATCTGAAAATTCGATCAGACTGAAAACTTAACTTACTAAAGATCCGATACTAGTGAGCTTAAGTCCGACCGCAATTGATAACAGGACCTCCAAAAATGCTTCGTTGGATCAAAAAGATCCCGATTTGGTTATAACCTAAGTATACCTTGACTTAAAGTCCGTTTTCGTTATGCTTAGGCTTATAAAAAGGGCTTAAACCCTTAGTTCTCAAACCCATACGAATTTCCAAACCCTAGTCTTCTAAGAGAGAGAAAAGAGAGAGAAAGTGAGGGAGAATCTGCCGAATCTCCGTAGGATTCTTCCTAATACCTCTATACATTGAACCGGCATTTTTGAATCGTTCTTCCGGCGATTCTAAATTCGTTCTTGGGTAAGTTAAGCTATCCCTAACCTGTTTCGAAGTTTAGACTAGCTGTAGTAGAGTTCTAGCTAATGGTTTCTTGTCATAGGTAGCGTACCCGCCGTTGACGAAGACACATCGTCCGAATCATCTTAAATACGTCTTTTCTGGTTTAAGGTGCGGACTATATACGCTCAGGTTATGGTTTTCAATACTTTTAATATTAGATAATGATTTATTCATGTTGTAATTGTCATTACACATGCAAAATGTGCTATCTGTTTTGCTTTCCGCATACGTATACTTTATATTGTAAATACCGTATTTCATGTATATGTTAGAATACACGTATGCGTATGAAATTTATTGAATTGCTTGCCATAATAAATTGTCGTTATTATATGCTTGACATGTATGCGGCAACTCTTTGGTGAGAGGACTTGCCCTAATATACGACGGTGTCGACATACGTGATGTATGTTGAATAGTGTAAGCTAAGTGTTTGTTTAAATGTCTAAATGAGATACTAGTTAGTAGAATGTGCTCGCTAAGATGGTTGAGATATGGATTTCAATCATAATGTTTGTGTGTATAATTTCTTCCATGAATCATGTAACTTAGGTTATCCATGCTAAATGAGTGTATGATTTCCTCCGTGGATTATGTACTTAGTTGAATCATGTTAAATGAGTGTATGATTTTCTGCATGTACTGCGTTTACATTCAAGTTACAGTTCATGATTGTTTATATGAATGCAGGATATGAATCATATGCTAGTTATTAGATTTGTATGTGAATGGGGCTGTACTATAGTTCAGGCAATCGGAAACCGTTCTGTAAATAGTGGTTGAGGTTGTTTTCGCCACACAAGATGAGTTTAGCGAATCCGAGTAGTGCTTGGGATGTTCGACAGTGGTTAGGCTACACGGAGTGCTTATGCATTCCATGTCGTTCAACTCAACGTGCGCTTGGCCTAGTTGAGCTTATAAACTAACCCGATTGACAGATGCTTGTTCACCATGTTTGGTCGCCACTGTTTGAATCTAAGGCATTGAGCTTACCAGTGAAACTCTCGTTAATCATGGTACCAAGATCCCCTAAGACTCATGAGCCGGACATGGTGGTATGAAACACCGTGGTCGAGCTGTCGGCCTGCGCTGGGGCCACAAACCTCCCCGTAGTGACTAGTGAGCACTCTACTCTGAGTAGATTATGGTGGTATGGGACACTATATTCTGGCTGTCGGCCTACACTGATTGGTGACGAGCCCTCTGTAGTGACCTTGAGTTTATCTTGACACTGCATAAGGGCGACGAGTCCTGTTGTAGTCTTAAGGATATAAATAGGTCTATATTGATAAGGTGGTGGGAGAGTAGTGTAACGATTGCGCACAACAGCCCTGACAGCCCTTGCAGCGACCTAAAACCGTAACATCGTATAAGATTTAAATGACTGACGACCCTAGAATGGATCAACGTAGGGAATTGATACAAGGGAGGTGTCTTAGCTTCCCAATACTGTTGTATGAAAAGGACTAATAAGAACTGAGTAATCATATTCATGATATCGCACAGCATGTGCCATTGGCTTTGGTGTGAGAGCACAGTGGTAGTGATTCATGCCGTGATCGTTAGATGATGTCGCATGAGGGAGTTTGTGGTGACGGCATGCATCATTCTTCATATCATCCTTGCGTTAACAAGAGTATATAGGACTTATTTGATTGTACTGCCTTATCATTACTGCTTGATTGGATTGATAACATGTTAACCTCTGCTATATAGTACCATTGAGTTGATCACTCACTCCCACATTCTGGGACGGTGTTTAAACACAACCAAACTTTGACTTAACTGCAGGAGATGGCGATGCTCGCGAGGCGAAGCCAGACTTCGACGAGGACGAGGAGGCGTTCTCATATATGCAGTTCTTAGGCGGGTTCATGTGAGCCTCGTCCTGACCAGCATGGATTATTTTTAGAAAATGTATTGGATCATTTTGAACAGTTCATGTATTTATATTGAGACACAGATGTATGTATATTGCCCTGGGCAGAGCACGCATCATTTGAGGATTTATTTTGAATTATATATGTATTTAAGTCTTCCGCTTGCATTTCCTCAATATCCCTGAATTATGTCTGCTAATCTGGCTTGATATATTTCATGTTTTATGTATTAATACAGACAACATACAATCATCATCAAATATGTTGCATAAGTGATGTTTTGGAACTCGGGAATTGAGTTGTGGTTGACCCCCGAATTTCAGGGCGTTACAAGTTGGTATCAGAGCATGATTTGGATTAATTTGGACCTAGGTTAGGGTCACACACCGCACGTTGATGCCACTATAACGTAGGAGGGTGTGCGAAGAACATAGAAACCTTCATAGGATCCCCGTTTCGCCAATTGACGAAGATCACTTAAATCGATTGTTTTGATCGAGTCCGTGTGCATTCATGGTTGCATGAAACGACCCCAGACCACTTTTAGTTCGCTTATTGACAAGTCTGGACCCTTATTGATCCTATTCTAGCTATTCAAGATCGCTAAATACGAATTTGCAACAGTTAGTATCCGAAACGACCCGAAATGGTTCAAAACAGAGGTGAGGCCCAAATCTAACACTTCCAAGGGGACCCAGGGTGGGCCCCACATGTTTTTGGCCATAGGGGGGAAGGAGGACCTCGCCCATTTAGCGAGGCCTCGCCAAACTGTCCAGAGAGTGGCGAGGACCTTGCTGGTTCGGCGAGGCCTCGCTTGTCAGCAGGCTTTTCGGGCTGGGCCGCCTGGGTCGATGTTGTTTGGGGTCTAATGGAACCCCTTCATATAGGGTTCGACCCTCTGTTTATTCTAAATTCCCTACTTCCTTCACAAATTAGCCCCCCAAGCTCTCTTTTTCTTCTAAACTTGTTGGTTTCTCTCTTACACCGCCCTTCCAATCACTCCTTCCGTTTTTTGTTATTTCCTTCATTCCTCTACTGTTCTCAATCATACCCAGGACCTACACTCTCCATTTTCTGCAATTAGAGCTCCTAAGCTCTCATTTGAGATTCAAAATCGTGTGAGCTTTCAACTCATCACATTTCTTCCTTTTCCCTTCTTCAATCCCTACCTTTTGGACCTATTTTTCTCATCTCTTAGACCTAGATCTGTGGGAAGCCATTAGGTCAGCCCTTTTTTCTTCCCTTTCATCACTTTTTCATGGCCTTTATAGAGGCTATTGTAGCCTTTTTCTCCTTTTCCATCATCCTCTCGTTGATGGGAAAGAAACGTGCCCCTGTGGACGATGCTGGGCCTAGTCGTCCCGCTCGTTCGAGGCGGCCTAGAGGAGCTACCGCGAGTCCTTCAAGTGTTAGGAGGGAAATACATACGAAACGGGATTTGGATCCCCAAACGCTTTTTGGAAGGGCCTTGTTGGTAGAGTTGGCTCATGGCACGTATACGAATCGCAAGGTTCTTTTTGAAGCGTATGTGGATGGGCGGCTCTTTAGCGAGTATTTGTTGTTTGAGCGTATCGAGGCTGCCGGGTGGGGTCCGCTATTTGAAGGCGAGTCTCGTGCTAATGTGAGCACTGTTCGTGCCTTTTATGCTCATATTCGGGACCCTACACTGGAGCCACTGCAGTTCAGGATCCCCTTTGGCAGAGATCGGGAAGCCAAAATCGATGTTAGGTTGATAGCTCGACTACTGAACGTGTCACTTGGTGAGGTACATCCAAGTGCTAAGAATCTGAATAGTGTTTGTGAGAGGGATCGTTGCACCAGGTTTCTATGTGGTCGATTATTTGAGTGGCAGCGTAACAAGAGCCTCTTAGCGACCCATATGTCGGGTGATTTTCGTCTGCTTCATTACATCTGCGTGTTAAATGTTTATCCTAAGTGGAGCAATCGCAGTGAATGCACGCATCTCATGATAGATTTTCTGTATCAAGTGGGGTTGGGAGAGAATGTGTGCATGCCTACGTTTGTGTTGCAACAGATCATCCTCATAGCGCGATCAAGAAGAACGTCTGAGTCACTTCCCTTTGGCTGGTTCATATGCAAGATTGCGCTTGAGTTTGCTTAGAGACTTAGACCAGAGTTGCATGCGCCGGTTCATTATATCAACGAGGCTACTTTGAACCAGATGAAGATGAGACCTCGGCAGCTTGAGGCCTAACTTGATGATGACAGCGAAGGTGAGTATGATAGTGAAGAGGAGGAAAGTGAAGAAGAAGGTGGGGCAGAAATAGAAGAAGAAGTCAAGGAAGAAGAGGAAGAGGAGGCTCAAGATACTGATGAGGGTCCTCCTCCTGTGACTCGGGTTGCTAGGGATGCTCATATAGTCCGACTTGAGGAGAGTCAGGTTGCTTTGCGACAAGAAGTCCAAGAACTCCGGGCCGAGGTAAAGCAAGAGCTTGAAGAGACTAAGGCCGTCATGAAGAGAAAATTTGACAAGGTGAACCTTGAAGGGCATCTTATGCTGCCTGAAGGATAAGGGTGCCCCTTCTTCATCATCAGATTCCGATGTATAGACTCATGTAGTCGTTGTTTGCTTGTTTGATATTTATTTTTATGTGTGATTGCTTGTCGTTTATCAGTTGGTAGTTGTTTAGTGTTGGAGCTTCGTGTGTGAAGCTTAGGTGTTTTGTTCACATGATTTCTTTGTCGCGATTCATGTAATGCTGCAAATCATGTATTGTGACAATTTTGTTAATGAAATGCATGTTGTTTCTTTCCTTGTGGAGTTAATACTGTGAATGGACTATGTGAATGCCTGATCTCATGGGTTGTTACCCTCTGTTGTGTGTAGGGTATGCCGCATAAGGGTTTGAGATCTTCGACCCGTCTCTCTTTGGGTAATTCGTTCGACTGGGCCCTTGCCCCTGAGCGGTAGTCACATGGACCCCCATGCGAGCCCATCTAGTTCAGATCCTATGCCGAGTTCTCAGCCAGCTTCTGGCCCTACTACTGGGTCACCCCCTGTGACACCTTTTGTGGTGCCTCTTGTTACGCCTGAAGTTTTCAAGCAGCATCGTGCGTCTGCGTCGATGCCTTCTATATCACAGTCCGCTCCGCCTCCTGATAGGTTAGAGCAGATGATGTTGTTGATGTAGAAGTAGCAGCAACATCAGCAGTTCTTGTCCTTCATGGATGACATTTTTGCTCAGTCGATGGTGGCGACTCCACCTGTCTCGCCTCTACACCCTGTTGGGCATGCTAGTGCGAGCGGATCTTTCGAGCGATTTCAGCGCTTGAGGCCTCCCACATTTTCAGGTACTCACAGACCTGAAGAGGCTGAGTATTGGATAGACCGCATCTCAAAGATGCTGAGACCGTTGTATTGTTCTGAGTCGAAATAGGTTAAGCTGGCCACCTTTATGTTTGAGAAGGAGGCTAGCTTATGGTGGGACAGCATTCTCCGCACAGTTGCGGAGGGTATGAGTGGACGTGGGCAGCGTTTGAGGCGTGCTTCCACGAGAAGTATTTTCCTGTCACGTATCGAAACGAGAAGGAGAGTGAGTTCCTTTGCCTTCACCAGGGAGGCATGTCTGTGACAGAGTATGAAAAAAGGTTTACGGAGCTAGGAAGGTACGCTCCTTTGATTCTGAGTGATCAGCCGATGAGGATGCGGCATTTTTCTGAGGGCTTGCGGCCCGAGATCAGATGGAAGATGTGTTATGCGAGCATTTCTTCTTATGCAGAGCTGGTGAGTATGTCCTTGCGTGTAGAGTAGGACGGGGATAGGTTGGCCCGCACTCGAGCACCTATGATTCCTAGGCTGCGACCTGAGTTCGAGAGTAGGCCCTTCCTTGCTAAAAGGCCTCGATCTGATTCACCGCAGGGGTCTTCTGCATCTCCTGGCTATATGAGGCGTCCTGATGTGTAGTGCCGCTATTGTAAGAAGCCTGGCCACACCGAGACTACATGTTTTTCCAGGATGTAAGACAGTGGGTTCCGCCGCCTCAGCGGATTGGTCGTCCGATGCCTCAGACCATTTCACCACCACCTCTTCGGACAGCGCTTGCACATTCATCCTTCAGACCTTCAGCACCTCATTTTAGGCCGTCTCAACGGCCTATGGTATCGCAGCTGAACCGTCCTCAGCAGGCTCGGGTACACGCACTGACAGCTGAGCCATCCGGGACAAAGACCGCACTACCTTTGGCCTTTGAGGTCACAACTCACATTGGAAGTACTCCTATATTCCTATTGGTGGATACGAGATCCACTGTCTCATTGATATCTTATTTAGTTGTCAAGCGCCTTGGGCTACAGACTACTCAGATGGTTGGGGTGCGAGTTCTTTCAGCACACGAGACCTTTTCTGATGCCACTATGATGTGTGAGGGTTGTTTACTAGAACTAGGGAACATGACGATGGCCATTGACCTTATCGTCAACTCCTCTCTCTATCACTTCAACATCATTCTTGACATGGATTGGCTGACTACGGGGAGGGCTAAGATTGACTGCGAGACCGTTTAGTGACAGTTTACGAGCCAGAGGGCACGTCCTTTACATTTTCAGTGTAGGTCAGTCACCCCTCTCGAGTGATTTGTTATGCTTCCTTGTTAAGGAATATTGATGTCCCGACACTTGAAAGCACGCTAGTAGTCCGTGATTATGAGGATGTGTTCAGGAAGATACCTATGTTGCCACCCCAACGCGAGATCGATTTTACTATTGACCTGGTACCCGGTTTGACGCCCATCTCATTGCCAACGTATCGTATGGCCTCATGTGAGATGGAGGAGTTAAGGAAACAGATCGATGATTTATTAGAGGCTGACTTCATACGACCGAGTGTGTCTCCTTGGGGAGCACCTGTGCTGTTCGTGACGAAGAAAGACGGCTCATTGCGGTTGTGTATTAATTACCGCAGGCTGAATTAGATTACGGTAAAGAACAAGTACCCTTTGCCCAGGATAGACGACCTATTTGATCAACTGAGAGGAGCGCAGTACTTCTCAAAGATTGATCTACAGTCAGGATATCACCAGTTGCGCGTCAGGAATGAGGACGTAAAGAAGACGGCTTTCAGGACTAGCTTTAGCAATTATGAGTTTCTCGTGATGTCGTTCGGTCTTACGAACGCACTAGCTGTGTTCATGGACCTGATGAACCGAGTATTTCGGTTGTTCCTCTATCGATTCGTCATCGTATTTATAGACGACATTCTGATATACTCCAGGAGTTAAGAGGAGCATGAGGAGCACTTGCGATTGGTCCTGGATACTCTGAAACAGCACCAGCTGTTCGCACATTATAAGAAGTGCTACTTCTGGAAAGAGAAAGTCAAGTTCCTGAGACATGTCGTGTCCAAGGATGGGATAATAATGGACCTTGCTAAGGTAGCCGCGGTGCAGGATTGGAAGCAGCCTGGTTTGGTTACCGAGATGAGGAGTTTCCTGGGACTTCTGGCTACTATCGACGTTTTATTCAGGACTTCTCCAAGATAGCCAGACCCTTGTCTCAGTTGACACGGAAGGATCTAAAGTTCGCCTAGAATGAGAAGGCGAAAATAGCTTTTTCAGGAGCTGAAAGACAGGTTGACGTCTGCCCCTGTGCTAGTATTGCCAGAGCAGGGGGTTAGATATATGATCTATACGGACGCGTCTCACGTTGGTTTAGGTTGTGTCCTTATGCAGAAAGACAGGGTGATTGCATATGCCTCGAGACAATTAAGGAAGCACGAGGAGAATTACCCTACACACGACCTAGAGTTGGCAGTTGTCATCTTCGTATTGAAGCTCTGGAGACATTACCTCTACGGAGAGGAGTTCGAGCTCTTTTACGACTACAATAGCCTTAAGTACATATTCACGCAGCGAGACCTGAATATGAGGCAGCGACGATAGATGGAGACCTTGAAGGACTTTAATTTTGAGGTTTCCTACCATCCGGGCAAGGCGAACCTTATAGCTGACGCGTTGAGCAACAAGAAGGCGATAGAGTTTACGGCTCCGCTGATGGTTGCCGAGTGGGACATGGTTGAGTTTTTATGGGATTTTGAACAGAAACTCACTGTGGATGAGCCATTCGAGGTTATCGCACATGTTCGGGTGAGACCTCTTATTGATGACAGGGTCATCGCAGCACAGAGGGATGATGAGCATCCGACTGAGCTTCGAGAGCAGGCCAGTGATGATGCAGATGCTAAGTGGTGAGTTGGAATGTATGAGGGCTTACGTTATCGTGGCCGCCTATGCGTCCCAGATGTCCCTGACTTGAAACGAGAGATTCTCAAGGCTGCGCACAGTTTTAAACTTGACATGCATCCGGGCAGTACAAAGATGTATCGTGACATGAAGAGGACGTACTGGTGGGATGGTATGAAGACCCACATTGCAGACTTTCTGTCCCGTTGTCTCACTTGCCAGCAGGTGAAGGCAGAGAATCGTCGACCCCCTAGTCTCCTTCAGGCTATGCCTATAGTTGAGTGGAAGTGGGACTATATCTCTATGGATTTTATTTTGGGACTGCTGAAGATGATGAAGGGACATGATTCTATTTGGGTGATCGTCGACCACTTGACGAAGTTGGTGCACTTTCTTCCGATTAGAGTTATAAACTCTACAGACGAGTTGGCTAGATTGTACATCAGGGAGATTGTTCGTCTGCATGGAGTTCCCTTGGAGATCGTGTCGGATAGAGACACGCGATTTACTCTTATTTTCTGGACTCGCATTCAGGAACCGATGGGTGTGAAGTTGAAGTTTAGTATTGCATTCCATCCATAGACCGACGGACAGACAGAGCGGGTGAACCAGATTTTGGAGGATATGTTGTGGGCTTGCTTGTTGGATTTCAAGGACAGTTGGGATGATTATCTTCCATATGCAGAGTTCGCGTAAAATAATAGTTTTCAGGCGAGTATCGGTATGACACCTTATGAGGCCTTGTATGGACGTCCTTGTCGAGCACCGCATTGCTGGGCTGAAGTTGGCGAGCAGAAATTGATTGGTCCCGAGTTAGTACAGGCGACCTCAGAGAAGATTGACATCATTAGGCGTCGACTTCTCACAACGCAAAGTAGGCAGAAGAGTTATGCCGATACGAGGTGGCGACCGCTGGAGTTCGCGGTTGGAGATCACATGTTTTTGAGAGTCTCTCATATGAAAGGAGTTCTTCGGTTCGAGAAGAAGGGAAAACTCACGCCGAGATTTATTAGCCCATTCTAGATACTTGATCGAGTGGGGGTGGTAGCGTATCGTCTTGCTTTGCCCACACCACTCGCAGGCATGCATAATATTTTTCATGTGTCCATGCTGAAGAAGTATGTTCCTGATCCTTCCCATATTATTAGATGGGAGCAGGTGTAGTTGAGCGAGGATGCCACATATGAACTGCGCCCGACACGTATCTTAGACAGGAAGGAGCAGGTATTGCGTAGCAAGGTCATCCCCCTTGTGAAAGTATTGTGGACGCATCATACCGAAGAAGAGGCTACCTGGGAGACAGAAGCCGAGATAAGAAAGAACTACCCACAGCTTCTTGAGGAGTATGAGAAGGTGCGAATTTCGAAGACGATTTTTTTTAGAGGGGTAGATTATAATGACTCAAAAAATTTCGTACCAAGACCCGAGTACCACCTCGATTAGAAATCACTTAGGATTAATTCTCTTAGAAATTAAACATAAGTTCACTAGCGCTAACTTTGACTGGCTGTGAAATTGGCACTGTTCGTTTTAAATACGTTCTGTAAGACTCAAAACTTGTAGAATCGTTAACGCTATAATACCCTGAAATCTAGGATCCAACTATAAACCCAGTTGTTCTAGGGAATGCTTTGTAACTTTGTATTGATTCTAAACTGCGCATCGAGAGTCCGATATTTATAATCTTAGACCATTTTGACCGCTTAGTTGGACTTGACAATCACCTAGAAAATCAAGCCCAAACGATGTCCTGAGACCATTCTATTGAGTCCGGAGTGAAGAGAGTGAGAAAAGAAAGATATTTAGAAAATTAATTCTATTTTTAAGTAATCTGCCACGTGTCACTTGCGCGACATTTTTAAGCGTTTTGATCGTTAGAATTCGACCAAATTTCACCCTCGGATCGGAAAATTTGGCCCTTACATGTCCAAGTACTTGTGGCCTTGATCGAAGTTCGGTAACCGTTGAATTGAAACTGGTCCGTCACGATCTGAAAATTCGATCGGACTGAAAACTTAACTTACTAAAGATTCGATGCTAATGAGCTTAAGTCTGACCGCAATTGATAACAGGACCTCCAGAAATGCTCCGTTGGATCAGAAAGATTCCGATTTGGTTATAACCTAAGTATACCTTGACTTAAAGTCCGCTTTCGTTATGTTTAGGCTTATAAAAAGGGCTTAAACCTTTAGTTCTCAAACCCATACGAATTTTCAAACCCTAGTCTTCTAAGAGAGAGAAAAGAGAGAGAAAGTGAGGGAGAATCTGTCGAATCTCAGTAGGATTCTCCCTAGTACCTGATGTTTTAATTTAAACCAATCTGATTTAAATGATTTTAACTCGCAAGTATACGAATCAGATGTAGATATGGTACGTATTACGAGATCGTTTCCATGAGGACTGGTTATCACAATTCGAAATTTAAGACTCTTCTTAACTAATCCAACAAATATTTTAGTAAGCTAATAAGTAAACTAACATAAATCTATGAAAAATAACTGAGAACTATGAGAAAAATTCAATACAGGAGAAGACTAGGACTTTTGACTCCACCCTAATTATCATAACCCTTGTTTTACCTGTTGATTCACCCTAATTCAGATTGATATCAAAATAAACAAATTACACTCTATGTCCTTGGTCGGGCACACAGAATGTATAATCCTTTAAAGCATATGGATCACATCTTTCCATCTATGGTCAGGCATGGAGAGATGTAAATCCTGTTTCTTCCTCTATAGAAAACCTATTCATGGTCAGACACAAGCACCTAGTTAAGATTCCAAACAACATCCATGTCTAGACTTTGGTCGAGCTCATAGAATGGATGAATATGAAAATTACAGTTAAGCACAGTAGCGAAAGAAACAAATCAATCTAAACCAAATAAAATCAACACATAACAAGCATTATTCAAATTAGGGACTTCATCTCAGCCCTAGTTAAGAGATTAACAATTAATAATGTTAATGAGAAAGAAAGAAAAATAAGATTGAAGCATGAAAAACA
This sequence comes from Magnolia kwangsiensis, assembly GCA_037074715.1. Lineage (NCBI taxonomy): Eukaryota > Viridiplantae > Streptophyta > Magnoliopsida > Magnoliales > Magnoliaceae > Magnolia > Magnolia kwangsiensis. The sequence goes on along the minus strand of CM073576.1, from coordinate 150,964,631 downwards.
TCCTTTCTTCCTTCCTCTCTCTTTCTTCTCTTTCTTTTTCTTTCCTCTTTCTTCTTTTAGTCTCCTCCCCAGCTCTGGATCTGGCTCTCCTTGACGTCCCTTTATAGCCTACTAGGGCGGTGGAGAGTTGGAGTCGGACAAAGAGTCGGACGTTTTACAGCAATAGTCGTGCAGCGAAAGGCCTTTTCGCAGCAAACTTTAGGGTCTCAAAACTCCCATCTTTCTTACACTTGCTTCGTAAAAACAACATCTCCTGGGACGTTTCTGAGTGGTCTACACAATGGACGACTTGGATCAGCTATCTGATCCTCGATCTGATTGTGCTACCGCCCCAAAATCAGACAGTTTCCGAACGCGAAAACAGAGATCGCGGATCTCTTCCGCTGTGACGCTGGTGGAACCCATTCCCTTATTTTTCTGAGAAATCCACTCCGTCCATTAGATGGAGGACGAGATTTCGGTTAGGAATGCACGATTTTTACCTTCTTTTTATGAGGCCCACATGTTATCTTTCTCTACCGTTCAACCTGCTTTTGAACGAATAGATTTCCATAAACACTTTCTTTTGAAATTCGGTCACCTACACGTTAGCAATAGCGATACTGGGATTCTGGTGGACGGTTTCGATTATCAATTGGGATCATAGATGGGGCCCACAAGTGCGAACCGACGCTCTGTTGTGCGAACGCTGAAAACGGAAGTTTTCCATTTTTGAACGGGACTTGGTGGGTCTATGATCAGAGTCTTTTTGGAAATCCATACCATCTATTACATTCCTCTCAAAATTTCGACCAAGAAAAGTCAGTTTTGAATGTCCACTGACGTGGCTCAGAGATTCAATCAAGCTACAATCATTCTGGACGTCATAGGGCAGCTTTGTTTGTTACCTCTGGAGCGAGCTCGTTCCTGTGCATGGTCATAAAAAATCAGCATGGATTCAATCCTTTTGAGGCCCTCTACAATATGGACGGTTCAGATCGATCATCTGGACCGAGATGGTGGGCCATCTACACCACCTGCGATCGGCCCTGCATAACGAGAAACATAGGCTCGTTTCTCTGTTTTTAGAAAGTCCGTCACGGTGCCATGCACAGCGATTGAAATGGTGCACTATGCACACTCATGCATAAATAGGGTCCACTATGATGCTTGTGAGAAATCCGTACCGTCCATCTGTTTTGTCGCCTCATTTAAGGCGTTGACTCCAAATTTGAGAGAGTTCCAAGTATCATGTGGGCCCCACTTAATGAATTAAGGGACTGATCTAACTGTTGGGACACTTCCTCAGTGATCCAATGGTTGAAATTTAATATGTACGGTTAATTTGTATCCCCCAGGCCATGTATGAATTTTCGAGCCAATCGGATGGCGGGAACCATATGATCTTGCATTTTGCACCAATTTTAGGCCCATTTAATGCGAACGACTTGATTTTCTCAGATCCCTGGTGTGTAAATCCATTGATCTTGGTTCTTTGGAGTGCATCCCTTGCTCTGGTGACTTCAGATCATCAAATCCATACTTTTAATATCCTTTTTCAGTCCACGCTCTTAATTACTACCTGCAACAAAAACATGAGTAAAATACCCCATACAATTATATCATGTATGAAAAATAGGGTAGTAATCGGGGTCTGATATGCAATATTCGACCCACATCACAACCCCCAACTAGCATTTTGCTAGTCCCGAGCAAAACATGCGAAAAATAATTTCAAAAATAAAAGAGCAATTCTTGTAAACTCAAGTGACTTGTGAACAGATATAGTTGAGATGTGAGAATTTTAAGATTCATGAATGGTGTATGGAATTTTCTCCAGGAATCAAGCTCACAGTAAACTACATGAACAAGTTCAAAATATTAATCCATTAATTAGAAACTTCTAAACATTGAGTTCCATGAGTGTATAGTGCGATCTCGACTTACCACAATTAAGAGATCCAATTATCATTTTCATGATATCTTTGGTGATTAACAACGTCATTCATGACAACAAAACCTGAAACCAACACTTGCTTTTAAGATCATCTTTTCATTCTACTAGCCTTTGTTTTTCTTGAACAGTAACTCCAAGTAGGGGAATTAAATCTTCACCCATAGGGAGTAAACCTATGATGAAAACTTGTTACCTAACTTCATTTCTAACTATCAACCATGGGGGATCGAATCTACACCCATAGGGAGCAAACCTATGGTAAAGATTATGCGACTTACCCTTTTTATTATTCTTTACTGCACATGAAATGTTATTTTGGCTGGTTCCTTTCATGCTTTGTGATTACCAAGTTAATCATTCAATATTGAATCGAAACCTTAATGTGTAAGCGAGATGTGATATGCAAAATCATGACTTAATCAATGTTTAAATCTTCTAATCACGAGTTAACAATTCAAACTTAAATGTGAAATCTAACAGACAACTGAATCCAAGAGTCATAAATTACCAACATCATGTATCTTTTAATTTTAAAATCACAACTATCATTCAAAATCACTTCAAATTCACAAATTCCAGAAAAATTTTCACAATTTTTACTCAAGACCAAGATAATACTGATTAGGTAACCTAATCTCCCACCCCCAACCTAAAATCGACATTGTCCTCAATGTAAAAGAAATAAGCATGCAATGCACATGGGACAACGAAAGTAAAAGAAGAGTGATGGAAAGATATTACCTGGACGAACAATTAAGAGGCTTTTCCAAAAAATATCAACGTAAAAGTGAGTCAGCACAAGAGAGAAATCAACAAAAATAATAAAGATAAAATCAAAAAGAAAATTCTTCCTATACCACTTTCGCAGGTGCTCTCGATTGCATTTAACGTATGCAATAAGCCTTTAAACCCCTAGGTTGCCCCTAGTGGACTAGTTGTAGTCTCGTGAGGGTTTGCAGCAATGTTACCCACAAACATTGAACTAACTAACTACGAAAAAGAAATGAAAAGAAAAGCTGGGTTGCCTCCCAGGAGCATTAAGTTTAATGTCTTCAGCCAGATAAGAATGAACCACGAATTAATCAATCTTGAAAACCTGGGTCCTCCAAATTAACTTTCTCAACATCTTGATTAACCAAATCATCCAAATAAGGTTTCAGTCTTTGACCATTTACTTTGAAAATATTTCCATCCTTAAGATTTTTAATCTCAACTGCTCCATGAGGAAATACTGTTACTACCTGATAAGGACCATACCATCGCGAACGTAGTTTTTCAGGAAAGAGGCGTAACCTGGAATTATACAATAAGACTTTCTGACCCGGTTCAAATGTCTTGCGAAGAATTGATTGGTCATGAAAAAATTTCGTTCCTTCTTTATAAATTTTCGCATTCTCATATACCTCATTTCGAATTTCTTCTAACTCATTGAGTTGAAGTTTACGGTGTGATCCGGCCTTATTCAAATCAAAATTAAAGGTTTTGATGGCCCAATAAGCATGATGTTCTAATTCCACAGGTAAGTGACATGCTTTCCCAAAGACAAGCCTATAGGGAGACATTCCAATCGGGGTTTTGAATGCTGTACGATACGCCCAAAGAGCATCATTCAAACGTTGCGACCAATCCTTACGATCAGGGCGAACTGTTTTCTCTAAAATTTGTTTAATCTCCCGATTCGAAACTTCTACTTGACCACTTATTTGTGGATGGTATGGAGTTGCAACTTTATGGGTGATGGAATATTTCTTCATTAAAGATTCAAACAGTTTATTACAAAAATGAGTACCACCATCACTTATGATTGCCCGAGGAGTACCAAAACGAGAAAAGATATTTTCTTTCAAGAAGCGGACCACAACTTTGTGATCATTCGTTTTACATAGTACTGCTTCCACCCACTTAGAGACATAATCGACGGCCACAAGGATATACATATAACCGAATGATGGGGGAAACGGACCCATGAAGTCAATACCCCAAACATCAAATATCTCAACAATGAGAATATTGGTAAGTGGCATCATGTTCCTATGGAAAATATTATCCAGACGTTGGCATCGATCTCATGTAGAACAAAAGACATGTGTGTCTCGAAAAAGTGTAAGCCAATAAAATCCACTTTGTAAAACTTTTGCAGCTGTTTTCTTTGAACCAAAATGACCACCACATGCATGGTCGTGACAAAAGGAGATTATACGATGAAACTCACTCTCAAGTACACATCTCCTAATGACCTGGTCAGGACAGAGTTTGAATAGGTATGGATCATCCCAGAAGAAATGTTTAACCTCAGCAAGAAATTTGGATTTATCCTGTTTAGTCCAATGAGAAGGAATCTGACTTGTAACAAGATAATTTAAGATATCCGCATACCAAGGTAATTGAGAAATAGCTAAAAGTTGTTCATCAGGGAAAGACTCGTTCATTGGCACAAGATCCACTGTGGGCTCTAAGACAAGTCTAGACAAATGGTCGGCTATCACATTTTCGGAACCCTTTTTATCCCGAATTTCAATGTCAAATTCTTGTAGCAAGAGAATCCAACGAATCAATCGAGGTTTAGCATCTTTTTTAGAAAGAAGATATTTCAATGCTGCATGATCTGAAAACACTATAACCTTCGATCCAATGAGATATGACCTGAATTTGTCTAGAGCAAATACCACTACTAACAACTCTTTTTCAGTGGTAGAGTAGTTCAGTTGAGCATCATTTAGAGTCCTACTAGCATAATAAATGACATGAGGTATTTTGTCTAATCGTTGCCCTAAGACGGCTCCAACAGCATAATCAGTAGCATCACACATAAGCTTAAAAGGTAAACTCCAATTAGGTTGTTGGATGATTGGAGCAGAAGTTAATAAAAGCTTTAACTTTTCAAAAGCTTTCCGACAATCATCATCAAGGTCAAATGCAACATCCTTAGCTAATAAACTGCACAAGGGTCGAGAAATTTTGCTAAAATCCTTAATGAATCTCCTGTAGACTCCTGCATGCCTTAAAAATGATCTAATTTTCTTCACCATTCTAGGTGGAGGAAGACTAGAAATTAAATCAATCTTGGCTTTATCAACTTCAATGCCTTTACTTGAAATAACATGCCCGAGCACAATCCCTTTTTGAACCATAAAATGACACTTTTCCCAATTCAATACCAGGTTCGTTTCTTTACATCTTTCCAAAACTAGAGATAGATGGTATAAGCATTCATCAAAGGAAGAGCTAAAAATGAAAAAATCACCCATGAAAATCTCGAGGAAACGCTCAACCATGTTTGAAAAAATACTCATCATGCATCGTTGAAAAGTAGCAGGTGCATTACATAGCCCAAATGGCATACGCCGATAGGCATATGTACCAAAAGGACATGTAAATGTGGTTTTCTCTTAATTCTCGGGAGCAATGGGATCTGATTGTACCCGGAATAACCATCCAGGAAACAATAATAGCTATGCCCTGCCAATCTCTCTAGCATCTGATCTATGAAAGGAAGACGAAAGTGATCCTTCCTTGTGACTAGGTTCAGTTTACGGTAATCAATACAAACTCGCCAACCCGTAGTCATGCGGGTTGGTACGAATTCATTATCATCATTTTTTATCACCGTAATCCCAGACTTTTTTGGAATAACTTGGACTGGGCTGACCCACGTGCTATCCGAAATAGGGTAAATGATACCAACATCTAACAATTTAAGCACCTCTACCCGTACGACCTCTTTCATGTTAGGATTAAGCCTCCTTTGCATTTCACGTGACGTTTTTGCATTTTTCTCAAGATGAATACGATGCATACACACAGTGGGGCTTATTCCCTTTATGTCCGCTATTGTCCACCCAATAGCTGCCTTATGTTCTCTAAGAACATTAAGCAACTTGCCCTCCTGTTCCTTATCGAGGTTAGAAGCTATGATGAGAGGTAGGGTCTCAGAAGGACCTAAAAATGCATACCTGAGAGTTTCAGGTAATTGTTTAAGGTCAAGTTCGGGTGGTTTCTCAACAGACGGGACTGGTTTAGACTCAGATGGTGGAAGAAGTTTCACTTTCGCTTTCCATTTTGTAGTATCCATTATAGAATTAGAGTCGAGTAATGCATTGACTTCTTCGATAGAACTTTCTATGTCAAAGTCTGTGCCAAAATGTGCTAGACAAGTCTCCAGTGCATCTTCGGAAGATTTAAAGAAAGAGTCATGCACTAGACTATCAATCATGTTCACCTCAAAAATATCATCCGAGTCTGCCGGTTGTTGTCCAGCATTGAAAATATTAAGTTTAATCTTCATGTTACCAAAAGATAACTTCATGACTCCATTCCTGCAATTTATAATAGCATTGGATGTAGCTAAGAATGGACGTCCCAAGATAACCGGGATTTGACTCGTAGGATTCGGGACAGGCTGAGTATCAAGAACGATGAAATCCACAGGAAAATAAAACTTATCAACCTGGATTAACACGTCCTCAATAATACCACGGGGCACCTTGACAGATCTATCAGCTAGTTGTAGTGTTATTTTAGTTGATTTCAGTTCACCAAGTCCTAGCTGCTCATATACAGAATATGACAACAAATTAACGCTTGCCCCTAAATTGAGCAATGCCTTCTCAACTTTATGATCTCCTATGACGCAAGAAATGGTTGGAGCTCCTGGATCCCTAAATTTAGGAGGGATGTTGTGTTGAATCATAGAGCTGAGTTGCTCTGCAAGGAAGACCTTCTTATGAACATGTATCTTATGCTTCTGAGTGCATAAATCTTTAAGAAACTTAGCGTAAGCAGGGACTTATTTGATAGCATCAAGCAATGGAATGTTAATTTACACTTGCTTAAACATTTCCAATATCTCATTAAAGTTGTTTCCTTTCTTAACTGGTGCCAGACGTTGAGGAAAAGGTGCTTTAGACACATAGGATGGCACAGGAGTGGTTTCTGGAGGGTCAGAGTGCTTTTGGACTTTAGATGCAATAGTATGTCTCTCCACTTCATTTTGCTCTTCCGGTTTGGAATTTGATTCTTCCCTAGGCATTTCTAATTTGTTATCGATCTGTTTACCAGACCTAAGGGTAATGATAGATTTGTCTTGCTCATGATATTATTCCTGGTTTGAATTAGAGCCAATCTCAAACTGTCCTTTTGGATTTACCACAGGTTGGCTAGGGAACCTCTCCTTCTCGCTCTCACTCAATGTGGCAGCAAGTTGACCCAATTGAACTTTCAGCTTGGCAATAGATTGAGCATTCGCATGTACGCTTTGCTGGTTAGCTAGTAAAGTTTGTTGGGTGTCTTTTTGAAATTGAAGAGAACTCTGCATAAAAAGATTGAGTGTATCCTCAAGAGATGGTTTCCTAGATTGTGCAGGAGCTTGTTAATATTGCGAAAACTGTTGAGGTTGTTGACTACCAACTTGTGGGTAAGGTTGCATAAGAGGATTTTCAGATGGTCCTCCTTGTTGTGGTCCTTTTGTCCAAGAAAGATTTGGATGTCTAGCCCACCCTGAGTTGTAGGTATTTGAGTAAGGATCATTCCCACGTCTCCGAAAGGTGTTCATAGCAGGTACTTGTTCAGAGAGAAATTCAGGAAATGCTGCACCAGATGGACATGATTGCGTAGGATGGCCAAGACTAGAACATATAGCACATGACTCGATTTGAGTTGTTTGTGGAGGTCCATTATTCAACATCAGAGCATCGACTTTCTGTGTCAGGCTATCAAGTACGGTATAAATATTTGGCGTGACTCCTATCTCATATATACCACCTTTCTTTGGCAGTTGGGAATTTCTTTCACCTTTATTAGTCCCATTGTTGGAAATTTTCGCACAAGGTTTCAAAGAAATTCCATGCTTCGACATCACTTTTGGTCATGAATGACCCTCCACTGGTGGCATCAACCATGCGACGGTTTTGAGGTGTCAAACCGTCATAGAAGTATTGAACTTGTTGCCACTTCTCAAAGCCATGGTGTGGACATTTAAGGATCAAGTCCTTCCATCTTTCCCAACATTCATGAAAGTGTTCTCCCTCTTTTTGCGTGAAATTAGTGATTTCTCTACGGAGAACATTCGTTTTGTGAACAGGGAAGAATTTGTTTAAGAACTTCTTAGACAGTTGATCCCATGTAGTGATCGTCCCAACTCCTAGAGAATTCAACCATGCTTTTGCCTAATCTTTCAAAGAAAGAGGAAAAAGGCGCAAACGGATCGAATTATTTGAGAAGTTTTGAAACCTAAAGGTCGAGCAAATGTCTAGAAATTCTTTTACATGATGATATGGATCCTCTTTGTCTAAACCATAGAAAGATGGTAACAACTGTATGACCCCTGGTTTAAGTTCAAAGTATGCTACCATGGTGGCTGGCAATACTATGCATGAAGGCGCATTAAATTGGACAGGAGCTAAATAATCTCTAAGCGCTTTAATTGCATTCTCGTCCGTCATTTCGAATAGGATGTTTCTAGATCTTTTACGAAAGGTTCTTTCTATTTCAGGATCAAAGGGTTTCTAGTTCTATGTTCAAAGATATACGCCCTAGCATAAACTAAATAACTGAAATGTAGGAAAGAAAACTAAACTAAACTAAGATGCAACCTAAGAGAAATAAGACTAAAACTAAAAATTATGAATTCCTAAAAACAAGAGAAATCTATGTAAATAAGAATTAGAAGAAAGAACCCGGAAAAGAAGGTGATGGATGTCTGAAGATTTGGTAGCTTCTCCTTTTGAAGACAATCTTATTTAACAGCTTCCTTCTTCAATTCCTGTTAAAATAAAAATAAAAACAAAAGCAATTTCCTAAAATAATGCTAGAAAGAAGAAAAAAAAATCTTAAGCAACGGTTAGTTTTTAAAAAAGAAAAATTTTTTAAAACTACAAAATAGAAAGTTAATTGAAAGAAGAATCTAAATCTAAAATTAAAAATTAAAAAATTTCTAAGAAGAAAGCCTAGAATTAGAAAATTTCTAAAAAATAGAAATTAGAAAAAGTAGAGAATTTTAGAAAGGGATTACCAAAATAGAAGTTCAAATCAGGACCCTACAAAACAGGAAATATGGTAGTTTCTAAAATCAAATAAAATAAACTTTAACTTAAAGTTAGTAAAATCCTAAGGCTATGAATTATGATAAGAGAGAATCCTAAATTCAATTTGGACTGAAACAGTCCCCGGCAACGGCATCAAAAACTTGGAGTTTTAATTTAAACCAATCTGATTTAAATGATTTTAACGCGCAAGTATACGAATCAGATATAGATATGGTACGTATTACGAGATCGTTTCCACGAGGACTGGTTATCACAATTCAAAATTTAAGACTCTTCTTAACTAATCCAACAAATATTTCAGCAAGCTAATAAGTAAACTAACACAAATCTATGAAAAATAACTGAGAACTATGAGAAAAATTCAATACAGGAGAAGACTAGGACTTTCGACTCCACCCCTAATTATCATAACCCTTGTTTTACCTATTGATTCACTCTAATTCAGATTGATATCAGAATAAACAAATTACACTCTATGTCCTTGGTTGGGCACATAGAATGTATAATCCTTTAAAGCATATGGATCACATCTTTCCATCCATGGTCAGGCATGGAGAGATGTAAATCCTGTTTCTTCCTCTATAGGAAACCTATTCATGGTCAGACACAAGCACCTAGTTAAGATTCCAAAAAACATCCATGTCTAGACTTTGGTCGAGCTCATAGAATGGATGAATATGAAAATTACAGTTAAGCACACTAGCGAAAGAAACAAATCAATCTAAACCAAATAAAATCAACACATAACAAGCATTATTCAAATTAGGGGCTTCATCTCAGCCCTAGTTAAGAGATTAATAATTAATAATGTTAATGAGAAAGAAAGAAAAATAAGATTGAAGCATGAAAAACATCCCTTCTTCCTTCCTCTCTCTTTCTCCTCTTTCTTTTTCTTTCCTCTTTCTTCTTTTAGTCTCCTCCCCAGCTCTGGATCTGGCTCTCCTTGACGTCCCTTTATAGCCTACTAGGGCGGTGGAGAGTTGGAGTCGGACAAAGAGTCGGACGTTTTACAGTAATAGTCGTGCAGCGAAAGGCCTTTTCGCAGCAAACTTTAGGGTCTCAAAACTCCTATCTTTCTTACACTTGCTTCGTAAAAACATCTCCTGGGACGTTTCTGAGTGGTCTAAATAATGGACAGCTTGGATCAGCTATCTGATCCTCGATCTGATTGTGCTACCGCCCCAAAATCAAACAGTTTCCGAACGCGAAAACAGAGATCGCGGATCTCTTCCGCTGTGACGCTGGTGGAACCCATTCCCTTATTTTTCTGAGAAATCCACTCCGTCCATTAGATGGAGGATGAGATTTTGGACAGGAATGCACGATTTTTACCTTCTTTTTATGAGGCCCACATGTTATCTTTCTCTACCGTTCAACCTGCTTTTGAACGGATAGATTTTCATAAACACTTTCTTTTGAAATTTGGTCACCTACACGTTAGCAATAGCGATACTGGGATTCTGGTAGACGGTTTTGATTATCAATTGGGATCATAGATGGGGCCCACAAGTGCGAACCGACGCTCTGTTGTGCGAACGCTGGAAACGGAAGTTTCCCATTTTTGAACGGGACTTGGTGGGTCCATGATCAAAGTCTTTTTGGATATCCATACCATCTATTACATTCCTCTCAAAATTTTGACCAAGAAAAGTCAGTTTTGAATGTCCACTGACGTGGCTCAGAGATTCAATCAAGCTACAATCATTCTGGAAGTCATAGGGCAGCTTTGTTTGTTACCTCTGTAGCGAGCTCGTTCCTGTGCATGGTCATAAAAAATCAGCATGGATTCAATCCTTTTGAGGCCCTCTACAATATGGACGGTTCAGATCGATCATCTGGACCGAGATGGTGGGCCATCTACACCACCCGCGATTGGCCCTGCGTGTAGGACCCGTATCTTAGCCCGTACTGTTCCATATGCCTCCGCGGTCCTTCCGATCAAATTTCGACAACCTTCGACTTTTTCTGACATTTGCGCGCGATCCCGAGTCAGATCCCGTATTTCAGAGTCGGCTCAACTCGAGACTTGTATCTTGACGACCGCACCGTCACCGCGGTTCTGATGCCGCGTCCCGCGTGCCGAGGCGATACCTAGGCTAGGAGTTGTGGGCCCGCGTTCAGTTCAAGGAAAACACCGCGCGTTGCAAATCCCAAGAAAATCCATCACATCAATCACATCATTTGTCAAAAGTACACCCATCCCTAAGTACAACTACCCATCCTCAAAAGTCAACTTTCCCATCACCTCACCCATCTCTCTTCCCATCACTCCATCACTCTCTTACCCATCCCTCTCTCTCTCTCTCTTCACATCACATCTCTCATTTCTCTCTCTTTCATTCTTTCTCATTTTTCCTCCCAAGCCACCCACGTCCAAGCTCCCCATGAGAGAGCTAGTGTGGCCCACCTTTCTACCATCTAATCCCACCTTCTAAAATCGATCTCAACCGTTGAAATTATATCTTTGGAGTTCTATCATGCATTGGCGGAAGAAGGAAGGGGAGATCAAAGGTGGGTGCTTCTTTCTCTCTTTTTCCTCTCTCTCTTTCAATATTTTGGTATGATGATATGGCCATGTGACCCACTTGGAAGTACCCTACATCAATGTGTGTCTTATCTCACCGTTTAAGCCATGTGGGCCCTACCCTTGGTGATGAAAAATATGAATATCAAATTGGTTCAAATCATGTGGGCCACGTTTACGTGGGACGCACCAGCCGTGGTCCCCACACGTGGGGCCCACCTTAATGAATTTCATTTAAACACCATCCGTCCAGCGTCCAGGGACGCTGGACATGTTCGTTAGAATTGGGTAGACCGTGAGGTTTACTCCCTGGCCAAAAAAAAAAAGAGATGTACTTTGGTGTTTTAGGCCTTTTGAGGGACTGCTCTTACAGGCCCCACCTTGGGGTATGATTTTAATCCAAGCCGTCCATTCCTTTCCCTAGCTCATTTTAGGCATTGAGCCGAAAAATGAAGTTAATCCGACGATCAAGCGGGCCATATCATAGGAAACAGGGATATTGACTGTTAAAGACTGTTAGGGGCCCACTGTATTTTTTTTACATACTGAAACATGTTGGATGGTGGGATAATTAGACTATTTTTAGCCATAGAGTATAATGGGTGGAGTGGATCCACCTGATGTGGGCCCCACCTATAAAAGCTTAAATATATAAAAAAATAAAAATAAAAAAAATGGGACGCTGCAGCAAGCAGCGTCCTTGCGGCTTGTTGAAGGGTGGAACGGTGGGCCCCATTACATGCCCAACTGTGATGTATGTTGAACATCTGATCTGTGCATTTGATGGGTCCCCTTTAATTAGCGGGTCACCCCAAGAATTAACCGTTCACGGCACTTAGGTAGCCCACACAGCAGGAAACAGTGGGATTGAACGTCGGCCATTGAAACCTTGTGTGGGGTTACAGAAGTTTTGGATCGCCGTGAAATTTATTTTTCCCCTTTATTCTGGTCTTTGTGACCTTATCAACCGTTGAGATGGAAAATTAACATGTTGGTGGGGCCCCACATGGGACCCACCTACTTGAACGTTGGATGGGATGGGTACACCAACCATCTAGCTGATGTGTACAGCGTGTAGACTCCTGCATGCATGTGTTTTCCACGCTGTCCCTCCAACCGGACCGTCCAGCGGTCTGGACGTGCTGGTGGGCCACACCATGATGCATGTGTTACACCCCCACCGTCCATTTGTTTGACACGGGGGCCTGATCATGAAGGAGGTGTTAGATCCCAACCGTTCATCTGAGGGAAACCATCCATGATGTATGTGGTTCCTCCACACGTGGGATGTGGGACCCACCCTCCTTGACAGGGCTTTACATCCCAGGCCATCCATGTGGGACCCACTTCACACTGTTACACATGTGGAGGTGGCCCCACTAAATGTATGCATTCCATCCATGCAATCCACCGTCCAGTTATGGACGGTGGGACCCATACAATATACGTGGTTTTTTTTTTACACTGTCCACCCACCTTTTAACACATATTAAATAATAATAATAATAATAATAATAATAAAATATTATTATATATATAAGTGGTGGGCCACTTGTATGTGTGACCCACCTCTCTGGTGTGTGAGATAGAAACCGTCTACTGTTTTGTGGCACCCACTATGATGTATGGTCTTACCTGTACCATCCAGTAGGACTGGATGGTGGGTGCCCACCATGACATATGTGTTTTACCCAAGCCATCCACTGTTTGGACGGTGGTCCAGCAGGCCACATCAGCGCAGCAGTTGTTGCATCGACGTCAGCAAGTTCCGTGGGTCCCGTATGATGTATGTGTTAATCCAAACTGCACCTCCGCTTGGACAGCAGCTGTGTTGGTCTGATCATGTGGTAAGTGTTAATCCAAACCACCCACTCACCTTGGATGCATGTATTATATTGCCATGTCATCCATTTGTTTTGTTGGGGCCCACCTTGATGAGGAGTTGTATATTCATACCGTCCAGCGGGCGTGAACTCCACCTTGATGCAAGTGTTGTATTCACACTGTCTGTCCATTTTGATGGACGTATGGTCCACCTTGATGAATGATTTCATCCACGCTGTCTAGGGATGGGAGACCACCTTGATGTACATCCCTATCCACGTCGTCCACGGGACGTGAACCCCATACAATGTATGTTTTATCCACACCGTCCATGGGACGTGTGACCCACCCTTGATGTGTTTAATCTATATCCACACGGTCTATCAGGTGGACCACATTGCAACCAGTGAGGGATTGAACGTCTACCATTGAAACCCTTTTTGGGAGTACAGAAGTTTTGGATCAATATGATATTTTTTTTGTTGTTCGGGTCTTTGTGGCCGTACGAACAGTTTGGATAGAAAATAATGTTATGGTGGGCCCTACCTTGATGGCATATGTGGCCCGCCTTGTATGTTTGTATTATATATCCACGCCGCCTATTGATGCGGCCCGCTTGATGTATAAGGGGCCCATTGGTGCAGCCCATTCATGGGGCCCACCTGCCTTATATTTCAGGCCCATGAGTAGGGCCCACCTGTTATGTATGTGAGGCCCATGGTGCGGCACATTGATGCGGCCCACTTGATGTATGAGACTCATTAGTGCGGCCCGTGGATACAGCCCACTTAATGTATATTTGAGGCCCATATATGAGGACCAATGTGATGTATTCATAACACATGTGTCGAGGCGCATTGTGACATATTTGAGGCCCATTATGATGTATTTCTGGACCATTTGCTAAGGCCCAAGGAGATGTGTTTTTTTTTTCAGCCCATGTATTGCGGCCCAACTGTCATATATGGGGCCCGTGTCCTGCGGCCCATTGTGATGTACATGAGGTCTATAAGCAAGGCCCAATGTGATGCATAAGCGGCCCATGAGTGAGGCCCATAGTAATGTGTATTAAGCCCTTGCGTGAGGCTATGGGCCCATTATATGTTTGGCCCTATATAGGCCACTCCCTGGGAGCAATGTTGGTTAAATGGCCACATGGGCAATGATGGTTTAATGTCCACATTGTGACCTTCCGTTAGGCCTTGTTCATCCAAGTGTTGAGGTCGAGATCGATTGTTGTGACCGATTGCCAATTTCAATGATCAAGGGCGATTATCGATCAGGGCCAATTATCATGGTTGATTACCGACTCTGATGGCCGATTGCCGTTTATCGATCGAGGTCGATTACCGATTCTAATGGCCGATTATCGTTTATCTATCGAGGCCGATTACCGATTCTGATGGTCGATTGCCGTTTATCGATCGAGGCCGATTACCGATTCTGATGGTCGATTGTCGTTTATTAATCAAGGCCGATTATCAATTCTGATTTGTCGTGGACGATTGACGATTATCGATTGAGGTCGATTACCGATTCTGATGGCCGATTATTGATTTTGATTTGTCGTGGCCGATTGCTGATTATCGATCGAGGGGCCCAATGTGGTATACATGTGACCCGTATTTGAGGCCCGACGTGATGTGTATTCAGCCCATGTCTAAAGCCCAATGTGATGTATTTTGAGGCCTAGGTGATGAGGCCCATTGTGATGCATTTAGGACCAGGCGAAGGAGCCCATTGTGATGTATGTTAGGCCCATGGGCAGGGCCCACCTGTTGTGTACATGTACCCCTTGTGTAAGGCCAATTGTGTTGTATATTAGGCCCTTGTGTGAGGCCGTGGGCCCATTATATGTTTTGATCTGTGAGGGTTACTCCTTGGGGCAATGTTGGTTAGATGTCCACATTGGCGAGGCCGATTGTTGATGCCGGTTATTAATACCAATTATGAGTATGTGACTGTATAGCATCATGATCCATGTCCATACGCATCATCTGCATGTTTATTATGAGATGTGATTGACCATTACATATGTCATAGTACAGGTTGTTCATGGGGCTCCCTGATAGGCGGAGTTGCCCCACATGAGCGCACGGTATGCTTATGATTGATGCATGATTGGATTGTGTGACTCATGCATCTAGTATTTGTGTGACATGACCACCATACGCCCTAGCGACATCAGGGTTGTAGCCTCCACAGGCATGTCGTGGATGGCCAGATGGGACACCGAAAATCTGTTCTACATGGGGTGCTATAGATATCCCTGGGTGAAAGTCCCTAAGCCCTCTTGGTTCCAGAGGATGCTCCAACGTCTAGACCGAGTGGGTAGATGAGCGCTGAGTGCCGATTACCAGATGGTGGCGCTCTCCACTGTGTCGTGGTCGGTTGGAAGGGGGTGTGGCCTTACCTGCCCGAGAGGAGGGGGCAATGCTAGGCTGAGTCTGACCAGCTCGAGAAATGGGTCCGCTATTGACGAGCCGGGCCCGATATTGGCAGGCGGATAGTGAGGTCTCTTCCACTCACCTTGTTGCGCGCGATGGGGCGGTAATCTGGTATGGAGTGTAATAGACCCCGGTGATTTCTCAAAGAAGAACTGTACTGATATGTGGACTTATTGAGTAGGAGTTGCATGCTCATTCATTCATTCATTCACTATCCACTTGGGCTGGTGGTGCGCAACTAATCATTGTGTACCTTCGTTATGGCAAAGATTTCGGTTGGGCGCGCGACTAACCTGAGATCAGGAGTTTACCACGTTGAGTCTGACTATCCAAATTTAGGTATGGGACTAGTTTGGATAGAAGCCCCTTGTGGTGGACCCCGTAGCCTGCGATACTACGTACTATCATCCCGACTTCACACCCAGCATGGTCCTTTCATTCGATTTGCATATTGCATTGCATCCTTGGTATCTGATATTTAGCTCTTTATGACTCCTTATCGCATAATTGTTCTATATTGCGTATTCTGATATTGATTAACTTATATACTTGTCCATACTTCCACTTACTCTGATAATTCCTGCTCTTGTTAGTGTTTCTGCTTATTTAGACATTGTATGGTTTATGGATTACCAATTTTTCCGGTATTGTATGATTATAGCATTGTATTCAATACTTGGTACTTATCTTGTGCACACACTTACACCACCCTCTAAGCTTTCTATAAGCTTATGCACGATAGATGCGTGCAGGTGATGTTAGGTTGCAGTAGTGCTGAGCTTGGAGAGTGCAGTGGTCTTCTGGGGCTTGATTTTTATTTATGTATTTCCCCTTTCAGTATTGTACTCAAATGATTATATTAGTGGATATGTGATGATGATGTTGCCTTTGTGAATTGGGTAATCTTGTGGTTATGCTTATTATTAGTTATATGTACAAAAAAAAATCCTCCTTATAGGATCCCAGGATCGGAATCTGCCATATGAATGCTAGGAGCCGAGAATGGGGTACTACGGAGGCTGTCGGTACCAGATTCGGTAATCGGGATTCTTACGAATCCGATTCCCGAGTTTGGGGCGTGACACTGCGTAACGAGAAACATAGGCTCGTTTCTCTATTTTTAGAAAGTCGGTCACGGTGCCGTGCACGACGGCTGAAATGGTGCACTATGCACACTCATGCATAAATAGGGTCCACTATGATGCTTGTGAGAAATCCGTACCGTCCATCTGTTTTTTCGCCTCATTTAAGGCGTTGACTCCAAATTTGAGAGAGTTTCAAGTATCATGTGGGCCCCACTTAATGAATTAAGGGGCCGATCTAACTGTTGGGACACTTCCTCAGTGATCCAATGGTTGAAATTTAATATGTACGGTTAATTTGTATCCCCCAGGCCATGTATGAAGTTTCGAGCCAATCAGATGGCGGGAACCATATGATCTTGCATTTTGTACCAATTTTGGGCCCATTTAATGCGAACAGCTTGATTTTCTCAGATCCCTGGCGTGTAAATCCATTGATCTTGGTTCTTTGGAGTGCATCCCTTGCTTTGGTGACTTCAGATCATCAAATCCACACTTTTAATATCCTTTTTCAGTCCACGCTCTTAATTACTACCTGCAACAAAAACATGAGTAAAATACTCCATACAGCTATATCATGTATGAAAAATAAGGTAGTAATCGGGGTCTGATATGCAATATTCGACCCACATCAGTAGCTTTATACATTGAACCGGCGTTTTTGAATCGTTCTTCCGGCGATTCTAAATCCGTTCTTGGATAAGTTAAGCTAACCCTAACCTGTTTCGAAGTTTAGACTAGCTGTAGTAGAGTTCTAGCTAACCGTTTCTTGCCATAGGTAGCGTACCCGCCGTTGACGAAGACACATCTTCCAAATCATCTTAAATACGTCTTTTCTGGTTTAAGGTGCGGACTATATACGCTTAGGTTATGGTTTTCAATACTTTCAATATTAGATAATGATTTATTCATATTGTGATTGGCGTTAGACATGTAAAATGTGCTATCTGTTTTGCTTTTCGCATACGTGTACTTTATATTGTAAATACCATATTTCATGTATATGTTAGAATACACGTATGCATATGAAATCTATTGAATTGCTTGCCATGATAAATTGTCGTTATTATATGCTTGACATGTATGCGGCAACTCCTTGGTGAGAGGACTTGCCCTAATATGCAACGGTGTCGACATACGTGATGTATGTTGAATAGTGTAAGCTAAGTGTTTGTTTAAATGTCTAAATGAGATACTAGTTAGTAGAATGTACTTGCTAAGATGGTTAAGATATGGATTTCAACCATAATGTTTGTGTGTATGATTTCTTCCATGAATCATGTAACTTAGGTTATCTATGCTAAATGAGTGTATGATTTCCTCCATGGATTATGTACTTAGTTGAATCATGTTAAATGAGTGTATGATTTTCTGCATGTACTGTGTTTACATTCAAGTCGCAGTTCATGATTGTTTATATGAATGCAGGATATGAATCATATGCTAGCTATTAGATTTGTATGTGAATGGGGCTGTACTACAGTCCAGGCAATCGGGAACCGTTCTGTAAATAGTGGTTGAGGTTGTTTTCACCACACAGGATGAGTTTAGGGAATCTGAGTCGTGCTTGGGATGTTCGACAGTGGTCAGGCCACACGGAGTGCTTATGCATTCCATGTCGTTCAACTCAACGTGCGCTTGGCCTAGTTGAGCTTATTAACTAACGTGATTGACTGATGCTTGTTCACCATGTTTGGTCGCCACTGTTTGAATGTAAGGCATTGAGCTTACCAGTGAAACTCCCGTTAACTATGGTACCAAGATCTTCTAAGACTCATGAATCGGACATGGTGATATGAAACACCGTGGTCGAGCTGTCGGCCTACGCTGGGGCCACAAACCTCCCCGTAGTGACCAGTGAACACTTTACTCTGAGCAGATTATGGTGGTATGGGACACTATATTCTTGCTGTCGGCCTACACTGATTGGTGACGAGCCCTCTGTAGTGACCTTGAGTTTATCCTGACATTGCATAAGGGTAATGAGTCCTGTTTTAGTCTTAAGGATATAAATAGGCTTGTATTGATAAGGTGATGGGGGAGTGGTGTAACGATTGCGCGCAACAGCCCTTGCAGCGACCTAAAACCGTAACATCGTATGAGATT
The DNA here is from genome assembly GCA_037074715.1 of Magnolia kwangsiensis. NCBI lineage: Eukaryota > Viridiplantae > Streptophyta > Magnoliopsida > Magnoliales > Magnoliaceae > Magnolia > Magnolia kwangsiensis. The sequence continues at coordinate 150,945,669 of CM073576.1, read as the reverse complement.
CCTAAGATTGACGACCCTAAAATGGATCAACGTAGGAAATTGATACAAGGGAGGTGTCTTAGCTTCCCAATATTGCTGTATGAAAAGGACTAATAAGAACTGGGTAATCATATTCATGATATCGCACTTCATGTGTCATTGGCATTGGTGTGAGAGCACAGTGGTAGTGATTCATATCGCGATCGTTAGATGATGTCGCATGAGGGAGTTTGTGGTGAGGGCATGCATCATTTTTCATATCATCCTTGCATTAACAAGAGTATCTAGGACTTGTTTGATTGTACTGCCTTATCATTACTGCTTGATTGGATTGATAACATGTTAACCTCTGCTATATTGTACCACTGAGTTGATCACTCACTCCCACGTTCTGGGACGGTGTTTAAACACCAACCAGACTCTGACTTAGCTGCAGGAGATGACAATGCTTGCGAGGCAGAGGCAGACTTCGACGAGGACGAGGAGACGTTCTCATATATGCAGTTCTTAGGCGAGTTCATGTGAGCCTCGTCCTGAACAGCGGGAATTTTTTTAAAAAATGTATTGGATCATTTTGAACAGTTCATGTATGTATTTTGAGACACAGATGTATGTATATTACCTTAGGCAGAGCACGCATCATTTGGAGATTTATTTTGAATTATATATGTATTTAAGTCTTCCGCTTGTATTTCCTCAATATCCCTCAATTATGTCTGCTAATTTAGCTTGATCTATTTTATGTTTTATGCATTAATATAGACAACATACAATCATCATCAAATATTTTGCATAAATGATGTTTTGGAACTCGGGAGCTGAGTTGTGCTCAACTCCCGAATTTCAGGGCGTTACAAACCACCCCCTTCTCTTTCTTTTTCTCTACACATTTTCCATGCCAAAAAAAAATAGTGGACGTCCAAGCTCTTCCAAGGAGAGAAAAGTGTGTGTGTGTGACATACTTTTCATCCCAAGATCCATCATCCTAGCCCTTCATTTCTCATCATCTTCCATTAAAGTGAGACACAAGAAGATTGGCGTTTCATCGGACCAATAAGATCAAATGGTGGGTGTTTCTATAAGCCTAGATTTCATTCTTTTGATGATGGGCCAAGTAGGGCCTACCGATTGATGGTATGGATTTCACTTTAGACCCTAAATGTGGCTAATGGTCCACCTTGATTCTCATGATCATTTCATGATGGAGCCTTTCACCATGGACCCTGTTATGATGTTATTTTTCTTGCATAAATTGGGTCATTTAGACCTTCCATTTTAGTGGAGAAGGAATCTCCCCCATTGATTTTGAATTGGTAGGCTCACATGAAATGGGACCCACTTGATGTATGTTGTGATGAACGGAAGGGGGGCCCAAAGTGCCGAGTTCCCTCCATCACTCTCTCTCTCTCTCTCTCTCTCTCTCTCTCTCTCTCTCTCTCTTTTTCCCTTGTTGATGGTCCATGATGTGTGCATTTTATCCAAGTCGTCCACCTTCGTGGGACCCACTTGATGGGCGTGTTAGATCTACATCATCCAAGCCATGTGGGCCTTACCTTGGGGTGATGGGAAAACATAAGTATCAGATTGATCCAAATCAAGTGGACCATGTCTATGTGAGACCCAGCTTGATCAATATATGCACACAGCTCGTCTAGCGTCCCTGAACGCTGGACGTGGGCGTTGTGAAGTGTGAACAGACAGTGGATGTACTAAAAACAAACAAACAAACAAAAAAAAGCTTGGTTTAAGCTTTTGGGGTGGGCTGCTCATGTAGGCCTCACCTTGATGTATGGGGCTGATCCACATTGTCCATCCCATTCCCCAGTTCATTTTAGGCGTTGAGCCGAAAAATGAAGTTAATTGGATTACCTTGCAGGCCATTTCATAGAAAATATTAGTTTTTACCATTAAAATCCACTTTGATCTTTCTGTACACCGAAACATGCCAAATATTGGGCTTGTTTGGTCCGTCTTGAGTCCTAGAATTCAATGGTTGGATTGGATCCTACTGATGTGGGCTCCTCCTAGAAAAACCTAAAGAAAATAAAAAAATAAAATAAAAAAAGAGAGAGAGCAGCAGCAGGCTTTGCTACTGCTGACCATCCAGAGGACGCGTAGCCACGTCCTGCGCTGCTGCTGTGGCATGAACAGGCAGGGACCATGGGTCCCAACTGTTGGCCCCACCATGAAGTATGTGTTTCATCTACGCCTGCCCGCCCTTACGTGAGTTGCGTCCATGCAGCGTGGGACCCACTTGATGTATTTTTTTTGTCTACACCATACACTATTTGGACGGTGGGGCCCATCATGATGCACTATCTAACCATTTTGAGATATCATTTTATGGTATGGGGTCAAGAATGAGTCAAATTTAAAGCTCAAGTGGACCCCCACCATTTAAAGTAGTGGACAGTGACATCCACCGTTCAAACTTCTAAGGGCTACAGTAGTTTTTAATAAAGCCGATATTTGTTTTCACTTCATTTATCACTATGTTAACTTATGAAATGGTTGGATCTCAAATACATCACGGCGGGCTACACCGTGATGTGTCCAACCTAGGATCATGTGGACCACACTATAGAAACAGTGGGTTTATACGTCCACCATTAAAACCCTTGGACTATAGGGTTTTGACCAATATGATATTTGTTTTCCTTATTAATTCAGGTCTTTAAGACCTTATGATTAGATTGGGTGGAAAATAAACCTTACGGTGGGCCCCTGTAAATTGTTTAAATAGTAAAAATTATTATTTCCACTGTTACTTGGGGTATGGTCCAAATGATCCTTCAATATGACTTTTTTGTGTGTATATATGAGGCCCATATGATTAGGCTCATCTTGATGTATTTATGACCCATCCGTTGAGACCTACCTTGGTGTATATATGAGGCCCATCTTGATGTATTTATGGCCCATCCGTTGAGGCCCATCTTGATATATATGAGGCCCATGGGCTGAGGCCCAATGGGATGCATACAAAGTCCATTACGATGTGTGATTCCACGTGATGTATATAATGATGTTTATAGCGAGTCATGCCTTGGAAGCAATGATGGTTTGATGCCCACATTGTAAGAACAATGTTGGTTAAATGTCTGCATTGTAACTCTCCTTAGGGCCCATTGATAGGCTTATACTAGTTGTGTATAGGCTGTCTAGGCCCATCTTCATTGTAAGGATAATTCATCACTTTATAACATGCTTAGTATAAATCCATGACTCATGTCATATGTATCATATGTGTGCTTGATATGAGTAGTGACTGATTATATCATATGTCATTTGACAGATTATTTATGAGACTCACTGATAGGAGTTACTCACATGAACGCGCGGTATGCGCAGGATTGCTGCATGGTTGGATGGTGTGACTCATGCATCTCGTATATGTGTGACATGATCGTTGTACGCCTTCGCGACATCAATGCCGTGGCCTCCACATGCATGTCGTGGATGGCCAGATGGGACACCGAAAATGTTTGGTTTGATCATCTGGATACTTTGGATGTCCATGGGTGAAAGTCCTTAAGCCTCCGAGGCCAAGAGATGCCCCAATGTCTAGACCGAGTGGATACATGAGTGCCCGAGTGCTAATTACCAGTAGGTCGCGTCTCCCACCGTGTCGTAGTTGGTTGGGAGGGGGTGACCTTATCTGCCTAAGTGAGGGAGCTGTAAGCTAGGCTGAGTTTGATCAGCTCGCAAATGAGTCCGCTATTGACGAGCTAAATAGGTATTGACAGACTACTGGTCAGGAGAATAGTGTGGTCTCTTCTACCCGCTAGGCTATGTGTTGAGGGTCAAATATTTCATATCAGACCCAGTTATGGCCTAGATTTACAAGTATGATATCGTTTAATGGCCCGATTTAATCGTATTTGTGATGCAGAGTGTATTCACGAGCATGGACTGAAAAAGGGTGCTTAAAGCATGAATTTAACACTCTCATGACACAGGAAGGACCCCAGGGGACTGAGATCGATGGAAGTGCACACCAGAGATCCGAAAAAATCGAGAAACTCAAGCTCAAGTGGCTTGAAAGACGTCTAGAATGCAAGATCATATGGTTCTCACCATCCATTCGGCTCGAAACTTCATATATGGCCTAAGGACCACAAATTAACCGTACACATCGAAATTCAACCGTTGGATCCTTATGAAAGTATTCCAACGGACAAATCAGCCCACAATTCACTAATTCGGGGCCCACCTGAGATCTGGATATGCTTCAAATTTGGAATCATTCCATTATATGAGGATATAGGAAGGATGGATGGAGAAGATTTCGTAAGATCATCATGATGGACCCCACACTACATTGTGTGTACATGGGGTACACATGCACTTGCAGTGCACCGGACTGTCAAAGTCGGTCAACAGACTTTTTGACCAAAAAATTCAAAAGGAGATTACATTCCTTCTTCTTCTCGTTTGCGAATGCTCCAAACAAAGCTTTACAGACAATTTTTCACGGCCCACCATTGTGGTCCAAATGATGAATCTGGACCATCCATTAGCTTTGGATGTACCACATTTTTAGCGACATATGTTAGAATGATCTTAAAAATTAAATGAACTGTGTGGATCTAACACATAAATCATGTAATGAACGGTGTGGATCAACACATAAATCATGGTGGGGCACAGAAATTCCACATGTTAAAAGTTAGGTTGTACTCTACGCTAGGAGAGAGAAAGTCGGCACGTTATGCTCTAGATTGATATTAAAAAAATGATGGACGGTGTGGATCTAACGCATAAAACATGGTGGGGCCAGAGAAGTTCCGCATGTTAAAAGTTAGGTTGTATGCACGCAATTTACCGGAGAGAGGAAGTCGGCATAGTGATGACGTGGTTCAATGAGAAGCGACGGTAGTACCTTACCCGTGGAAACGGATTGGCTACTCCCCTTACCACCTGCCCGTGACTGGTGGTCGGTGCTCTGTGGGTCCTACCATGATGTATGTATTTCATCCATTCTCTTTATCCATTTTTACAGATCATTTTATGGAATGATCCAAAAAATGAGAGGAATATAAATCTCAGTGGACCACACCACATGAAAACAATAGTGATTAGATATCCACCATTAAAATCCTCCTAAGAACCACAGTATTGTTTATTTGACATCCAATCTATTGATTAGGTCATACAGCCCAGATGAAGTTAAAAAAACAAAAACAAAAATCAGCTTCATCAAAAACTTTTATGTCCCCCAAGAGGTTTTTAATGGTCGACCCTGGTTTTCTGTAATATGGTTCATTTGAGATTGGGATATACCTAATTTTTGGTCTCATGTTATAAAATGATATGAAAAAATAGATGGACAGAATGGATGAAACAAATACATCATGATGGGCCCACAGAGCACCGACTATCAGCCATTGGCCGGTGGCAGGGGGAGTAGCCAGTCCGTTCCACTTATCCGCACAATGTTTTCCTAGGACTGATTGCTTCCTACCGCCGCTCGGATGGTAATCCGTCCCGGCAGGGCTCCATGGGACCCAATCATGATGTACGTGTTTTATCCACACCTTTTAATGATTTTTTCAGATAATTTTAATTTGTGGAACAAAAAATAGGCAAGTACAAGGCCTAAGTGGACCCCACCAAAGGAACCTGCACTGATAATGGCACCCACCGTTAATACCTTTCTAAAGGCCAATGTGATGTTTTTTTACCATAAAACCTATTAATAAGGTTATGTAGACGTGAATGAAGTGAAAACACAAATATAAACTTAATTCGAAACTTCTCCCACTCCCAAGAAGTTTTTAATGGTGGACGTCCAATCTCCACCTTTTGGTCCACTTAAGCTTAGGACCTGCCTCATTTTTTTAGTTCACATATATTAAAATTATGCGAGAAAAGCGTGAACGGCGTTGCCCAATAGAGCCCTGCCCGGACGAGTTACCATCCGAGCGGGGGTATGACGCAATCCGTGTCTTTTTTCCTGTGCCCCTCGCTGCGCCCTCACGAGGGATAAAATTTTCATTTATATTCGCGTGAATCCGAATAATCCCCATATAGAAAGGGACGTACCCACCCAAACACCATAGCCTTACAAGCGTACCATCTAGATGTGGGGGCCCACGTGATGTATTCCCGCCATCTAACCCATCCATTAAATGCTTCGTTTCAAAAAACAGTTAAAGGCCAATAATCACGGTGATCCGAAACAAAAGTAGGCACGACAAAAGAAAAGGCCAGGAGATAACGCTCACCCTTGAATTTAACAAGCTCACACATAAATCGTAGAACAACCTGATTTTTGGTACTACTCTTCCTCTATCCTGGACGAAGGATATCAACGGACTGGATTCTATTTATACAACACGGTTGGCCACCCACTCTAATCAACGGTGGGTATTCCGTGTGCTATGCTCACTCGAAATCTGGATCGAAGCGTATTGCGTCCGACCCGGGTCGGACAATTAAGCATCCTACTAGATCTTTGTCGGTCCCACCGTGATGTATCGGTTTATCCACGCCGTCCATCCCTTCTCTCATACCACGTTAAGGTATAGGACCAAAAAATGAAGCAGATCCAACTCTCTGGTGGACCACACTGGATATGACTCTGGCTTTTAAATGCAACTTGGATTAATGGATTGTGCATTTAATGCCACCCAAGCGTACATTTGGTGTGGTTCAGTAGATTGATGGATCTGCTTCATTATTCAGACCATACATTAACATGATTTTAGAAAATGGATGGACGGTGTGGATGCAAAGATACATTATGGTGGTCTCCCACACAAATCTAGTTGGACACTTAATGGTGGCAGGGGTCCGACGCAATGACCTTTCGTTCTGGATGGGCTGATTTATGGGGCTGGTTTTTGTGAGGCAAAGCATCTTATAAACGAGTTGGATTCCATGAACATATCACTGGGCCCCACATCTGGCCGGTACCACCAAGTTCCCTCCATGTACGGAGATGTGTAACTTGGAAGAGTATGAACGGCTGAGACTGGCATTAAACCAAAATGGGTTCGTTGCGACTAACAAATGTAGTCAACGATACATCACCCCTTGAATGCACATTGCTTTTTGCCGCCCCAGCAAGAAATTTCACAGCACTAACGATCCACATCTAAATGTCATCATCACCACGGGCTACGGATACTTTCATCATCGGAGTGGATTATTGTACGCTGTAGCTCTTTCTCTTCTATTTCTTTTATTTTTATTTTCTCTATTTTTTCTTCTTTTAGTTGCATGAAATATTTTAAAACTTCATAAGATTTTGAACAATCATCAAATATATCACTGACTTTTGACTATTATCTACTTTTACTTTTCTGGACATTTCTATTTCACAGAAGCCGAGTTGCTTCTGAAAGTCTTTAAAGAGAGCCTTCAGCTGGGTACATCTCCCTTCTTTTCTTTTCTTTTCATTTTTTCATTTTTGGTTTTTTTTTTTTTTTTAAGTAGATATGATTTGATTCTGGATAATGGTTAGATCTTCTTAATTCATCTATGTTGTTTTGATGGGAAACAAACAGGTATCAGACACCGTGATGGTTAGGCATCTCAAAAATCAGACATCCAACCATCAGGTGGGCCACACCACTAAGAACAATGAAAAATCACCTAAAAACCATTCTAAGTGGTCTCGCCTCACCTGATGCTTGGATTGACATGAATTTTAGGGGGTCCCATCATCTTAGTGGGGCACAGCTTTTGGATGGTTTGGATGCCATGCACTTACCATGTGAACCCCACCTCATGATTATTAGAAACTCAAATAAGGGGTGCGCAGCTGACAAAGAGTATTTCCACTAGCTGGGGGTTATCTCCAAATCTGGAAGAGAAATCTTCCCCCAGCCATGGAGATGGATCTTTGCTGTTTTGAATGAGATTCTATTGTGATGAATATAATTCCTCCAGCTAGGGGTTTCCATGCAATTTAATAAACATCTCATGGCACGACATAATTCCCATCCGATGGGGTTCTTTGCAATTTCAGCAGTTCTTTGATTTCTAAGCTAGTGTAAGATTACTTAAGCTTACAAATTCATTTTAGCTAGTTTTTAGAAGTTATTTAAAATCTTTTAATTTTAAAATATTTAAATTAATAAGCTTATGTTTTAGAGATGCTAATAAATAGCCGCCTCATCGACTTTGAAGGGAGTTGGTGACTAAAAACATCATTAAAGTATGAAAAAGACAATTTGGCCCGACCATCCGGACGGGGATTTCCTGCGAAAGGCTTTCGCAGGAAGTTCCTGCGCTGGGATGTTAAGTGAGGTCCACCGTGATGTTTGTGATAAATCCATCCCGGCCATTCGTTTTCTGAGGTCATTTTAGGACATTCGACCAAAAATGACGTAGATTAAAAACTCAACTGAGCTGCACGAGAGGAAACAGTTTTGATTCATTCACCACTGTTGAAACATTTTTAATGCCACGAAAGTTTCTTATCATGCTAATTCTTTCATGTTTTCACTTCATCCCAGTGGGAATGACCGTATCAACCGTTTGGATGGCATATAAAAATTAAGGTGGAGCCCAGAAAGGTTTCAACGGTAGAAAACTATTTCCCCAGTTTTCCCTCTCGTATGGTCCACTTGAGTTTTTAATCCACATCATTTTGGTCAAATGTCTTAAAATGATCTCGGAAAACGGATGGACAGTGTGGATTTATAACAAACATCACGGTGGACCCCACTTAGCATCCCAGCGGAGGAACTTCCTGCGAAAGGCTTTCGCAGGGAATCCGCGTCCCGACCACCCTTTGGATTTAATGATTTCAGCATGTTAGAAGTGGAAACGGATTGGCTACTCCCCCTGCCACCAGCCCCGTGGCTGATGGTTGGTGCTCTGTGGGCTCCACCATGATGTATATGTTTTATCCATGCGGTTCATCCATTTTTACAGATCATTTTACGGTTTGAACCCAAAACTTATAGGGATATAAGTCTCATGTCGACCACACCACAGGAAAATAATAGTGATTGGATATCTACCATTAAAATCCTCCTAAGGAACACTGTACTTTTTATTTGACATCAAGTCTGTTGATTAGGTCATACAGACCTAGATGAATGGAAAAAAAATTACCAGCTTGATCCGAAACTTTTGTGGCCCCCAAACAAGTTTTTAATGGTTAAAGCTCATTCAACACTGTTTCCTGTAATGTGGTCCACTTGAGATTGGGATATATCTAATTTTTGGTCTTATACCCTAAAATGATCTGTAAAAATGGATGAACGGCATGGATGAAACAGATACATCATGGTGAGGCTCACAGAGCACCGACCATCAGCCATTGGCAAGTTGGGGGGTGGGGGGTGGAGTAGCCGATTGCGTCCTATCCGGCCGGCATCCAGCTGGGAACGGACAGTAGCTTCGAGTGGCCACCGTGATGTATGTGTCTTATCCACACCGTCCATTAATTATCATTTTAATATGTAAGCTCAAAATTGAGGTAGATCCAAGGCAGATGTGGACTACACAATGGAGATTAAACTCTTACCGTTGAAAACTTCTTGGGGCCCATAGAAGTTTTGGATGGAGCTGATATTTGTTTTTTTATCTTCATCTAGGTATATGTAATTTTATGAATAGGTTGGATGGTAAATAAACATTACGGTGGGTCCTAGAAAAGTTTCAACGGTGAGGATCATTATCAGCTCAGCTTCCCGTGGTGTGGTCCACTTGAGCCTTGGATCTGCCTCATTTTTAGGATTATAACGTAAAATGATACAAAAAAAATGGACGGTGTGGATAATATCCACACATCACAGTGCCACTCGAAGCTCCTGTCCGTTCCCAAGCTCGAGATAGTGGGGGCAGGACGCAATAAGGGAGTGGCCATCCAGAAGATTTGATAGGGTTCACCTTTATCTATATGTGTGATCCACACCGTCCATCTATTTTGCCAACTCCTGTTAGGCCGTTAGTCTAAAAAAGGATTTAGATCTAAAATGCATGTGGACCCACCACATGAAATACTGGTGATTGAATGCCCACTGTTATAAACTTCTTATGCGCAGATGAAAGTTTTGCATCATGCTGATATTTATATTTTTTATTTATTCATGTTTGTGTGATCTTATGAATATGTTGGATGATAAATAAATATCACTATGGCCCGGGGAAGGTTTTAATGGTGCATGTTCAATGACTACTGTTTTGTTTGTGTGATGAGGTCCCTTGAAAAACGCATCTACTTCAAATTTTGGCTCATGCCCTAAGATGAGCAGGGAAAACCAGTGGATGGAGTGAAAAACACATGCATCATGCTCGCAAACGGTCTATGTTGAACGCATGTGGATCTCTTGGGGCGTCGCTTCTCATTTGCACAAGTCATTGCTAACAAAACAAGCTATTTTTACTACACAACACAAAATTTGAAGTGTGAAACTTCTTTGGACCCATCATGATTTATGTGTTAGATCCACACCATTCATCAAAATTTTCAAATCATTTTAAAGCATGAGCTGAGAAATGAGGCAAATCCAAAGCTCGATTGGACTGCGCCATTGAAAGAAGTCGGAATTGAAAAAATTACTATTAAAACCTTCGTAAGGCCAACTGCAAGGTTTATTTGATACCTAACTTGTGTATAAGGTCACAAGGATTTGGATGAAGGAAAAACATAAATATTAACTTGATCAAAGCCTTATGTGGCCACAAGATTTAACAGTAGGCAATCCAATTCCTATTACTTCTTATAGTGTGGTCCACTTGTTCAACAGATCTACCTTATTTTTGGACTCATAATCTTAGAATGACTTCTTATAGTGTGGACCTAAGAAATAGGTCATGGTGGGCCAATGTAAACCTCACGTTAAGAAATTCTATTGCTTGCTGGGTGGCCTCCTCATATTCCGAGGAAGTGTTGGCTTGTGAAGTTTACATGAGCCCCATATGATTTATGTGTCATATCCACACTGTCCATCTGTTTTTCCATATCATTTTAAGGAATGAGAGAGGAAAACAATTGAGTCTGATGTTAGTCTCAAGTGGGACACACTACAAGAAACAATAAGAATTAGATGTCTATTATTGAAAACTTTTTAGAGCAACGGAAGGCTCTTATTAAGCTTATATTTGTGTTTTCGCATCGTCCAAGTATCCGGGTTTGTGTGACATTATGAAAATGTTTGATAAAAAATTAACCTCATGATAGATCTTAGGAAGGTTTCAACAATATTTATTAAATAATCCCTGCTGCTTTTTTTATGTGATCCATTTGGCTCATTTTTGAACTCATCCTCTAGAGTGACAAGGATAAATTGATGGACAATGTGGATTTAACACATAAATTATGATCAGACCGGAAAAGTTCCACACAATAAAAGTCACGTTGTGCCGTAAGCAAACCATTGGGAGAGAGAAATCCGTCCAGCGGATTGCGTCCTACTCTCGGGCAGGGATCTGTGGGGACAACCAAGATGTAATTATTTTATCCACGCCGTTCATCATTTTCCTCAGATAATTTTAATATACCATATAAAAAATGAGGTAGGTCCAAGGCTTAAGTGAACCACAAAGTGGGGATTGAAGGTACACCATTAAAAACTTCTTGGGAGCCGGAGAAGTTTCAGATCATACAGATATTTGTTTGTTCACTTAATCCATGTCTAAATGACCTTATGAATAGGTTGGATGGTAAAAATACATCGCGGTGGGTGTCATTATCACTGCAGCTTCCTTTGGTGTGGTCCACTAGAGCCGTCTTGGATAAAACCTTAATATGATTTGAGAAAAGCAATGAATGGAGTAGATATAACACTTACATCATGGTCGTGGATAAAACCTTAATATGATTTGAGAAAAGCAATGAATGGAGTAGATATAACACTTACATCATGGTGGGCCCCACAGATCCCTTCTCAGATGGATTACTGTCCGGGCGGGGCGGGGGTAGGACACAATCCCTATCCGTTCATTTTGGGAGCTGGTGGGAAGCGGATTTCCTGCTAAAGCCTTTTTGGCAAGTTCCTATCTAGAAACCTAAGCGAAGCCCACCGTGATGTTTGTGAGAAATCCACTCCGTCTATACATTTTGTAAGCTCATTTTAGGACATAAGGTCAAAAATGAGCCAGATCAAATACTCAAGTGGGCTGAAAACGTAAGGATTCAACGTCCACAATTAAAACATTGGTTGGGCCATAGAAGTTTTGAATAATGCTAATATTTGTGTTTTCAATTCATCCTAGTAGGAACGACGGTACTAACTATATGGATGACATGTTAACATTACTGTCGACGACCCAGGGAGGTTTCACTGGTAGGAATTTCCTGCCCACATTTTCCTTTAGGGCAGCCCACTTGAGTCTAGGTCTCAAGTCCTAAAACTATCTCACAAATGGATGGACGGAGTGGATTTCTCACAAATATCATGATGGCCCCACCTAAGTTTCCTGCGACGGAACTTCCTGCTAAAAGGGTTTCGCAGGAAATCTGCGTCCCCACTTCTCTGTACATTGGGCGTGGATTGCCTACTACTCCAACTAGGACGTAGCTAAAGATGGACGGCCCTGGTAGGAACTCTGTGGGGCTGACCATGATGTATGTATTTTAGGAACTCTGTCGGGGCTGACCATAATGTATGTATTTAATCTACATTGTACATCTATTTTGAAAGATGATTTTAGAGAATGAACCCAAAAAAAAAGGCAAATGGAAGTCTTAAAGTGAACCACACTACAAGCCGTGGTGACTATGATGTCCATCGTCGAAACCTTCCTAAGGTCCACCTTGATGTTAATTTCCATCCAACCTGTTAATAAGTTCAAAAAGACTTAGATGAAGGGAAGACAAATATCAGCTTGATCTAAAACTTTTGTACCCCCATGTGGTTTTCAATATAAGCATTCCATCCTCACTGATTCTTGGGGTGCGCTCCACCTAAGCCCTCGATCTTCCTCTTTTTTTGGGATCGTGCCCTTTGGGATCGTGCCCTGAAATGATATGTCTAAATGGATGAATGGCGTGGATAAAATACATGCACCAATGTGCATGGCCCTACAGAGCCCCTATCAGATCTGTTCATCATGTGAGCCCAACCTTTGATGTGGACCATTCACTGTATTGAACCACCTTGATCTTGTCTTCAATGTGAAAAATTCATCATGTGGAGCCTACCTTCTTTGTGGACCATCCAACTTGTGAGGCCCACCTTTGATGTGGGCAATCCATCATGCGGACTCCCTTTAATGTGGACAGTCTTTTGTTTTTTGGGGAGGTGGCATCATGCCACTATTTTCATTGAAGAGAAGAACATGTACAAAACTGAGGGGGCTCAGACAAAAAAAACCCTTTAATGTGGGCAGTCTATCATGCAAGGCCCAACTTTAAAGTGGGTCATCCATCATGCGAGGCCCACCTTGAATGTGGGTCATTCATCATTACGGCCAACCTTAGTATGGATCATCTATCATGTGGGGCCCACTATCAATGCTATTATCCATCATATGGGGCCCACCTTTACTATCCACCACTAATCATGTGGATCCCACATTTAATGTGGACTATCTATCAGGTGGGCTGTCAATCATGCTCACCTTGGATTGATGTCGGTCATTCATCATTGGCACTTTTGATGTAGATCGTGCGTTATAAGGTGCCCACCTTGATGTGGATCATCCATCATGTGGGACCCACCATAAAAATAAATTTTCTATCATGTGGGGCCCACCTTCAATGTCCACCGTCCATCATGTAGAGCTCACCTTTGATATGGACCGTCCATTATGTGGGCCCCTCCTTCGATGTGGGCCATCCATCATATGGGGACCCTCATCATGAGGCGCCAACCTTTGATGTGGACCATCCATTATGTGGGCTCGCCTTGATGTGGGTCAAACAACATGTGGGGCACACCTTCAATGTTATTATTGATCATGTGGGGCCACCTTCATTATCAACTGCCCCTCATATAGAGATCACCTTTGATATGGACCATCAATCATGTGGGGCCCACCTTCGATGTAGGTCATCCATCTTGTGGGGCCGCTTTGGATGTGGGCCATTCATCATCAGGGGCATACCTTTGATTTGGACAATCCATGACGTAGGCTCACCTTGACTTTGGGCCCTTCCTTTGATGTGGATAATCCATCGTATGTGTGTTGATGCCAATTCAATCAAATTGGACCATTTGGTGTGCGAGGGATTAGATTAGGTTTTCGTGTGTGCGTAAAGTGTACAGATGTGCCAAAGTCTACTTGACTCAAAGTTGGATTGAACTGCAGGTGTCCCCTTGCATTGAGTCGAATAGATTGGAAACTAGGATCAAAGATCTAGCGTCCTCTCAACACCAATATTTGTTCTTTTGTTCATGCGATTTGTGAAAGGGTGAGGGTTAACCATTCTAAATTGATTCTTTTTACCTTGTGATAATAGAAGTGAGCTTACAGGCTTAATGATTATGGAAAGGCGTGATGAGGAGGACAATCACCGTCTTCCTCGAACAATAAACACCTTGAATTCACAAGGTTCTCTTGAATCCACAAGATTAGTTTCTTGAATATACGAGAGAAATGAAGAATTTTGAGAATTTTTTTTATTGAAAGTTATCTTAATAAAATAACTTTTCAAGCTTAAATACACCTAAATAAACCTTAAGACACAATTAAAAAAGATTTAAATGAATAAGGAAATATAAAACTAAAAACATGGAAATATCCGTTGTTTGTCGTCGATTGATTGATCGGGTCATATCAATTGATCAAGATGGCCCAAGAACGTCCATAGACTAAATCAAATAAATCATTCGAGTTTCGATCGATTGACCTAACCTGATTGATTGATCGAACTATGTAGAATTTTGTTTGATCGATCAAATTATGTTGATTTTTTTTTTTTTTTTCCTTTTGAGCTTCTTTTGGCCCATTTGTGTCAGGAACATGCTTGATTCATGTCCTACATCATATCCCCTTCACTTGAAAAAAACTCATCCCTAAGTTATCCTCCGGCTCTAGTTAATGATATTTCGTACGTGTCCACTACATTGAACATGCTTGAGATCTCCATGCCTTAAGGAAGATCAATGACACATGTATTGTCATTGATCTTACGAAATATAGGTATTGGCCTGATTTTCTTATTCTTCATTTTATTGTACGTTCTGGTCAAAAATCTCTCCTTGCGTAGATGAATCATGACATTATTGTCCACATTAAATACCTTTGGACACTAATGTGTGTTAATTATTTCCGTGTATTTGTCGTTGGATGCTTGCAACTTGGCCTAAACATCAGCATGTACGCTTATGATTCGGTTTACCATATGTTCTGTAGCAATGCTCACACCTGAAAGCTTGAGCAATGGAACTAATTCAAAGTATACTTAGGGCTTGTGTGAGAGCGTGGATTTGGAACCCCCTGGATTTGAAATCCTCCTATTGTTTAGCACCCATGATTTAAAATCAACTTTAATCCAAAAGTAGCTATGTATATTATATATAAAAGGGTTTTATTTTAATTACGAAATCAACTTTAATATCTTCAATTAGTGAACAAATGTAATGTTTGACACAATGGTTGTAATAAGCCTACTAAAATATATACTTTGCCCCAAAATGATGAAATTCCAAGTCTCGGATGGGCCACAAGCACATGATCACGTCCGAGTGACTAACCAATGATTTTGAATTGTTGATTTAAATGGAGAATATTTTGATGGTGCCAATGATAGAATAAAGTAATTATAGTGATGCATTTGATAATCTAATGATTTTGGGATATCATTAGTGGGTCATGTGTCCAATAGATTACACATGCAACTCTTGAAAGGATTTCATATATAATCCAAGATTTCACTGTGGATTTCAAACCCCCTCTTTGAGGGGATTTGAAACCTTGGGGATTTAAAATCCTAGTTACTTTATGGTGCCAAACAACCAGGGGATTTGAAATCCCCTCAAATCCATGGTGCCAAACGACTCCTTAGGGACTCATCCATATAAAACTTTAAATAGAGACTTGTCGGTGGAACGGTTTTGCATATTGTTGAACGCGAATTTCGCCTATGCCAAGGCAAAATCCCATTGCTTGGGCTTATCTCCCCAATTGTATCATATAAGATTCCCAAGTGTACGATTCACCACTTTAGTTTGCCCATCTGTCTACAAATGACATACACTGCTGGACTATATCTTGGTGTCAAATCGCTTTCACAAAGTCCTCCAAAAGTTACTAAGGAACTTAATGTCACGATCTGAGGTGATAACTTTTAGGACACCAAGTAACCACAACGAACTTCGTGAAACATATGATTGATTTCCATTGAAAAGGAAGCCATCCTGAATATGGAGGTCATTGGACTGGCCCTCTTTGCATTTAATCCACACGTCCTTAAAGTCATCGTCACTAGCATATAGATCCTTCAGGTATTCAAACTTGACAACCTCATTGCTCGTGGTGACCAACAAGGCTGCATATTGGCTAAGTGCATCAACCACCTTGTTCAGCTGCTTGATCTTATGCTTCAGCACAAATGTAAATTCTTGTAAGAAAGAAATCTACCTAGCATGCACACGGTTAACATTGGCTTGACTATTAATAAATTTGAGGGACTGGTGGTCCATGTACAATATAAATTCCCACTAAATCAAATAATTCCTCCAATGTCATAATGCTTGAATCACCGCGTACTCATACGTTGACCATTTTTACGAGCGTCACTAAGTTTTTCATTGTAGAAGGCCAACGACCCACCCTTTTAAAACAACACACTCCTAATACCAATATACAAAGCATCACATTCAACTTCAAATAATTTATCTAATCCATGAAGTACAATGATTGGAGTAGAGGACAACCTCTGCTTAATTACATCAAAACTTCAGTCGGCCTTGTCAGTCCACTAAATATGTCCATTCTTCATATAGTAAGTGATTGATGCCATGATGGTACTGAACTTTCTCATAAATCGATGGTAGAACATCGCCAATTTGTGAAAACATTGCACTTCATGAATGTTCATCAGAACCAGCCATTCTTTGATGGCTTTCACCCTCTCTTCGTCCACATGGATGTTCGTGGATGTCACAACAAAGTTCAAAAATAAGAGGCTTTCTATATAAAAAAAGTTGCACTTCTTCACATTGAGATATAACTTGTTCTCTACGAGCACTTGAAACACCTGTTTGATATGTCCCCCATGGTCTACCTCGCTTTGATTGTATATTAAGATATCATTGAAATAAAGCGCCACAAATAACCCACTGAAAGGTTTCATAACCTGGTTCATCACCTTTATAAATGTACTAGGAACATTCGAGTGTTCGAAGGGCATGACCAACTATTCATATAGATCCTTATTGGTCTTAAATATTATCTTCTACTCATCACCCAACTGAATACGGATTTGATGGTAATCGCTCATTAAATCTAGTTTGGAAAACAGGTTCACCCCTCTAGCTTTTCCAACATATTGTCTAGCATGGTATATGAAATTATGTACTTTATGGTTAATTTATTTATTTCTAGGCCGTCGATACACGTACGCTAACTCCCATCCTTCTTAGGGATCAATAGAGCTAGCAGGACGATGAATGGGCTCATACTTTCTCGCATCAGTCCCTTATGGATCCATAAGGGACTGATGCGAGAAAGTATGAGCCCATTCCGTCGATACACGAATACTTCCTCCACTTGTCCTTACAAAATATCATTCTTTCAAACTCATCCAATAATGAGGACAATTAGGTAAGGTAGCCCCTATGACAAGGTCAATATGGTGCTGTATATCATACATGGGAGGTAATCCATTGGGAAGTTAACGAGCTAGATTACCTCAAATTCTCGAAACAACGATTTTAGTTTCTTAGGAATAATCGTGTGCTCTACCTGTTCACCCTTCACAACCAATGCATAGACTATTCCCATTTCCTTGGTGTAACATCCCGAAAATCGGGGGTCGGATAGAAACCCAACTCCCGAGTTCCAAAACGTCACTTATGCAACATTTTCAACGATGGATGAATGTCGGCAGTAATAGTACATAAAACATGAGGTGGATTAAGCCAAAACAGCATATCATACTCCAGAGACAGTTAAATTAGCAAGCAGAAGACTGTGATAGTATGTATAACATATATAAACTGTTGTATGTCTCCAAAGTGTGAACATGTTACTAGGTTAAATATATACATGTATACTCCAAAAATGAACAGAAAGAATATACATGAGTGCTCCAAAAATATAAAATGACAAGTGTCATGGCGTCTAATCAACCTCCCTGTAGTCTCGACGATCAAAACACGCATATAGGAGAAATCCTCCTCATCATTATACAAGTCCGGCTCCACTTCACAAGCAGCGTCATCATCTGTAACTAAAATAGGGACTGGTGGGTGTCCGGAATACCATCCCGTATCGTGGGAGTGATTAGCTAACTCAGTGGAATCATAGAGCAAAGATTAGCATGTTATCAAATCCATCACGCGATAATGATAAAGCAAGCAAAACAAACATTCCTAAATACTGTGATTAATGCAAGGATGAAATGACATGATGGATGCCCTCATACTCCCTCATGCGACACCTTCTTATGTCCGCGACATGCTTTATTCCCTCAGTGCTCTACATCTTCCAGGCACATACAATACAATATGAATATGATTACCGAGTTGTTATTAGTCCTTTTCATACAGCAGGATTGGGAAACTAGGGTACTTCCCTTATATCATTCCCAACAAGGATTCTGTCTAGGGTCGTCACTCCTAGTAGTCTCATACGATGGTATATTTCTAGGTCGCTGCAAGGGCTGCCAGGGCTATTGCACGCACTCGTTGCTCCACTCCCCCATCACCTTATCAATACAGGCCTAGTTGTACTCTGGTTGTTACGGAAGGGTCACCCCTCACGTAGACTCAAAGTACGCTCAAGGTCACTACAAAGGGCTGTCAGGGCTGTTGCTCGCACTCGTTGCACCGCTCCCCCATCACCTTATCAATGTAGGCCGACAGCAAGAATAGTGTCCCATACCACCATAATTTGCTTACGAGTCTGGGTTACTCACTGGTCACTACGGGGAGGTTTGTGGCCCCAGCGTAGGCCGACAGCTCGACTACGGTGTCCCATACCACCATGCCCGGCTCATGAGTCTTAGTGGATCAAGGTACCACGGTTATCACTGGTAAGTTCAGTACCCTAGGTTCAAGCAGTTATGAAAAATACAAGGTGAATATACAATGGTCAGTCGGGTTACTTGACGAGTCCGACTAGCACGATCGCACATTGAATCGACCGACATGAAGTGCACAAGCACTTTGTGTGGCCTAACCACTGCCGACGACTCTAGTACGACTCGGGTTCGTCATACACATCCTTCATGGCAAATAGAATCCAACCACGAATTTTAACCTGTTACCGACTGCCTGGACTAGAGTATAGCCCCAAGCACATGTAATCTAAGTCAATAATCACGTGAGAGAGACAGAATTGAAATATAAGTAATTCCAGCATGTTATCAGCATGTTATAACATACATGTAAGCAAATCAACCAACACTTGTATTCCATACATATAAGGAAATCAATTTATATAATAACATGGAAGAAATCATATACATGATCATATTAATTGAGAATTCATTCTCAAAGATAACCTACAACAACATTAGCTCAATACATACTAGTACAATGATTTATACAAACACTTAGACAACACAACTCCAACGTACTTTACGTATGTTGATTTCAACATATAATATGACAAATTCTTATATCAAGGAGATGTCTAATACACAACAATCATGTTCTTACATTCAATATATATGGCAGGCATAAATCATATTGATTTAGGCATTTCAACAAACACTTAGTCTATACACATTAGTCCACATAGCATATGTTGGCCAATATGTGCGTTAGGGCGAATCTCTTCGCCAAACAGATCATGCACACATAACTAATATAAGTATACGACAAATACTCATGTCAATCATATTGGCAAAATACGTATGTATACAGTATTTCCTACAAATACCTAAAATACCCTAAACCTCATATTCTTCGTACGTATTCGAAATGAAAAACGGACAGCATGTTCTACATGTCAAACAACGTTCTTATCAACAATATATCATTAAACGGCATTGAAAGCTTTGAAAACAGATAATCTAAGCGTCTACAATCCGCACCTTATGCCGTAGAAGCGTATTCGTTAGGATTCAGACGATGTGTCTTCGTCAACGGCAGATACGTTACCTATGACAAGAAACAGATTAGCTAGAACTCTTCCACAGCTAGTCTAAGCTTCAAATCAGGTTAGGGTTTAGGTTTTCTTACCTAGAACGAAGTTGGAATCGCCAGAATAGCGATGCAGGTGGATGGATTTGGCACGTGGAGTAGCAGGGAAGAATCCCTGGAGAAATCCCCAACTTCTCCCTCACTTCTCTCTTTTTTCTCTCTTCTCTTTCCTAGGATTTTTTCCAAATTCATATAGGTTAGAAAGCTAAGGGTTTAAGGCCCTTTTTAAGTCCAAACATAACCAAAACAGACTCGAAGTCAAGGCATACTTAAGTTATAACCAAATCGGGTCTGTTCCGATCCAAAAGAGCATTTCTGGAGATCTCCTGGCTAAATGCGGTCGGACTTAAGCTCATGAATATCGGATGTTGGTCACACCAAGTTTTCAGTCCGGTAGTGTTCCCAGATCGCACGTGGCGGTCCAGTTTTAGTTCAATGGTCATCAAACCTAAATCAGGTCTACAAGTTTCATGACATGAAATAAAAATTTTTCCTGATCCGAGGGTGAAATTTGGCTAAATTCTGACGGTCAGAACACTTAATAATAACGCGCAACGACATGTGCCAGATTTTGAATTAATTTTTCAAATCTTTACCTTTTCTCACTCTCTTCACTTCGAACTCAGTAAAATGGTGTCGGGACATCGGTTGGGCTTGATTTTCAAAACGATTGTCAAGTCCAGATAAGCGGTCATAACGGTCTAAGATTATAGATATCGGACTTTCGACGTGCGGTTTACATCCAATACAAAGTTTCAAAAGGTTCCTGAGAACAAACAGGTTTAGAGTTTGATCCTAGTTTTTAGGGTATCGTAGCGATAACAATCCTAGAGGTTTTGGGTCTTACACATCGTATTTAAAGTGGTTGGTGCTAATTTTGCAGGAAATCTAATGTAGCGCTAGCTAATTCACGTTAAATTTCTAAAGAATTAGGTTCTAAATGATTTCTTTGACTTTAGAATCGAATTTTGAGAGGTTACCAATGTGCTATGATTGATCCATTGCCTAGGGACGCCTAACTCCAGGTTGGTAAAAATCTGGGGTGTTACACTTGGACTCCGTTACGAAGTCCCATATGGCTAGGAGAGAACGTCCTTCCAGCTTATAGAAGCTTCGGGTTGCTCATCCGGGTCCATAGGAGCGAGTATGGTTTTTCAACTATCCTTGACAAGAATATATGCATTATCTCACCCTTTATGAGTAGTGTCATGATCTAATTACCATGCCGATTGAGTAATATGACAAGCCTCCATGTCAACTACATCATATATTGCTTTGTCGTTATAATATTTAGCAACTGAAAAAGAGATAGTGCATTGTTTAGTTACCTTCATCTCGCTGGCCTTCTTAATTCAGCCGATTGTGTACGAGGAGTGATGTTTTTCCATCTTTAACTTCAACTTCTCTGCCATGACTTTGGATATGATATTTTCACTGCTTACACTGTCTATGATCACATCACAAACTTTTCAATTCACTGTACACCTTGTTCGTAAGATGTTATGTCGTTGTGGGTGTACCTTCTTTTTTGGCCTATACAGTGACCTCCTTACTACTAGATATTTATTGTGATTCTACTGAACCCAATCCACTTCGTCCACTTCATTATTCTCGATGTGTTCTACTTCATCAATCTCTGGGTCTTCTTCTACATTTTCAGCACTACCATCATTAATAGCTAGGTTCGTCACTTGCCGTTGATGACACATGTTTGATAGGTGACCTGGATGGCCACATCGGTAACAATGGTCTGGCCTTGGCCGACCGTAGGGGTCCGAGATAGTGGTAGGACCAATAATAGTGGTCACTTCTCTTTGGGGTCTCGCTTGTCTACTCCCTGACTCTCGGTTTGCGGGTATAAGAGGTTGAGGACACCCCCTGCAGGTTCTTTCCCCTTGGCTGGTGTGCTCCCTATGAAGGGCCTATAGTGGCTACCCCATTAGCAGGATAAGATTGTGTATTGGAACATTCAAGCTGCATCTCCACTCAAGTGGCCAGTTTGATCGCTTCATTCATCGTTCAAATGGACTATGTCTAAACCTGATCTTAGATCGCAACACATAAACCATCGATGAATCAGGCTACTTACTACAATTCAATGTCAACTAAATCATTTTGCACTCCCACACGGGGCAATTCCTCTGCATAATCTCTTACCATTTGGATACCTTGCCAACAATTTTGGTATTACTAGAATAATACTTGACTGTAGTTGCTGGGGAGGAATTGTGCATGTAGTAGCTATTTCATCCACTGTCTCATGTAGAGTGGCACCTTCATATGCCTTGTCTGCACAAGTTAAAGCTAATCCCACCAAGACAAAGCTTTGCCCTTCAACGTGTAAGCTACAGGTTTAACATTTTTTTTCTTAAGGAATGTCCATGTAGTCGAAGAAGCACTCGACTTCAAGTAGCCAATCAAGGAAGTCTTCAATGTGGAGTTGGCCATTGAAGATATGAAGATTGAATTTTATCCTGAATTCTCGATATATCCAATCTACTTGATCGCTACCTAGCCTGGGGTGTTAGAGGATTATGTCATCGATATTTTCGTCACTTGATTCCACATTCTCAAGTAGAACTTTATGATTCACCGCTGGCATCACCTTGCGATTAACATGATTGCAAATTTTAACGACTACCAAAGGTGGATCATCGCCATGAACATAGAGTTTCCCTAAGGCCTATGTCATGCAGTCGATAGTAGCTTGCAACCCTTGCATGACTTGGTGATTCTCCCACTGCGCCGCCTCAAAAGTTATGGCTATTAAAAGATAATTGCCTAGAGTACCGCCCATGGAATTGTTGCCCGATCTGTTGTTAGAAGTCATCGATCCGAGAAAAAAATCTTGCTCTCATACCAACTGATGTAGGGAAAGGTGTGATGATGATGATCTTCTTCCTTGGAAGATAAACTCTTAGAATTTATAAGGCTTTCTTAAATCCACAAGAGAATTTTCTCGAATCCACGAGAGAAATGAGGAAAAATTGATTTTTTTTTTTTAATTTTTTTTTTTATTGAAATTCATTGAAACAAAACAACTTTTCAAGCTTAAATACCCCTAAATAAACCTCATTAGACGTCTAAAAAAAGACTTAAATGATTAAGGAAATAAAAAACTGAAAATACAGAAATTTTTGCTGCCCATCATCGATCGATCGATCGGGTTAGATTGATCGATCGATCGGGTTAGATTGATCGATCAAGATGGCCCAAAATTTTCCAGAGACTAAATCAAATAAATCATTCGAGTTTCAATCGATACACTTGACTCAATTGATCGATCAAACTATTATTAAAAATCCTTTTGAGCTAGATCGAGACTCCGAGTTAACCTGGCCCAAACGAACATTGAGTCCTTTTTTTTTTTTTTTTTTTTCCGGAATTGTAAACAAATTTTCATGAAACTTGGTGCAACCAAACATGCCCTAATTTATTCTTTAGGCTCAATAAATTTTGGTTTTACATTTCCAAGTTGTTATTGTATGAGTGGCTATGGAATTCATTTGGGAAACTGCCATGAATGCAGGAGTGGCCATGGAATTCATATGGGAGACTGCCAAGAATGCAGGACTGGTCGTGGAATTCATCTTGGATACTGCTAAGAATGCAGGAGTGGCTATGGAATTCATTTGGGAGGCTGTCAAGAATGCAGGAGTGGCTATGGAATTCATCTGGAAGACTGCCAAGAATGCAGGAGTGGCTATGGAATTCATCTGGGAGACTGCCAAGAATTCAGGAGTGGCTATAGAAACTGCCAAGAACGCATGGGCTCAATTCAACTACTATAGAAGCCTCGACGAGAGTCTTAGTGTTCTGAAAACTGAAATGCGGGAGTTGCGTAGCAGGGAATCTGATGTAAAGAATGAACTGAAGACAGCTGAGGTGGTGCATGGAAAGAAGCCAAAAGGAGAGGTGAATTTATGGCTGGAAAAAGTGGAAAAGATTACAAACGAAGTGATTAAGATAGAAGAAGATCTTAAAATAGGGAGATATTTCTCCCTCTCGCTGGTAGGATTGGGAAAGCTTGTCATAAAGAAGACCGAAGAGGTGGTGAACCTTAAGAAGAGAGGCCGGTTTTCAGAAGGGTTACTTGCTGATCTATTACTTGAAAGTGAAAGCATGCCCATGACGAAACTCGTGGGTAGAACGACAGCCCAAAGAAATTTGGAACAGATTTGGGGATCTTTGAGGGATCACAACATCAGAACTATTGGTGTCTATGGCATGGGGGGAGTTGGCAAGACTACCATCATGACCCACATTTACAATCAAATAAAGAGCTTCAGAAGATTGGGCATTGCTATTTGGGTGACAGTGTCTAATGATTTGAATATTGAGAAAATGCAAAATGGTATTGCACAAGCAATAAGATTGGAATTTTCTGATAAAGATGATGAAATGAGAAGGTCAATGAAATTGTTTGAGGGTTTGAAGCGTAGGGAGAAGTTCGTTATCATCTTTGATGATGTATGGAAACCGTTTTCATTGGAAAAGGTAGGGATTCCTGAGGGCAATACATTCAAAATTGTATTGACTACTCGATTAAAAAATGTGTGCCGAGGCATGAGGTGTCAAAAAAAGGTTGAAGTGCAGGTTCTTTCAAGAAAAGAAGCATGGGAATTGTTCCAGGAAAGGCTTGGGGCTGATGTGGTGCTTCCTCTAGAAGTAGAACCGACCGCGAAGCTTGTCACTGAAGAATGTGGTGGTTTGCCGCTTGGAATCATCACGGTAGCAAGAGCAATGAGAGAAAAGGGTGACATTAGAGAATGGAGAAATGCATTGGACGAGTTAAAATGCTCAATGACAGAGATTGAAGGCATGGATGATGAAGTTTTTCCAATTTTAAAATTTAGTTATGATCGACTAAAATCTGAGCGGATTCAATCTTGTTTCTTGTATTGTGCATTGTACCCAGAGGACTATGCATTCTATGATGAAGAACTGATAGGGTATTGGATAGCAGAAGGATTGATAGATGATATGGGAGACTGGGAAAAGGAACTCGACAAAGGCCACACAATATTGAATGGACTGATGGATGTTTGTATGTTGGTAAAGAGGTTTGATGATTGTATAGTAATGCATGATTTAATCAGAGACTTAGCCATCAACATTACAAGGAAGAGCCCTCGGTTTGTTGTTAAGGTTGGGACTGGAATAAGGGGATCAATGGGTGTAGAAGAATTTACTTCAGAGGTTGAGAGAATCTCATTAATGAGAAATGAAATTAAAATGCTTTTAGGCCAACCCAATTGCCCAAAACTCTCGACATTATTGTTGCAACGTAACCCTCCCTTACACAACATTTCTCATTGTTTCTTCGATCGCATGAATAACCTAAGAGTTCTCAATCTCTCTTACACAAGTATTGAGTATGTGCCAGTATCAGTTTCCAACTTGGAGAACCTGTCTGTACTCTTATTGAATAATTGTTGGAGGTTAACTGAGGTACCGTCCTTAGCAAAGCTCAAGCGTCTCAGGCTTTTGAACCTCTCTAATACTAGCATCAAAGAAGTGCCAGATGGGATGGAATGTTTGGTTAACCTCAAAGAGATTTATGTTGGATCTGAAGAATGGGTTGATTTTGATAGGTATGTCAGATCTGGGCATTGGAAATGCTTGAAACTCGTCGATCTCAGTTCAAAGTCTGGATATCTCACCTTAGAGACAAATAGGTTGGTTGCTATTGGTTGTAATTTTGTCGAGGAAGAGAGCTCCTCAGTGCCTCCTGATAATATTGTTGAGCTGATTCTGAATGAATGTGAGATGTTAAGCTTACGCGGCCTGTCTCGCTTGCAATGCTTACAAAAATGTAAGATCTCGTTCTGTAGCATGAAGTGGTTGTTGCCTATACAAGACAACACCACCATGAGATCTTTACCTTCAATGACATCGCCTGGCTCATTTGCATTCCTCAGACACCTGACTGTCTACAGATGCCAAGTATTGGAGAATCTCATGTCAGTTGAATTGTTTCAGCACCTCCAATGCCTTGAAAGAATTGATATTGAAGGATGTTGTGAGATGGAGGAGATGATACAAGGAGGAGAAGCTATGGTTGAAGAAGGTGATAACAATAAAAATAATATTCCCATTGTGCTTCCAAAGTTGAGGGAGTTTTATTTGATAAATTTAGGGAAATTGAGAAGTGTTTGTAAGCGGGTTATCATTTGCCCTTCCCTGATTGAGATTTCTATAGTGGGTTGTTGTCAATTGAAGAAGCTCCCTCTTTCATTGGGTAACTCAACATCTGTTGTGGAAGGAACAATCGAAGGAAGCAAAGAGTGGTTGGATGCATTGGCGTGGGATGATCCCAACACCAAAACACTCCTGCTACCTCTTTTTCAAGAAGCTGAAGCAAAAGAAGAAGAAGAAGAAGCAGAAAAAGCAGCAGCAGCAGCAGTAGCAGGAGGAGGAGGATGTGGAATCAAAAGAAAAGCAGAGCAGCAGGTTGCTTCGACCTAGCAGCAGCCACCATCTTCTTACTAATATGGAGTTTGGCTCTGTATGCTTCTTCTTCTTCTTCTTCTTTTTTAGTTTTTAATATCTATTTTATCTTTTATATTTCAAGTAATTATTGTTGAGATGTTAGTGAGAATAGTTTGTTGAGAAATGTAATGTTAGTGAGAATAGTTTGTGTTCCTCTCTCTACCCTCTTTCCAAATGTGCTTTTTCCTCTTTCTTTTGATTTGATGATTAGCATATTGAAGTGATTATTGGAGATTGCTCATCCAAGAGGTTGAGCACCTTGGATTTATGCAGAGAGCGAATTCCAAATTCAATGAGAGGTTGATACTGAGCATGGATTGGGAGGGCTTTGCTGAGACCACACATGTGCCACATGGCACAATTGGTCTGAGATCCATCCAAACCACCCATTGGAAAGTGATGTAGAGCAGGTCGTGGACACTTTCATGGCCAAGATGGATGGTCAAGTCCATTTTATTTTCGTTTTTATTATAAATAGTAAGTTTTATCTGGATCATAACTTTTGATCCTTTGAGCTGTAGGAGTCGTGCTCAACATGAAAATGCTTTAGAAAATTTAGGAGAACAACATGGTTAGGCCAAATTGGACACTATTTTTGGCCGAAAACCATGAAGTCTAGTAGGAATGATGACTGTATATAAATAGTAAGTTTACTATTGATAGTAAGTCATGTTTTTATGGAACTTGGGTCTGAAACTCTGTTGTATGTTTGACTTCACTATTTAAAGGATAGTAATTTCGTTTTATTATTATTATTATTATTATCATCAATCAATTTATTTCAAATTATTAGAAATTATTTTCTGTTTTCATTCCTCGTGAATTCGAGGAATTTCTGCGAGGAGTCTAGAGAAGCTCCATGGATTCGGAGTAGTTATCCTTGAGGAAGATGGGTGATCGACCTCATCATGTCCTTCTCTGTGTCAGGAAGTCACCACTACACTGATGCCCTAGCATGAGAATCAGGTTGATCCACTGATTCAGGCAGGTCACATTTTGTAAAACAAATGTACGGCTCTGACAAACTTGGCTGAAGTTTTCTAACCCATCCACCTGTTTCCCATATTAGAGCCCACATGCTGAGTGGAGCAGATTGTTTTGGGTGAAAAACTGTATTCAGGTCGGACCAACCTAATGGATGGATTGGATCTTGCACCAACTTGGCATGCTGGCACGTGCTGTATACATGAGCTTTATTACACCTGTGCGTGCGGTTAGCAAAGCTCGGATTGGATGGATATCTTCAAGGTCATTGCTTACAAATAGTATGTGTGTTGATGCCATAGAGTAGCAAATAGAAGGAAACGCTGAAGGATTAGAGTAATTAAGCTTCTAAACGACGCAGCCTGCTCGACATTGTGGAATGAAGAAGACTACTTCCTCTCCAGATTTCACGTCTTACCGAAATCCAACCTCACAGGTGGACAAGCTTGCAGACTTAGGAGTCCGAGGTCCCTTTGTTTTAATTGAGATGATGAAATTTTGTTAAAATTGCCAGGAAATAACAAACATACGTCCAGGACAATGGAATGAGTTCCCTATATGCATACACAAAAGATCGAGACACACCACTCTTAGTAAAGATGTCAGCCAATTTTATAAACAGAAATTTTCTATTTGTTGCAATGTGATTGGGTCACATCATCACAGGCTGCATTTAATGCAAGAGTGCTGCATAACAAATAACCATTTAGGAAATAGTAAGTGGGCACTAGGAATTTTTCAATGGCGGAATGTTCAACCACCACTCTATCTTACGGTATGTTCCACCTAATATTTTGATTAGCTTCATTTTTTGGGCCATGCCATAAAATGATATAGAAAACTGGATAGATTGTATGGATATATAATTCATACGTCAAAGTGAGCTTATAGGAAATTGAAAAAGATGGAATGTAGGTCCTCTACCTGCCACAAGCAAGAAAATTCTATTTTCCTGTCTTGATTGATCCATGTCATCACTAACATTGTCAACATTGCTGCATTAATTAAATGCAGTGTGTGATGATATGGCCTAATCAGATTGCAATAAGCAGAATTTTTTTGCTCGTGGCAAGCATAGGATCTGGATTCATAAAGATGACTAATGGCATCTTCATCCCATAAAAAAGTGTATAATATTTTTCGATGTAAAAAAAATAATGTTTTAAAAATTGATGCTATTACGACACTCCCTCATATATGTGGGATAAACCCGTTCATTATGAAAAAATGAGATAGGTCATGTATGTTAAGGAACTATGGAAATACACACGGATGAATCAATCAAAGTACTTGCAATCGCACAAATAAGTCCAAACAAGAACAATATGAATTTTATGTGAAAAAAAACTCTTACGAGAAAAAACCATTGCACAAATTAAGTGACAAATAATGCACTATGAAAGTAGAAATTACAAAAGAGAGTATTACCGATTTGAACAAGCCTCAAATTTACTTTACAAGCTCTAGTTATGCCCTTGAATCCTTATGAACGAATTAGAAAGCCCTCTCTATACCCTAATCCTGATTACACCCGATATATATACTATTACAACCGGAATAGGAAACAAATCTGACACTACGCAATTCTTTGCGTGGGCTCGATGGAACCTTCGATGCCATCGACGACCTTCAATCACAAATTAAGTGACAAATAATGCACTATGAAAGTAGAAATTACAAAAGAGAGTATTACCGATTTGAACAAGCCTCAAATTTACTTTACAAGCTCTAGTTATGCCCTTGAATCCTTATGAACGAATTAGAAAGCCCTCTCTATACCCTAATCCTGATTACACCTGATATATATACTATTACAACCGGAATAGGAAACAAATCTGACACTACGCAATTCTTTGCGTGGGCTCGATGGAACCTTCGATGCCATCGACGACCTTCAATCGCATCGAACTTAATTCGATGACATCGAGTAGCAACACTAAAACATTCTAGCAACCAACATAGGATTTTCTAAATTTTCTCAATGGAATTGAGCACCTGTCGATGGCATCAACATCTGCTTGATGGCATCAAGTAGTGTCATCAATAGACCCTGTTATTGACAGATTTAAGACAACAACAATCTCCACCACATCTCCAATCTTCAATCATCATATCTCTTTATCCTCATATCTAATTTCATCTTGCATTATAGCTCCATCATCGCTTCTCGTGCACACTTTGTCTTCCATTTACGCATTCACCAAGTCTAGACAAGTTGCACAAAACTTGTAACTTCTTTATGGGAACCACCTTCATAATTATATCAGCCAGATTCACGCTAGTGTGAATCTTCTTTAGAGTCATGCCTCCTTCCTCAAGCATCAGTTGGATAAAATGATGATGCATATCAATACGTTTAGTACTTGAGTGGTAAATATAATTCTTAGCTAAATTGATTGTACTTTCACTGTCATAATTGACTGGTACAACCTCCTGTTGAAGCCCCAACTAATTTATCATTCCTCTCAACAAACACCTTGAATACTTCTATTACTGTCATATACTCAACTTTAGTCGTGGAAAGAGCCACCACATATTGAAGTTTCGACATCCAACTGATCACTCCACCCGCTAGCACAAACGAGTAACTGGAAGTCGACCTTTCGTTATCCACACTGCCTGCGTAATCAGAATTCACATAGCCTACTAGCCTGTCTCCTAATTTCTTAAATGATAAGCGTAGTCCTGACACCTCAAATATATTGAAGTAGCCATTTCATTGCCCCCAATATTGTTTGTTATGATTAGATATGTATTTACTATCAACATCTACCTTATGTGAAATGTCCGATTTTATATAGATTATGGCATAAATCAAACTCCCAATTGTGCTCGAATAAGGCATATGAGAAAATCTGTTTTACTTAATCTATTTTAGGATATTGTTCTTAAGAAAGATTAAAATGAGCCATGTGGGGAATGCTGACTAGCTTACTTCAAAATCATGAATTTACGACGGACCAAGTCTGTCGCTGTTTTCTACATCACAAACTAAAAGACGGATAGGATTTGTCACGAATTTGTGACGGTTTCCATCTGTCTCAAATAAAGGATTCGTCATTAAAAAAATTGGTGACAGATACGGTCCGTCGTTGATCTTAAGAGGCGACGGACGTCAAATCCGTATATATTTTGACTATACAAATTAGTGATCATTTTTTAAATCTATTGCACCTGGTAGTCAGCCCCCCAAAAAATTTTACAAGATTATTTAACAAGAACCCTATTCACAAAATTCACAACATTGGCCTGAATAAGAAACGTGATTAAATATCATTTTGGGTGTGTTTGGACCTCTGTTGGCCTGAATAACAAACTAAACTAAATATATAGTAAATAACCAAAATTAAAGTGTGGCAACATTGCCATCTTACCATGAAGATGGTCTTCCAATGAGAACCTCCACAAAAATTCCCTTTCCTCCCTTCTCCATTTAATTATTTTATAGCAACAAGCTGTTCAAAGAAGCACACATTCTCACTAGTAAAATGCAAATGTTTTCCAAAATTTATATTATATTTTGCATTGATGTTTTAGTTCATTTCTCAAGAATATGATATAAGCATTCTCACACTGTGTAAAAGAATCCCTCTTCAACTTAAGATTGAAAAGTTCTGCTACTGAAAATTCGTCAAAACCAAGATACATGATCCTGAATTCAGAAAAAGGAACCCATAGAATGAAATAGAAAACTAAACCCATAGAGAATTTGGTGATAGGGTGGCCCACAGGTTGATAATCACTTTTGAGGGGGAAATGACAAGTCATGATCCAACCATCCTCGAAAGTGATTATCAAGTTCCTTTTGGTAATGCAGAAGCATGGTTACATTGGAGAGTTTGAGTATGTTGATGATCACACGTTGGGTGAATAGTGGTGGAATTGAATGGAAGATTGAACAAATGTGGGGTCATTAGTCCTCGCTTTGTTGTTAGGGTCAAAGAAATCAAGTCCTGGACTGCAAGGCTGCTCCCTTCTAGACAGTTTGGATACATTATCGTGCTGACAACATCTGCAGCCATCATAGATCATGAAGAGGCCCGGAGGAAGAATGTTGGTGGCAAGGTCTTAGGTTTCTTTTACTAGCTGGAGGTTTTCCTGCAAACGGATTTGAATAGTTCTTTCTGTTGAGGAATTTTTAATGCATTTCCAAAAAATATTATGCCTGGGCTCTGTTATTTGCTAGCCCTAGATTTATCCTCCCTTTTGAATTATAGAATGTTGTATTTTTTTTAACTGCCGTTTTGGTAGGGCATTTTAAGACCATCAAGTCAACACTACTTGCCAGCCATTACTATTAAAAAAAAAATGCTTCAACTAAGAACCGCTTTGACGATCACTTTGTCCATGGCCATGGGAGTTTTACTGCATGTGTTCAGCCAGCTATTGGGTCTGTATTTGTGCATTGATTCTGGGTCTATTTTGCTGTTATTGTCATGTTATGGCTGCAACACTGATGAATGGAAGTTTCATATCCTTATGAAGCACTTGAATCAGATATACATACATACATATATATATATATATATATATATATATATATATATATATATATATATATATATATATATATATTGTCACCTATATTTTGATTTAAAAAAAAAAAAGAAGATCAATTAAACTGACAGAATTATATGCTTCCTAAGTTGAGGATATGCTCAGTAAGCTCGAGCCTTGAGTTGGGACAAGCGGGTGATAGACCGTGACCCAAAATCTCCCATATAGGATGCTCACCATCCAATCTTTGTTTTTCCAATTATTTTGAATATGGACCATTCATCTATTCAAAAAGAGAGGATTGTTCAATCAGGGAAAACTTTGGGATATCTCCCATTGACAATGGCAACCATCAAACCAATGGTATGGATCACTGGGCCATAGTCCACACTTGTTCAAACTTAAGGCTACAAGATATTGTGAATTCAGACTGATTGTTATGAGTAAAAAAAAAAGAAAAAGAATCTTCTATCCATTTCTCGTGAACTAGTTCAACTCTTTGGGATGGACGGGGGGATGGCAGTGGACATTGGAAGTAATTGGTTATTAGTCCATGAATACATTTCTTTTTCTCCTCTATTGGAGTGCTTCACGTAGCTTTTCCTTGTTTGACTGCAGGTTTGTAATCTTGAGTTGGGAGCTTTGTGCATCATGTCTTGACATCTTCACAAAGTTTGCATTTTCTTTTTCCTTTTTGTTCTGTTTGCCTTGTGCGGATTCATATTTTTACAGATGAATGTGAAGTTTCCTATAAATTGCTGTGGGTGTTTTTGGTGTATGGGTTGTTGTCCATCACAAAGCGTACTGAAGCATGGACATTTTCTGCATGTAGTATTGAGTGTAGGAAACTTCTATATCATGCTCAGAAGAAAAAAAAAAAAAAAAAAAACAACGATGGACCTAGCTTGTATAATAGGAAGTAGCTTGATTTTTCTATATAATATTCATGTCATGTTTGGATGAACGCGTTTGAAAATGATTAAACCATTGGGAGTGATGGGCATATCATCCCTTGATCCCATCATCTAGATGTTAACATCCAATCCCCACATAAAAATAGCAAAGACCAGTTTTTTTTTGTTCCAACTAGCTATGGAAATGGGTCTTCCTTGTTGTGTTAGAAATTGCTACTTACTTCCATGAAATGATGAATGTACTGCTTGTTGATTTTTTATTTTTTAAGTCGTCATCATCATCTAAGCCTTCATCATAGCTAGTTGTGTTAGGCTATGTCACGAGCTGAAATATGTGGCCAACCCAATGTTTGGTTGTAAGTGAAGTTGATCTATGTACTTTCATATGACATGATATTTTAGATGTGAGGCCAATTATCTGTCCACTCCCATTAACGTTTTCTTCTCTTTGATTCCAGGCGCCTATTTTTACTAGCGGCCATTCTCCATTTTCTGATCCAACCACTCGTATACAAGCTGCAGTTGTGTGATTAGTCACAGCCTTGGCAAGCATGGTTTTACCAGTGCCAGGTGGGCCATAAAGCAGGACACCCCGTGGCTACCAAAAAGAGGTACGTCTGGAGCATTTACTAATCTGGGTACTTGGGAATGTTTACTAATAGGATTAATGTTATCCACATTTTGTGTTTGTAAACAAGTTGCTTTTCTGTTACTCTTAAGACCATGAAGTCAAAATCCCTGGAATGGCTGTTTTGAGAATAATGTTTCTCTTGTTCTATTTGTAGTATGTACCATGTTGAGGTAAATGTATATGTTTTGTACATTTTATAGAAGATTTTGTGTCTGTTTACATGGCAATAGTGCGCCCAAGTGCATTCATGTGTATGTTTGCAGGTGAATGTGCATGTTGAGTTTCCAGCATTGATATAAAAAGACAACAAGGTTCTACCATTCAGACTACGTCCATGTCAAATTGCTTTGCAATTTCTACATGTTCTACTTCCATTTGGTTGCAGTTGCTTCCAAGCCATCTAACCAAGCTCACTGAATATGGATTTCTTAAAAACTTACTC
Organism: Magnolia kwangsiensis; assembly: GCA_037074715.1. NCBI lineage: Eukaryota > Viridiplantae > Streptophyta > Magnoliopsida > Magnoliales > Magnoliaceae > Magnolia > Magnolia kwangsiensis. The sequence continues at coordinate 150,911,511 of CM073576.1, read as the reverse complement.
TGTTGCTTATTCATCTCTATAATTTCCTACATTCATTTAAAGTTACTATATATTGTTACACGTCTTCTTCTCTATCTCAGCTTCAGTTTCATGTACTTGATTTGGTTGGGCACTCACATTGGATGGGGGTTACATAAGATGGACACTACACTGATATTTGTTTCAAAAACTTTCACCAGTTTTCTATATACATATATATATTGTGTAAAATGTATATCTATTATATAACTGTGTTGTGATTTGATATTTAAACAGGCTATAGCAAGAGGACTAAAAGACCCCTCATTTCATGTGATTCAAAATCATTTTGCCACCTCTGGTAATCTCGGAGAGGTTGCAGCAAAGGTATATTACCAAACTAACCTGATGTGCCATGATAGGAAGCTGGAGCTTCACTGGATGCTTTCTTTTTTTCCTTTCCCTAGATGGAAAGAATGTATACTGATACACTTGATGGCCTGATGTATTAGTATGGATGACACTACCATGCAAAATGTTTGACATGCAATATTGTTGCCCGTAATTCACCCTTATGATACTTCCGTTATATATATATATATAGCAGACCTCAATCACCTTCACCCAAGCCATCTCCACCCTCCAAACCACCTCTCATGCCATATTATCAAAAGGCCTTGTCCCATCTTAGCTGTTCCCAATCTGTTTCGCGCCAACCTCATTCACCCTCTGAACCACTTATGGTATGTGCTTATGACCCAGCTGTTGGCTCTAATCCTCAGTTTCATGCTACAACCGATTTTGAACATCCAGCTGAACATACACGTTATATCTGGAAGATTAAGGACCCCCCAAGTCTCCAGACGGATGGTTCTCCAAAACGTGTTTCAGCTGCTGAAGCTGCTCTAAACTGGCAAGCCGAGAATGTTGTCACTCTGGCCATCGGTGACTCAGTGAGTCAGTCTTCATCTGAGTTAGAAGTGGTGGAGTAGGGTAACATGAATACTCTTGTGATTGCACGTTCAAGAAAAAGAAGCATCACTTCCACAAACACCGTTATTCCCAAGATGGTGATCTTCTGAAAGGGCGTCGAAGAAGAAAATTCAAGAAACGGCGTGTATGGAAATTCATTAGGAAGAAACCGTTCAGAAACAAGACTACAGATAGATGTTTTATCTGTAACAAAAAAGGACACTTCTCCAAGCAATGTCCGAAACGTCATCGCTCGAAGTATGCCAAAATGATTGAAATAGCATTTGCTCTTCTGCCACACAAAGATGATGATCTTGAGTCCCTTTACTCCCTTTGTGGTGATGATGACCCTTCTGCGGTCTTGCCTATTCTTCATTCTACTGAAGATGCTGCCAGCCATGATGATTACTCTTCTGGTGATTCTTCTCTAGACGACTCAAGTTCGCCAGATGAAGTCGACAGTATTTCAGATGCTGTCCTGGCCTCCCCACTTATGTCAATCAATCCAACTTCCTTAGTCCAAGTTGAACTTCATCCAAAGCACTCTCCTCCAATCCCTGTGATTGCACTAGCTGATACGGGTGCAGCCATCTCCATTCTAAACCTAGCCATCCTTCCTGAATCCTTTTGGTCCCCTCATTCTCAATTTTTCAGAGCTGCTAATGGAAATGTGTTTCATGTTGATAAAATCTCTCATCCTCTTTCTCTCCAACTCTTTCCCAACCTCTCCATTACCCATTCCTTTCTTGGTTCGTCTTTGTCGGGTAAAGATCTCATTTTTGGGTTTGACATCCTTCACAAAATTTCAAATCTTCAATGGCTACCCACTGGCCTTCAATACAAGTCTCATTTTCTTCCTTGGTCCCAAATTCCAAATCTTCATCTCTCACAACCCATTCTCAACATCAAAAACCTCCTCATTGAGCAATGTTGTGCCAATACCCATTCAGAATTTGCAAGAAAACACCCTTCTCCTCTTTGGACCCATCCTGAGTTCTTTGTCAAACTCTCCTTCAAACAGCATGTAGAAATCACTCCTACCAAAGCAAGCCACCCAGGAATGAATCCAGACCATCAGAAACTTGATAAAGAAGAACTTGCTACTCTTCTTGCTGAAAGATTGATTGAACCCACAGATTCACCGTGGGCCTGAAAGAAGCTCTTGACCCACAAATTTTCCCAGCTTCTTGGATTACAAATTATGAAAAGAAGCTCGAAGCTTCTGAGGTCATTTCTAATGATGTTGCCTCTTTTGTGCGGCATAAGGATAAGACAGTTGAGACAAGATTTGAAACTAGTTCTCAAGTCAAGCCAGTATTCTCCACTCCTCTCCCAGAGATAAATTGTTTCTCTGCTGCCACTCTGGCCACAGGACAGTGGATTGAAGGGAAATATATTACAGAGCCTCCTCCCACAGGACCTGATCCTAGTGGTGTACGTTATACTGAATGGCGTCGTTGTAATAATATCCATATAGCATGGGATGCTTGTTCATGCGATGATTGTTATGAAGATTGCATGGCGGATGACTCTCATAATTCCTTCCAAGCCCAGCTCCAGCAAAGGTATGAAGATGGAGACCCAGAAGTTGGTCTTCTTGGAGAATCCTCTGGCAAATATGATTATTATGTTCTTTATCCCAGGAAAAAGCCAGCCACTACTTCTCCTCCCACTTGTAAACCCTCACCGAAGAGCAGATTAAATCCATGAGAGGCTTGCTCGAATACATCCTGACATATTACAATAAGAAATGTTGGGACTCCTAGCTGAAAACATCCCAGGAACGGAAAATGAATGTATGGAAAAGTCACAACTAGGATAGAAAAAACAACAGACAGGCATTAGATGGAAATATACCACTACCCATTTCTGTTAGCCAGCCAGCTTCAGCAGAAATTCGTAGCAAACACCTAACATATCATTAGATGTAGTGCACACATGTCAAGATAAACTACTCAACAACAGCATGAGCATGTTTATGATGCCCAATGAATCAGCTTATAGAGCCTCCTTCAGTAACCAGAAACCAAAATGACATCTGGAGAGGTAACATCCACTTCCACTGAATTAAGCAAATCCCAACAGGCTCCCAGGAATCCAAATTGATCATATGGGGGGACTGTAGCGAAGACGCTGCTCATAAAAGCCAATCAACAGCAGTGGATTGTTGGGCTTCAGAAATTTGTTATCCACCACCACTTCCTTCCCATCAGACCTCGAAGCCGTGAATGTTACTGACACTTCTTGTACATTGTTGGATACGGAAGTAGAGTAACCAATAGGCTTGATGAGCTTGGTAATAAAAGGTGGATTTGTGGAATCATCGAGTTTGTTTCTATCGCCTGCTTCATCCCCCACTGATTCCCCAACAAGTCACACTTATCACGAGAGTCAATTGCGTTCTGAGCCTCCTCGGGATCACCTGCAGCCATATCCTGTTTAAACCTCCTCACAGAACCAAATTTCCTCTTCTTGGCTCCAGTAAAACGACTGCTTTGAGCAAGTTGCATGCATTCAATCTTTGAATGCCCATCTGTAGAAACATCTTCTTCTGAAGGCCTGCTATCAGGGAAAAGGATTGGAATGTTGCCAGAGTTCTCCTCAGTACAACCTGTTCACTAGAGTTCACCTCGTTTTTTTTTTTTTTTCCAAAAGATCAGTATAATCATTCACCGGAAAAATTACAGTCATTCAGGAGGGTCCATACAAAAAGGGGAGGACCCCTCCTATCATATAACCAAACTGCACAAAACTGCTCGAGAAGGAGCAGGAAAAACGAAGAAACAAAAGAACCTCATCTACATTTGCCTAATGTTCCCAATACCGGCTTTATCCAGGACGAAGGATCCATGCATGCACTAGTCTCTGGAGGGTGGCGTGTGAATTATACAACCTGTTTGGGCATCCTTCACTAGCCAATCTAGCCACGACATCTGCAACTGAATTCCCTTCTCGGAAAATGTGGCCGAACTGAAGATTAAGAGGACAGTGAAAAGACTGAATTTCTCCCAGCTCGTACCAGATGTTCCAAGAAATATGGCTGAACGGATTAGCAACCGAATTAACAATGATCCTCGAGTCTGATTCCACAAAAATATTGGAAAGTCCCATGTTAGAGCATATCTTGATGCCATCTAGCATGGCTTGGGCCTCAGAAATAGTGTTTGTAGCACGACCATAGTTTCTGTGAAAAGCAAAAATAAGGTTGCCATGGTGATCCTTGCAGATTCCTCTCCCCCCCCCCCCGCTTGGACCCGTGTTACCCCTAGAAGAGCCATCAACGTTCAATTTTAACCAACCCCGAGGGGGCCTCGACCAATTGACTTTGATGGAATTTGAAGCCAGAGAAAGCTGAACTTTATTGATCCATAGGGTTTGAAGAGTGATGGAGTCGTTCATGGAGTTTCTATCCGGAAACGGAATGCTTGATCCAACTTCGTTCAACCATCCGTTAACCTTAAAGATAATCTGAGTTGCCGACATCGCATGACCCTCAAACCGAGCCTGGTTTCTGCTTAACCAAATCTCCCATATGATGATGCAGGGGGCAAGACCAATGAGATAAGAGGTTCTGAATTTCTTACTGGCTTTGGTGGTCCAAACCAGAATTCGCTGGAGAGTATTGTGGTTTGGGGAATTGACAACATCAAATATACGGCTGAAGTAGCTCCAAATACAAATAGCAATATCACTATGGCTAAAGAGATGGTCCAGACTTTCCACACTAGCAGAAGCTAAAACAGAGAGATCCGGCAGGAGCTGTTGGCAAAAGACGACTTGGAGGAGTAACGATTGGGGAGAGGGGGTGACCGTTTGGGCTGGTGTATTCCTGCTGGGAGTTCACCTTGTTTAGCATTGTCTTGATTTTCTGTTTTCCTTTCCCCGTGTAGCAAGCCACCGGCAGTTCCATTCTCTGTTTTATATAGATGCCTCTTTAACGTTACTAAGGTTTTTTGGAAGATTCTTTTTTCTTGCATTTTTCCCTTTTTTTTCATGCTTTTACTAATTCTTAGAATTGTCAAAGGTATTTGTCTCAATTTTTCATAGGGGTCCGAACAGTTCATTTGCAGCGGCTCCAATCAGCCCTGTTGTTTTCCTCGTGATCGCATTCAGGAACTCGGCAGTGATTATAAGCTTGTGGCCATGCCATATCGTTTGGACATACTACTGCATTGCAAAGCAATAATTTCAGATAAGTTTTGATTTTTGATTTTATTTATTTTTTTCTTTCAAATTTATTTGGCTATTTTGGGTTGGAAAATAGTAAGGCAGTTTTTTGAATTTGGACAGAATGAAAAAGTTTGGTGTAATGCTGAAGTTTTCATACTAAATCACTAAATCAAGTATATAGTTTTCATACTACAGCTCTGGTTGCTAGTCTCTGATAATATTTACCAATGGCGGGATTGTTCTCATGCTGATGGTTAGGTGTTCTTTTGCCCCTCATATAGTGACACTTGCTGCCAACAAGAGAGGAAGACAATGACTAGAACAAGTAGCTGTGTTCCAACCTAGGATGTAACCTGAACTTCCCACCACAGCTAAACTGTATGGGGAAATCTGTCGGTGGTGACCCCTGTGGGGAGGATTGGAAGGGAATATCATGCTCTGGAACTTCAGTTCAATCCATGTATTGTAACTATTACTTTCTTTTTTAATCCAAGGAGCCATTTGGACTGCACACTCTCCTCTTTGTAAGTACCTTCTTTCTGAACAGATCCACTAATATGTCAGTCTACCAGAATATTAAGGATAAAGATAATGAACCTGCAGTGTTGAAGTTTACCAATCTCTTGTTCATCTCATTCTCTACCAAACTTGTAAGTTTGTTCTTGATGAATCCTGGCTTAAGCCCTGCCAGGGATCTTACATTAATTTATGTGCCAAATAAATGTCCTGTGCTAGTATTGGCCATATCCATGTATCAATTTCACATGTAACTTTTAACGTTTCATGTGTTAGTGGTACCTCTGCAACTCAATTTAATGGTACTTATTGGTTGCCTTCAATATAGGTCAATGATACAGTTGGAACACTGGCCGGAAGTAGATATTGCAATAATGATGTTGCTGCTGCTGTAATCTTGGGTACTAGAACAAATGTTGCATATGTAGAGGTGCACATGCAATTCCTAAGTGGCATGGTCTTTTACCTAGATCAGGAGAGATGGTGAGCTTTCTTATTGTGGCTATTGGTTTCTTTCTTTTGGATTGTTTATTATTCTTGTTTTAAGGAATAAAAGAGAATGCAATAATAATAATAAAAACCCACAGGCCTGAAAATACAGAAAAAAAAGGAAGTCCAGTGATAAATGCATTACGGTATGTAAGATGAATGTGAACCATAGGCAATTTTGTTTCCCTGTTTCATAAATTTGTGCCCTGACTAATGTAATCACTTTATAAGTGTAACAAAAATAGATGTTCTTGTTGAGATGTGGAGCCACATTTGGGGGCTACTCGACCGATCGTGGCCCATGCTCGACTGGTCGAGGGGTTCGCTCGACCATTCGTGGACTGGCTCGACTCAAAGTCTAGGGAGTATCAATTTTTTAGGTTCTGAGGTGCTTGACCAGTCGTAGCCCATGTTCGACCGGTTAAGGAGTCCTCTCGATCGGTCAAGTAGTCTACTTGACTAGTCGATGTTATGCAGATTCATTTCTAGATTTGATGCGAACTGCGAATTTTTGAGTTGGCTTTCGCAGGGATGCAAAAGGAAAGTTGTCTAAACTATATATAGGTGTCCCTATGGCTTTTCTAGTGTAATGGAAAATAATTCTAAGGTGTGAGCAAATAGTTTTCTCTATACTTCAAAGAGAGAGGTTAGTATATTGCCTTGTAATCTTTATTTTTTTTTATAGTGAAAATTTACATTCATGGTTTTTTACCCATATTGGGGTTTTTTACGTATATCTTGTTTTATGGATTGTTTGGAATGCTTTGATTCTTTTTCTAATTTATATTTCTTTCTTTTTATCGTTTATGGGTGAGACCGGAGATTGGATCTCGGTTCATTGCGTTGTTGGCATGTTGTGCAACAAATGGTATCAAAGCTATTGGTTTAGTTCTATTGAGAGTGATGACAGAAGAAGGGAAGACTAGAATTGAGAAGTTTGATGGACCTCTATATTTCTCTAGGAGGAAAAGAGAAGAAACCAGAAAATATAACAGATGATGAATAGTTTTTATTGGATCGGAAGGCATTAGGAACAATCCGACTCTCTTTGTCTAAGAGCGTCGCCTTCAATATATCCAAAATGAAAATCACAAAAGAATTAATGGAAGCCCTAGCCACGATGTATGAAAAACCCTCAGCGTCCAACAAGGTTCATCTTATGAAACAGCTATTAACGTGAAGATGTCAGATGGTGGGAGCATGGCTGAACATCTAAACGAGTTCAATACAGTCACGAGCCAGTTCAAAATCCGTTGGCATTATTTTTGAGGATGAGGCCAGGGCGTTATTGATCTTATCCAGTTTGTCAAACAGTTGGGATAGTTTGGTGATTGTTGTGAGCAATTCTTCAGGGTCGACAAAGCTGAAATTTGATGATATGGTCAGTCTAATTTTCAGCGAAGAATTTAGAAGAAATGCATCAGGAGTTTTAGGGGATTCAGGGAATTCTCTAAATGTTGAAGGAAGAGGAAGATAATTGAACAAAGGAGATAATAAACACGGACGTTCTAAGTCGAGGAAGAAGTCCAAGGGACCGAAAGACAAAGACGGGAATTGACATTGCGGCAAGAAGGAGCACATGAAACGTGATTGCAGGGCGCTTAAGAAACAAGAAGAAAACTCTTAAGGTAGGAAAGATTCAGTGAATCTATCTAAGGAGAGTGACACAAAGGCATTGATCTTATCTCTTGATGTGAGGAATGAGTCTTGGGTTATAGACTCGGGTACTTCGTTTCATGTCATTTCATGTAAAGAAGTTCTGCGTAATTATATATCAGGTGACTTGGAGAGAGTCTACCTGGGTGATGATGAGTCATGCAGTATCGTTGGGGGACGTTCATGTAAATCAGAAAGACGGAATGGATTTGAAATTGAAGTATGTCAGACATGCACTGAGTTTGAAATGTAACTTGATTTCAGTGGGGCAGTTGGCCTATACCGGTTATGTGACGACATTCACCAATGATTCCTGAAAGATCACAAAAGGTGCTTTGGTGATATCTCGAGGTAAGAAGGAAGATGCTTTGTACGTGACTTCAGGATCCTATAGTTCACTCGCAGTCGCATCAACTAGAGTGAACGGGCAGTTATGGCATTAAAGGTTGGGACATATGAGTGAGAAATGGATGAAAGTATTATTGTCAAAAGAGAAGCTACCAGGGTTGAAGTCTATTGACTTGGAATTCTACAAGGACTGCGTGTATAGCAAGCAGAAGAGGGTAAGTTTCAAGAAGACAGGACGCGCTCCAAAAATACATCTATTGGAGCTTGTACACACTGATGTGTGGGGACCGGCACGGGTATTATCTCTTAGTGGCTCACGTTTTTTTATTTCCTTTATTGATGATGCTAGTAGAAAACTGTGAGTCTATTTCTTAAAGCATAAATCTGATGTATTTAAGAAATGAAAAGTTATGGTAGAAAATGAAACAGGTAAAACAGTAAAATGTCTCAGATCAGATAATTGGGGAGAGTATTGTGATAAAAAATTTGAGGAGTATTGTGCAGCAAATGGAATCAAACATTAGAATATGATTGCGGGGATAGCACAGCAGAATAGTGTGGCTGAGCGCATTAACAGGATCATCTTTGAGCACACTAGGAGCATGAGGTTACATGCAGGATTGCTCAAGACCTTTTGGGGCAGATGCTGTGAATACTGTCGCATATCTCATCAATAAAAGTCCCTCAACACCTTGGATGGTGGGCTACTAGAAAAAATGTTCACTGGGAAAGAAGTGAACTTTGCATATCTTAAAATGTTCGGTTGCATTTCATATGTTCACATTGATGCATAACACAAAAATAAGCTGGATGCAAAGTCCAGAAGGTGTACGTTTATAGGCTACAGGTAGCACGATTTTGACTATAGGTGTTGGCACACAGAAAACAGAAAAATCATCAGAAGCAAGAATGTAGTCTTTAATGAAAAAGTGATGCATAAGGACAGTACGTAGGAAAATAAGGCCGATGAGAAAGAATTCATAGAGCTGGAAGAGTTACCGGACACGGGTGTTACAGCGCCATATGATAATCATGCACAAGAGCATTATGAGGCAGAGCCGCATACATTAGTTATGAGGAGGTCTACTCAGGAGAGGAGACCCATGGTCCGATACTCACCCTCCTTACATTATCTACTGCTGACAGATAACTGTGAATCAGAATGTTTTGAAGATGCATTACAGTAGGATATACGGGTTAAGTGGGAGCAGGTCATAGATGATGAGATGAACTCTTTTAAGTCTAATCGTACATGGGAGCTAGTCACTCTACCCAAGGGTAAGAAAGCTCTTCATAACAAGTGGGTTTATAGACTGAAAGAGGAGCACGATGGTTCGAAACGGTATAAAGCTAAACTAGTTATGAAAGGGTTTCAACAAAAGGCAAGTATTGATTTCACTGAAATATTTTCACCGGTAGTGAAAATGTCTACGATTCACATGGTCTTGAGTAGAGTGGCTACAAAGGACTTACATTTAGAACAGCTAGATGTTAAGATAACGTTTCTTCATGGGGACCTTGAACAAGAGATATACATGCATCAGCCAATAGGATACGTGGCACCAGGAAAGGAGAACAAGATGTGCAGACTGAAGAAGAATTTATATGGCCTAAAGCAGGTCCCGAGGCAGTGGTACAAGAAGTTCGACAGTTTTATGTCGGGAAACGGTTTTAGGAGATGTTATACAGACCATTGTTATTATTTGAAGAAGTTTGATACGTCGTACATCATCCTTCTTCTGTACGTTGATGATATGTGTTGAGGGTCAAATAATGCATATTAAACCCCAGTTATTGTCTGGATTTATGAACATAATATTGTTTAACGGCCGATTTAATCATGTTTATGCTACATGTTGAATTTAGGAGCTTGGAATGGAAAAGGGTACTAAAAGCGTGGATTTGACGGTCTAAATTCACCAATGCATTGGAAGAAACTCCAGGGGACCAAGATCGAGGATTTACACGCCAGAGATCAGAGAAATTTCAGTCGCTCATCTTAAACAGGCCTGAAAAGTGTTCAAAACGCAAGATCACAAGGTTTTCGTCATCCATTCAGCTCAAAACTTCATACATGGCCTGAAGACGATAAATTAACCGTACATGTCGAATTTAAACCGATGGATCTTCGTGGAAATGGCCCACCAGTCATATCAGCCCACAAATTATTAAATCTGGGCCCACCTACAATCTGGAAATGCTTCAATTCAAGTCTCAACGCTTTAAATTGGATGGAAAATATGTTGGACGGAGAAGATCTCATGAATACATCACCGTGGGACCCACACTGTGGTGCGTGTACACCAAGTGCCCGCATGCCGGACGCTCACTGTACTAACTAAATCGGTCAGCGTTGCGCTGACCGATTCTTTAAACAAAAAAAAAAAAAATTCTTCACAGCGGACGCGGTACGTCTGCCAGTCTTGAGTAGTGGGGCTTAACCATCATCCATTCGGATGATCTGAACCGTTCATTGTGTTTATAGAGGGGGAAATACCCTCGCCTAGCTCTCCTTTCTGCCCCATGCACATGTACTCACTTGGATTGTTGTACAACACAAGATAGACGACAGTATTAAAAACCTTGTGTACCACAATAGAATCAAACCGGTCTCGTCCTTCCCAAACGGTTTTTTGTCTTGAATCTACTGGACGGTGTAGATTTTCAAAACAAAAGCGAAGAGGGCCCCATCGAACACGTCAGCACGATGACGTGCGAACGACTCTGTTTCGCAGTCCGGACGCTGTGGGCCCCTGTGTGCTTCTGATCACCGTCGGATTGACGATCCAGACCATTCACATGCTTCAACAGATGGCCATAACCCTATCCAAGGTGTCAAAAGTAACAAGTATGTTGATTTCATGCCGAAAAAATCAAATCAAGTGGAGCGGTTTTCTTTCTCTAAAACAGAAGTTCGCGGATAGATTCCACTGCGAACTGGGATGCGTAAAGGGAGTCGGTTCTCCACCGACAACACTTCCTACCGACCCCCACCATCCTATAAGAAGGAGGGAGAAAGACGTTGGGAGGGGAGCTTGGTTGGACGTGGATCGACGATGGAGACGTGAAGGGAAGAGAGGGAGAGAGAGCAGTGTTTGTTTTTCTTTCTTATTTTTTTCCTTCTTTCTTTTGTTTTCATTTAGGGGATCCAACCCATTCATGTGGGGCTGAACCTCTTAGCTAGGGCTAAGAGGTGAAGCTTGCAGCGTGATGGGAGAACCCTGTGCTTGTGCCCTTTTATTTAAACTGAATTGATATTAATCTTAGTTGAGTTTATGGGAATATTTTTAGTTTTTAATGGTCTGTTGTGACTGAAATTACAATGGGTCTGAGATGGCTTTGAATATTTTCTTTTCCTTTTTATGTTTATGATGCCAGGAAGCCCTGTTGTTCACCATAGTCTCCTAGGCATGGTCAGATGACGGTACCTTTCCTCACTTTCATAGCATGTGATTGGTTGGTAATTAGTTTAATTCTGTTGTTTGCCATAGTCTTTTGGTCATGGTTTGGTGATGGAATCCATTCTAATTCATATGTCTTTCATCTCTTTGAAAACTAGATCAACGGCAGTTCAGTAAATTTCATAATTTTTGAAGCAGGCATAAGATCTCCCTGATCTGTACAAGTGGATCCTCTGAATCCCTAGTTTCTTTCTCTGATTTCTCTTAAGTTTAGATTAATTAATTCATAATTATTCCAAAATTGTTACTTGATTTAGAATTCATCTTAATCTAGTTCTAGTTCTGATTAGTTTTAGAACGTACACGTATCAGTCCCTTGGGATTCGACCTCGGTCTCACCGAGTTATTACTACATCACAACCCTGCACTTGGGGAGTGAACAATATGCTTGTGGCCGGTTTAAGCATAAAAGACATCTCAAATCTCAAAAGACAACTGTCTAAAGAATTTGTCATGAAGGATTTAGGAGCTACAAAATAAATTCTAAGTATAAGGATAAAGCGTGATAGGGAAAATAAGAAACTAGTTTTGTCACAGGCAGAGTACATAGCCAAGGTACTTGATCGATTCAATATAGGAGGTGCTAAGCCGGTTAGCACTCCATTAGCCAACTACTTCAAGCTATCTAAGGAGCAAGGGACAAAGACGTAAGAGGAATGAGACTACATGGCTAAAGTCTCATACGTGTTAGCTATTGGGAGTCTCATATATGTTATGGTAAGTACGAGGCCAGACATTGCTCAAGCAGTGGGAGTTGTTAGCAGGTTCATGAACAATCCCGGGAATGAACATTAGGAAGCTGTAAAGTAGATCCTTAGATACTTGGTAGGTACTAAGGATGGAGGGCTGTGTTATGGTGGATCAGAAATCAAGTTACAAGGCTAAGTGGATTTAGATTTGGCAGGAGATATCGACAGCAGAAGAAGCACTATAGGTTATGTTTTTACTTTGGGTAGTGCTGCAATCAGTTGGGTCTCTTAATTACAGAAGATAGTATCTATCAATATGATAAAAGTCGAATATGTTGTGGCTACAGAAGCATGCAAGGAGATGGTGTTGATGAAAGGTTTCATGGAAGAGCTAGGTAAGAAGCAAGTAGATTGCAAGCTGTACAGTGACAGTTAGAGTGTAATACACTTGGCTAAGAATTTAGCCTTTCATTCAAGAACCAAACATGCATATTTCCATCAGATATCACTTCATACGTTCATTACTGAAAGATGGATAGATTGCTCTGCAGAAAAATCATACAAGAGAGAATCTTGCGGATATGTTGACCAAGGTGGTCACACAGAAGAAGCTAAAGCTCTGTTTAGCTTTGATTATTCTTCAGGCTTGAAGACGGGAGGTGATGCACTCCGGATGTAGAAGATGAAGGTTTATGATAATGTGTCTCCAAGTGTGAGATTTTTGAGATGTGGAGTCACATCTGAGGGCTGCTCAACCAGTCGTGGCCCATGCTCGACCGATCGAGGGGTCCACTCGATCGGTCGTGGACTGACTCGACTCAAAGTCAAGTGAGCATCAATTTTTTGGGTTCTGAGGTGCTCGACTGGTCGTGGCCCATGCTCGATCGATCGAGCAGTCTCCTCAACCAGTCAAGGTTACGCAGATTCATTTTTGGATTTGATGCGGACTGTGGATTTTTGAGTCGGCTTTCGCAAAGGTGCAAAAGGAAAGTTGCCTAAACTATATATAGGTGTCCCTATAGCTTTTCTAGTGTAATGGGAAATAATTCTAAGGTGTAGCCAAAGGATTTTCTCTCTACTTCCATGGGAAAGGTTAGTATATTGCCTTGTAATCTTCATTTTTCTTCATAGTAGAAGTTTGCATCTGTAGTTTTTTACCCTTGTTGGAGTTTTTTCACGTATATCTTGTCTTGTGGTTTGTTTGAAATACTTTGATTCTTTTTCTAGTTTATAGTTCTTTCTGTTTATCATTTATGGGTGAGACCGAAGATTGGATCTCGGTTCACTACATTGTTGGTGTGTTACACAATAGTTTTAACAACACCTTTCTTCTCATATGTTCTTTCAAGTGAGTTCACTCTCCGTGCTTTTCTCAATGGACGCTTAGATCTTTCTCAAGCTACAAATGTTGAAAAACTTATTTCAGCTAAATCTGTTGCTGCTGTAGATGCTTCATTGGTAGGGATCCAGGTATCTGCTTGATCTCATAACCCAGTTTTGGTGTGCTGTATTTTGGTTGGAAGAAGTTGAGCTTCGTACTCTCTTTTCCCTCATGAAATTTGTTTTTGGGAGACTCTTTTTACTAGCCAACTAACTGATATCTTCTCCCTAACAACCATTTCTATTGTGCTTTTGATCTTTTGCTTATGTAATTCTCAGCAGAGAGTTTGATGAGCAGGCTTTGTATCATATTCTATGAAAGGGTGGGTTTTCTGCTTTAGTCAAATCATTGAGAACACAATGCATCGAGTTGCCTGTAAAAAAATAGCTTCTTGTGATTTTCAGTTATATTGATGACCTATGTGTAATAAAGAAACACATTCATGCAGGTTAAGGGGCATATCTGCTATCACATTCTAGCAACCGGTTTGAATGGTTACATGGCAACTATAACCAACCTGAAAAATCCATCTCATGTAGTTTTCCTATTTGTATTCTGATTTTAAGAAGTTTTTATCATGGCCGTAACTGCCATTTTTATTTATACTTTAGGTATATCGACATGATGATAATAACATGGAAAACATGGGAATTCATGGATTGTTGGCTACATTGAAAGCTTTTGGGTAAGTAGTTTCAGACCTTTTTTGTGTTGTTTGCTTACTCATCTATGAAAAATGAGGGCTGGCTGTAAATGACTTACATGTTGTATTTGAATGATAATTTAAGCCCTTAAAGGGCTTTTGATCTAAAAGATTTAGCCTAGCAAAATTGTTAATTGTTTCTTTTCTTTTCTTTTCTTTCACATTATAAATAATTTACCGGCGTTTTTTCAATCTCGTAATGGCGCTTGTTACAACTTTTACCTGTTTGTTGCAACTTTTAGTTGCATTTGTTACAAAAATTACCTGCGTTTCTCATAGGTTTTAGCGGCGTTTTTATAGCTTTTAACCGGCATTTCTCATAGCTTTTAACTGGCATTTCTCATATCATTCATCGGCATTTTTACAGTTTTTATAGGCGCTTTGGTAGTTACCGGCAGTCGCAGAAGCGCTGCTAAAGGATAATAAGCGCCGATTAAAAGGTACGACCGCTGATAAAAGATACAACGACGGGCCCCTTTAGCGGCACGTATCCGACCACCAGTAATTCTTATACCGGTGGTGTTCGGGACTTTTAGGAGCGGTTTTGGCCACCGGTAAAGGCTGTTTTTCTTGTAGTGACATTTACATATGCCGTGAAATCCTCCCTGAATTAAATCAATGACTAGTAACTGTTAGTGTTCTTCCTAGTGCCAGCATGGCACAAGTTCGAGATATCCAAACCATGCATCAAGTGGGCCCCAACAAAAAAGGCTTACCAACAATCCATATTTGACATGATCATGTGGCCAACTTGATAAGCGTAGTGGTGTGTCTTTTGTTCCTGTTAATCTACGTGATGGTGGCCACCTAATGGATAGATCGGATTGTGGATCGGTTTGGTCCGATTTGTTATTGACCCAAACCCGATCCGATTAACGGTCGAATCTACCTGATCCTACTCAAACTTGTCCGATCCAGGTCGTCAATTCTGTTCGAATTGGGTCAGATCGGGTTGGATCCACCGGATCGAGTCCATTATACCCAACTCTGACTATTTTAACCCTTTTAAGCGCTAGTCTTTGAAAATGAAGATGCTTGACAACATTGCATACAATTTTTAAGATTTTTCATGTGAATCAAGAAAGTCTAACATATAGACATGTTACTGCAATTTAAATGTAAGTCATGCAAACTAGCTAATTAGCTTCGTTTTCTAATGTTAGCGAATCTCATTACTACTCATTTCAAAACTATACCAACACACTAAGATCTCAAACTCAAAAAGGATTTTTAAAAAAATGACTGTCAAAAGGAGAATATAATCAACAAGTCATATGTGCATGCAAAGGTCTACCACAGGATGGTTGGAATTGACCAATGGAAAATTTTGATTCAATACCATCCACAGCATGTCCCAAAACCTTGTGAGCCTTCGAGCACAGGGCACAAGCTCCCTTCACCCCCTTTTATAAAGTCGCTCATGTCTATGGCAATTGGCTTCTTCTTTTTTTCCACACGCGCACGCAGCGCACGCACTCACACCATAGTGAAATTTCAATGGGTATTCGAACTCTTGACCAGGTGTTGAAACCCCTAGTCTACCACAGGAGCAAGAGCAAAAGTAAATTTTTTTTTTTTTTATGCAAGCACACACACTCACGCTAGTGGAATTTCACCACCTATGAATACTCGAACCCTCGAAACGGGTGTTGAAACTCCTGAGAGTCAACCACCCGAGCAAGGGCAAGAGTAATTGGCTATTTAAAATTCGTACTTGGATTAGTTCAACATTGTTTCCTGTGATGTTGTGCACTTGAGATTTGGATATACTTTATTTTTGGGCTTATGATCAGAAAAAATAAATGAATGGTGCGGATGAAACACGTACATCATGGTACGCCCACAGAACACCGACCGCTGGCCATGGATGAATCCGCGTCCGGGTTTCTAACGGGGAGTGGATTCGGTCAGGTGGGATTAACACTAAGTTCGGTTAGGCCGTGAACATGGGGCCCAACTTGATGCATCTGTTGTATATCCACGCCGTCCATCCATTTTTACAGCATATTTTAGTAAATAATCCCAAAAATGAAGCAGATCCAACTATTAGATCAACCACATCACAGGAAATAATCTAGGAGTGAACGCCAACCCTTTTTAGGAAGACCCTTCGTCCGGCCTGGACCAAGGGTCTGAACGGACTTGATTCTATAGTTCCAACTGGGTATGCCTCCCGTTCAAATTTAACGGTGGGTATTCCATCCCAAAATGTGCCATGTGCTATGGCTGACCTGAGCTTTTGGATATAGCTGAGTTTTTCTAGGGCTGAGATCTTTTTAAGTGAAGCATCTGATGGACGCGTTGGATTCCGTCAACACATCACTGGCCCCACAACTAGCCGGCACAATAGACCGCACTTTGGTCCGCTGTGACTAAGAGAAGAAGTCGACAAGAAGTCATTCCAAGGGGAGCGGATCAGGTATCACCCCGGCCTCACCCAAGACGGTGCGGCCCTAACCGTCGGCCGACCTTGATATATCTATTCTGTATCCAAGCCATCCATCCTTTTTTACGGATCTTTTTAGCACATGATTCAAAAAATGAAGCAGATCCTGTTATCAGGTATATCGTACTCTAGGAAGCAATGGGTGATTAAATAGTCTACCATTATAAACTTCTTAGTGTTCTTCTTAAAGTTTAAATATATTTTATTTTCCATCCAATCCGTTGATAAGGTCACGTATGCCTGGTTGAAGTTATAAAACAAATATCACATTGATCCAAAACTTTTGTGGCCCATTAATGGTCAAAAACTCTATTTCCTATGTGGTATGGTACACCTGAGAATTTTATCATCATGCACTAAAATGATAATTTAAAAAGGATGGACGGCGTGGATAAAGAATAGATACATCAAAGTGATCCGACGGTAAGGGCCGCACCGTCTTGTGTAGGCATCTCACATGATCGGTTCCCCACCCCAATATTCAAAGCTGACTCACTTGCTATGTTACCAGCAGGAAATTTCAGGACACGATCGTTCCACAAATAAAAGTCATCATCGTCACCATCGTTCAAGCTAATTTGCACCATCAGAGTTCATTTTTTGTAATCTCTAACCCCCTTTACTTTTATTTGATTTCCTATCTTTGTATTTTTTTTATTTTTTTTTAAATGCTCGTTTGGTTGCACCAAATGTCATACAATTTGATTAATTTTGCACCGAATGAGACTGATTAACCATGATATTTAGTGCAACAAACGCACTCTTGAGTTTTGATTTTTGTATAATATCTAAGTCCATCTCTATTCAACAGAAATCGAGTTAGTTCTGATAGCCTTGAAAGAGAGACTTCAAATGGGTACATCTTCCTTTCTTACTCTTTTTTTTTTAAAAAAAAATATTTATTATTATTATTATTTTAAGTAGATATGGTTTGATTTTGTATAATAATTTATCTTTTAATGTTTTGATGGAAAACTAATAAGTGCTGATAGTACGACGGTTAGCAACATCCAACCATCACCAGATACCACCAGGGACCATGAAAAATCAGCAAAAGTAAATAAAAAAAAAAAAAACCATCCAAATCCCAAGTGTCCTCGCCACGGAAGGGGATTGGCTGGTGTACCTCACACCACTGATGTGGCTGATGTGTTGACATCACCAAGATCTGTGGGTCGTATGATTTATATCCAAACGGTCCGTCCACTTGGTGAGCTCCATGTAAGGCTTGAGCCTAAAATTAAGATAAATTCAAAAATTAAGTGGACCACACTCTAAAAGGCCGTCGAGGAATGAACGCCTGCTATTGAAACCATTTTGGATAAAAACAAAAAAAAGGATTAATATGATATTTGTTTTTACTCTTCATCCAAGTTCATGTGAACTTATGAACAGATTATTGGATGGAAAGTAAATGTTATGGTGGGTCCTGCGAATGTTTTAACGGTGAAAATCATTGTCCCACTGCTATTTGTGGTGCGGTCCGCTTAAGTCTTTTAAATTACTCATTTTTAGGATCAAGATCTAAAATAATATTGCCAAATGGATGAAAGGTGTTGATATGATCATAAATACAACCCTGAGCTGGATGACCGTCAGCCCTCGTCCTCGCACGCAAGTACCCACACCAGCTAGATTGCTTGTGTGTGGTACACCAGCTAATCCGCTTCCCCTCCCCCACCTGACCTGATGCTTGGATTGACATGATTTCAGGGAATTGGATTGGCTGGTGTACCATACACCAGATGTATACCTATAGCTTGTGTGGGTACGTGTTGTGCGATTGCTCACGCTTCTCGAGCTCCAGTAGTGTGACCGGTTCAAATGAGATCAAAATTACATGGCCCTCACAATGATGTATTTATTATATCCACACCGTTCATCCATTTGAAGAGATCATTTTAGAGCATGAGCCAAAAAAATAAATCATATCCCAACCTCAAATGGACCACACCATATATAGCAGCCAGGATAATGATTTTCACCTTTATAACATTTGGAGGGCCCACCATGACGTTTATTTTCCATCCAATCTGTTCATAAGGTCACAAAGACCTGAATGATGAGTCAAATAAATAAATAAATAAATCATATTGATCCAAAACTTCAGGGATCCCCAAAAGAGTTTCAATAGTAGACGATTAATCCCCACTGCTTTTTTCAGTGTGGCCTGCTTAATATTTTTATGTCTTATTTTTCAGCTTAAGCCTTAAGACAAGCTCCCAAAATGGATGAACGGTCTGGATATAACACATACCTCATAATGGGGTCCAGAGCTTGTTGACGTCTATACATCAGCTGTATAGATGGTGTGTGGTACACCAGTGATCAATCCGCTTCCGATTTCAGGGTATCCGGTCATCCTGGTGGGCTACAGCTTCGGGATGAGATGAATGCCGTACACATGCCATGTGGACCCATCACTTACCCCTGAGGGCTTTTGGACGTTTTTACAAGATCTCTATGGTGGAGCCCACCTAATGATTGAACTTACTCGTATGTATGTATGCGTGTGAGCATCATTTTAGGGCACATATTTTGGATGGGTTAGATGTCATGTGTGTACCATGTGGCCCCACAACAGCCCCGACGAAAGGAAACAGGCCACCTTAGTGCTCCTAATTGCAGTGGGACAGTTAAACATTCAATCGATTGATCTGGACTGTCCATTAGGCCCAACGAACTTTTCAAGGGATACCATGCGAGTATCACATCTATCCATTGATCGTGACCATCTGATCAATGGTCTCTAATGTGGGCAGCTAAGATCATTTGTATAAATATAGGTCTTACCAAAAACTGGATCCACCTGTTTGATCATGTTGCCCATGATTTTAAATAACCACATTTGTTAGACAGTCCAAACCATCTAATCCACAGGTTGGAAATGGCTACAAAAAATAAGGCTGAATCCATAGTGGATTTCATCATTGATCAGCCCTATTTAGTTGACCTATTGGACTGTCCAAAGCTACCCAACCCAACTAGGAGCAGTGTAACTTACTGTGCGCTAAGAGTATTGGTGCATGTCTCTTAAATTTTACTTAAACTAATAAAACTATATAGCTGATTCAACTTGGTCACTCCAAACATGACCAAGTTGAGTCCAGCTTGATAAAAAATTTATTTTGTTCTCGGTGCTTAATTACCTAGTAATAATTTCTAATGGTTTACTTGGGTTTCAATCTTATTATATATCTGTTTAATCATTCAATCAAAGCTTTTGTCCTAAAGGGGCTTTTTGGATTAACAATTAGTCCGATGAACGCATGTAAAAGCGTCATTATTATGAAATAGAGCAGTTTGCAAAAAATATATTTTTATAGGTAAACCGCTCTCAAATTTAGCTAATACCATATAAACGAATTCCGCAAAATTCTCCTCGGTGCTTCAGGGGTCATTCGACCACCAAAAAGATGATCGTTGACATTTTCTATGTGAAGGGATGTATAGTTGTTGATGTTTCAAATCTTTTAGTAATAGGATATGTTGATGTCATTAGTAGACTCTTCGGTTTTATTAACAATTGTTCGTTGCCATCGAACAATTGTTCGCTGTTATGAAGAAAATTTAGAATTTTTATGTTAGTTGCTGGACACTTTGTGGTGTCATTCTTGATGTCATTGACGGGTGGTTGATGATGATGGGGTTTTTTAACCCATTGTCAATCGGTCGTGAGCCCTGTACGACCGGTTGTGGGTTGGTGTTCTACCAGTCATGGGGTCGAGTCGTAACTCGATTCAAAGTTCAGCGAGTTCGAACTGTTTTCTTTCAGGGTGTTCAACCGGTCGTAGGTGGCTCACGACTGGTCGTGGACTCGGTACAACCGGTTGTAGCTACGCAGATTCGTTTCGCGATTTTACACGAATTTTGTGTCGCAAGTCCTTTCGCAACTGCAGAAGAGAGTTTCCTAAAACTATAAAAAGGGGTCCCTAGGATTTTTCTAGAGTATGTTGTGTGAAGAAAAAAGCATAAGAGGGTTTCCTAAAGGGTTTAGGGATATTAAAGGTGAGAGAGTGAGAGAAAAGAGAGAGAGGAAGCTTGTGGAAGGGAGTCGTCATCTCAGCGCTTCTACGTCCTCGTGATCGGTGAGATCCCTCTGTTTTTCCTTTATTCTCTTATTGTTGATTCACTCCTGCTTGAGTGACGAAGATTGTAACGTTCTACTTCATAGTAGATTGTTAATCTGGACGAGGTCTCGTGGTTTTTTCCTCTTTGAGGGTTTTCCACCTAAAAATCTCTTGTGTGGTGTGTGATTGTTGCTTTGATTTATTTCATTGCTATTATTATCTCATAATTCTGGTTTGTTCAGGAGGCTAGATCCTAAGGTTTTGTGCAAGGCTCCCAACAAAGTGATATCAAAGCGCTAAGTTCATTGAATGAGTAGGATCGGTTTGAAATTATGGAAGGTGGCTTATCAAGGATGATTAGCCTCAATGGTTCTAACTGGATCATATAGAAGGCCAAGATGGAGGACTTACTTTATTATAAGGACCTATACTCTCCAATTTTAGGCATATCAGCAAAATCTAAGGATATGTCTGATGAAGATTAGAAGAAGTTGGACCGGAAAGTAGTGAGGTTTATTAGACAATGGCTGGATGATACTGTATTCCACCATGTGTCTACGGAAACCTCAGCCGCTAGCCTATGACTGAAATTAAAAGGGTTGTATGAGAGGAAGACAACCGGTAATAAGATTTTTCTGATAAGGCGACTTGTGAATCTCAAGTTCAAGGATGGTGGTTCTGTGGCCGAGCACATAAATGAGGTCAGCAATATAGTGAACCAACTCTTCTCTATGAAGATGGTCCTGGATGATGAACTGCAGGCTTTGCTTTTGCTTAGTTCATTGCCTGACAGTTGAGAGACATTTGTAGTGTCTCTAAGTAACTCCGTGCCAGACGGAAAGATATCCATGGAACAGGTTACTAGCTATCTCTTCAATGAAGAGATAAGGAGGAAGTCTCAGGGGTTTACTTAGCAAGAGGCACTTATGACATAGGAACAGGGGAGAGGAAAGAACAGGAAGGCCCGAGATAAATCAAGAGGCAAGTCGAGTAATAGAAAAGATGTTGAATGCTGAAATTGTAGTAAGAAGGGCCACTATAAGTATGAATATTGTAATGCTAAAAACGACAAGAAAGGAAAAAGAAATGAGAAGGAAGATGAATCAAATACCACTGCGGTCGCTTCAGATGGCAACTTTGTAGTTATTCTTTGTACAAATCATGATGTATGTCTCGCAGCTACGAGTCAGGACACTGACTGGGTGATAAACTCGGGGGCTTCTTTTTACGCGACTCCACACAAGGACTTCTTCATAAGCTACAAGTCAGGCGACTATTGGATCGTGAAGATGAAAAATTCTGGCGTATCGAAGATCGTAGGGGTTGGTGATATTTGTGTGAAGACCGATATGGGCTGTACATTGGTTCTCAGGGATGTGAGGTATATCCTAGACCTTCACCTCAACTTGATGTCGACGGAAAGGCTGGATGATGATGACTATGAAAGCCGGTTTGCTGGTGGGCGCTGGAAGCTCATCAAGGGTTCGTTGATTGCAGCCAGAGGAAAGAAGTGTTGCACCCTGTACAAGGCAAGTGTCAGTGTATGCAAGGGTGGGTTGAACGTAGCGAAAAATTCAACTATAGACATGTGACACAGGCGTCTAGGCTACATGAGTGAAAAAGAGCTTCAGCTACTAGCAAAGAAGCGACTCCTTCCAGACGTGACAGGTACGCCTCTCAAAACGTATCTTGATTGTTTATCTGGGAAACAATATAGAGTTTCATTTGTTAAAACTGCTTCTCATGTTAATAAAGTGTATGCATTATATTTGGTTTATTTTGATGTTTGTGGTACTATAGGATAAAAACCTTGGGTGGGGCATTGTACTTTGTTACTTTTATAGATGATGCATCTAAGAGGGTTTGAATTTATGCTTTAAAATCCAAGAACGAGGTCTTTGATGTGTTTAAGTTGTTTCATGCTTTGGTCGAGAGAGAGACAGGTAGATCATTGAAGTGCATCCGCACTGACAATGGTGGTAAATACATTGGCAACTTTCATGAGTATTGTAAGTCCCTGGGTATACGACATGAACAGATGGTTCCCAAGACCCCTCAGTATAATGGTGTAGCTGAACGAATGAATTACACCATTGTTGAAAGAATCAGATGCATATAATCTCATGCGAAGTTGCCCAAGACGTTCTAAGGAGAAGCAATGCACATGGTGGTGTATCTGATAAACAGGCCTCCATCAGCCCCGATGAATGGAGAAGTACTTGAGAAGGTGTGGACTAGATAAGATCCATCGTATAGTCATCTCAAGGTGTTTAGATGCAGGGCATCCGTTCACATACCAAAGGACGAGAGGTCTAAGCTCGATATGAAGATCAGACAGTGTGTGTTCTTAAGGTACGGTGATGAAAAGTTTCAGTACAGATTGTGGGATCCGATCGAGAAGAAGCTCGTCAGGAGGAGAGATGTGATTTTCTTTGAAGATCAGTGTATAGAAGACATTGGTAAGCTAGAGAAGAATCAGCCTAGTTCAGGTGAGCTAGAGGACATGGATCCAGTTATTCCTCCATGGTGCCTGATGATGGGAGAGTACAATAAGGTATAGAGGATGAGGGAGTTCTTACAGAAGATGGACCGGGGGAGCAACTCCCACCTGATCCACATATTGAGCCACAGGTGAGGAGGTCATTTAGGGATAGACAGCCATCCAAGATGTACTTGCTGCATGAGTACATTATGCTGACTGATGGGGGAAAGCCAGAAGATTATTCTGAGGCCCTAGCCAACGAGCATAAGGAGGAGTGGTTGAAAGCTACACAAGAGGACATGGATCCGGTTATTCCTTCTATGGTGCCTGATGACGGGAGAGTACAATAAGGTATAGAGGACGAGGGAGTTCTTACAGAAGATGGACCGGGAGAGCAGCCCCCATTTGATCCACCTATTGAGCCACAAGTGAGGAGGTCATCTAGGGATAGACAGTCATCCAAGAGGTACTTGTCGCATGAATACATTATGCTACCTGATGGGGGAGAGCCAGAAGATTATTCTGAGGCCTTAGCCAACGAGCATAAGGAGGAGTGATTAAAAGCTATGCAAGAGGAGTTGGAATCCTTGCATAAGAACCACACCTATGACATGATGAAACTGTCTAAGGGGAAGAAAGCTTTGAGCAACAAGTGGGTGTTTAAAAAGAAGGTTGAGAAGAAGAATTCACAGACGAGGTTCAAGGCCAGACTTGTGGTGAAAGGGTTTGGTCAGAGGAAAGGCATAGACTTCAAGGAGATATTCTCACCAGTGGTGAAGATGACATCCATACGCGTGTTGCTTGGGTTGGTAGCTAACATGGATCTGGAGATAGAGCAGTTGGACATTAAAAATACTTTTCTCCATGATGACCTGGAAGAAGAGATCTACATGCAAAAACCAGAAAGATTCGAAGTCAAGGGCAAAGAGCATATGGTGTGTAGGCTGAGGAAGAGCTTGTATGGGCTGAAACAAGCTCCACGGCAATGGTACAAGAAGTTCGATTCGTTCATGTCACAACATGGGTATGATAGAACGGAGTCGGACCACTGTGTGTTCAGCGCAAGTTCTCAGATGGTGATTTCATAGTTATGCTCTTATACGTTGATGACATGCTCATCATAGGAAAGGACATTAACAAGATCGACAGGCTGAAACAGGAGTTGGGCAAGTCGTTTGCGATGAAAGACTTGGGCCTGGTTAAACAGATACTAGGAATGGAGATAACCTGTGACAGAAGCAACAGGAAGCTTTGGCTGTCATAAGAGCGGTATATTGAGAAAGTCGTAGAGCGGTTCAATATGAATGCAGTAAAGCCGGTCACTACTCCACTGGATAGTCACTTCAAATTGAGCGACAAACAGTGTCCTAAGATGAAGGCAGAGGTGGAAGAGATGCAGAAGATATCTTACGCGTCAGTTGTAGGAAGTTTAATGTATGTTATGATGTGTACACGCCCAGACATAGCATATGCAGTTGGTGTTGTCAGCCGGTATCTTGTCAATCCTGGCAAAGAGCATTGGCAGTGGTGAAATGGATACTGCGGTATCTAAGTGGCTCATTCAGGTTGAGCCTATGCTATGATGACGGTAAACCTGTGTTAGAAGGCTACAAAGATGCAGATATGGCAGGTAACATAGACTCTAGGAAGTCTACATCGAGGTTCATGTGCATGTTTGTAGAGAGAGTGGTTTCTTGGCAGAGCAAGCTACAGAGGGTCGTAGCATTATCGACGACAGAGGCCGAGTACATTGCAGTCACAGAGGCATGTAAATAGATGTTTTGGATGAAGAGGTTCCTACAGGAGCTTAGCCTAAAGCAGGAGCAGCACATGATCTATTGCGATAGTTAGAGTGCTATACACTTGAGCAAGAATCCAAGTCAGCATTCCAAGTTGAAGCACATAGAGATTCGGTATCACTGGATCAAGGATACTTTGGAACAGAAGATGTTACAACTTAAGAAGGTCCACTCGGACTATAAGGGGTCAGACATGATAACTAAGACTTTGCTCAAGGGTAAGTTTGAGGTTTGCAGAAACCAGGCTAGCTTGAAGAAGGTGGATCCCTCCTGGGTCAAAAAGAGAGAGATTTGGTGAGATTTTTTGACCCATCGTCGACCGGTTGTGAGCCCTGTACGACTGGTCGTGGGTTGGTGTTCGACCAGTCGTGGGGTCGAGTCGTAACTCGACTCAAAGTCCAGCGAGTTTGTACTGTTTTCTTTCGGGGTGTTCGACCGGTCGTAGGTGGTCCACGACTAGTCGTAGGTGGCTCACAACCGATCGTGGACTCGGTACGACCGGTCATAGCTATATAGATTCGTTCGGCGATTTTGCCCGAATTTCGTGTCGCAAGTCCTTTCGCAACTGGGATGCGGAAAGGAGTTTCCTAAAACTATAAAAAGGAGTCCCTAGGATTTTTTTAGGGTATGTTGTGTGAAGAATAAAGTACAAGAGGGTTTCCTAAAGGGTTTAGGGATATCAAAGGTGAGAAAGTGAGAGAAAAGAGAGAGAGGAAGCTTGTGGAAGAGAGCCGTCGTCTCAACGCTTCTACGTCCTCATGATCGGTGAGATCCCTCTATTTTTCCTTTATTCTCTTATTATTCATTCACTCCTGCGTGAGTGACGAAGGTTATAACGTTTTACTTCATAGTGGATTGTTGATCTGGACGAGGTCCCGTGGTTTTTTCCTCTTTGAGGGTTTTCCACGTAAAAATCTCTTATGTGGCATGGGATTGTTGCTTTGATTTATTTCATTGCTATTATTATCCCATAATTCTAGTTTGTTCGGAAGGCTAGATCCTAAGGTTTTGTGCAAGGCCCCCAATAGATGACACCGAAGTCCATCGAAGATACCATAAAAAAAAAATCATAAATATCATGTTTTATCATTGGACAGTTTTGGAAGTGTAACGCCCTGTGTTATATATTTAGGACCCGAGTATACAACCCATTTTCCAAAAATCTGAGTGTTAACCTATGAAGATCCAAATTCTCTCTCTCTCTCTCTCTCTCTCTCTCTCTTTATATATATATATATATATATATATATATATATATATATATATATATATATATTGTTTCTTTTATCAGAGTTAACAGTTAACATAGTATGGACAAATCAAACGTAAAGAAAAGTTATATTTTCATTTAAATATACAAGAAGTTGCCCATAATGACTTGTACAAGTCGATGTCTCTGAAATTAACAAGTATAAGATTTACATGATTTGATATATGAAAAGTAACAGAAAACATATAAATATAAGTCGCAAGATCTCATAGCTCCTCTTAGCAATACAGTCGTGCATCCCTGGCACTTGTATTTGACTTCTCATCAGTCTGAACCTGAAAATCACTCAAGTCACCCGTGTTATTTGTACGGTTATATGTTTGATGGATGAGTAGCCAACTTAGTGTGAATTTTCTTGAAGATTACACACCGCCACCTCAGACAAGTATAACATGAAAGCAACAAGGCAATCAAAACATAACAAAATGCAGTTTCATTAATGCATGGATGTATGAACACACATCGACCTTGGGATGCTCATCCAGTCGGATTTGGGCTCGTCATCCATACAATCATTGACCTGGGGATGTATCCAGTCGGACTTGGGCTCATCACCCATGCAATCATCGACCTAGGGATTTATCTAGTCAGATTTGGGTTCGTCACCCATTCATAAGACAACTCGTACAACATAGTGACCAAGTCATCAAACAGGTTGATAGTCGATGGTTTGGGAGCTAGCGAAAAGATACCCTAATAAACCTAGGGCACGTGCTACAACATCTATAAGTAGTCACCCGTCATCGTTACTATGCTATGAATGCATAATTAGTCCAATTACAATCAGCCAATTTAAATAAGCTTAAGATCACTACATGGGCTTGCCACCAGCGTAGGCAGATGACTTGGGTATAGTGTCCCATGACCATCATCCCGGCCCATGAGTTTACCGCCTCAGGGTGTGTATAGAACTCATCAACACATGGCTAATCAATTCTCAATGTATGAGAAACTACCATCGTATGTTGAGTGGGAATGAATGTCAAAGATACTGAAATTCAATGATTAAAATGAGTCATTAGGCCTGCCTTAAACACGAATAAGCAGCGGTGATAAAAACGTCAAATAGTTCATCCCAAAATCAAATAGGTAGATTCACCCCATAGATGGTAAGTCCCATGAATAAACTGCCACTAACATAACCTCTATGTAAAGAGTTTATTTCCTGCACAATCAGTCTCATTACACCCTGAGTACGGACTCTCTTTCTTAAATAGAGGTTCACCTCACAACCAGAGAGATTTCGATTCACGTGTGTCTTGCAAATAATACAATAGCATATCCAACTAGCATAAAGATCAAGTATCAAACTAGGATGCCATTCTAGTAAGATACAACTTAAGTATAAGTGTAAATATAGTTCAAGAGTTATTAAATAAATCAAGGTCTAGCATATGCATTTGATATTCATGATCACTTCTCAAATATATATCCAATTAAACTAATCATATAATTAATTAAGCTCTAAGACATTATTCTTAACGAATTTAAAAGTTATCTTTGATCTGGTTTAGAGATGGCAAGCTCAAGGGAAAAAGTCATCACCTTATGTGTCGAATCACCAACTGACGTTACTAGGAAGCGCGTGCACCCTTAGAATTGAATCCTACCATGGATTGTGAAGTTGTACGTAAGATCAATGTTCTATAAAGTATCTATGGTCAAGATTAATACAACCTAGGGTTTGAATTACTTATTTTCAGGGTTTTAATATATAATTAGGGCTTCGTCCTAGGGTTAGGTCTTGGTTTAGATTTTTGAATTTCAATTTCTAATGGATGTAATAACAATATTAATAAGGTTACTAATTAAAAATAGTAATCCAATAATAGCTAATGATGTATAGTCGATCATAAGATCATTAATATTAAAAATTTGGCTAATATTAGTTAACGATACACTATTAATTATTGTAATGAAAATACCTAGTATGCTCTAATCATCAATGATAATATTTAAAGATGACAAACTAAAACACTAATATTTAATAATGATAATTATTTTATTTTATTTTTGTCAACCATAACTAACATTAGTATAGATAATCTATTAATGACTATTCATATCTAATATTCATAATAGAAGTATTAATCGTTCAATACTAATAATGATGATCCACAAATTCATATTTAAATATGCCAACATCATCTAATATCCTTATAATGACTAATAATCTATTAAATAATACAAGTAATAATAATAATGATTTTTACTAATAATATAATAAGGGCTAATAATAATAATCATATTTACAAAAATTATACTAATCGCATAAGGGAAATGATAATATCTCCTAATGATAATAATCATAACCATCACTAACAATATTTAAGAGTGAAGTATAAAACACTTATATTTAATAATTGTAATTTGTCTGTATTAACTAACATTAGCATAGGTAATTTACTACTGGTTAATCATGTTTAGTATTAACAATTCTAATGATGATAATAAGGTTAACATCGATAATTGTAATCGAAACAACTTTAATTAGGAAGGGGACGGTGGACTCACCTTAGTCAATTTAATAGTTCAATATCGGCCCCAATTCGAACCGGTGGCTCGCTTCACGACCCGACTTAACTGCGTTAACCCAACTCCACATGCAACTCGACCGAGCACCTGGACGAGGCCCAAACATAACACGGCCCAACTGGACTGGTTTCAGCTGAGTTGACTCAGCAGTGACTCAGGACTTAACTCCCTCTCTTCCTCTTTCTCTCTTCCCTTCCTTCTCCCTTTCTTCTTCTTGGTAATTTCTCCTCTCTTCCTCACGACCAGACAATTTCTGGATCTGACCAGACCCATCCCAAGCTCGGACCGAACTCGGTCCAGTGGGTCGAACTCATCAGTGAGTCAGGCTGGCTTGATCCGAGCTGGTGCAGCCATGCACCCCTCATCTTCTCTTTCTTTCCCTCTTTTTTACTCAAAACCATACACCAGCAAGTTGCTAGACTGAACCAGATTGGACCTGACTAGTACAACTTGAACCAGCGACTCAGGCAAACTCACCAGCGACTCAGTTGGGCTGAGTCGATGCTGCACACATGCACACTCTCCCCCACCATCTTCTTCCTCATTCTACCTTCCTCTCTTCCTTCTCTGGCTTCTTCTCCTCTCTTGGGATGATCCAGGGACCCACGGACCTGTGTAAGCTCACCCAGGGACCCACGGATCTTCCGTGGTGCATCACTAGCTGCCCGCCATTCTCTCCCTCGTTTCTCCTTCTTCTCTATCATCCTCTTTTCCTCTCGCTTAGAGAGGTCCAGAAAACCTCTGAACTCAACCCAGCAATGTAGGTCATGCCCGGCCTGATTTGGCCCAAGCTTAGCTCGGTTCGGTTCGGTTCAGGCTGCTATGCAGCCACTCTCTCTCTCTCTATACTTCTTCTTTCTCTCTTCTATTTCTCCTGTCATTTACGGCCATCAAGAACAGCTCTCACTCGTCCAAATCTCGCCCTGACCCGAGACGACTTAGTGCTGTTTGAACGGAGAAAGAGCTTAGCTCCAATGGCGAAAACCATTTTGATGCTTCTTCCTTCGATCTGCCTCTTGTAGATAGTCTGTATGGACCCTAGAAAGCTTGTAGACAAGCTTCATTGAAGTTTTGACGAGATGGGGTTGGTGGGTTCAAATGGATAGGAAAAACGGCTGATTCTCTCTCTCATTCTCTTTCTTTTATAAAAACCTAACTTTGTAGGGCTAGGATCACTCTAGGATGGACGGTCAGGATGGAGAATCCCTCCTCTCATGCGGATTGCCAACGTGGAGTGGAAACATTTTCCTTTTTTAGAAATGGTGTGTTTGTAGGGCTGGTTAGTGTCGAAGATTGTGTCCATGCATATGCATCCCAACGTGCTAGATGAGTGAGGTTATGGTCGAGCCCAAGCCCTGAACACAATGGACGGTTTGCATCTTCCGTCTGGGTAGTGTGGGTGGGCCACGGATAAAAAAAGGGACGTTTGTCAGAGAGAGAGAGAGAGAGTTTTCCTTTTTAAAGAGAGCTTGGGTCAGCCCTCTTTGACCGGGCGACCTGAACCAGTGCACAGCAAGTGCATGCACGTCGTGTGCACACGCACCAAAGGTGGGGCCCACGGAGGTGGTCTTGATAGATCCACTCCGTTCATTCCACTTGGTGGGCCCTATAAGAGACTTTAGCCAAATATCAGGTGGGACCAAAGCTCAGGTGGGCCATACAAATTCATTTACGTCCTTTAAGTGGTGGCTACATTGGTCCAATGGTCAGATCAACTTCAGCATGAGCATCAACGGTCAAAAGGTCCTAGTGGATCATTTATAAGATCCTTATAACATAATACTAACCATATACTGATATTAATATTAATTTTTATTACTATTACTACTCTTTATTATTATTATTATTATTACTATTTTCTAAGTTATTTACGGTGGTTGGCATCTTGATCAACGCCATTTATTTACTGTAGGGCTTGATAAGAGAGGTTAGATTATTTTAAATTTGTAAGTGAGCCATAATTTCTAAATACATAGGTTATTTTACGACCATGAAGAACTGACAGCCAGATAATTAGAAAATATGATCAGGGATGATTCATAGGGTTCTCGGCCTAGTTTATGTAAAAGTCATTAGAAAGTTTAGTAGTCAAGTGGCCTAATCGTAATGATCAAGTGTGTACATCTATGAGAGTTTTTAAAATTAGACGATGATAGATCTGTTGATCCAGACCTTAGGACATAGGATGGATGGTTTGATTGACTTACTCTGTGAACGACGACAACTCCTAATGTGTGGATTCGTTGGCTCATGTTTGCTCATGTTCTGAAGATATGATTGACTAATTTGAAAATCAATCAGATAGATGGCTTATTATATTGATGAATGTTGTACAAGACGGTTGAGATGAATAGATCGAGAATTACTGGGTGTTGATGTGTAAGGATAAATACATGTGTTTCCACACACGTGTAAACAGATTTAGACCTCCATGGTAACACCCGTATACTGAAAAGTACGGGGCGTTACAGTAAGTGCGCTATTTGTTTTCAATTTTGATTGTGATTCTCATAGAGTCTATATATATGGGTGTAATTGGGATTTGGGAATATAGAGAGCTTTTTAATTCATTCTAAGGTTTCAAGGGCATAACTTGGGGAGATTCGAGGCTTGTTCGAATTGGGTAATTTCTCTCTTGTAATTTTCTTTTTTCATAGTGCATTATTGTCACTTTGTGTCATGGCTTTTTTCCATAAGGGTTTTTCCATGTTAAATTCCGAGTGTTTGTGATTGGACTTGATTGTGTGATTGGATACTTTGCTTGATTCATCTCTGTGTGCTTTTGCGGTCCCCCAATAAGTGGTATTAGAGCTTAATGTTGGGACATAGTTTGAATATAAAAGCATAATATCAATAGCTTTTAATCTTAAGTTCGATGTTGAGAAATATTTCAGAAAAAATAATGTTGAATTGTGGAAGGTCAAGATAACTGGTCTCCTAGTTCTACAAGGATTGGATGATGCACTCATTGAGAAGTGGCCATAATTTATGACAGATGATGAACGAAATAAGATTTATAAGAAATCGAGAACCTCTATCCAATTTTGCCTAACGGATAAGGTCCTCTACAATCTCATGAGAGAAAAAACTACAACAAGTACATGTGCGATATTAGAGGACATCTACATAAAGAACTTCTTAAGAATCACCTGTACTTGAAGTTTCAGCTGTTCAATATGAAGATGGCAGAGAGATCCGATGTTGAGGCTTATATTAGTAACTTTAGTAAGTTAATTTATAAATTGTTGGATGTGGGAGAAATAATGAAACATGGGATCAGACATGCATCCTATTGAATTCTCTCCTGACTTCATATGAGTCATTTAAGGACTCGTTGTCCACCAGTAGATCAACCATTAACGTTGATATCATTATCCCAATCCTTCATGGAAAGGCTATGAGAAAGAAAAGTGGTGAGGTGGGCCCCTCTATTGATGCACTGGTTATGAAGGGACGAAATTCTAAATAAGATAATGTGTCTTCTCAATCGAGGTCCAAATCGAAGGGCAAGGGTAAAAGAAAGTTGAAGTGTTGGAACTGTGGGATGTCTGGGCACATGAAGAAGGATTGTCAGAATCATAAGGCAATCAAAGAGAATTAGAGGCTTCTTCCAATGAGGCCGACGTTGCCAAGTCTGATGCAGATATGAATGGTTATGATTTGTTGTTAGTGTCCATAGTCAGACACTTATATGATGATTGTAAGGATGAGTAGATTTTAGATATTGGGGCATCATATTACATGACTCTTTATCGGAGTTGGTTCATCAGTTACAGAGAGTTCGATGGTGGCCAGGTATTTATGGGCAATGATAATGCCTGTAATATGGTAGGTGTTGGATTGGTGTGCATCAAGATGTTGGATGGCATAAAACGCACCTTAACTGAGGTGAGACATGTTCCTGATATAAGAAAGAGCTTAATATCTCTTAGAGCATTCGAAGTACTTAGTTGTAAGTTCACCAGCTTTGATCGTATCCTTAAAGTTTCAATGAGAGCACTCATAGTCATGAAGACAAAAAAAAATTAAAAATCTTTATAGGTTGATCGGGAACACTTCATTGAGTGGAGCTGCACCGTTTACAATAGATTCCATATCTGTAGTTATGTGGCATGCACGCTTGTTGGGCCATATGAGCGAGTGAGATATGAAGGTACTTTCTGACCATTGTTTAATTATAGTCTTTAAAAGTATTGATTTTAATATATGCGAGCATTATATAAATGGTAAGCATTCCAGGTTATCTTTTAAGTCCGGTAAACATGTATGTAAGGGTATTCTTAATTATGTTCATTTTGATGTATGACGGACGTCACCTGTGGTTTTCGGTGGAGAGTCACCATGGTTCGTTAAGTTAATTGATGACTATTCAAGAAAAGTGTGGGTTTATTTTATAAAAAATAAATCCAATGCTTTCACTAACTTCAAGTAGTGGAATATGATAATAGAAAAATAGTTAGGGCGAAAAATTAATGTGACAGATAATGGTGGAGAATTCACTTTCGGGGAATTCAATATGTATTATAAGGATGAAGGGATCGTGAAGCACAACACAATGTGCTACACACTAGAGCAGAATGGTGTGTCTGAGCTGATGAATCGGATTCTCTTGGAGAGGGCCCGATGCATGATCAACAATACTAGGTTGGGTAAGGAATTGTGGACCAAGGTTGTTAACATGGCTTGTTATTTGGTAAATTTATCCCATTCAACAACAAGTAATTGTAAGATTCCAGAGAAAGTGTGGAGTGGTTAGTAAGTAGAATATTCAGGACTGTATGTATTTGGTTGTGATGCTTACTCTCATGTACTATCAGTTAAGAGAGATAAGCTAGACCAGAGGGTTAAAAAGTACATCTTCGTCAACTATGATGGTAGCATGAAGGGGTATAGGCTGTATAATTGAGTCACACAGAAAATTATCCTTAGTCATGACATCAAATTAGATGAAGGATCCTTGTTTTGTAAGGATGAATATAAGGAACTAGAAAAATTAGTTGTGGACGTTCAGTTAGACAGAGATGAGATATAGGCTTAGACAAAGATGCAGACACCTATGAGAAGAAGTATGTGAAACAGCTACCTGTGCGAAGGAATCCGCCGTGGGATCTCGGGTTACTGATGAGATACAAAGATGACTCTTATGTTACATATGCCCTTATTACAAATGAAGGGGATTTGTCTACTCTTCGGGAGTCTCTTGATGATCCGGATGCTAAAAAGTAAAAAGCAATGATGGATGGTGAGATGTATTCTTTATATAAGAATGAGACGTGGGAGCTGGTGAAGCTTCTCATTGTTTGAAAATTGATTGAGTGAAAGTAGATATTTAAGAAAAAACATAAGAAAGAAGGTGTTGACTTTACTGAGATATTCGCATTTGTGGTGAAGTAAATATTTATCATATTCGTGTTGACGTTGGTTGCTCAATACTATCTCGAGTTAGAACATATGGATGTAAAGACTTCTTTCCTGTATGAGAAATTAAATGAATAGATCTACATGAAGCAACCAGAATGTTACAAAATAAAAGGGGTAGAGCATAAGGTTTGCACGTCAAAGAGGTCGTTGTACGGCCTAAAATAATCTCCTAGGCAATGGTGTAAAAAGTTTGATTATTTCATGGTGAGTCAGAGGTTTACCAGAAGTGAGTATGATCATTGTTTCTAATACAAGACACTAAGTGATGAGAAATTCATTATCCTAGTTTTGTATGTTGATGACATGGTTATTGCCAGTCATAACATGTCTGAGATTGACTTACTGAAGACTCAATTATTAGGGACCTTTTAAATGAAAGATTTGGAGGCTGTAAGGAGGGCTCTCGGCATTGATATACACAGAGATATGAAAAGGAGCAGGCTTTAGTTATCTCAAAAAAGACTACCTTGAGAAGGTATTGATAAAGTATAGGATGGACAAGTCAAAGCTAGTCAACATTCCCCACGTAGCTCATTTGAAGGTTTTTTTTTTTTTTTTTTTTGAACTGTATCCTAAAATCAATAAAGAAAATCATGATATGTCTTGTATGCCTTATTCGATCGTGGTTGGCATGTTGATGTATGTCATGCTATGTACTAGATCAGAAATTTCATAACCAGTGAGTGTTGTTAGCAGATATATGTCTAACTCCGAAAAGCAACACTGGGAAGCATTGAAATGTCTACTTCAATATATTCGAGGTACGTAAGACTACGTCTTGACATTTAAGAAATCATTAGCTAAGTTATTAGGATATGCGAATTCTGATTATGCAGGCAGTGTGGACAGTAGAAGATCGACTTTTAGTTACTCGTTCGAGTTAGCAGGTGGAGCAATCAGTTGAATGTCGAAGCTTCGGTTTATGGTGGCTCTTTCCACAATCGAAGTTGAGTATATGATAGTGACAGAGGCATTCAAGGAAAATATTTAATTGAGGGGGATGATAAATCAATTGGGGCTTCAGCAGGAGGTTATACTGGTTAATTGTGTCAACAAAACTGCGATCAATTTGTCTATAAACTTTGTTTATCACTTATGTACTAAACATATTGATGTACATCATCATTTTATCGGACATGTACTCGAAGAATGAGGTGTGAATCTAAAGAATATTCACACCAGTATAAATTCGACAAACATGCTCACTAAGGTGGTTTGCACAGAGAAGTTCAAGTTCTGTGCAACTTCTCTGGACTTGGTGAAGACATGGATGAAAGACGAAGTATGCATGAGAAGCAATGGTAAAGCTATGATGCAAGGTGGAATTAGAGATGATGACAAGAAGCTATGAAGAATGAAGATTGAAGACATGGTGAAGATTGTTGTTAATGTCTTAAATCCACTCTTGTTCTCTCTCTCTCTCTCTCTCTCTCTCTCTCTCTCTCTCTCTCTCTCTCTCTCTCTCTCTCTCTCTCTCTCTCTCTCCAAGCCCTAAGTATGCTTATAATCATTCAAAACACCTCCTTAAATAGATAAGAGATCCACAACTTCACACTGACGTTGAAATTTTGTGAACTTTTACACTCACTGCCATTGTCGATTGATGTCTCTTTGATTGATTGAGTGTAATTGAAGGGTCTTCGATCAATTAAAATCCAATCCTCAATCAAACTAAAATTGTCCAAAATAGTATAGCAAGGTTTTTGAAAAATATGAAATTCGTTCGATCGATCGAACACTTACTTCGATCGAATCAAAGATAGCAAAAGGTGTCTAGAGAATTTAACCCAAAATCTCAAATTTTCTCAATCAAATTGAACTTTCATCAAGTCCAAGCAAAGGTTGCTCGATCGAATTGAAGACCTATCGATAGTAGGTTCAAAAAGTGTTGAAATTCTTCAGTTTGCTTCATTGCACTTTGATTTTCCATTTTTCCTACTTTGTTACTTGGTCCCATGGGTTATTCATCACTTCAAATACTCAAATTTAATACTTTATTCTCCAATTCTTCAAACTTCACTCCTGTTGACTTTATTTCATCACTTTAAACTCATATTTATCTTGGACTTTGAAATTCTCTTGCAGACGAAGATCAATCTAATTAGTTCATTTTATCGTTTAAATACAAGGGAAAATGATGTGATATAGGGGATAAGTATGCAATAGTTATTAGGTCTTATCCATTTGTTCGAAGGCTTCCCTCATGTAGTTGATTGTTGCCTATAGTCCTTATGCAATAGTTATTGTTGCAAATTTTCTCATCACGCCGCCCCAAACAGTGCATCAAACGTCGCCATTATCAAAGGATAATGTCTTGGTTAGTTGACATTGAGCCAAGGAAAAGCCTCGTTCTGATACCAATTGACGTAGGGAATGATATAATAAGGAAAATCACAGTCCACCTCAAATGTGCAAAAACCTTGAATCAACAAGAAAAAAAAAAAAGGAAATTCAAATTTTTTATTAATCAATAATAATGCTCAAATTTTCAATTGCATCATTATAAAGGAAAGTAAAACCCTAATTATGAGTCCTAATTCAACTAAATAGTAAAATTTACTAAAAATATAATTTTTTTTCTTTTTTTTACTAAAACAACGATTAGAATTGGAAGGAAGCATTTTCTCACAAAGCGTTGTACTAAAATTGCTCTGAATGGTTTGTTCCAATTAAAATTCATAATTCATGTCCGGTAATAATACTCTGTTACAAAAGTTGTGGCCGATTTACAGTTGGCACTTCCACCAATAATTTCTCCCTATCCGAGAAATGAATTTATTCAATTTGAATATGCCGGACTGGACCCAGTTCCGACAGAGTACGTCCACTTCCATTCGGACTTCTTTTGGTCCATCTGTACCAAGAATAGGATTGTGGCCCGCTACGTACGAGTAAGTTCATACGATCCAAGGAGGGGAGGGAATGCACATGATGGGCATGCCTAATGTCTCTGATCACATGGCATCTTCTGGAACTTTTGTAACCGATCCGTTTTCTTGGTGATACCCTCTCTTAAGTTATATACTGGGAGGCCGAATGTTATAGAAATCTTGCCATGTTTATTCGAGGGCCCTAATGTGTACAAGGCACGAGGCTTGTTGGGTCCCTATCGAAGATCTGGACTATTCATCAGGCAGGTAATACCATGAACATACCATCAACCAAAAATTACGTTGGTCCACTGATATTGTAGATCAAAAAGTACATAATAAAAGTGGGCTGCAATAACAGTTCAGATTAGACGTGCATGTGTGGCTCACTTGATGGGTGTTTGCTTTGATTTTGTATACCTTGTTTACTTAAGGTGCATCCTCTCTGATGAATGGCCTGGATCTCTGAGGGACGTGCTGTATCTGAACTGATCTGAAATTTGCTCCACATAAAGAACACAGGGCACATTTCATTATCTTCTCCCGGGCAGCGGGCGAATCTCAGCCTTCTACAGTTTTATCTTGGTTACAGTCAAAATCTGAACCCTTGTAAACAGTAGTTCTCCTTGCGTTATGTACGGTAAAGAAGAGATGGTAACGGATTGGCTACTCACTCTGCCACTAGCCACTAGTGGTTGGTGTTCTGTGGCCCCAACATGATGTATGTGTCTCATCCATGCCGTTCATCCATTTTTCCAGATAATTTTATGAATGAAACCAAAACTGAGGTAGACCAAAATATCAAGTGAGCCACACGGTTGATTGAACTCTCACCATTAACGGATTGGCTACTCATTGCTTGATCCAAAACTTCTGTAGCCCCAAGAAGTTTTGGATCAAGCTGATATTTGTTTTCTAGTTTCATCCAGGTCTGTATGACCTAATCTGCAGGTTGGATTTCAAATAAACATTACAGTGGGCCCTAGGAGGTTTTTAATGATAGACATTCAATCACTACTGTTTTCTCACAGTGTGGTTCACCTAAGATTTTGATTTGCCTCATTTATGGGATAAAATATTAAAATGATGCGTAAAAATGGATGGACAGTGTGGATAAAACACATAGATCATGGTGGGCCCACAGAGCACCGACCACTATCACTGTCCAGAAGAGATTACCTGTAACCACCCTTAAGTACCACACTCAAAAGTATTTTTAAGGGCATTTTAGTCATTTTAGAAAATAAAAAACTTCCCTGGCGCTAAAAAGAGAAGGAAAATTAGAGAAGCAATAGGCTTTTAGGAGTGGGCATGGATATGGATTTAACAATTCTAAATAATCTATAATTATAAATATAAAAATTTATGTATATTTATTAAATTCTCAGTTGAGTTGGGTCTAGTATCTAAAGTTGAACATTAAGTCAAATGGAGTTTTTGGGTTTTTAGACTTGGATCACTACAAGTTTTCATGAAATGTGATGCAACCAAATATGCCCTAGTTTATTTAATTTTTTGGCCCAATAATTTTTATTTTAGATTTATAAGTTGATATTGCAGAAATGGCTATGGAATTCTTTTGGGAGATTGCCAAGAATGCATGGAATCTCCAAGAGAATCTTGATGTTCTGAAAACCGAAATGCGAGAACTGAGCAGCTGGGAGACCAACGTAAAGAATGAACTGGACAAGGTGAAGGTACTGTATGGAAGAAGCCAAAAGAAGAGGTGAGTTTATGGCTAGGAAATGTGAAAAAGATTACAAGTGAAGTTGCTAAGATAGAAGAGGACTCTAGACAAGTAAGAAGATATTTCTTCAGCTTGCATTTAGCCTTGGGAAAGTTTGTCGTTGCGAAGATTGAAGAGGTGGTGAAGCTTAAGGAGAAAGGTCGATTTTCAAAAGGGTTAATTGCTGATATATTACCTGAAAGTGGAAGTATGCCAACCACGAAACTGGTGGGTAGAATGACAGCCGAAAGAATTTTGGAACACATTTGGGATTCATTGACAGATAACGAGGTCAGCATCATTGGTGTCTATGGCATGGGGGGGAGTGGGAAAGACGACAATCATGACCCACGTCTACAATAAAATACAGAGCTCTGGAATATTTGGCATTGCCATTTGGGTGACGGTGTCTCATGATTCTTATATCGAGAGACTGTAAAATGGTATTGCACTAGCAATAGGATTGAAACTTTCATATGAAGAGGATGAAATGAAAAGGTCGATGACATTATTTCACGCTTTTAAGGGTATGGAGAAGGCTTTGGAGGGTAAGAAGTTTGTTATCATCTTAGATGATATGTGGAAACCATTTTCATTGGAAAAGGTGGGGATTCCCGAGGGAAATGCATGTAAAATAGTACTAACTACTCGATCAAAAAATGTGTGTTGAGGTATGAAGTGCCAAAAAAAGTTTGAAGTAGAGGTTTTTTCAAGAGAAGAATCATGGGAATTGTTCAAAGAAAGGATTGGGGGTGAAGTAGTGCTTTGTCCAGAAGTAGAACCGATTGCGAAGCTTGTCATTGAAGAATGTGGTGGTTTGCCGCTTGGAATCATCACAGTAGCGAGTGCAATGAGAGAAAAATGCGACGTTAGTGAATGGAGAAATGCATTAGAGGAGTTGAAATGCTCGATGACGGATGGGATTGAAGGCATGGATGATCAAGTTTTTCCAATTTTGAAATTTAGTTATGATCGACTGAAATATGAGAGGATTCGATCTTGTTTCTTATACTGTGCTTTGTTTCCAGCGGACTGTATTCTCTGCAGACGAGCTGATAGCAAATTGGATAACAGAAGGGTTGATAGATGGTATGGGAG
The DNA here is from genome assembly GCA_037074715.1 of Magnolia kwangsiensis. NCBI lineage: Eukaryota > Viridiplantae > Streptophyta > Magnoliopsida > Magnoliales > Magnoliaceae > Magnolia > Magnolia kwangsiensis. Next base: position 150,871,451 of record CM073576.1, on the reverse strand, counting down.
ACGGGAAAGGAAGAAGACAAATGCAAGACAATATTGAATGGACTGATACATGTATGTTAGTACGGAAATTTAATCATCATATAGTAATGCATGATTTAATAAGAGATTTGGTCATTGGCATTACTAGGAAGAGCCCTCGGTTTGTGGTTAAGGCTGGGATTGGGATAAGGGGATCTATTGGCGCAGAAGAATTTACTGAAGATGCTGAAAAAATCTCATTAATGAGAAATGAAATTGAAATGCTTTCAGGCCAACCCAATTTCCCAAGACTCTCCATATTGTTTTTGCAAGATAACCCTCTCTCAGGCAACATTTCTGATGAATTCTTCAATCGCATGAACAGCCTAAGAGTTCTCGACCTCTCTCAGACTGGTATCGAGTATGTGCCAGTATCAGTTTCCAACTTGGAAAACCTGCATGCACTCTTATTAAAGAATTGGAGGAGGTTAAGGGAGATACCCTCCTTAGCAAAGCTCAAGCATCTAAGGTTTTTGAACATCTCTTACGCTGAGATTGAGTATATGCCAGCATCAGTTTCAGACTTGGAGAACCTGTCTGTATTAATATTAAATGATTGTGAGAGGTTAAGGGAGCTACCATCCTTAGCAAAGCTAAAGCATCTAAGGGTTTTGCACATACGTCTTCCTGGCATCAAAGAACTGCCACATGGGATGGAATGCTTGGTTAACCTCGAAGAGCTTTATGTTCATTCTAGAGAGTGGATTGATTTCGATCTTTATGTCAATTTTGGGCATTGGAAATGCTTAAAACGCTTCCATCTCAATTCAAAATCTGGTAATTTTAAGTTTGATGAATTTCAGATGCCTGTTCTTCGTTGTGATCTCACTGGGAAAGAGAGCTACTTTGTGCCTCCCGATAGTATTCTCGCATTGTTTATGGATGGATGTGAACTGTCAAGCTTACCCTGCCACTCTCGCTTGGATCGCTTACAAGAATGTAACATATCATGTTGTAGCATGGAGTGGTTGTTGCCAATAGGAGACAACAACACCCTAATGTCTTTACCGTCATTAAAGTCTTTGTTTCTAGAACAGCTTCCAAGTTTTAGGGGTCTGTGTGAGGGAGTCTTGCCCTCTGGCTCATTCGCATGCCTCAGAAACCTGATGGTCTATAGATGTCGGCTGTTGGAGAATCTCATGTCACTTGAATTGTTTCAGCATCTCCAATACCTCGAAAAAATCAGTATTGAAGGATTCAGTGAGATGATGGAGGTGATACATGAAGAAGAAGCTATGTTTGAAGAAGGTGACAACAATACCATCCTGCTCCCTAACCTGGAGGGATACATTTAGGGAAATTGAAAAGGCTTTGTAAGCGGGTAATCATTTGCCCATCCCTGATTGAAATTTTTATAGTAGGTTGTCATCAGTTGAAGAAGATCCCTCTTTCCTTGGGCAACTCAACATCCATTGTGAGAGGAGAGATCAAAGGATGCAAAGAGTGGTGGGATGTATTGGAGTGGGATGATCCCAACACCAAGACATGCCTCCAACATCTTTTTTCAAGAAGAACGTGGAATCAAAAGAAAAGCAGGAGAAGATCTACAACAGATTGCTTCAACGTCACGGCAACGATGATCTCCTCGTTAGTATAGACTTTGGCTTTGTATGTTAATTTATTTTATTTTATTTTTTTTCAAGTTTTCCTTCTTCTCTTGTTTTCTTTTCTTTTCATCTATTTGCTCCAAGGAGGGCTTGTGTTATGTTATGTTAGTGCGAATGGTTTATGTTCCCCTCTCGCTCATTTGTAATGTTCTTTTTCCTCCTGTTCATTTGGTGATGAGTATATGGATGTTATTATTGGAGTTCAAGAGAACGGCCAAACTTTATATCAAATCCATACCATCCAATTTATAGGCCGCTTCTTGAACGAATCATAGCATTTAAAAGTTATGGATGACGCTAATACTTTTGCGTTTTCAGTTCATTCCAGTAGGAATGATCTTATGAATGGTATGAATTGCGTTTAAACATCAAAGTAGACCCAGGGAGGTTTCAACGGTAGGTGTTTCCCTACCCACTTTTTTATTTTATTTTTATTTTTTTTACACGCACACACACCCCCACACACTCACGCTGGTGGAATTTCACCACCTATGGGTACTCGAACCCTTGACCGGGAGTCGGAACTCCTGAGAGTCTACCACCCGGGCAAGAGTAAGGACCCCTACCCACTTTTTCCTGTCATGCAGCCAACTTGATCAGTTTGGAACGATTTCATTTTTGGGTCGTGTGCTAACATGATCTAAGAAAATAGATGGCCAGAGTGGATTTCTCACAAACATCACGGTGGGCCCCACCTAACTTCCTATCACAAGAAGTTGCAGGCTAAAAAATAATACTCATGGGATGAAAACTCTCGTGCCTTTGTTGTCGAGAGGAATTCTATATAGCAATTTACAGATGTTATAAAAATTATGTCCTAGAGTAATTGTAGGAATTGACAAAATTATAAGAAAGACTAGCGTATAACTATTATTACAATCTTTGCATAAATGGAAAGGAGTGAATGAATAAAATTTCCTAGATCATGGAATGGAATCGAGCTTGCTATCAAATCTTGCTGTCATCTGTTTTAGAAGGTGTTTCCTTAATACGCCCCTGCAAGCTCATTGGGAAAGGCTGTACGTTGAGCTTGGACCGAAGATGGGAAAACCTTGTAGAGACTAATGCTTTTGTGAGACCATCGGCTAATTGGTCCTTGCTTGATATAAAGTGAACTTCCAATGACTGAACTCTATCACGAGCGAAGTGGTAGTCGATTTCCATGTGTTTTGTACATGCATGAAACACTGGGTTTGTTGTGAGATAGGTCGCCCTATCTTGTCACACCAGAGAATGGGGCGCTGAGAAAGAAAAATGCCGAGCTCACGTAGTAGAGATTGGAGCCAGATAGAATCAGCCGTGGCATGAGCAACTGCTCGGTACTTAGCTTCGGTTCTTGATCGAGCCATAGTCGGTTGCTTTTTAGAGCTCCATGAGATTAAATTGTCACAAAAAGATATGCAAAAATCAGAGGTTGATTTCCGATCATCGGGGCATCCGGCCTAGTCGACATCGGAATAAATTGAGAGCTGTGTAGACATGCTAGGCCGAATTATCAATCCAAAATTAATGAAAAACTTGAGGTAACGTAGTATCCTTTTCACCGCTGTCCAATGTTCATCATTGTATTTGTGCATAAATTAGCACACTTTATTTACGACGAAGGAGATATCGGGCTATGTCAAAGACAAGTACTGCAAGGCTCCAACTATGCTTCGGTAGGTAGAGGGATTAGAGTATGGAGTTCCCAAAATTAGTGATAGCTTCTGGGAAGAAGACAAGGGTGAAGAGGCAGGCTTGTAATCGAGCATTTTCGTGCGACTGAGAAGATTATATATGTACTGACTTTGAGATTAGAATAGCCCCTCTTTCACGTGATGAACTGCAACACCTAAAAAGAAACTTAGAACACCCAGGTCTTTGACAACAAATTCACTGGCGAGGGCGGAGATCAATTTAGATATAGCTTGCGAGGTGGAGCCAGTGATGATTATATCATCAACATATACCAGCACAAAAAGAGTAACCGAAGCTTGCCTAAATGTGAAGAGAGAAGTATCGGAGCTTGAGTTAACAAAGCTTAATGATTGAAGGTGCTCATGTAAGCGGTGGTACCAGGCCCGTGGGGCTTGTTTCAAGCCATAGAGTGCTTTGTGCGGTCGACATACATGATTAGGAAAATTGAGATGAACATATCCAAGAGGTTGATGCATATATACCTCCTCCGATAGATTCTTGTGAAGAAATGCGTTTTGTATGTCAATTTGATGAATTGGCCAGTGTTTGGAGACTGTAATGCTTAGAACAAGCCGGATGGTTGTGGGCTTGACCACTAGACTGGATGTGTCGTCGAAGTCAATTCCGAGCTGTTGGTGGTAGCCCTTTGCAACTAGCCATGCTTTATGGCGTTTGAGAGTGCCGTTGGCATTGAGTTTGGATTGAAAATCTACTTGGAGCCAAAAATGTTCATGTTCAGTTGTGATGGCAGTAGAGACCAGGTGTCATTCTTCATAAGAGCTGTGAATTCCTCATCCATTGCATTGCGCCACTCATTGTATTTGCTTGCTTCTGTATAATGCATGGGGGAGTCAGGAACACTACCTGCAACAAAGAAAGACTGCGAAAGTGGGTAGCAGACTGTTCCATTAGTGAAGGTCTTTAGTTTCACGATGTGGTTCTAGGACCGTGTGGTCATTTGATGGGAACACAGTACCGGAGGTTCTACAGCAGCGGCAAGCTTTATTGACGGTTGGGTGGTGGACATGTTTAAGGGAAGATTGTTAGGAAAAAGTCTTAAATCTGAAATTTTTGGGTCGTTAGACCGGTTGTGGGACAGCCACGACTGGTCATGAGAGGCGCTCGACTGGTCGTAGGTTCGAGTCTTGGCACGACTCAAAGTCCAGCGAGTTTTTACTGTTTTTCTCCTCGGTCTTCGACCAGTCGTAGGTAAGCTTCGATCAGTCGTAGAAGGGTTTCAACTAGTCGTAAGTGAGCCTCGACTAGTCGAAGGAGGCTAGGACCAGTCCTGAAATTTTCAGGACTAGTCGTAGGTTACGCAGTTTGTTCCGCGATTTTACGCGAAACTGCGGATTTGAGTCCTTTCGCAACCAGGATGCGAAAGGGAAGTTGTCTAAACTATAAATAGGTGTTCCTAGGATTTTTCTAGGGTATGAGAAAGCTTTCTAAAGGGGTCCTAGGGAAATTAAAGGGTGTAGAAATGGTGAAATTCGAGGTTGTTCGAATCGGGTAAGTCCCCTCTCTTTGTAATTTCTGTTTTCATAGTGGAGATTTGTCACTTTGTGCCATGGTTTTTTCCCGCAAGGGTTTTTCACGTTAAATTTGGATGTTCTCTGTGTTCTCTTGTGTGCTTGGTGCCATTGGATTGCTATCCTAGATCTAGATCTGTGTGATTCTGCAGGGCCAAATCCCCAACAAGTGGTATCAGAGTAAACATTGGGGCACAGATCTGAATCTGAGGGATTAGTAATAATGGCGAGTGTCAGGTATGAGTTTGAGATGTACTCAGGGAAAAATAATTTTGAGTTATGGAAGGTTAAGATGATTAGCCTGTTAACCAAGCAGGCGAAGATGGTGCTCTTGAGGAGCGAAAGTCTACTATAACTGATGCTGATTGGAATACTCTTGATAAGAAAGCTTTATCATCGATCCGTTTATGTCTCACGGATGAGGTTCTCTACAACGTCATGAGGGAGAAAACTGTGGCTGATTTGTGGGCGAAGTTAGAGGATGTCTATGCGAAGAAATTCTTGAAAAATCGCCTACACTTGAAGCAGCAGTGGTATAACTTCAAGATGGCAGAGGGTGGAGATCTGGAGGCTCACATCAGCAACTTTAATAAATTGGTTTGTAAATTACTAAATATGGAGGAAGTGATGAAAGATGAAGAATAAGCATGTATGTTGCTGAATTCTCTCCTGGCGTCCTATGAGGTATTTAAGGACACTATGTGTAGCATGAATAAAATCTTAAGTGTCGACACAGTTATCTCAGCCCTTCAAGGGAAGGCTATGAGATAACTAAACAGCGACATGGGGACGTCTTCTGATGCACTATTTACAGTGGGTATTCTGGACAAGGTACAAATTCTTCTGATTCTAGCTAGATCCAAATCCAGGGGCAAGAGAAAATGAAAAGTAAAGTGCTGGAATTGTGGGAAGAAAGGACATATGAAGAAGGATTGTGAAAATCCTAATTTAAAGAGGGAAGATTCTGAGGCTTCATGTAGGGAGGTCAATGTTGCCACGTCAGATAGATCGAGTGGATGTGATGGTAATGTTTTATCTGTGTTTTTGTTCAGACGGTCATACGATGATCTTAAGGACGAGTGGATGCTAGACACAGGGGCATCTTTTCACATGATTCCTCATCGGAGTTGGTTCACCAGTTACAGGGAGTGCGATGGTGGACAGGTATTTATGGATAATGACATTGCCTGTAATGTTGTGGTTGTTGGTTCTGTGCGCATCAAGATGTTTGATGGGGTGGAGCGTACCTTGACAGATGTGAGGCACGTTCCTGATTTGAAGCAGAATCTAATTTCTCTTGGTGTGCTTAAGGCAAAAGGATGCAAGTACACAGGTATTGATAGTGCTCTTAAAGTATCTAAGGGGGCACGGGTAATCATGAAAGCGTAACGACTTGGTAACTTGTACAAGTTGATCGTGAGCACTTCAAAAGGTGGAGCTACGGTGGATGTAGCGGATTTCACCTCTGCACGTGTGTGGCATGTTGGGTATGACCACATGAGCGGGTAGGGTAGGAAGGCTGAGACGCGCTGACAGGGATACAGAACAGGTGGAGCAGCCACCTGTGAGAAGAAACACACGGCATGATCGCGGGATATCAGCGAGGTACATGGACGACTCCAATATCGCAGGAGTATTTATCTTCTATTCAGATGGCTCTAGGTGAGCCTGGTGCTGAGAAGTGAAAGGTGACTATGGGTGATGTGATGGATTCATTGTACCAGACCGACATATGGGAGCGGGTGAAGCTTCCAGTGAGTCGGAAAGCGGTTGGATGTAGGTGGATCTTCAGGAGGATACAACATAGATACAGAGCGAGGTTGGTGGCGATGGGTTATGCTCAGGGAGAAGGGATTGACTTCTCAGAGATATTTGCGCTGATGGTATAGCAGGTGTCTATTAGATCAGTGATTGGCATTCGTTGGCCAATGTGATCTTGAGCTGGAAGGAAGGATGTGGAGTCTGCACTTCTGCAAGGGAAAGTGAAGAGCAGATCTACATGAAGCAACCAGGGCGGTTCGAAGTGAAAGGGGCTGAGAAAAGACTTTGCAGGAAGTCGTTGTTCGACCTGTCGCCTAGGCAGTGGTTTGATTCCTTCATGGTGGGTCAGGTATTGTATGTTGATGACGTGTGGATCGCCAATTGTGACATGTCTGAAATCAATGTACTAAAAACTCGGTCAATTGGAACATTGAGAATGAAGGATCGGGGGGTTGCAAAGATGGTTCTCGGCATTGAGACTGAAGGAGGAGTAGGCTTTGGTAATCACAGGAGGAATACTTTGTGTGTAGGTATTGATCCAAGATGTGATGGGCCAGGTAAAGCTGGAGAGCGTTCTCTACGTATCTCTCCTCAAGTTTTCCTCAGGATCTGTCCCAAAACAGATGAGGAAAAGTAAGATATCTCACGAGCCTTATTCGAATGCGCTGGGCAGTGTATGCCATGGTCTGGATTAGACTGGTTATTTCACAGGCTATCAGTGTTGTGAGTAAGTACCCCAACAAGCAATATTGGGTAGTGGTGAGATGGTAAAAAGACTACGTCTTTCCTTTTTTGAGAAGACAGGAGCAAAGGTGGTTGAGCATGTGGATCTTTATTTGTGAAACTTCTCTGGGCTTGGCAATATCGGAAAAGAAGGACGGAGTGTGCACAAGAAGCTATGATATGATACAGAAATAAGAAAAGAGGTCAAGGAGGTACACGGTTGAAGATTGAAGACTTGGTAGAGATTATTAGGAAAAAGTCTTAAATCTGAAATTTTTGGGTCGTTCGACCGGTCGTGGGACAGCCACGACTGGTCATGGGAGGCGCTCGAACGGTCGTAGGTTTGAGCCCTCGCACGACTCAAAGTCCAGCGAGTTTTTGCTATTTTTCTCCGCGGTCTTTGACCAGTCGTAGGTGAGATTCGACCAGTCGTAGAAGGGTTTTGTAACATCCCGAAAATCGGGGGTCGAGCGAAAACCCAACTCCCGAGTTTCAAAATGTTATTTATGCAACATAGATATGTATGATTGAATGTTGTCTGTGATAATGTATTAAACATGAGTGAGATTAAGCCAGAACAGCATATCATACTCCAGAGACAGTTAAATTAACCAGCGGAAGACTGTGATAGTATGTATAACATATATGAACTGTTGTATGTCTCCAGAGTGTGAACATGTTACCAGGTTAAACATATACATGTATACCTTAAAATAGAAAGAAAGAATATACATGAGTGCTCTAACAATATAAAATGACAAGTGTCAAGGTATCTAATCAACCTCCCTGTAATCCCGTCAATCAAATCACGCATAAAGGAGAGATCCTCCTCATCATCATCAAGACCAGCTCCGCTTCTCAAGCAGCGCCAACATCCGCAATCACAAAAGGGACTGGTGGGTGTCCGGGAACACCATCCCGTAATGTGGGAGTGAGTGATCAACTCAGTGAGATAAGAGAGCAGAGATTAGCATGTTATCAAATCAATCATGCGATAATAGTAAAGCAGTAATTCAAACAATCCTAATACTGTTGTTAATGCAATATGATATGACGTGATGTATGCCCTCACCGACGATCTCCCTCATACGGCACCATCTTCGTCCGCGGCATGCAATCGACCCTCAAGTGCTCCACATCTTCAAGGCACATGCAATGGTATGGTGATATGATTACCGAGTTATTATTAGTCCTTTTCATACAGCAATATTGGAAAACTAAGGTACTTCCCTTATATCAATCCCAACACAGATCCTGTCTAGGGTCGTCACTCCTAGTAATCTCATACGATGTATATTTTGTAGGTCGCTGCAAGGGCTGCCAGGGCTGTTGCTCGCACTCGTTGCACCGCTCCCCCATCACCTTATCAATACAGGCCTACTGTACTCTACTGCTACTGAAGGGTCGTCGCCTCCCGTAGACTCAGAATACGCCCGCGGTCACTACAAAGGGCTGCCAGGGCTGTTGCTCGCACTCGTTGCACCGCTCCCCCATCACCTTATCAATGTAGGCCGACAGCAAGAATATAGTGTCCCATACCACCATAATCTGCTCACGAGTCATAGGTGCTCACTGGTCACTACGGGGAGGTTTGTGGCCCCAGCGTAGGCCGACAGCTCGACCACGGTGTCCCATACCACTATGCCCGGCTCATGAGTCTTCGTGGATCAAGGTACCATGGTTAACAGGGTTTACAATGGTAAGTTCAGTACCCTAGGTTCAAGCAGTTATGACTCATGCAGGGTGAACATACAATGGCCAGTCGGGTTACTTGACGGGCTCGACTAGCACGATCGCATCTTAAGTCGAACGACATGAGGTGCGTAAAACACCTCGTGTGGCCTAACCACTGCCGCCAACTCCAAAACACGGCTCGCGTTCATCGAAGCGTCGTTCGTGGCAAAGATAAGCCAACTACGAATTTGATTCAGTTGCCGACTGCCTGGACTAGGCATAGTCCCAAATGATCATGAATCCACATCAGCAGTCGTGTAAGAGTAATGGAAATGAAATACAACCATGTGAGCATGTCAACACATGTTATAACGTACAACTTAAGTAAATCATTCAACGCAAGCCTTTCATACATAAAATGAAATTATGCATATCGCCAACATGTAGAAAATCATTTCCATCGGCATATTAATTGAGAATTCAATCTCAAACTAAATCATAATGAAATCATCAAGCACATGTTATAACCTACCAATTAAGTGAATCATCAAGCACATGCATTTCATACATATAATGAAATCGTGCATATGGCTAACATGTAGGAAACCATTTACACCAGCATGTTAATTGAGAAATCAATCTCAAATTAATTCATAACACCATTTAATTCAATACATACTAATACAAACATTTATAAAAACACTTACACTACACACTTAAGTCTACATATAGTATGTCGACCCGAAGTGCGCATTTAGACGAATCTCTTCGCCAAACTGATTATGCACGTATTCATAACTTTCTAATGCGACAACAAACCATGTCAATCACATCAGCAAAATATGAATGAAATCAGCACTTCCTACAAATGACTAAAATGTCCTAAATCTCATATTCTCCGTTAGTTTACGAAACAGGAAACGGACAGCATGTTGTACATGTCAAACGGCGTTGCCGTAAAGAATCTACTATTAAACGACATTGAAAGCGTTGAAAACAATCAATCAAAGCGTCTAATATCCGCACCTTTTTCTCCTAGAAGCGTATCAATTCGAACGGAGCGTATAGGCTTCGTCTACGGCGAATAGGGAACCTAATACACAAGATCCATAAGCTACTTCGCTATGGAAACAAAGGAACCTCAAATCAGCAATTATTTAGGGTATTTTCTTACCTAGAATCGCGGTGTAATCGCCGAAAAAGCGATAGAGGTGCGTTGCTTAAGCACGTGCAACACGTAGTACAAGTAGCAGGAAGAACTCTCCCACTCTCTCTCACAATCTCTCACCTTTTCTCTCACACAAGCTAGGGTTTCTAGCAAATTCGGATGTGTGAGAGAAGTGAGGGTTTCAACCCCTTTTATAGCCTAAAATATGCCCAAAACATGCCCAAAATAGGCTTGGGAACAATGTTTACTTGGTGCCTAACCAAATCGGGGCTGTTTCGGTCCAAAAGAGCATTTCTGGAGGTCCCCTGGCCAAAAGCGGTCAGAATTAAGCTCATGCATACTGGATCTAGCACGCATCAAGTTTTCAGACCGGTAGGGTTCCCAGATCGCACGTGACGGTCCAATTTCAGTTCAACGGTCATCGCACCTAGATCAGGTCTACAAATCTCGTGATATGAAATAGAAATTTTTCCTGATCCGAGGATATAATTTGGCTGAATTCTGACGGTCAGAACGCTCAATACTGATGCGTCAAGTTGTGTGCCAGATTTGAATTTCAAAATTACAACTCTACCCTATTCTCACTCTCTTCACTCCAGGCTCAATGAAATAGCCTGTGATTATCGGTTTGACTTGATTTTCTAAATGATTGTCAAGTCCAGCTAGGCGGTCCTAACGGTCTAAGATAGGAGGTATCAGACTTTGCGCGGTCTAGATCCAATATAAAGTTTTAAAGAGGTCCCGAGAACAAACCGGTTTAGAGTTTGATCCGAGGCTTTAGAGCATTATATCACCCTTGGTTCCACTCGCTTTGGGCCTTGTAGAACGTATTTAGAGTGATCAGGGACCATTTTTCAGCTATTCTAACGTTGCACTAGCTAACTTAGTCATATTTTCTAAAGGAATTAATTCTAAGTAGTTTCTTTGGCTATGGAAATGGGTATCTAAGCAATTTTTCAGGTGTTTTAATTGACCCACTGCCTAAGGACGTCAAATCTCAGATTGGCCAAAATCCAGGGTATTACAATCTACCCCCCTTAAAACACAATGTCGTCCCCGACATTGGGAAGGGCAAGGAGTACCTAGAGTGACTTTAGTATTGACATTCTAAGGAAGGTTCAAATCCTATTTACTAACCTAACCGTACATATAACCTAAATCAAATGTTTCGATCTTGGGCCAGTGGGGAAGAGCCTAACCACGCTTCCGCTGTGCCACTCTGATCGAACGGTAGCGTTGACTAACCTATCTGGATTGGACTAAATTCGTTCTACCCCCCTTAAAACTTGGTTCTACTTAAGGTTCAAGAATCTATGCATCGCTCCGTATATCCGAACGAGGCGCAACTTAGGGGCTATCCTTAACCTAAAATGGAACCAACCTTTCTCTACATGGTTTTCCTTGCTAATGATGCGTTCTATGGCATTGGTACCTATTATCATAGAGATGAGCCTAATCTCTATTGTGGTTAAGTTCAGGGGCAGGTATGAGTTGGTGGAAAGATGTCGAATCCTCTACTGGCTTTAAGTCCTTAACATTTACCAAGGGCAAAGCAATAACTTGTGGTTGTAGGTGGTCGGGCCAACACGGGATAATAGTTACGTAATAGGTCTGAGCCGGATACACAAACCTTCTGCCCCGCGATGACAGAAAAGTTGTCATATCAGTCCTCAATCCTAGTCGATGCCGATCTTCTGCTTGATCAGAGCATTGGATTCATTAGTAACCACTAGGATTAAGAAGTCGATTCAAACCACGAATACTTCGCTAATAAATGCATTTCCTTTATTCCGCGTTCCCGAATGTAATAAGCCCTTGGGAAAGGCAATTCTAAGGGGCGTGCTAGTACATTCTAAGTTCATTCTGAGGGATTTATAAATCTTCCCTAAGAGTGAATGGTTCCTTCCTATGGGCAACAACAGAAGTCTACAAGTAATAAGGGGATCTGTCGAAGGAATAAGGTTCTACTTCAACCAAATCTAACCTACAATTCCTTAGCATATACAGGCTTTACACTTCTTAAGGTAATTAGTAGGCTAGTCTGTAACTAAGTAGCTATAATCTAAGGCCTAAGTTTATACGTTAAATGGTTCCATACCATTTCTACTACAGGGAGTTGTTCTATCGCTTAGGGTTAAGATTGTCTAAATGGAATTGGATTTCTTATGTCGTCAGACCCTTCAAATCTAGGAGTGCTAATACTAGATCCAAAACGCCTAGGGCCTATGTGACCGGTAGCGCTTAGTTGTATTAAATGGAACCGCATTCCTAGTCTCATGGCAGGATTGGAAGTGGCATGCTTGGTAGGAGGGTGGGGTGGGATAAAAATTAATTTGTAGGCTGAACCCCGGGAGTTACGATACTCCCAATCTAGGGACAATACCTGACAAAAAACGAACGGCATGCATTCCATTCAACAAATTTCGGCTACATTAAGCCCAAACCACAACACAAATACATTTTCTACCGGTGACATCACTAGACCCAATAACAACAAAACATAGAAATTTCAAAATGGTAATCAAACATTTACAAGGCAACGTCACAGATGCCTGATTCCACCAAAGGACTCTACCATGGTCTCAATTAACCTTCTTGATTGCTATCTAGTTCAGTACTGTCAGTTGCCCATTAGAGCTCTATCGGCCAGGTATTTTCAATACTTCTCAAACGGAGAAAGTTGAGAAATGGGATCTGAGGTTAGCACGATTCTAAGACCCAAAAAGAGGGTAAAGGCTCAAATAAAAGGGACATGAGAGAGAGGACGATGGAAAGGGAGGAAAAGGCTGAAACAGCCTTAATAATAGCCATGGAAAGAGGAGGAAATGCGAAGAAATCGTTGCCCAAATGGATAGAACGAAATCTAGGCATTGCAGAGGGATGCTTCAAGCTCCCCTAGGATGTATTTTCAGAAAGAAATGGAAATGAAAAAGGGGAATGGAGCACCTCACGATTTTAGCTCGATTAGGGGGTTGTAAGGGCTCCAAACGATGAGATTTGCAAGATGGAAGGCTGCAAACTTCCATAGAGTGATGGAGGGTGGTCGTTTTTAGCCAAGGATGGATTTGGGAGTGATTTGGGATCACGATTTTTGGGATAGGGCAACTGAAAATGAAAATGGGGCTAGGGGAGGGGCTGTTTGTGAAGGAAGTAGGGTATACAGGGGGTTTCAAGGTGCGAACCACATATGGGGGAGGTGCCCTAGCAGTATTAGGGCGTGCGCCCAAAAATCAGATCAAGTGGGCCCCACCGGACGGCGATGCATCGCCGGCCATCTTGCACGGTGGCCGGTGGGACCACATGGGTTGGGTCCCCCCTGGTCTAGGGACCCCAAATATGTACGGTTCCCACTTTGGTTCATTCTATATTGCCCTATGGAGGCCAAAACATGCATTCGGGGCTTTCCGGGGTCAATCTGTAATCCCGAATACAAAACCCTATCATGCAGCATATGATTTTAGAGTAGAAGGAGCTAGTACATCCATCTAGCTCATTAGTTGCTAAAGAAAGTAAAGTTAGAATGTCCTTATGGGCATTTTTCATGAAATTTTACTATTCACTGTAAAAATTGGTGAAAGTATTATTTTGTGTTATTTTTACATTAAGTTTGATGCCTAACATGAAATGGATAAGAAAGAAATGAAGATTGGAGTGGTGAGAGGAAGAATTTTGAAGATTTTTGGTGAAACGGGATTTTTTAAGCCCTGGCGATTGAATACAGGAGTCGTGGTCATCCCACGGCCCAAGGATTCACTTTTACGGGTTTAAAATCATTCAACGAACGTCTCAACCCAACTTCCTACGACCTAGGAGCTATTCGGGTTGCTTCACGCGACCCGAGATGCGTTGCAGACTCGATCGTGCGATCGATTCGAATAGACTTCGCCTATTGGCGAATCTGCGATCCTGAAAATGTTTCTAGACCTTTCTCGCACCCACCTAAGTCAAAGGAAGCGACAGCGTACGTCGCGTGACCATAACCCAGGCCCGGTTTAATCCAAATCATGCTCTGATACCATCTGTAATATCCCAAAAATCGGGGGTCGAGCGAAAACCCAACTCCCGAGTTTCAAAATGTTATTTATGCAACATAGATATGTATGATTAAATGTTGTCTGTGATAATGTATTAAACATGAGTGAGATTAAGCCAGAACAGCATATCATACTCCAGAGACAGTTAAATTAACCAGCGGAAGACTGTGATAGTATGTATAACATATATGAACTGTTGTATGTCTCCAGAGTGTGAACATGTTACCAGGTTAAACATATACATGTATACCTTAAAATAGAAAGAAAGAATATACATGAGTGCTCTAACAATATAAAATGACAAGTGTCAAGGTATCTAATCAACCTCACTATAATCCCGTCAATCAAATCACGCATAAAGGAGAGATCCTCCTCATCATCATCAAGACCAGCTCCGCTTCTCAAGCAGCCCCAACATCTGCAATCACAAAAGGGACTGGTGGGTGTCCGGGAACACCATCCCGTAACGTGGGAGTGAGTGATCAACTCAGTGGGATAAGAGAGCAGAGATTAGCATGTTATCAAATCAATCATGCGATAATAGTAAAGCAGTAATTCAAACAATCCTAATACTGTTGTTAATGCAATATGATATGACGTGATGTATGCCCTCACCGACGATCTCCCTCATACGACACCATCTTCGTCCGCGGCATGCAATCGACCCTCAAGTGCTCCACATCTTCCAGGCACATGCAATGGTATGGTGATATGATTACCGAGTTATTATTAGTCCATTTCATACAGTAATATTGGAAAACTAAGGTACTTCCCTTATATCAATCCCAACACAGATCCTGTCTAGAGTCGTCACTCCTAGTAATCTCATACGATGTATATTTTGTAGGTCGCTGCAAGGGCTGCCAGGGCTGTTGCTCGCACTCGTTGCACCGCTCCCCCATCACCTTATCAATACAGGCCTACTGTACTCTACTGCTACTGAAGGGTCGTCGCCTCTCGTAGACTCAGAATACGCCCGCGGTCACTACAAAGGGCTGCCAGGGCTGTTGCTCGCACTCGTTGCACCTCTCCCCCATCACCTTATCAATGTAGGCCGACAGCAAGAATATAGTGTCCCATACCACCATAATCTGCTCACGAGTCATAGGTGCTCACTGGTCACTACGGGGAGGTTTGTGGCCCCAGCGTAGGCCGACAACTCGACCACGGTGTCCCATACCACCATGCCCGGCTCATGAGTCTTCGTGGATCAAGGTACCATGGTTAACAGGGTTTACAATGGTAAGTTCAGTACCCTAGGTTCAAGCAGTTATGACTCATGCAGGGTGAACATACAATGGCCAGTCGAGTTACTTGACGGGCTCGACTAGCACGATCGCATCTTAAGTCGAACGACATGAGGTGCGTAAAACACCTCGTGTGGCCTAACCACTGCCGCCAACTCCAAAACACGGCTCGCGTTCATTGACGCGTCGTTCATGGCAAAGATAAGCCAACTACGAATTTGATTCAGTTGTCGACTGCCTGGACTAGGCATAGTCCCAAACGATCATGAATCCACATCAGCAGTCGTGTAAGAGTAATGGAAATGAAATACAACAATGTGAGCATGTCAACACATGTTATAACGTACAACTTAAGTAAATCATTCAACGCAAGCCTTTCATACATAAAATGAAATTATGCATATCGCCAACATGTAGGAAATCATTTCCATCGGCATATTAATTGAGAATTCAATCTCAAACTAAATCATAATGAAATCATCAAGCACATGTTATAACCTACCAATTAAGTGAATCATCAAGCACATGCATTTCATACATATAATGAAATCGTGCATATGGCTAACATGTAGGAAACCATTTACACCAGCATGTTAATTGAGAAATCAATCTCAAATTAATTCATAACACCATTTAATTCAATACGTACTAATACAAACATTTATACAAACACTTACACTACACACTTAAGTCTACATATAGTATGTCGACCCGAAGTGCGCATTTAGGCGAATCTCTGCGCCAAACTGATTATGCACGTATTCATAACTTTCTAATGCAACAACAAATCATGTCAATCACATCAGCAAAATATGAATGAAATCAGCACTTCCTACAAATGACTAAAATGCCCTAAATCTCATATTCTCCGTCGGTTTACGAAACAGGAAACGGACAGCATGTTGTACATGTCAAACGGCGTTGCCGTAAAGAATCTACTATTAAACGACATTGAAAGCGTTGAAAACAGTTAATCAAAGCGTCTAATATTCGCACCTTTTTCTCCTAGAATCGTATCAATTTGAACGGAGCGTATAGGCTTCGTCTACGGCGAATAGGGAACCTAATACACAAGATCCATAAGCTACTTCGCTATGGAAACAAAGGAACCTCAAATCAGCAATTATTTAGGATATTTGCTTACCTAGAATCGCGGTGTAATCGCCGAAAAAGCGATAGAGGTGCGTTGCTTAAGCACGTGCAACACGTAGTACAAGTAGCAGGAAGAACTCTCCCACTCTCTCTCACAATCTCTCACCTTTTCTCACACACAAGCTAGGGTTTCTAGCAAATTCGGATGTGTGAGAGAAGTGAGGGTTTCAACCCCTTTTATAGCCTAAAACATGCCCAAAATAGGCTTGGGAACAATGTTTACTTGGTGCCTAACCAAATCGAGGCTGTTTCGGTCCAAAAGAGCATTTCTGGTTGTCCCCTGGCCAGAAGCGGTCGGACTTAAGCTCATGCATACTGGATCTAGCACGCATCAAGTTTTCAGACCGGTAGGATTCCCAGATCGCACGTGGCGGTCCAATTTCAGTTCAACGGTCATCGCACCTAGATCAGGTCTACAAATCTCGTGATATGAAATAGAAATTTTTCCTGATCCGAGGGTATAATTTGGCTGAATTCTGACGGTCAGAACGCTCAATACTGATGCGTCAAGTTGTGTGCCGGATTTGAATTTCAAAATTACAACTCTACCCTATTCTCACTCTCTTCACTCCAGGCTCAATGAAATAGCCTGTAATTATCGGTTTGACTTGATTTTCTAAATGATTGTCAAGTCCAGCTAGGCGGTCCTAACGGTCTAAGATAGGAGGTATCAGACTTTCGACGCGCGGTCTAGATCCAATACAAAGTTTCAAAGAGGTCCCGAGAACAAACCGGTTTAGAGTTTGATCCGAGGCTTTAGAGCATTATAGCACCCTTGGTTCCATTCGCTTTGGGCCTTGTAGAACGTATTTAAAGTGATCAGGGACCATTTCCCAGCTATTCTAACGTTGCGCTAGCTAACTTAGTCACATTTTCTAAAGGAATTAATTCTAAGTGGTTTCTTTAGCTATGGAAATGGGTATCTAAGCAATTTTTCAGGTGTTTTAATTGACCCACTGCCTAAGGACGTCAAATCCCAGATTGGCCAAAATCTAGGGTGTTACAGGTTTCGACTAGTCGTAGGTGAGCCTCGACTACTCGAAGGAGGCTAGGACTAGTCCTGAAATTTTTAGGACTAGTCGTAAGTTACGCAGTTTGTTCCGCGATTTTGTATGAAACCGCGGATTTGAGTCATTTTGCAACCGGGTTGCGAAAGGAAAGTTGCCTAAACTATAAATAGGTGTTCTTAGGATTTTTTTTAGGGTATGGAAAAGCTTTCTAAAGGGGTCCTAGGGAAATTAAAGGGTGTAGAAAGGGTGAGATTCGAGGTTGTTCGAATCGGGTAAGTCCTCTCTCTTTATAATTTCTGTTTTCATAGTGGAGATCTATCGCTTTGTGCCGTGATTTTTTCCCACAAGAGTTTTCCACGTTAAATTTGGGTGTTCTCTATGTTCTCTTATGTACTTGGTGCCATTGGATTGCTATCCTAGATCTAGATCTGTGTGATTCCGCAGGGCCAAATCCCCAACAAAGAGCAGGGGAAGGTGGTGACAAACCAGAAATGGGGGAGTCATTTGAGGTGGGAGACGACATGTGATTGGATGGATTGGAATGGGCTGACGTAGTTGCATTAAGATGTGAGGCAATAGGGTACATGCCGTTGGCATAAGGGGATGACTCACGGAAGGATGAGTGGGTGTCGTTGATGTTGAGGGGAAAAAGTAGAGTTGGGCTGTATACAGGTTGGATGGGAGTGGGTTTGTGTGATGTGCTGGCAAAAAACAAAGGCCATGGGATCGAGCTTGGAAAAAAAAAAAAGAAACAAAGGTCACAGTTTTGCTCTGATACCTTAAAAAATAACACTTACAGGATGGAAACTCTCGTGCCTTTGCTGTTGAGAGGAATTCTATATATGTAACAATTTACAGATGTTATAAAAATTATGTCCTAGAGTAATTGTAGGAATTGGCAAAATTAAAGGAAAGATTAGCGTATAGCTATAATTACAATCTTTACATAAATGGAAAGGAGTGAATGAATAAAATTCCTCATATCATTGAATGGAATCGAGCTTGTTATCATCTGTTTTGAAAGGTGTTTCCTTAATACAGGCAATCCACGTCCAGTTGCACCTAGGCTGCTCATAAATTGGACATGGGGCAGATGTGGGCCCCACCAAATGATCACACGTTGTCCATAGGTTGATCTCACACCACAGAGAGATCAGATACTCCAAAAAATAAATCCCTCTAATTTGATGGAGTGATGGCCCACCAACAAAATCAATGGCTTAGAATCTACCTATGTTTGCGTTTTGTATGAGACTGTTTTTCTATCTTTTCTCCAACCATTGATTAATTAATGGCTTTGATGAAAGATGCATGCTATGGTGGCCACACACAAAAATTAAATCAATGGTTGGCATCCTATCCTCATTTTTTAAGGTGGTTGCAGGTCTAGCTGAATTTTGGCTCAGGAGGATAGAATCTGACTGTTTGCCACACAACCTTGAGTGTTTTATGCATTTTAAAACAGGTGTTGCAGGGGCTCCGGTCTAACCTCCATTTTTAAAGCTTGTCGTCATTTTATTTTTATCTTTCCATACATAACCGAATGATAGAATGGATTCAAACCCAAATAGATTGGAGAGGTAGAGAAAAAGACCAGTGAAACCCAGCAATGGGTCCACAAGCCCTACAGCCAACATATTCATCATCATAGCCATGGGCCACAGATCCACGCATCATTTTTGTGTGGCACAAAAGAAAGAACTTAAATTATAATATCAAACACGACTGTAAATGATCAACATCTCTAATTTATGGTGCATTTGGATGTACCAACAATTTTAAATTATCATCCATTTCCAGCATGCATTCGAGGTAAGAAAATGGTAAGATTTTTGAGATTTATCTTTTTTATTTTTTTATTTTTTTATTTTTTTAGAGATTCAAGAAACTACTGTGAGAATTTAAGGTTTTAATCAATTAAGAAAAATAATAATCTTTCTCCTTATTTCTTCATACTCTTCCTTTACGCCAAAATGAACTTGAAATAAATGACTTAATCAGTTGTGCTTAAATAAAAGTAAATGAAATGCATTTGAAATCTAAATTTTCCATTTATAGGGGAGTAACATAGAGGAATTGGAATGCATTGAAAATTTTCAACAGCAACGTATCATCTTTAATGTCCTAAATTAGTGTGGGGAAGAAGCCCAATGCATTGTGATGAGCCCATTTAATATACAAAATCACTGGAATGTATGCATTGTAATAAGCTCATTTAGCAAAAATGAGATGGGCACAAATGTAAGGATCACGAACAAGCAATTTATCAATATTTATTAACAACCCATTTAGATGGTCAACCTTTGGACCATTTGGATCATTCAATTGTATCATCAATGTGCCATATGTATGGCGGGTGTATTTCCAGTGCCGCTTTTGTTTACTCCTGTGACTTTCAAGAAGCCCACAAGTCATTTCACTCCTTTACTTTCAAAGTTTTCATTTGAGAGATGATTTCATCTACAGGATTATTTGATCAAGATTCTTTTATTCTTTTTTCCTTCTAATGACCACTTAGCGGTCTACCTAGTAGATGGCTTCCAACTTATTAAGTGAATGCTAAATCCAACCCTTCCCAATATGTTGCCCCACCATAAGAATCATCTGTGCAAAAATCAGCCACATCTACCCATCAGGTGGGCCATATGATGCATGATTGCTAGATATAAGGTGGTCCACTTGATGTGCAGATGGGTCTTATTTTGTCGTGTAAGAAAAGAGAAATTGACAACTGTAAATGCCACCGTAAACATTGGATTCCATTTCCTCTGAGAAAGTTTTGATTCTCCAGCAGAGTGTGATGGTTCGTACACATGAACTTATAATTATTACGCCTGGACCGGCCAAGCTTTGGGACTGATGTAGAGCGGGTCGCGGACAATTTCATGGCCAAGATGGATCAGAAAAGGCACGGTCGACAACAGAAGTGATCCGGACCATTGGACCTTAGATTGGGCGTATCTCACAATCTGAAATGAGTTATCTAACGAAAAATATATGAATTTGGGGTAGAACGAGCTACTTTAGCCAACCAACCCGCTACGCCGGGTTGCACAGCTCGAATTTGCGAGAAACCTCCTGATCGACGATCGTTTCCTCGTTTTAATTTTGTTTTTACTATAAATAGTAAGTTTTAGTTTGAGTATAACTTTTCATCCGTTGGGCTTTAGGAGTTTTGTCCAACATGAAAAGTGTTTAGGATAATTAGGAGAACGGTTTGGTGAAGCCAAATAGGACACTTACTATTTTTGGCCGAAAACCTTGCACACTAGTAGACATCACCATCGTCTATAAATAGTATGTTTACTATTTATAGTAAGTTGCGAATTCTAGGAGTTTTAGTTGTAGTTTGAGTCTGATTTCTTTCTTATTGCTTGGTTCTCTTATTTAAAGGGTTGTGAACTCGATTTTAGGATTTCATTAATCAATTTCGAATTTATTAGAAATTATTCTTATTTTCTACTTCCTTTCCTCGTGGATTCGAGAAGTCTCTGTGAGGAGTCCAGAGAAGTTCCGTAGATTCGAAATATTTATCATCTTGAGGAAGACGGTACTCGACCTCACGTCCTTCCCTGCATCAGGGACCCACTGTATATGGGCCATCCAACAAAATTTACCTCTGACTAATAAACAGAAGAAGCTGATTGGTAGGCATCTAATGAACGGTTAAAATTTAACATGGTCAAAGCATCTAATCATCGTCTAGATCATCTAATCGATTTGATTTTGGGGTAACGACCTACCTATGGTGGGTCTCATGCATGCCAAAGTCACCGTTTCTAGGTGCACGTGTATAGACTATCAAAGTCAGCCAGAGCATCAAGGAATTCCCCAAGGCAAATGCATGTGAAGTTCTGAACTGAATTGTGACTCGAAAAGGGCGTCGGATCTTGGACGCGGTTTGCCGGTGACGTGTAGTGCCACTGTTCGAGTGGCTAGTTGTCAGTGCTCTGTGGCCCCACCATGATGCATGTGTTTTACTTAAGCCGTTCGATAACTTTTCTAAGTTATTTTAGAGCTTGATACCAAAAATGAAGGAGATCTAAATTTCAGGTGAACCAAAAACAATAGTGATTCGTCCACCATTAGATACCTTTTATGGCCCAATGTAATTTTTATTTGACATCTAACTTGTTGATTGGGTCATCCAGACATGGACGATGTGAAAAGGCAAATATCAGTCTGATCTAAAACTTTTGTAGCCTCGAAGAAGTTTTTAATGATAGGTTTAGCTTGTTAGTACACACTTATGTCAGTACACACTCCATGTCGGCCACCCCCGCGAGAGATCGATGCCAAGACCTTAAGTGTTGAAACAAGGTATTGCCACTCAGTCTGTGAGTTTAGCTATTGATATGGTGTACCCTAGGATTTACTTAATTTTTGGGCTCAAATAATAAAGTAATCTAAAAATAATAATAATAATAATGAATGGATGAAACAAGTACTTCATGGTGTGACACACAAAACACCGCAATAGCCATTGGCTAGGAAACGGATTGGCTGGTGTACCTTACAAGCCCTATTTATGTCAGAAAGTCCAATGAGTTTGATCATGAAGTATGTGTTATATCGAAGCCGTTCATCCATTTAATAAGCTTGTCTTAAGGCTTGACACTAAAAATAATACAGATCTAATTAATGAGTAGACCACACTGTAAAAATTAGTGAGAAATTGAATGTCTACCATTGAAACTCTTTTTGAGGTCACAAAAGTTTTAGATCAATGTGAAATTTGTTTTTCCTCTTTATTCAAGTTGTTGTGACCTCATGAACGGATTGGATAAAAAATCAACATTTTGGTGGGCCCTATAAATTGTTTAACAGTGAAAATAATTATCTCATCTACTATTTGTAGTGTGGTCCAGATAATCTTTGAATAATCTTTGAACATATTTTATTTCTTTTGGATAATGCTTCAAAATGATCTCTAAAAATATATATAAACGTGTAAATATAACAAATATATCACTGTGTGGCCAACGTAGCTTTGATCTCCTTTGAACCGTTCGTACAACACTGAGCTCGAGGAGCGTCGTTGTTCGTATTCGAATAATACGTACGTATAGCAGCTATATAGCTGTTGTGTGGTACATTGGCCAATCCACCTCCCATTGGCTAGTGGCGTTATCCGTAGCCAATCCGTGTCGAGATCTCCAACGGAAAGCTGATTCGGTCAATTACCGGTTCCGTTAGTCGGTGAAAATTGGGCCAAAGTTGATACATATGTTGTATATCCACTCGGTACATCTGTTTTTCATATCATTCTAAGATAATTATAAAAAAACTGAAGTATAGAAAACTCTTAGACGGATCACATCACAGGAAAACATTTAGGAGTGAACACCCTCACTTGAATTTAGGGGCATATATAAATTGCAAAACAGCCTAGTTTTAGGGCAGAGCTGATCGTTTGGTGCTAGGTCCTTTTAAGCGAAGAATCTGATGGACGCATTAGATTCCATGAACACATCACTGGGCCCCACATCTGGCCGCTACAATAAAACGCACAGTGGTCCACTCCGACTAACAATAGAAGTCAACGACAAGTCATTCCATAGGGAGCAGTTTAGGTGAGATCCCGGCCTCACCCAAGACGGTACAGCCCTTACTATAGGGCCCACCTTTATGTATCTATTCTATATCCACTCCATCCATCCCTTTTATCACATTAGTTTAGATCATGATCCTAAAAATGAAGCAGATCCTATTATCAGTTGAACCATACTCCACAAAACGGTGATAATTAAATAATCTACCATTAAAAATTCTTAGAGCTCTCCTGAAAGTTTAATTAGTGTTTATTTTCCATCCAATAAGTTGATAAGGTTACATAAACCTGGATTAAGGGATGAAACAAATATCAGCTTGATCCAAAACCTTTGTGGTCCATTAATGAGCAAAAATTCTGTTTCCTATGGTATGGTCCTCCGGAGAACTGGATCTTCTTAAATTTTAAGATCATAGACTAAAATGATAATTAAAACAGTATGGACGGCGTGGATATAAAATATATATATCAAGGTGAGCCCCAAGGTAAGGGCCGCACCGTCTTGGGTGAAGCCGGGGTCTCACCTAATCGGCTCCCCACCCCAAGATTGAAAGCAGAGTCACTTGCTCAGTTGCTCTGTTCCCAGCTGGAAATTTCAGGACACGCTCGTTCCACGAATAAAAGCCATTATCATCAACAATCGCTCCAGCTAATTTTCACTATCAGTGTTCTTTTTTGTAAGTTCTAACCCCTTTTCTTTTATTTGATTTCTTCATTCTGTATCTTTTTTTCTTTTTAATGCTCGTTTGGCTGCACCAAATATCATAAAATTTGATGAATTTTGCACTGAATCAGACTGGTTTATCATGAAATATCATGATATTTGGTGCAACAAACGCACTCTTGAGTATTGAGTTTTGTCTGATATGTCCGTGCATCTCTGTTCAACAGAAACTGAGTTACTTCTGAAAGCCTTGAAGGAGAGACTTCAAATGGGTATTCTTCCTTTCTTCCTCTTCTTTTTATTTTTATTTTTTTTATTTTTTTTAAGCAGATATGATTTGATTTTGAATAGTAATCCATCTTTGATGTTTTGATGGGAAGCTAACAAGTGTTGGATACTATGATGGGTAGCATCCTGAAATTCAAACAGATCCAACCATCAGATGGGCCACACCACTGAGAACAATGCAAAATCACCAAATCCTATAGGGTTCTCGCCACACCTGATGCTTGGATTGACATGATTTTAGGGTGTCCCGTCATCATGGTGGGCCGCAGCTTTGGGATGGCTTGGATGCTGTACACATACCATGTGGATCCCATCACTTGATCCCTGAGTGCTTTTGGACGGCTGTACAAAATCTCTACGGTGGGGCTCACCTAATGATTGAACTCACTTGTATGTATGTATGTATGTGTGTATGTATGTGTGTGAACATCATTTTAGGGCACAGATTTTGGATGGGTCAGATGTCATGCATGTACCATGTGGCCCCACAACAGCCCCGGCAGTAGCGTTACCCTGCGGATGTTCCATTGCAGTGGGACAGTTAAAATTTTCAATCGATTGATCTGGACTGTCCATTAGGCTGCAGCCAAGATCATTGGATCCACCTATGTGATCATGTTGCCCATGATTTTAATAACCACATCTGTTAGGCAATCCAAACCATCTTATATCCACGTGTTGGAAATGGCTAAAAAAAAATAATAATAAGGCTGAATATTTCATCATTGATCAGTCATATTTGTTGGGGATTTTGACATGCGGAATCACACAGATCTAGATCTAGGATAGTGATCCAATGACACCAAGCACACACAAGAGAATACATATTTAACGTGAAAAACTCTTGCTGGAAAAAACCACGGCACAAAGCGATAGATCTCCACTATGAAAATAAAAATTACAAAAAGAGAGGACTTACCCAATTCGAATAACCTCGAATCTCACCCTCACTACACTCTTTAGAAACCCTAAAATCATTTTAGGAACCCTTGAAACTCCTTTAGAAAGCCTTAGAATCAATCTCAATCCCGCATTCACCCTTTTATATAAGTTTAGAAAGAAGTAGAATCAAAATAGGAAACAAAAATTGCAAAATCTGCGTTTTCGCAAAAAATCTGCGTAACATTGTCGATGACATCGAAGGTCCATCGATGTCATCGAGAACGGACTAAAACCGTCCAACGACCAAGGGTGAAAATTTTCGTGAATTATTGATGGCATCGAGCAACCTTTAATGTCATCGACGACTGTCATCGATGTCATCGACACCCTGTCGATATCATCGACAGACCAACAGACGGATTTAAGACATCTGTTCATAACAATCTCCACCATGTCTTCAATCTTCATCCGTGTAGCTTCCTGTCCCCTTCTTTTATCTCTGCTTCATATCATAGCTTCTCTTGTACACTCTGTCTTCCTTTTACGTCATCGCCAAGCCTAAAGAAGTTGCACAGAACTTGAACTTCTTTGTAAAAACAATCTAGGTGAGCATGTCTGCCGGATCAAAATCCACATGCCTAACCATCTTTGCTCCTGTCTTCCCAAAAAAAAAAGATGTAGTCTTCTTACCATCTCACCGCTACCCAATATTGCTTGCCGGGGTACTTGCTCACAACATTGATAGCCTGTGAAATAACCGGTCTAATCCAGACCATGACATACACTGTCAACCGCATTCGAATAAGGCTAATGAGATATTCTGCTTTTTCTCATCTATTTTGGGACATGTCCTGAGAAAAACTTGAGGACAGACGCATAAGGAACGCTCTCCAGCTTTACCTGGCCCATCACATCCTTGATCAATACCTACACATAAGGTATTCCTCCTGTGATTACCAAAGCCTACTCCTCCTTTAGTCTCAATGCCAAGAACCATCTTTGCAGCCCCTCAATCCTCCATCCATGAAGGAATCAAACCACTGCCTAGGCGACAGGTCGAACCACGACCTCTTGTAAAGTCTTTTCTAAGTCCGTTCTACTTGCTTCATGTAGATCTGCTCTTCACATTCCTTTACAGAAGTGCAGACTCCACATCCATCATTCCAGCTCAAGATCGCATTGGCCAACCAGTGCTAATCACAGATCTAATAGACACCTGTTATACCATCGGCGTGAATATCTCTAAGAAGTCAATCATTTCTCTCTGAGTATAACCCTTCGCTACCAACCTCGCCTTCTATATATGTTGTATCCTTCTGAAGATCCACCTGCATCCAACCGCTCTCCAACCCACTAGAAGCTCCACCTGCTCTCATATGTCGGTCTGGTATAACGAATCTATCACATCGCTCATAATCACCTTTCACTTCTCAGCACCAGCCTTACCTAAAGTCATCTGAATAGAAGATGAATCCCTTGCAATATTGGAGTTGTCCATGTACCTCGCCGATTTCCTGCGATCATACAGTGTGATTCTTCTCACAGGTGACTGCTCCACTTGCTCTGTATCCTTGTCCGCACGTCTCAGCCTTCCTGTCTTGCTCGCTCATGTGGCCATGCCCAACATGCCACACACGTGCAGAGGTGGAATCCGCTACATCCATTGCAGTTCCGACTTTTGAAGTGCTCCCGATCAACATGTACATGTTACCGAGTCGTTGCGCTTTCATGATTACCCGTGCCCCCTTAGATACTTTAAGAGCACCATTAATACCTGTGTACTTGCATCCTTTTACTTCAAACATACCAAGAGAAATCAAATTCTGCTTCAAATCAGGAACGTGCCTCACATCTGTCAAGGAACGCTCCACTCGATCAAATATCCTGATACGCACCGAACCAACAGCCACAACATTACAAGTAATGTCATTGCCCATAAATACCTATCTACCATCGCACTCCCGGTAACTGGTGAACCAACTCCGATGAGGAGTCATGTGAAAAGAAACCCCCATGTCTAGTATCCACTTGTCCTTACGATCATCATATGGTCGTCTGAGCGAAGACAGATAAAACATCACAATCATATCCATCTAACATGGCAGCATTGACCTCCCTGCATGAAGCCGCAGAATCTTCCCTCTTCGATTTAGGATTTTCACAATCCTTCTTCACATGTCCTTCCTTCCCACAGTTTCAACGCTTTACCTTTCCTTTGCCCTTACCCTTGGATTTAGATGTAGAACCTGAAGAACCTGTACTTTGTTTAGAATTCCTACCCACTATAAACAGTGCATCAGAAGATATCCTCATGTTGCTGTTTAGCTGTCTCATAACCATCTCTTGAAGGCCTGAGATAACGGTGTCGACACTCAGGGTTTTATTCATGCTGCACATAGTGTCCTTGAATGACTCATACGATGTCGAAAGAGAATTCAGCAACATACATGCTTGTTCATCTTTCATTACTTCTTCCAATCTAGCAATTTGCAAACTAATTTATTAAAGTTGCTGATGTGAGTCTCCAGATCTCCACCCTCTGTCATCTTGAAGTTATACCACAGTTGCTTCAAGTGCAGGCGATTTTCAGAGAATTTTTTCGCATAGACATCCTCCAGCTTCGCCCATAACTTAGTCGCTGTTTTTTTTCCTCATAACGTTGTAGAGAACCTCATCCGTGAGATATAGACGGATCGATAATAAAGCCTTCTTATCAAAAGCATTCCACTCGTCATCAGTCATAGCAGACTTCCGCTCCTCAAGAGCACCATCTTCGCCTTACTTGATTAAGGAACTCATCATCTTGATTTTTCATAACTCAAAATTATTTTTCTCTGAGTACTTCTCAATCTCATACTCGGTGCTCACCATTATTACTAATTTCTCAGATTCAGATCCGTGCCCCAACGATAGCTCTGATACCACTTGTTAGGGATCTTGACCTGCGGAATCACATAGATCTAGATCTAGGATAGCAATCCAATGACACCAAGTACACACAAGAGAACACATATTTAACATGGAAAACCCTTGCGGGAAAAAATCACGGCACAAAGCGACAGATCTCTACTATGAAAATGAAAATTACAAAGAGAGAGGACTTACCCGATTTGAACAACCTCAAATCTCACCCTTACTACACCCTTAGGAACCCTAAAATCCTTTTAGGAACCCTTGGAACTCCTTTAGAAAGCCTTAGAATCAATCTCAATCCCGCATATACCCCTTTATATAAGTTTAAAAAGAAGTATAATCGGAATAAGAAACAAAAATTGCAAAATCTGCGTAACATTGTCGATGACATCGAAGGTCCATCGATGTCATCGAGAACGGACCAAAACTGTTCAGTGACCAGGGGTGAAAATTTCCGTGAATTATCGATGACATCGACAACTGCCATCGATGTCATTGACACACTGTCAATATCATCGACAGACCAACAGACAGATTTAAGACATTTTTCCATAACAATATTAAGTTGACCTATTGGACCGTCCTAATTCGGAGCACTATAACTTATATTACTTATAGTGCTCTAAGATCATTTGGTGCATTTATCAATAAATTCTACTCCTAAAACTAATAAAACTAGCTGATTCAATTCTAAAGTTTATCAAGTTGACCAGCTTCATAAAATTTCTATTTAGGTCTCAGTGCTTCATGATCTAGTAATGATTACTACTGGTTTATTTGGGTTTATATTTTATTATTTGCCTCTCTAATCATTCAATCAAGATTTTTATACTTAAGGGCCTTTTTAGATTAACAATTACTCCAATAAATGCATGTAAAAGTGTCATTATTATGAAATAGAGCCGTTTGCTAAAAATAAATTTTTATATGTAAACCACTGTCAAATTTTGCTAATACCATAGCAAACAAATTTGGCGAAATCCTCAAAATCCTCCTCAGCGCTTCAGGGGTCATTCGACTAGCTCGAGGAAGTACTACTGCGTACAATACAAAGACAGATAATCTCCAACTGTGCGCACTTATCCCCCTCTAGTACTCCCTCCATCTTCTCCATACACTTTCTTCTCCCTCGTTGATGTCCATGTAACCCAAGACTGTCGTCTATACTCCACACCTCTTCATCCATATACTCAAACATCTCCATCTACGACAAGTCTCTTCATCTACACTAGCCTCTCCGTCTCTCCCATCAGAGGCTTCCTCTCCCCCCCTAAGCATTATGCTACAACATCTTTCATACGAGGGCTGCTATATATATAAGTCCTACATGCATGTCTACTGCAAGATAAATATGTGAGTGGTTTATGTACTTCATAGACTTGGCATGTAACATATGGCTGAAGATATGTTAACATCTGAAGCAGTACTTAATTCTTCTTGTAATGGACAAACATTCTAAATCTAGAAGCCCATCCATTTATAATGGCCAAAATGTGAGATGTTTTTGCATGGATGACAAAAAACCACCAAAGAAGTTGCTACATTTTTACTCTTTATGTGCAATTTACATTTGAATTATTCACATACACTCTAATCAATGCATTTGTAGGTGATAATTGGCTGGTAATTCACATTATGCCATCCTGCAGTGAATTAACACCATTATTGCACAATGATTACATGTTTGGAAACATCATGATATTTTCTCATCCAAACTCATGTTTGGGATCAAATTGTACTAAGGAAAGCATGTGTTTGATAGACAATGGAATTGTAATCAATAGGCCACATTTCACAATTGATGTTGGTCACTTATACACATGCAATTTGAATGTTATGTGTAAATGGTACATATAGATGGACAGCATGGATAAAACACATGCATCAATGTGGGGCCCACAGATGTAGTGGATTTCAAAATGCCCCAGACATCCTGTAGTATTTACTATTGGCTCTTGATGATACAATACCAAGATTAATCCAATTCTTTCCATTGTTTCTAAAATTTACACAGACCAAATGCAATTCCATACCACGTAATGGCACCAGGCACCAAACAGGCCCACTCATCCAAAAATCCTAGAGTAGATCAAAACTTGGATGATTAAAGTAGGCTGGAAGAAAGTCTAGATTAGTCGTGAATGTGTGTGGCTTATTTTATGGGTGTGCTACTATGTCTATGTAGATTAGTCGTGCTATTTTGATTTTTTAAACCCAGTATAGGTGCATCCTCTCTGATGAATGGCTCAGATCTCTGACGGATGTGCTGTTTCCGCACTGATCTGAAACTTGTTAGACAAAAATGTCATAGAGCACGTTTCTTTGTTTTCTCTGAGGCAGTTGGCCAAATCTCAACCTTCCACTGTTTTCTCTGTGTTATGAATGGTAGATGAGATTTCCTAATTACCCATGCAACAGTAGTTCTCCTTGCGTTATGAGTGGTAAAGAGGTGATTACCTAATTACCCATTGAAAGTATTTTTAAGTGCATTCCAGTCTTTTCATGAAAAAAAAAAAGCTTAGCTGGAAAATTAGAGAAGCAGTGAGCTTTAGGGCTCGATTGGGAGCTTGTAAATGGAATTGGAGTTAAATGAATTGATAGTGAATAGCTTACTTAGTTGTGTTGATGGGAGTAAATGAAAAGCTAGCATTGAGTAGGTATGGACAAAGATTTAATCATTTTAAATATTCTTTATAATTATAAATATAAAGAATTATATTATAAATATAAAGAATTATAATTAGTAAATTCCCAATGGAGCTAGATCGAGTCTACAATGAGTATTGGGTTTAGTTGAGTTTTTGGAAAGTGGTGCAACCAATCATGCCCCAACTTATTTAATTTTTTGGCTCAATAATTTTTAACTATAGATTTATATGTTGCTATTGCAGATGCAGCTATAGAATTCTTCTGGGAGACTGCCAAGACTGCTGCCCCATATGCATGGGCTCAATACAACTACTCTAGAAACCTCCAAGAGAATCTTCATGTACTGAAAAACGAAATGCAGGAGTTGAGTAGCCGAGAGTCCGACGTAAAGAATGAACTGAAAACGGCGGAGGTAGTATGTGGTAAGAAGCGAAAAGCAGAGGTGTGTTTATGGTTGGAAAATGTGGAAAAGATTACAAGAGAAGTTACTAAGATAGAAAGTGATTCTAAACAAGCAAGGAGATATTTCATCCGTTCTCATTTAGCACTGGGAAAGCGCGTCGTAAAGAAAATTGAAGAGGTGGTGAAGCTTAAGGAGAAAGGTCAATTTTCAGAAGGGTTACTTGCTGATCTATTACCTGAAAATGGAAGCATGCCAGCTACAAAACTCGTGGGTAGAACAACAGCGGAAAGAAATATTTTGGAACAGATTTGGGAGTACTTGATAAATCAAGACGTCAGAACTATTGGTGTCTATGGTTTGGAGGGAGTTGGCAAAACAACCATCATGACCCACATCTACAATAAAATAGAGAGCTCTAGAATATTTGGCACTGCCATTTGGGTGACAGTGTCTGATGATTCTAATATTGAAAGACTGCAGAATGGTATTGCACAAGCAATAGGATTGGAGCTTTCCAACAAAGAGGATGAAATGAGAAGGTCAATGACATTGTTCCAGGCTTTGATGCGTAGGGAAAAGTTCGTTATCATCTTTGATGGTGTGTGGAAATCATTTCCATTGGAAAAGATAGGGATTCCCGAAGGCAATGCGTATAAAATAGTATTGACTACTCGATCGAAAAATGTATGCCGAGCCATGGAGTGTCAAGAAAAGATTGAAGTGAAGGTTCTTTCGAAAGAAGAAGCATGGGAATTATTCAAGGAAAGGGTTGGGGCTGATCTAATGCTTTCTCCGGAAATAGAACCCATTGCAAAGCTTGTTAGTGAAGAATGCAGTGGTTTGCCACGTAGAATCATCACAGTGGCAAGTGAAATGAGAGAAAAGGATGACGTTAGAGAATGGAGAAATGCATTAGAAGGGTTAAAATGCTCAATGAGGGAGATGGAAGGCATGGATGATAAATGACATTAGGATGGATGTTGTTAATTGTAATCTAATTGGGAAAGAGCGCTTCTTTGTTCTTCTAGATTATATTCTCGTCTTGGTTATGGGTGGCTGCGAGCTGTCAACAGCACCATAACTTCTTTTAACCTCAATGCAAGCACCGTTTCTAAACGAGCTTCAAAGTATTAGGGGTCTGTGTGAAGGAGGGAATCAAAAGAAAAGCAGAACAAGAGCTAGAACAGTTTTTTTTTTTTAAGAACAAGTTAGTTTGACATGACAGCAGCAAGAAACGAATGATTCCGTTAAACTTCCATTTGGAGACGTTGATCATTTACAATTGTGTGGTGGAAGTTGGAGATGTTGATCATTTACAATCGTGTGGTGTGTGTGTAGGAATGCTCACCCATACACCTTATGTGAGCACGTGTCATAGGCACAGAATCTGAATGGTCCACGTGATGCAAAACCCCTGAAACCTCACTAGCCCAATTTTCAGCCCGATACAAAATTCTGGTGGGCCATGGAAAAAGGAAATAATTTCCTCCCTTTATTTGCATTGCTCTTTACTATGGCCCACTAGAGTCTTGGAATAGGCTGAAAATTGGGCACATAGAGTTTCAGATGGTGCCACATCACATGGACCATTCAGATTCTATACCCATGACACGTGTGCAAAGGTGCGCATGGGTGCTCACTTAAAAAAGTGTGCGGGTGAGCATTCCTCTCTCTCTCTCTCTCTCTCTCTCTCTCTCTCTCTCTCTCTCTCTCTATATATATATATATATATATATATATAATGATTTTTTTTTCCAAAGGTTTACCAAATAGGCATTCCTTCCCGCACTAGTACTTGAAATTCAGCACACGATGGATCCATTACTTAAATTAATTTCAGACTTTTTTTTTTTTTTTTTTTTTTAATTATTGAGTTGATCAAAGGCAACCTTACCTTCTCATCATGCTACATGGCATAGCATTCTGCCATAAGCTCTACGCAGCCCAATGTGATGCATGTGTTATATCCACTCTATGTATCCATTTCTCTAGCTCATTTTAGGGCATGAGTCCAAACATATGGTAAATCTAAAGCTTAAGTAGACCCTGTTATAGTAAACACGGGAAATTGAAATTTCTATGTTGAAAACTTCATGGGGATGACAGAAGTTTTGGATCAAGCTGATGTTTCTGTTTTCCCTCCATCCATCTAGGCTGGAGTCAACTTATGAACAGGTTAGATGGCATATATATAAATAGCAGGTGGGGATCCTTGCTCTTGCTCGGGTGTAGACTCTCAGGAGTTTCAACACCCGGTCAAGGGTTCGAGTGTCCATAGGTTGTGAAATCCCACTAAGGCGTGAGTGTGTGTGCATGTGTTTGAAAAAAAATAAAATTTGCCGGTGGGGGCTGCGAAGGTTTCAACAGTTCTTACAGTTTCCTGTCGTCTGGTCCACTAGAGTTTTGGATCTGCCTCGTGTCATTTTGGCAAAACGGGGACGTGCGGAGTGGATATGGACATGAAATTCGGTCGTTTCATTGCATTTTTTGCAAAATGGTCTACTTTGAGGTAGAGTCTACTAAACGAAATGTTGTTAGTTGGCGATTCTGCAAGCTACAATTTGGATTACTCCTGTTTAAGCTACCTTGCTTTTCCCTTTTTCGCACAGGTTCTTGTAGAAATTCAGAAAAGCTTGCACGTGGGACCTACCGTGGTGTTTGTATAGAAGACAACTGCTCAACTGTCCTCTGAGGGTCCCATCATAGAATTTGTACACCCACCGAATCCCCGAATCAAGCGGATGCATGCATCACGTGGGCAGCTGACAAGGCGGGCAATTCCTTGAATTTGGTATTAATCGGTTTAGCTGTTTAGCTCAGCACCAGGGACACCAGCATTCAATGAAAATTGAATAGAGTACGACTCTAGCACACCTGTAGCATCCTAATCACACATGTATAAATAAATACATCCCTTTGTTAACATACGTGTCTCATGTTTGATCGAATTGCACAAACATTACCATCTGAATTTAGAGGGTTTTGATTGTTTTCTATGGTGGGACCCACCTGATGATTGATCAGATAGATCTGATTGTTGGGTATTGCATCATCATGGTTGATCTCACTTAATCAACAGGTTGGATTGCATACAATATATCCCAACCTTTCATTTAGTGGCCTGTAAAGGAACCGTTAAGAAGATATAAAGGAATCATCCACGTTCAACTCAGAAAAGGCTCAAGATTTGTGGCAATAACCTTCTCTAATCAGGGAGATATTGGTGCATGGTCCATCAATGATGTGCCCAACATTTGGATTATATACCGTTTATATTGTTGCCTCATTTCCACGTGGATATGCAGAGGTACTCCAGCCAGTAGTATGTACAACTGTTGTTGCTGGGAACCCGCGGAAGCCTACAGAGATGAATCAAGCAAGGCACATGTAATCGCACAACCATGTTCAAACAAGACCATCCAAATTTTACATGAAAAACCTTTGCAGGGAGAAATCATGACCTAAAGCGACCAGCAATGCACTATGAAGCTTTGGAGAGAGAAATGCTGCTTCTTTCGACAACTCCCCGCCCGTTGTCTATAAGGTGATAGCTGCGATCCAACACGATTTCTTGGATAGGGCCTTTCTTTCCTTCTCCGCGCACCATGAATCGCATGCTAGCCTCTGCTCTGAAGGACCTGGGCGTGGATGGGTATTCTTTGTAGTGTAAAAAACTTCAAGTGGTCAAGTGGTCGAGGCCAAAAGGAGTGGATCAAATTAAATGTTGATGGGTCGTCACTTGGAAACCAGGACCCTCGGGCGGAGGTGGCATTGGTAGGGACTGCAAAGGTGATTTTCTTTTTGTCTTCTATTCCGGCTATGGTTTGGGTCCAACATTAGAGTAGAAATTAGAGCCATCTGGGAAGGCCTTTCCTTGTGTGCCAACTTGGGTTTTCAGAATATGGAAATGGTCAGCGACTCCCTCTCTGTTGTCTCATTTCTTTCCGAGATCTCGAGTGCTTCTTGGTCCATGTCATATCGAAAGACCAAGATCCAAGCGCTCAAGGGTGTGTTTGAATTGTTCATTTCCCACACTCCTAGAGAGGTGAATGCAGTTAATGATATCCTCGCAAAGCTCGGTAGTTCTTTCCAATCCCATTTTGTTTTCAACTCTCTCGTGGATCTCCCCTACATCCCTAAAGGCCTTCTGTTTTTGGAAAGGGTGGGATTGGGTGACCTGAGAGTGAGATAAATTTTTTGTCCTTGTTTTCCTTTTATGATAGGTGGCCCCATGTCTATTTTTTTTGCTATCGGGCCTGCTCAAATGTTTCCCCTATAAAGAATTTTCTCTGATAAATGAAATTACTATTACTGGAAAAAAAAATGTAGAAATTACAAGGGATAGAGTATTACTGATTTTAACAACCTCGAATCTCATTCCTCAAACCTAGCTATGCCATTGAAACTTTAAGAGCGAATTAGAAAGTCCTAATACACCTCTCTCTTACCCTAATCTCGATTACATCTGGTATATTATAACACCTCAAAAATCGGCACCCGAGTACATAAACTCTAATCCCGAGTTTTTGGGTGTTAACCAAATAAAATGCACGTGTGACCTCGTTCATATTCACGCTCATTTTACACACGAGCGATCAGAGTAGTGCAATTCAAATTAGTGGACCTAAAGCGAGGTAGAGATAACAAAAATTAATAAATATGAGGCTAACAATAAAAAAAAATACAATTAAAATATGGTGTCCATCCAAATGAAGATTATACAAGACACAATATGCATACCCAAAATGATTAAAGTGCAAGTTTTCGATTTGGTGCAATCCTCTAAAACACAATGTCGATGGTGCAAGCCACTCTAAGCCTATCTATCTGAAATCTCGATAGTACCTGCATCAATAATATCGCCTGATTGGTGTTTTAAAACACCGTCTCAGAAGAGTGAGTGATCAACTCAGTGGTTCCATTAACATTAATTTATACAAGCTATCAAATCCACATACACAATTAATGAAAAACAAACTAAGCATATAGTTCCTAGACACTCTTGTTAATGCACATGCATGGTATTATGATATGATGTATGCTCTCATCATCCAACACTCACTCAAGAGACACCATTTATACATTCGCTTATGACCAACACTCCATCAATGCGACCTCGACTATCGAGTCACCAACCTATGTTAATGCAATGCCATGAATATTCATGTTAGCCGAGTATTTAATTAAGTTTGTTCATTAAGCAAGATTAGGGATGCTGAAATACCTTCATTTAATCAATAGCCTTATCCAAATAACTTGGCTTAGGGCGGCTATAACGGCTCTGAGCCTGTGATCCATGATCTAAATTTTGTTATCATCCATTTGTCTCACAAATCAATAATTCTAAAGATAAGGTATGATACCCAAAGGTATGAGGATCAACTCGGTATGGGTCGTCACCCAAACACCGAGTATGATTACTCAGTTGCAAGGTGCGGGCTTGTCACATAACCAAATCACCACAAGGGCTCGTCACCAAATTACATTCATGCCCGGATCATTCGAATGGTATTCTAGCAAGAACCATTGGCCGAGTAATTTGACAGGGGTCGTTCGAACAAGGACCTGTCACCTCTTGTGCTCGCTGGTCACTACAGGGAGGCTCATCACCCTAGCGTAGGCCGACAGCACGGACACAATGTCCCATTCCACCATGCCCAACTCCCAAGACTGGGTTGCTCACTGGTCATTACGGGGAGGCTCATCACCCAAGGGTAGGCAGACAACTCGTACACGGTGTCCCATTTCACCATGCCCGGATCATGAGTCTTAGTGGAATTGTATAACTAACGGTTATTAGTAGGCCTCTCAAAAGTATGTGGAGATTCAGATTTAGGCAGACGTGACCATACATGGTGAACATACATGGTCGGCCAACTAGTAGACTAATTCATCTGACTTAAGCGAACTACGGCGCAATCGACATTGGGTGCAGGCATCTTTTATAGTCCAACTATTGTTGGTTGTCCATCTTCAGCCCAAATCAGTCAGATTAACCCAGGGATGCCCTTGTGAATTTTTCTGATTTGCTGGCTAACCTAATTACCAATAGATTAATATTTTACAGCATACCACAATCAATTCTATTCAGGAATAGGCAACTAACTAAACAGTATTTCAGGATATTCTAGCTAATATGGGCAAACAAATTAGCATGCAAGTACATTATTCAATCATCGCATAATTTACCACAATCAGCTAATTAACCGCATATATCAGGAAAAAATATGGAATATGTGGGCATGAAATTTTAGTGTATCCGGTCTATTCTAGCATGCAATCAATAATCGGTAACCATAAACAAAAAATTCACTTCGTAGAGGATAATAAGCCTAAGGAATAGTCATTAGTTATCATGCAATTCACAATTTTCACTACACAATCATTATTTGTGACATAGGTTTGATAATTGGCAACCTAGAGGTAATGGTTCGCATCTACGAGTAGCCCATCGATTTTTGCGTCACCCCTAGGGTTAGGGTCCGTTGATTAGCATGTTGGTGCCCTCTCTCTTGTTGCCGGGCTGTTTCCTTTCGATGACCCACTTCTAAAGGAGAAAAATATACATATGATAGTTTTATGTATAAGCATTAAAAACCAAAATTCAGTTCTCATTAATCATGCATGCACAAGTATTTGTGAAGGCCCAAACATGGGTGCTTGAGAGAGATGTGCAGAAAAACTGTGCAGAAATAACCCTTGGCCATTTTTGGGCGTATCCCACGATCAGGTGGGGCCACCTTTTGACATGCCATTAGGTTCCTTTGGTAGCCCTATGTGTGGACTTCAAAATATAAATACTTCGATTATCTGAATTTGCGCATATGAGTTTTGGCATAAGGCTAAACATATGCATTTCGATTTTTCTACATAGGATTTTCTGCACAACTATGCCCAATCCTATTTGAGATCCACTCTCCAATTATACGGGGTCCACTACTTTTGAAAGAAAAAAGGAATTTGGTAGAGTTATATATGTACTTTAAAACCCACAAGGTAACCCTACTTAATCATGCATATAATTTTTGGTGAAGACTCAAACTTAGATGCTTAGAAGACACGTGCAGGAAACACAGTGCAGAATTAGTGCGGGTTTCAAGAATGTCTCATGATTACAAGGGACCACCTTTCAGTGTGACATGAGATGACCTTAGTAGTACTATATATGTACTTCAAAAAGTATGACCTGGGACCAACTGGTTGTGCACACATAATATTTAGTATAAGGCAAAACATAGGTATTTTAATTTTCTGCAAAACCGTGTCTTATCCCATTTTGAGATCCACTCCCTAATCATGTGGGGTCTTATTTGGCTCAAGTAAAATATAATTTCTCTATCCATTGGTATGTCTTAAAGGTTCCAAGTGGTGGCCTACTCATAAATTGTGTGTGGGGTCCACTACAAAGGCTCAAAGTTGGTACAAAACACAAAAATAATTGGACAGTTTTCAGCAATGAGGTCTGTCACAACTTAGGGCCCAATTTTCAAATACTTGGGGATCATTTCGGATAAAAAGATGGGACATCCCATCTCACTGATATAAGAATTAAACATCCCCCATACCGGTACCCTTAACTATAGAGTGTAGGGCCTACTATACAATACAATTAAGTACTTAGAAAAATTTCAGTAAACAAATAGTGCAAAGGAAATGAAATAAATCCAATGGCAAGTGGGGCCCACACGCTAACAAACCATAGATAAGAGACACAAAATAATATACGTGGGTGTTCAGATTGGATGAACTAATAAAACATATAAATCACAAGTAGTCCCATACCCAAGTGGGTTAATAAGAGGATGAATGTTATGTACAACATTGATCTAACATGCACATCGAGTAACACATGAAATATATTGATCAAATCTCTATGATCAGATCCTCTATTGGAAAATCTCATCCAATGGATAGTTTATAAATAAGTAATTTATACTTTATATAGGTTTCCAGCCATACAGAGCCTTAGATTCATATGGACCATACAAAAAAATTCAAGGTTTATCCTTACAGAAGTATCTATCGGTCCAGAATTTTCTAAATTTTATCATGAAAGAATCTAACCATAGAAACCATACATATGATTATTAACTATCTCAAGTAAGTTAAGAATAAATATCAAATATATATGACCGTTGGAATCACGGATATGGCCCACAGAAGAATGATCATAACAAGTCCCTAAATACATTTTCATATAAGGTCAAAATCTCAGTCATCCAAGCTTTGATTGAGTCTTATTATATACCATTGGAAAGATGCTTCAATTTTCTACGAATCCAACGAAACATTTATTTTTATTGTATTTAATAAAGGAAGTAAAAATGATTTCGTTTTTGGTAAATCGAAATCCTGCATATGTTGTTAGACAACAGCCAAGTAAAGTCGATGCCAATGATGATTGGACCGTTGGATGGCTACTAAATTTGGCCCGGAGTTAGCTCATATATTGGTTCATATTATTCCCAAGTTTCAACTCCAATCGTAGCATGATTGATTTTATATGATTTGCAGAAGTTACTGTCTAGATACAAAAATGAGATTACAAGTAAAGAATGTTGATATAATGTTCATCATGGTGGACCATACTGATGTGGGCCACTATGTTAACCACCATATTCATTAATACATGCACCCATGGGGCTCCACACTAGTGTGCCTCACATGCATCAAGAAAATATAAAGGTGGAAAGAGGAGGATGAGGAGGATGGAAGGTGAAGTGTAAACTCACCCCAAATGGATGGATGACTTGATGATGATGTATGGTCCACTCCTTCTAAGTTGATGATAAGTCACACCTTGGCCCCACCATCTCTCACTTTCTCTTAAAATCTAAGAATTTTTTTAAGTATAGCAAAAGGATGAGTGTAAAAGAGCTTCTAGTCTTATATAAGGAATTGAGGGTCGATGTGGCAAGATAATGTGACAAGTTTATGGGGTCTTATTGGTGCTAAAAGTGAGGTGAAATGTGGTATATGGTATGGGTAGTGGATGGATGAGGTGGATGATGCTAATCATGTATTAGTCAAGTGGAAGAAATTTAGGCATGTATTGACTAATGGATGCATAAAAGTTATGTGTTGTAGGTGATGCATGGTGGATGATGAAGTAGAGTGTTACAATTGGTTATTTGAGTGATGTGGTACAAAATAAGGGCATGCATTTGGTGCATGTGTAAGATGAGGTGGACATGGGTCATGATTAATTTCTAAGGCATGGGGAGATGGCTAATGATGAATTTTGGGGTAGAACCTATTTTTATCTCATGTGTATTGTCTTATATGTGCTACTTCATTTTTTTGTCATGTAGTAATTGTCCTATTTTGTGATAATTTATATATTTTAAAAATTAGGCTTTAGGCCCACATAGGCTCAAGTCCAATGAGCCTAACACAATAAATGTCGCCCATGTTACAGGATACATAATTTTGGTCGTGGATTCGATAGGTTGTATTTTACTAATAGAGCGTTGGATTGACGCATGATTTTCATTGTGGAGACCTTAACAACGACGTTGTCCACATGATAGAGGTTTCAAAGATATCTGGGACAAATCACTTGGTCAGACAGTTTTGGTGGATACAAGGTTACTCCTTTTGGTCCCAAACATG
Source organism: Magnolia kwangsiensis (assembly GCA_037074715.1). Taxonomy (NCBI): domain Eukaryota; kingdom Viridiplantae; phylum Streptophyta; class Magnoliopsida; order Magnoliales; family Magnoliaceae; genus Magnolia; species Magnolia kwangsiensis. The sequence goes on along the minus strand of CM073576.1, from coordinate 150,830,889 downwards.
TATAAATATATACATGGATATGCACTCAAGTCGAAGAATTAAAAGTAATAGCCAAAAACATTTAATTTTCAGTTAGCAAAAATATGAAACGTTATATATATATATATATATATATATATATACACACACACACTATCACAACCAAAATAGTAAACAAATCTCATTGTTACGCAACTTTGCATGCTCATTTGATAAGACCTTCGATGGCATCAATAATCAGATAAACTCTACCTTCGATGGCATCAATAATCCGTTAAGAGTTTATCTGTGGCATTGGACTCCTTCAATGTCCCCCGATAGCAACACTAAAACGTCCTAGCAGCCACATGAATTTTCAAATTCTCTTGATGTAACAGGATCCTGCACCTGTCCATACCATCGATGTCAGCTGGATGGCATCAAGTGGACTGTTACCGACGGATTTAAGACATCGTCGACAACTGCCACTCAATGGTTCAGTCATCTAGATGCTGGTCTGTTGGGCCCCACAATTAATGCACCGCTGAAAGAAAATCTGTTAGACAGGGCTAACTTCATGTTTAAATCTGTGGCCAGCAAACAGATCACAATCAAGATAAAAAATAAAAATAAAAAAGCAACAACGGTAGATTTCATGTCACCAGGATGCAGCTACTCGGCCCTACTAGGGTTGCATACTTGCAAACTAGTGTTGGGCGGTCCAAACTTTAGGCATCATGGAAATCGATCACAGAAATCAAACTGGCTGGATACACATAAACCATCCAATTTCATGCCTTAAAATTTGGACAGCGAGTCATTTTCCAACCGCACATTCAATAGTCACTCGCCCTAATGGTCTTGATATATAGTCCTATCAGTCTGTATTTCACCCATGCTGCATCTGCATTGAGATGCATTGTTTGGATGGTACGGCTCGACATGCATGGATGACACGTGTACATTGGATGTGTGCGTGAGGCAATAATTATTGTGGGGAAGAATATGTCATGGCTGAATGATGTGATAAGAAAATTGTGGACAGCCTTTTCCCTAGGTGGGCCAAATCGGCATGGTGTAAAAAGGGCTCTCAAGTCTAACCAGCTGGACCATAAGGTATGGTCCAACCAGTGGATACCTTTCAACTGACTAAATGAATGCAAAATCCAACCCTTTCAATAGGTTGCCCCACCATGAGGATATCTGTGCGAAAAAATAAATTCAGCCTCATATATCCATCAAGTAGGCCATAAGATAGATGGTCATTCTAACAATTAATAAATATTAAAATACAAGCGTGGTTCACCTGATGAACTGATATAATTTGTTTTTTATTTTCTTTTTTCCGAATGTGATCCTCATGATGAGGACAACCTATTAGATGTGTTGGATGTTTTATACACAAAATATTGGAAATTATCTTCTGGCTGGACCATAACTTACATCCCAACTGGTCGACTTTGAGACGTCGTGTCAAAATGGCCCAACTGCGTCTGCGGAGAAAAAGCATTGTATTCTATTCTCTTTAAGAAAGTTTAGATCCTCTAGGAGAGTGTGACAATTCATACACGTTAATCTATAATTGCTAGGCACGGACCGTCCAAACTTTGGGACGTACCGTAGATGGTCCATTGACCAAAGTTTACCTCCAACCAAAAGACAAAGCGGCTGATTGGTATCCATCTAACTGAACGGCCAAAATTTAATATGGTGATAGCATCTAATCAGCTAATCAAACCAATTTGATTTTGGGTAACGACCTACCTAGAGTGGGTCCCATGGATGCTGAAGTATACCATTTCCAGGTGCACGTGTATAGATTATCTAAGTCTGCCAGAGTATGAAATAATTCCTAAGAGAGATTCACATGAGCTAGATTTTGTGACGTTAGTTGCTTGGACAACGGCTAGTCGTTTGGACGATATTTTTGACTTTGAAAAGGCACGGCTTCTCACAAGGCCAATGGAAAGAGACAGGGGGGACTCGGATCGACTCATTCGGCCCACAGACTCAGTCAACTCATCTGAGTCACACCTAACTTGGACGAGTCTTAAAAGAGTGCTTAATTAGGAGTCGGTTGGTACAGTAGATTATTGGAGGGGATTGGAGGGAGTTTCAAATCCCCTTGGTCGTTTGATAGCATAAAGTAATTAGGGATTGCCAATCCAGGAGGTTTTCAATCCCCTCTTTGTAGGAGTTTGTAATCCACACTAAGAGCTTGGATTACACCTAAAATCATTTTAATAGTTACAAGTGTAACATGTATGTCTATATACATTATCATTCTATTAGGCACATGGCCTACTAATGATGATCAGCACTATCCAAACATTCTTCATGTAAATTAGCACCATTCAAACATTGTCTATATTAATGAATGATTAAAAATCGTTGCTTAGTCACTCAAACATGATCTTGTGCTTGCGGTCCATCCGAGACTTGGAATTTCATCATTTTCAGGCAAAATATATATTTCAACGAGCTTATCACAATAAGAGATATTAAAGTTGATTTAGTTAGCAATTAAATTCTAACTTCTGTAAATATACCATGTATATGTATTTTTGAATTAAAGTTGATTCACACTCAGGGTGTCAAACACACTCCAAGAGGATTCCAATCCTGGGGGTTCCAAATCCAAGGGGTTCCAAATCCATGCTCCCAAACAAGCTCATCAAGTTAGAAAATAGCCCAAGCCAGGATGGGATAATTTCCACCATAAAATTTGCAAACCCACCTAGCTAGCATCACGTGGGTGGCTGACAGGGCGGCCAAGGCCAATTACTTGAATTTGGTCTTAATCAGTTTAGCTCAAGACACTAGCCTTTAATCAAAATTGAGTTGAGTAAGACGTTGGCACACCTGTACCATCCTAATCATGCACAAGAGTCTCATGTTTGATCGAATTGCACAAACATCACCATCTGAATTTAGAGGGTTCTGATCCACTGTTTTCTATGGTGTGACCCACCTGATGATTGATGACGCAGGGATGAACGTGATGAGGTCGAACACTGTCTTCCTCAAGGATAACTACTCCGAATCCACGGAGCTTCTCTGGACTCCTCACAGAGACTTCTCGTATCCACGAGGAAAGAAAGCAAGAGAATATGAATAAACTCTAATAAATTTGAAATTAATTGATAAAAAAATAAAAACGAGTTTACACCCCTTTAAATAAGGGAACCAAGCAACATGAAAGAAATCAAACTCATACTACAACTAAAACTCCTAGAATTCGCAACTTACTATAAATAGTAAACTTACTATTTATAGACGGTCACGATGTCTACTAGTGCGCAAGGTTTTCGGCCAAAAATAGTAAGTGTCCTATTTGGCTTCACCAAACCGTTCTCCTAATTATTCTAAGCACTTTTCATGTTGGACACAACTCCTAAAGCCCAACGGATGAAAAGTTATACTCAAACTAAAACTTACTATTTATAGTAAAAACAAAATTAAAACGAGGAAACGACCGTCGATCAGGAGGTTTTTCGCAAATCCGGGCTGCGCAACCCGGCGTAGTTGGTTGGCTAAAGTAGCTCGTTCTACCCCAAAATCATATATTTTACGTCGGATAACTCATTCCGGATTGTGAGATACGCCCGATCTAAGGTCCGATGGTCCGGATCACTTCTGTCGCCGACCGTGCCTTTTCTGATCCATCTTGGCCATGAAATTGTCCATGACCCGCTCTACATCAGTCCCCTCCACTTGAAAAGAACTCGTCCTCGAGTTCTCGTCCTGCGCTGGTTCATGATACTCGGTCAGGTCCGCAACGTTGAAAGTCCGTGAGATCGCCATGTCATCTGGAAGATCAACAACATAAGCATTGTCAATGATCTTTCGGATAATCGGTATCGGTCCAATCTTTTTATTCTTTAGCTTGTTGTACGTCCCGGTCGAAAATTTTTCTTTTCGCAAATGGACCATTACCTGGTCGCCCATCTCGAACACCTTTTGTCGACGATGCTTGTCCGCTTGTTCCTTGTACTTTTCGTTCGAGGCATGTAGCTTAGTCTGCACCTCCGTATGAATACCCATGATCCTATCTGCCATATGTTCTGCTGCAATACTCATGCCTGGGAGCTTGAGCAGAGGGACCAAGTCTAGTGTGTGGCGAGGTACTCGTCCGTAAATAACCTGGAACGGGGATTTCCCTGTCGAGCGGTTCACCATGTTGTTGAATGCAAACTCTGCTTGAGACAAGGCCAAATCTCACTGCTTCGGTTTCTCTCCTGAAATACATCGAAGGAGGTTTCCCAAAGTGCAATTCACAACTTCGGTCTGCCCATCAGTCTGTGGGTGGTAAGCACTGCTAAATTGAAGTCGTGTATCGAATCGAGTCCATAAAGTCCGCCAAAAGTGGCTAATGAACTTCGTGTCACGATCAGAAGTAATGGTCTTAGGGACCCCGTGTAGCCGTACGACCTCTCGGAAGAAGAGATTCGCCATGTGTGTTGCGTCGAGGGTCTTCTTGCATGGTATAAAGTGTGCCATCTTGGAGAAACGATCGACCACCACGAACACCGAATCCATGCCACGTTGTGTTCGTGCAAGACCAAGCACGAAGTCCATTGATAAATCCTCCCAAGGACCGTCAGGCACAGGTAACGGGGTGTAGAGGCCCGTATTCTGAGATTGTCCCTTGGAGGTCTAACAAATATGACAACGTTGTACGGCTCTTCCCACATCACGTACTAATTGCGGCCAGTAATACCGCTCTTCCACAAGAGCTCGCGTCTTGTCTCGCCCAAGGTGTCCACCGAGGCCACCTCCATGTAGTTCCTGAATAATCTGCACCCTTAGAGAACTTTGGGGAATGCACAATCGATTCCCTTTGAAGAGAAAACCATCCTGTATATGAAAGTCACTGGGGTGACCTTCTTGGCACTTCAACCAAGAATCTTTGAAGTCTTCATCCTCGGCATATAACTCCTTGAGACAGTCAAAGCCGACCACCTCATTGCTCACCGTAACAAGTAGTGACGCACGACGGCTAAGTGCATCAGCCACCTTATTCTGCTGACCTGACTTATGCTTCAGAACAAACGTAAATTCCTGTAAAAACGCAACCCATCTAGCATGCACACGATTCACGTTAGTCTGACTATTAATAAACTTTAATGCTTGATGGTCAATGTAAAGAATAAACTCTCTTTGAATCAGATAATGTCGCCAATGTCGTAGCGCCTGAACAACTGCGTATAACTCAAGCTCATAAGTCGACCACTTCTTTCGTGCTTCGCTGAGCTTCTCGCTGTGGAAGGCTACCGGCCTGCCTTCCTGTGATAATACTCTCCCAATTCCGACGTATGAAGCGTCACACTCGACCTCAAATAATTTATCGAAATTAGGAAGCACCAAGACCGGTGTTGTAGACAAACGATGCTTGATCTCGTTAAAGCTCTTGTCAGCTTTATCGGTCCATTGAAACGGTCCCTTCTTCATGCAATCTGTTATAGGCGCGACTATGGTGCTAAAATCTCGCACAAATTGACGATAGAAAGTCGCCAATCCGTGAAAACTCCTCACCTCATGAATGTTTGTCGGGATCGGCCATTCCCTAATAGCTCGCACCTTTTCATCGTCCACCCGAATGCCTGTGAACGTTACAACAAATCCTAAGAACAATAGGCTGTCAGTTAAAAAGCTACACTTTTTCAAGTTGAGGTACAACTTGTTATCTTGTAGGACCTGCAGCACCTACCTGAGATGTTTCTTGTGCTCCGCCTCATCCTGGCTATATATCAATATGTCATCAAAATATACTACCACAAATCGGCCAGTGAATGGTTTTAGAACTTGATTCATTAAACGCATAAAAGTACTTGGTGCGTTCGATAGGCCGAAGGGCATGACCAGCCACTCATACAATCCTTCTTTTGTCTTGAATGCCGTTTTCCACTCATCACCGGGTCGGATACGAATCTGATGGTACCCGCTCTTTAGATCTAGTTTAGAGAACACCTTGGCCCCTCCAAGCATATCGAGCATGTCGTCTAACCGTGGTATTGAAAACTGATATTTGATGGTAATTTTGTTGATTGCTCTGCTGTCGACACACATGCGCCAGCTTCCATATTTTTTTGGCGTTAATAATGCTGGTACAGCACATGGGCTCATGCTCTCTCTTAATAGACCCTTACGGATCAATTCCTCCACTTGCCCCTAAAGTATTTCACACTCTTTCGGACTCATCCGATAATGAGGGCGATTGGGCAGGCTAGCCCCAGGGACGAGGTCTATGTGATGTTGGATGTCTCTCATGGGGGGCAATCCATCAGGTAAATCTTCAGGCCAGACTTCTTTGAATTCGTTTAGTAACAGTCTTAAGCTTGGAGGGATGTTTGAGGGTTCCTCTTCCTCGCCTTTCACCACTACGGCGTATACCTCGGCGGTTTCCTTAAACTCCTCCATAAAATCCCGAATGGTCAAGAGAGAACTCCCCTCCACTTTAGAGGCTTCAGGGTGGTTCTCTGGTGCCATAGGGGTAAGGATTATTTTTCGACTATCCTTGACGAATATGTAGACATTGTCTCGTCCCCGATGGGTCGCATCACGGTCCGACTGTCAGGGTCGACCGAGTAGCATATGGCAGGCTTTCATTTCAACCACGTCACAAAGTATCTGATCCTTATAATGTTTACCAATTGAAAACGAGATAGTGCATTGTTCAGTTACCTTGGTCTCGTTCACTTTTTTTATCCAGCCAATTGAGAATGGGGAAGGATGTTTCGTCGTTGGTAGCTGCAACTTATCCACCATCACTCTTGAGACGATGTTCTCGCTGCTACCACTGTCTATAATCACATCACAGACCTTTCCGTTGATAGTGCAACGAGTACGAAATATATTGTGCCATTGTGGATGTAATTCCTTTCGTGGGGTATACAGTAGTCGCCTCACAACGAGAGATTCGCCACGATCCTCGCCTGTCACTTCATCACCACCTACTATTTCTTCAGTGATTTGTTCATATTCATCAAAGCCATGATCTTCTTCTGCGGCCTCATCTTCAGTGCCCCCTTCGTTTATAGTCAAGTGTGCTGCCGGACGTTGAGGACAAGTATTTGATAAGTAGCCTGGTTGGCTACAGCGGTAACAATTGTTCGGCCTTGCCCGAGCATAAGGATTCGGAATCCTACTCGGGCTCGCTGCTGTGGGTGCTGCCCGTTGAGGTCTGGATGGTCCGCTCCCCGTATCACGGTTCGCGGGTGGAAGAGGTTGAGGACGTTCTCCTACCGGATCTTTTCCGCGAGCCAGCACTAGATCCCGTGTGGGACCTGTCATAGGGGGTCGATTTGAAGGATATGGACGAGCAGGAGCTCTTGCAAGCTGTGTTTCTGCCCTTCCTGCCAATTGAACTGCTTCATCTACGGTCCTGACTGGGTACATCTGAACTCGATCCTGAATTACCGGTCGCAACCCATCTATAAATCGTGCCACTTTCTGTGACTCAGATTCTGACAAATCGTTTCGTGTAGCCAACCGCTGAAATTCTTCAGTGTAATCTGTAACAGTTCGATTTCCTTGTCGGCAATTCTGGTATTGATGGAATAATATCTGCTCATAATCACTGGGGAGAAATCGTGAACGAAGAAGACGTCTCATCCGAGGCCATGATGCGATGGGCGCCTTATTCTGGCGGGCTCGTGAGAGTTGTAATTGTTCCCAACATGCAGAAGCACCAGATTTTAATTTAAATGCTACCAATTTCACCCTTTTATGATCTGGCACATCCATATAATCGAAATATCTCTCTACTTCGGCTAGCCAATCGAGAAAATCTTCGATACGTAATAAACCGTTAAAACTAGGAAGTTCAGCCTTACCTCGATAGTCTCTTTCAACACGATCTAGACGATCGCCTCCATGGATTGGTCGTCGATCAAAACCCTCATTAATGTCCTCGTCGCTGGAACTAGAATCATCTGGTGTAGCCCTACGATTTACCGCTGGTAATGCTCTGCGATAATCAGGGTCACGTCGTACAGCTACCACAGGTGGTGGGGCGACCATAGGTGGTGGAGCACCGCCTAGGGCTCGGGGCGGAAGTAGCGCATCCGTAAGACGGTCGAGGGTTGCCTGTAGCCCTTGCATGGTCAACTGACTCTCCCGATGGAAAGCTTCCATTCTTTCCGAAAGATAACGAATCCCTGGATCATCGTCCATAGGATTTTGATTCATACCTTCGTTGTTTGTCATCGGCCCGAGGGAAAACCTCGCTCTGATACCAAATTGACGCAGGGATGAACGTGATGAGGTCGAACACTGTCTTCCTCAAGGATAACTACTCCGAATCCACGGAGCTTCTCTGGACTCCTCACAGAGACTTCTCGAATCCACGAGGAAAGAAAGCAAGAGAATATGAATAAACTCTAATAAATTTGAAATTAATTGATAAAAAAATAAAAACGAGTTTACACCCCTTTAAATAAGGGAACCAAGTAACATGAAAGAAATCAGACTCATACTACAACTAAAACTCCTAGAATTCACAACTTACTATAAATAGTAAACTTACTATTTATAGACGGTCACGACGTCTACTAGTGCGCAAGGTTTTCGGCCAAAAATAGTAAGTGTCCTATTTGGCTTCACCAAACCGTTCTCCTAATTATTCTAAGCACTTTTCATGTTGGACACAACTCCTAAAGCCCAACGGATGAAAAGTTATACTTAAACTAAAACTTAATATTTATAGTAAAAACAAAATTAAAACGAGAAAACGACCGTCGATCAGGGGGTTTTTCACAAATCTAAGCTGCGCAACCCGGCGTAGTTGGTTGGCTAAAGTAGCTCGTTCTACCCCAAAATCATATATTTTACGTCGGATAACTCATTCCGGATTGTGAGATACGCCCGATCTAAGCTCCGATGGCTCGGATCACTTCTGTCGCCGACCGTTCCTTTTCTGATCCATCTTGGCCATGAAATTGTCCGTGACCCGCTCTACATCAATTGATTGGATAGATGTGATTGTTGGATCTTCCATCATCATGGTTGATCTCACTTAATCAACAGGTTGGATGGCATGCAAAAGCATGGTGGGCCGCACATGCAATAATACAGGTAGGTGAATGACTTTTACACGCATATAAGTTTTAGATGCAGATGTTTAAAGATCCCAACGTTTTCATTTAGTGGCCTATAAAAGAACCTTTAAGAAGATGTAAAGGAATCATCGATGTTCAACTCAGAAAAGGCACAAGATTTGTGGCCATGACCTTCTCTAATTAGGGAGATATTGGTGCATTGTCCATCAATGATGTGCCCAACATTTGGATGATATACTGCCTCCATCGTTGCCTCATTTCCACGAGGATATGCAGAAGTACTCCAGCCAGCAGCATGTACTATTGTTGTTTGAACCACGAAGATGAATCAAGCCATCCACACACAATCATACAACGAAGTTCAAATAAGATAATCCAAATTTTACATGAAACTATGAAAGCATAAATTACATGAGACAGTTTACCAATTCAAACAACATCGAATCTACTTCCTTAAAAATGAATTAAAAAGTCCTAATACACCTCCCTCTTATCCTAATAATGATTAGGCCTAATATATATATATACTATTACAATTGGAACAAAAAATAACTCATACACTTACACAACTCATTTGACAGGACCTTTTCTGGTATCGACAACTTATCGAGAATCTAGCGATGACATTAAATTCATTCGATATCATTGGGTAATAAAATTAAAACATTTAAGCAGCCACCATTAAAATTTTGAATTTTCTTGATGGAATCGTAGACCAGTCGACAGCACGGCGCTCGATAGCATCGGGTAGTCTGTCGATGACATCGGTAGATTCTCTTATGGACGGATTTAAAACATCGTCAGCTACTGCCACACGATGGTTCAGTCACGCTGGCCTGTTGGGCCCCAAAAGTAACGCACGGCTGCAAGAAAATCTGTTGGGACGATCCTCGTGTTTAAATCTGTGGCCTGCAAACAGACAATCACGGTAAAATATGCACAACGTTCCATTTCATGTCACTAAGATGCAGCTACTCGGCCCTACCAGTGTTGCATACTTGCAAACTATTGTTGGACCGTCCAAAATTTAGGCCTCAAGGAAATCGATCAAAGAAATCAAAATGGCTAGATACACAATCTCATCCCTTCGAATTTGGACAGCGGATCATTTTCCAACCGCACATTCATTAGTCACTCGCCCCAATGGTCTTGATAGTCCTATCAGTCGGGAACGTGTTGGATACTCCCCCTGCCACCAGCCAATGGCAGGTAGTTAGTGCTCTGTGGGCCCCACCATGATGTATGTGTTTCATCCATGCTGTCTATATATTTTTATAGATCATTTTATGGTATGAGATCAAAATTGAGATATATCTCAATCTCAAGTGGACTACATTACAGAAACAGTGTTGAATGAACGTAGACCATTGAAAACTTTTTGGGGGCCATAAAAGTCTTGGATCAAGATGAACTTTGTCTTTCCCTTCATCTGGGTCTGTATGACCTAATAAACAGATTGGATGTCAAATGAACAGTACAGTGGGCCTTGGGAGAATTTTAATGGTGGATATGCAATCACTATTGTTTTCCTATGGTGTGGTCCACCTGAGATTTATATCCCTCTCATTTTCAAGACAAAAACTAAAATGATATTTAAAAATGAATTAACAGAATGGATGAAACACATACATCATGGTGGGGCCCACAGAGTACCGACCATCAGCCACTGGGCTGGTGTCAGGGAGAGTAGCCAATCCGTTTCCTATCAGTCTGCATTTCACCTATCCTTCGTCTACATTGAGGTACGGATCGGCATGCATGGATGACACGCGTACATTGGATGTGTGTGCCCGCACCAGTGTGTGGTAATAATTATTGTGGGGAAGAATCTTTCATGGCTGAATGCTGTTACAGGAAATTTGTGGACAGTCTTTAACTTAGGTGGGCCAAAGCAGCATGTTGTAAAAAGGGTTCTCAAGTCCAACCAGCTGGACCACAAGGTATGGTCCAACCAGCTGATAACTTTCAACTGACTAAGTGAATACAAAATCCAACCCTTTCAATAGGTTGGCCCCACCATGATGATCATCTGTGAAAAAAATTAGCCTCATATATCCATCAAGTGGCCATAAGATAGATGGTAATTCTAGAAATTAATAAATATTAAAATATAAGCGTGGTCCACCTGATAAACGGATATAATTTATTTTTTCCTCAATGCGATCCTCATGATGAGGCCAACCTATTAGATGTGTTGGATGTTTTATACACAAAAGATTGGAAATTATCATCCGGCTGGACCGTAACTTACAGCCCAACTGGTGGACTTTGAGACGTCGTGTCCAAATGGTCCAAATGGGTGGGCGGAGAAAAAGCGTTGGATTCTATTCTCTTTAAGAAAGTTTAGATACTCTGGGAGAGTGTGATGGATCATACACATGAATCGATACTTGCTAGGCACGGACCGTCCAAACTTTGGGACGTACTGTAGATGGGCCATTGACCAAAGTTTACCTCAGATCAATAGACAAAGCGGCTGATTGGTATCCATCTAACTGAACGGCCAAATTTTAATATGCTGATAGCATCTAATTAGATCATCAAACCAGTTTGATTTTGGGGTAACGACTTACCTATAGTGGGGTCCCATGGATGCTGAAGTATACCATTTCTAGGTGCATGTGTATAGATTATCTTAGTCTGCCAGAGTATGAAATAATTCCTCCGAGAGATGAACATGAACTGGATTTTGAGATGTTAGATGCTTCGACAATAGCGATTCGTTTGCACGGTTTTTTTGACTTTGAAAAAGGCAAGGGGTTTCTCCCTAGGCCAATGGGACTCGGATCGACTCGTTCGGTCCTGAGTCCGAGTCAACTCATCTTAGTCACACCCAACTTGGATGAGTCTTAAAGGTAGAAGATTCTATCTCTTTAGTTGGTATGGTTAAGAAGTGTAGCTGAAGTTCAAAACCTTGAAGACTTGACTCAATGTCCAGTTAGGTCGAGTTGGATAGATACACTTAGATCTAAATTTAAATGGTTAGATGGCCCACCTAATGGTCAATTTTGATTGATAATTTGAAAAACAAAAAATTGTACCTCTTAAAATTGTCAAATGTATTACATGATGGGTCCCATACTGGTAAAAGTAATTAAATAGGTGATTAGACAAGCTAAATAACTTTCACATGCAAGTGAATAATGTCTTTCACACTAGTGAAAATTAAAAATATTGAATGTATAAGAAAACATAAAGCGCACGTCCAAGATTTGAGAGGGAAAGAAAGAGCTCCAATACTTCTCGTTGGAGAGGATGATAGTGGATCTTAGATCCCAGCCTTATTCCAGATAAATTGAACCATTACAATGGCTTGGATTAATGTCTTGGGTGTGCTTGATGATCAGGATGAATGTGTTATTGGCAGATGCCTTAAATCTTTATTTGTTGGTTCGATAACATTGAACCAGCTTCGATGTCATCGAAGCCAGCTTGATGACATCGATTTTTACTACGTTTTTCATCCTTAGTCGTTGGACAGGTTTGGTCCTTCTTCGATGACATCAAACTATGTTCGATGTCATCAAAGGTTTATGCAGATTCTGCGATTTTTGTTTCCTATTTCGTTTTCACTTATTTCTAAGTTTATAAATAGGGGTGGATACGGGATTATGAGGTATTCTAAGAGGTCTAAGTATTTCTAAAAGGGTTCTAGGGTTTCTAAAGGGGCTCTAGGGTTTCAAGGGATGGAGAAAAGATGAGGTTTGAGGATTACTCAAGTCGAGTAAGTCCTCTATCTTTGTAATCTGTGCTTTCATAGTGGAATTTTCTGTCGCTTTGTGCCCTGGTTTTTTTTCGAAAGGATTTTCCACGTTAAATCTCTGTGTTTCTTGTGATTGTTTGGTACTCTTGGATTACTATCGTAGATCCATATCTGTGGGATCCACAGGCCAAAACCCCAACAATTGGTATTAAAGCTATCATTGGAGCACAGATCTGAATCTGCAAGATTAGCAATAATGGAAAATACCAAGTTTGATATTGAGAAGTGCTCAGGCAAAAATAATTTTGAGTTATGGAAGATTAAGATGATTAGTCTATTAGCCAAGCAAGGCGAGGTTAAGACTCTTAAGGAGCGAAAATCAACTATATAAGATGAAGAATTAGAGACTCTTAGTAGTAATGCTTTAGCCTCTATCCGTTTATGTCTTACGGATGAGGTTTTTTACAATGTCATAAGGGAGAAAACTGTGGCTAAGTTGTGGGCGAAGTTAGAGGATGTGTATGGAAAAAAATCCTCTGAAAATCGCCTACACTTGAGGTCACAATGGTATATCTTCAAGATGGCAGAGGCTAGAGATCTAGAGACCCACATCAACAACTTTAATAAATTGGTTTGTAAATTACTGGATAAGGAGGAAGTGATTAAGGATGAAGAACAAATATGTATGTTGTTGAATTCTCTTCCGGCATTGTATGAGTTATTCAAAGACACGATGTGAATCGTAAATAAAACTCTGAGTGTCGACACTATTATCTCAGCTCTTTAAGGGAAGGCCATGAGAAAGATAACAACAACATGGAGACATCTTCTGATGCACTAATTACAAGGGGCAAGGATACTAATCGAGGTACAAGATCTTCAAGACCTAGATCCAAATTTAAGGGCAAGGGCAAAGGAAAACTAAAGTGTTGGAACTGTGGGATGATTGGACACGTGAAGAAGGATTGTATCAATCCTAAAGCGAAGAAAGAAAATTCAGCAGCTTCTTCCAAGAAGGCCAACATTGTCACATCTGATGAAGAGAAATGTAGTAGTGAATTTCTATCTGTGTCCATGATCGGACATATGCACAACAATCATACAGATGAGTAGATCCTAAACACAGGAGCGTCATATCATATGACTCCTCATCGGAATTGGTTCGCCAGTTATAAGGAATGCGATGGTGGACAGTTTTTTATGCGTAATGACAATGCCTGTAATGTTGTAGTTATTGGTACTGTGAGTATCAAGATGTTTGATAGGATGAAGCGTACCTTGATTGATGTCAGGCACGTTCCTGATATGAAGAAAAGTCTGATTTCTCTCGGTGCACTCGAGGCTATAGGGTGTAAGCTCATTGGTATTGATGGTGTCTTTAAAGTTATAAAGGGGGCACTCGTGGTTATGAGAGCACGGAGATATGAAAACCTTTACAAGTTGATTAGGAATACTTCAGCAGGTAGAGTGGTAGCAGCTGTTGCAGATTCCATATCTGCACGTATGTGGCATGCACGTCTGGGACACGTGAGCGAGCGGGACATGAAGGTATTTTCTGATCGATGTTTGATTCCAGCTTTTAAGAATTCTGATTTTAATATATGCTAGCATTGTATATATGGTAAACAATCTAGACTATCTTTTAAATATGGAAACAAGTATGTAAGGAAGTGCTTAATTATGTGTACTCTGACATATGGGGGCCCTCGCTAGAGGTTTCTATTGGGGGGTCATCATGGTTTGTTTCATTCATTAACAACTACTATAGGAAAGTTTGGATTTACTTAATGAAACGTAAATCCAAAGTTTTCACCATATTCAAACAATGGTGGAAAAACAGTCAGGGCGAAAAATAAAGGTTTTAAGAACTGATAATGGTGGAGAATTTACTTCCACTGAATTTAATGAATATTACAAGGATGAAGAGATCATTAGGAACAACACGGTGCGCCACATGCCCGAACAAAATGGTGTGGTTGAGCGAATGAATCGGACTCAGTCACGCCCCAAACTCGAAAACCGGGCTCACAAAATTCTCGATCGCCGAATCCGGCGTCGACAGCCTCCGTAGAACCCCATTCTCGGCTCCTAGCTCCCATTCGCCGGGTTCCGATCCTGGGATGCTACGAGGAGGATTTTCAATGTCAGTTGGATTCGTAATAAGCATAACCAAAGGCATAACTCATAAACAACAACCAAGTACTCCATTACATTTCCACTATGATCAAAAACTTTACAAGTACAATGAGCATAAAAGGAAATACAGTGGTAAAGAACAAAAACTTCAAAATGCTCTGCAACGTGCTCCTGCCTCAGCGCTGCTGCGAACCAACGTCACCTGCACGCAATGGTCGTGCATAAGCTTATAGAAAGCTTAGAGGGTGGTGAAAGTGTGTGCGCAAGGTAGTAATATGAACATGCAATGTCAGAGTAATGCGGAATATGCAGATGAAACCATAATATTATGAGCCGTACCAAGGCTTATGCGATGCAAGACATGAATGGTATCGGCCACCCTAAGGCCATGCGATGTGCAATGCAACTCAAGCATACAGATCCTCATCTATGTTCATACATTAATACAGCTCAAAATATGGGATATCACCGGGGTCTAGTACACTCTAAACCAGATTGTCGCCACATCGCGCGCAATAAGGTAAGTGGAAAAGACTTCACTATCCGTCTGCTAATATCGGGCGCGACTCGTCGATAGCGGACCCATTCCTCGAGCTGGTCAGACTCAGCCTAGCATTACCCCCTACACTCGGGCGGGTAAGGCCGCACCCCCTTCCGACCGACCACGACACAGTGGAGAGCATAATCTTCTGGTAATCGGCACGTAACGCTCATCTACCCACTCGATCTAGACATTGGAGCAACCTCTTGATACCATAAGGGTTTAGTGACTTTCACCCAGGGATATCTATAGTACCCCATGTAGAACAAGATTTTCGGTGTCCAATCCTGCCAACCACGATGCGTCTGTGGAGGCTACGGCCCTGATGTCGCTAGGGCGTACAATATTCATGTCATACAAATGTGATATGCATGATTCACGCTATCCAGTCATGCATCAAATCCTTCGCATATCGTGCGCTCATTTAGGGCAACACCGCCTAACCGGAAGCCCATAAACAACCTGCCCGAAGGCAAATGCTATGATCAGATAATTCTCACGTCAAGCATACATATGATGCGTATGATCATGAGTCATGAAACTATACTAAACATGTTATAATAAAATGAACTATCTTACAATGCAGATGGACCTGGACGGCCTATACACGATAAGTACGGCCCAGTAATGGGCCCTAAGGAGAGTCGTAATGTGGACATCCAACCAACATTACACTTGCAATGTGGACGTCAAACCAACATTGCCCTCAAGTCACGATCTTTGTAAACATCAGTACTTAGTCTGTAATAGATCTACACATTGCAATGGACCATAGGTTGTCCCCATTGGACCCTACATATATATCAAATGGGCCGTATCCTATGGGTCTTTTATTCATCAGATGGGCCACATAAATGGGCCACACCAATGGGTCTTATGTACATTGCAATGGGTCAAACCCGTGGGTCTTGGATTACATCAAATGAGCTTAGTCTCATAGGTCTTATATATGACCAATGGGCCACACCAATTGGACCCTATATGTATGTCAAATGGGCCCTAACCTCTTAGGCCTTGCATGCATATAAAAGTGGGCCTAAACCCCTAGGTCTTACATATATCAAATGGCCTACTTCCATGGCTTTAAATTTCAACAAAAGGGTCCAATTTCATGGCCTTGAAGTACATCAAATGGGCCTAGTCCCATGGACTTGCAACATATCAAGTGGGCCTAAGTTCTTAGGCCTAAATGAATCAAATGGGCCTAGTCTATAAGCATTTCATAAATTAAATGGACCTAGCTCATAGACCTGTTATAAATCAATGGATGGACGATATGGATGCATCACATGTATCAAGGGTAGGGCCCACATGAGGGCCTACCATCATATTTATTACAACAGTATAATATGTACATATAATACATATAGTATATATATGTATATATGTATATATATACATGCACACACCCACACACGTATGCACACCCACACAGCACGCACACACGCACGCCCAAGGGGCTCCGCCTTCACAAACCTCCCCCAGGGCTCCACCGTCCAGCGGACGGTGGAGATAAAGTGCATACATCACTGTGGGCTCCACGTGGGGCCCACCTAAATGTCCATTTGCCATCCAAGCCGTTCATAAGATCATTCGGGCGTGGTTGAAGGGAAAACATGAATTCCCGCTTGATCCAACACGTCCGTGGGCCCCAGAAAGATTTCAATGGTAGATACACAATCTCACTGTTTCATGTGGTGTGGGCCACCTGAGTTTTGGATCTGGCCGAAATTTGGAGGGGGCCCACCTGAGGAGGGGACCCGCCTAATGAACGGCGTAGATAAGACGTATACATCATGGTGGGGCCCATGGCAGCAGCCGTGGGTGGCCGCTCGCTGCCCGCCCGCCCGACGTGCAGCGCCTGCTGCACATCTCTGTACCCTGTCAGATAGAGGCAAAGCCTCTAGTTTTAGCAAAACTTGGGAAAACTAGATTTTTGGAATTTTTCGCGCATACGACCCACATTTCATAGATCTACTCCGTCCATTATGATCAGTGGCTCAAAACAAACCTAATGAGTTCAAGGTTGGACATTTTTCAGCGTGTAGAACAATTATGGGAAACCTTAAATGGTGGAGATCGCTATTTACTGATTTGTGGCCCACCAGATGCTCAGATCAGGCCCATCCTTCTACTCAACGGCTAACATAAGGCCAACAAGAGGATGGACGGCTTGGATCGAATATATACATCAAGGTGGGGCCTAAGCGAGTGGGCCACCAAAAAGTCCCTTTCCTTCTTTCCCTTTACTCTTTTTCTTTGGAAACGTCCATCATCCCAGACACTGGACGGTTTTATTTATATTTCTTTTTTTTTTTTTAAAGAGTGGTGGGCCCTGATGAAGTGGGCCACCACTGATGGGTGACAAGGGTACATCGTCTAAGGTGGGCCCCACTTGAATAAAGATTTAAATAAAATAAAATCTCAAGGTAGGATCCATTCAAGTGGGCCACACAATCCTATTGCATAAAAATAAAATAAAATAAAATAAAATAAAATAAAATAAATAAAAGAGAGAGAGAGAGACATGGAGAGTGGGACACGCTTGTGATGGAGGGACCCCGACATTATGGGCCCTCCCTTGCAATGAATCATACAATAAACAGATCCCTTTGATCATGGGACCATCAAAAATGTAAATCAACGGTGGAGATCCATTCCCCGCCGATATGACGGTCTAGATGACCTTTTTAAATGAAATAAACATCATGATGGGGTCTATGGAGAATGGCCCCACCATGGAATGATCATGATGATCCAAATGGGCCATCGGCCACATTTTAGGGTCCCAAGTGAGATCCACACCATTGATCGGTGGGTCTCACTTGGCACATCATAAAAATAAGAAAAACTAGAATGATCTAGCACCCACCGTCCGATCTTCTTGCTCCTAGGAGTTCCTTGGCACCTTAGCTTGGTTTTTAACAGTTGAGATGAGGAATGGAGGGTTGAGATGGGAGATGATGGGGTTAGGAAGGTGGATCACTTGGAGCTTAGGAGTTCTTGCAAAATTTCAAACGTGGGATCTCTTTTGCTTTGGGATTTTTGAAATGAGAAAGAGAGAAAGAGAGAGAGAGTTGTAAAGGGAGAGAGAGAGTGATGGATGGATATGGTGAGTGATGGTTGTGTAAGAAAAGCTTGACTTTTGAGGCTTTTGTGTAAGAGAGGTATGGGAGATGAAGACTTTTGTGGTCTTTTATGTAAGAGAGGTATGGGAGATGAAGACTTTTGTGGTTGCTTGAAAAAATAGAATAAAGTGATGTGTACTTGACATGTGATGGCTTGATGGGTTGATTGATTGATGGGATTGATGTAATTGATGTGACACATCGTAGAGATTCCCTTGGATTTCGCAACACGCGGCGTTTTCTCGCACCGAACGTTGGCCCATATCACTTGACCAGGGTATCGTCTCGGCGTGCGAGTCGCGGCATCGGAACCGCAACGACGACGCAGTCGCTATGGTATTGGTCTCAGGTTGAGTCGACTCGGATTGTCGGCACATGAATCAGGGTCGCGCGTCGATATCGGTTAAGGGTTGAAGGTTGCCGAAATTCGACCGGTAAGACCGCAGAAGTCTACGGAAAGGTACGGACCAAGATACGGGTCTTACAGACTCTCTTGGAGAGCGCTCGAAGCATGTTAAGTAATATTGTATTGGGTAAAAACTTATGGATTGAGGCCATTAACATGACTTGCTGTTTGGTGAACTCGTCTCCTTCTACGGTAATTGAATATAAAATTCTAGAGGAAGTATGGAGTGCTCATAAGCTAAACTAATCAAATTTGCGCATATTTGGTTGTGAAGCTTATTCTCATGTATTGTCAGTTGAGAGAGATAAGTTAAACCATAGATCCAAAAAGTATATTTTTGTTGGCTATGGTGTTGGTGTGAAAGGTTACAGGTTATTCGACAAGGTCACACGCATGATCATCACTAGCCATGACATCAGATTCGATGAAAGTTCTCTATTCCGCAAGAATGATCAAGAGGAGCAAGAAGTCACGCCCCAAACCCGAAAACCAGATTCATAGAAATTTCGATCACCGAATTCGGTGCCGACAGCCTCCGTAGTATCCCATTCTCGACTCCTAGCGTCCATATGCCAGATTCCGATCCTGGGATCCTATAAGGAGGATTTTTTTTGTGTACATTTAACTCACAATAAGCATAACCACAAGATTACTCAATTCACAAAGGCAACGTTATCATCACATATCCACTAATAGAATCAGTTGAGTACAATACTGGAAGGAAATACATAAATAAAAATCAAGCTCCAGAAGACCGTTGTACGCTTCAAGCTCAACACTGCTGTAACCTAACATCACCTGCACGCATCTATCGTGCATAAGCTTATAGAAAGCTTAGAGGGTGGTGTAAGTATGTGCATGTGCCAAGTATTCAATACAATGTCATAATCATACAATATTGGAAGTACTGGTAATCCATAAATCGTGCAATGTCAGAATAAGTAGAAATACTGGCAAGATCAGGAATTATCAGAGTAAATAGAAATACTGACAAGATCATAAATCATACGATAACAGAGTAAGCAGAAATACTGACAAGTCCATGAGTCATACAATATTAGAGTACGCAAGACAAATCAACTATGCAAATGAGGAATCATAGATAGCCAAATATCAGATGCAAAGGATGCAATACAATATACATTCCTGATGAGTATCGCAAATAGCGTCAGCCGTACCTAAACCATATAAATGCAGAAACACAATAATCCAAAATGTCGTATGCCGCAAATGTCATGCAATATGCGGTATGAATGGAATGACCATGCTGGAGTGTGAAGTCGAGATGATAGTACGTAGTATCGCAGGCTATGAGGTCCATCACATGGGACTTCTATCCAAACCAGTCTCATACTTAAATTTGGATAGTTAAACTCAATGTGGTAAACTCCTGATCTCAGGTTAGTCGCGCGCCCCAACCGAAATCATGGCCATTGTGAAGGCACACGTGATAAATAGTTGCGTACCACCGGCCCGAGTGAACAGTGAATGAATGAATGAGTATGTAACTCCTGCTCACTAAATCCACATATCAGTATAGTTCATCTTTAGGATCATCACCGGGGTTTAGTACACTCCAAATGGCACTGCCGCTCTCCCAGCTGCATAGTCCAAGTGAGCATAAGAAACCTCACTATCCGCCTGGTCAATAGTTTTTCAATACCTATCTGGCACGTCGATAGCAGACTCATTCACGAGCTGGTCAAACTCAGCCTAATATCGCCCCCTACCCTAGGGTGGGTAAGCCCACACCCCCTCCCAACCGACCACGATACAGTGAAAGATGTGACCTCCTAGTATTCGGCACTCGGGCGCTCATGTATCCACTCGGTCTTGATGTTGAGGCAACTCCTGGCCCGGAGGTTTAGAAATTTTCACCCAGGGACATCTATGGTGCCCGTATGCTAGAACCAAATATTTTCAGTGTCCCATTTGGTCATCCATGATATACCTGTGGAGGCTACGACCCTGATGTCGCTAGGGCGTACAGTAATCACAGCTCACAATGCAAGATGCATGAGTCATACAATCTACTCATGAATCAATCCTGCGCATGTCGTGCACTCGTGCGAGCTAACCTTCGCCTATCAGGGAGTCTCATATCATCCTACCCAATGACATATGCAATGGTCAATCACATCTCATAACAAACATGCAGATGATGTGTATGAGCATGTATCGTGATGCTACGCTGTCACATACTCATAGTCGGTATCAACAATCAGCCTCAACAATGTGGACATTTAACCAATATTGCCCCAAGGAATGACCCACATAGATCTAAACATATAATGGGCCCACGGCCTCACACAAGGGCCTAATATACAACACAATGAGCCTTACTCAAGGGTTACATGTACACAACAAGTGGGCCCTGCTCATGGGCCTAATATACATCACAATGGGCTCCTCCGCCTGACCCTCAAATGCATTACCAAGGGCCTCATCACCTAGGTCCCAATATACATCACATTGGGCCTTAGACACGGGCTGAATACACATCACGTCCAGCCTCAAATACGAGTCGCATGTACATCACATTGGACCTCAACAATCGGAATCGACAATCAGCTACGAGAATCGGAATCGATAATCGGCCACGATAATTGGCCTCGATCGATAATCAGCCTCGATAATCAGAATCGGTCAATCGGCCACGTCAATCGATAATTGGCCACGATTGGTAATCGGTCACGATAATCGACCTTGATCGGTAATCGGTCAATCGGCCACGACAAGCAGAATCGACAATCGGCCACGTCAATCGATAATCGGCCACTATCGGTAATCGGTCATGATAATCGACCTCGATCGGTAATCGGTCGATCGGCCACGACAAGCAAAATCGGTAATCGGCCACGTCAATTGATAATTGGTCACGATAATCAGCTTCGATCGGTAATCGGTCACGATAATCGACCTTGATCGGTAATCGGTCAATCGACCATGACAAGCAGAATTGATAATCGGCCACGTCAATCGATAATCGACCATGATCTATAATCGGTCATGATAATCGGCCTTGATAGGTAATCAGTCAATCGGTCACGATAAGCAGAATCAGCAATCGGCCACGTCAATCGATAATCAGCCACGATCGATAATCGGTCACGATAATCAGCCTCGATCGGTAATCGGTCACAATAATCGGCCTTGATCGGTAATCGGTCAATGGCCATGACAAGCAGAATTGACAATCGGCCACGTCAATCGATAATCGGCCGCGATCGGTAATCGGTCACGATAATCGGCCTCGATCGGTAATCGGTCAATCGGCCACGACAAGCAGAATTTTCAATCGGCCACGTCAATTGATAATCGGCCACGATGGTGATCGGTCACAATAATCGGTCTCGATCGGTAATTGGTCAATCGACTATGACAAGTAGAATCGGCCTCGATGATCGAAATCAGCAATCATCCATGACAATCGGAATCGATGATTAATCACGATGATCATCCTTGATCACTAATCGGTAATTGGCCACGATAATCGGAGTCGATCGATAATCAGAATCGGTAAATCGGTCATGACAATCGGAATTGATCGATAATAAGAATCGACAAATCGATCATGACAATCGGAATCGATCGATAATCAGTCAATCGGCCACGACAATCGGCCTGGACAAAGGGCCTAAGGGAAGGTCACAATGAGGACATCTAACCATCATTACCCATCAGTGTGGACATTTTACCAACATTGTTTCCAAGGAGTGGCCCACATAGGGCTAAACGTATAGTGGGCCTATGGCCTCACACACAAGGGCCTAATATACATCACTTGGACCTCACCAAAGGTCACGAACATAGCACAGTGGGCCATGAATTTACATAACGGGTGGGCCTATAAAACATATACATCAGTAGGGATCCGCAACCAGGGATGGACGACCTAGATATACAAATTATACATACAAGGTGGACCACACGTACCATCAAGGTAGGGCCCACCATAACATTATTCTCCATCCAATCAGATCATAAGGCCATAAAGAACTGGATTAAGAGGAAAAGAACAGATATTATATTGATCTAGAACTTCTCTGATCTAAAAGGATTTCAATGGTGAACGTTCAATCTCCACTGATTTCTACAATGTGGTCCACTTGATAAATCTCATCAACTGGGTGGACGGTTTGGATGTAACATGGATATCAGCGGGTCCATGTAATGGACGGCTGAGATAAAACACACATATATTAAAGTGGGCCCCACCATCCAGTAGGTACTGGAAGGTGCAGACATGACCCATTCATTAAGGAAGGCCCCACACAGCACGTGGGGTCCATGCAGATGGGCGGTGTCGATCAACCCACACGACTTATTGACGGCATCATAGCAGGTGGGTCCTATCTTTATGACGGTATAGATGAAGCACATGTGCCATGTGGGTCCTGCACGGATGGATGGCACAGATAAAACACTCATAAATCATGGTGCCACAGCACCGTCCAAATGTCTAGACGGTGCAGACACAGTACAAACAAGGTGGGCCCCACCCGTTCGGCATATGGACGGCGTGGATAACACATATATTATATATCCATATATATAAATATATAATATAATATAATATAATATAACATGATATAATATGATATATTATAATATAATATAATATACACATATCTGTAATGCCCACTGTCCAGAACGTAATATGATATATTATAATATAATATACACATGTAAAATGTCCACCGTCCAGATGAACGGTGTTGATTTTACGTCATGATCAGCACCTACGTGCACATACATCTCAGAAGGGCCTACACAGCACCGTCCTGATGGACGGTGCAAGTGGCACATACACATCATGGAGAGCCCCACGTGGACTACGTGGATGCAAGTCACATACATCGAAGATGGCCCATGCCTTGCATGTTCAGCACGTGCAAGGTGGCCCTATGGCTGGACGTTCTGTACATAACAGGCCTCATGATCAGACCCTATAGAATCTGACGTCAATACAGTAGCTATATAGCTGCCATACACTAGCCTATTTATTTCAAAGAGGTGGGTCCCACTTGGGTCCCACCAATCTATAGTTTACAAATCCAACCCATCTATTATGTGTGTCTCAGTAGATTAAGGGGTTAGGCCAAGTTTCAAGTGCATCCAAACCCCAGGTGGACCCCAGAAAATGCTTTCATATGATTTAGCATACCTTCATATGATTGAAGATGGTGTGGGCCACTTGAGAACTTTTTATGGCTGATTTTTAGAGCCAACGCATCATTCGAGGGGACCTACTAAATGAACGGCATGGATGTAGAACATACATTATGGTAGGGTCCACATCTGGAGCTAATGGGGCCCGCTTTTTTTTTTTTATGTTGGATGTCCAGACTCCTCTGGACGTCAAGGCAGCAAATGCATGCAATGTATATATTTTATTTTTTTTCCTAGGTGAGACCCACATTAACTAGATCTACCCCATCCATTGCATGTGTCCCACAAAATTAGGGGTCCAAAACAAGTTTCAGGTGAGTCCAAGCTTCTTGTGGACCCCAGTAATCATTTTCCCAAGTTTATCAGAAAATACTAGCATTCTCAATGCCACGGCCCACCAGATAATTGGATAGGTCTCATTTTTTAGCTCGACGCCTAAAATGATGCAAGGGTTAGGATGGACGGCTTGGATCATACATAAATATCAAGGTGGGCCTACTTGAACCCCATTTACAAACTTATTATGGGTAGCTTGTTAGTATATCCATGTCAGTTCACACTTCACATTAACCACTTGAAGCATCCAGCATCCAGAGACGCTGAACGGCGTGGATATTCACAAACATCATGGTGGGTCCCACATGGACATGGCCCACCATGTTATATATGTAATATAATATAATATATAATATTTTATATATATATATATATATATATATATATATATATATGTATGTATGGAATATGGGATCTCCTAAATGTGGTGGGCCACCCCATCTAATGGATGTAATAGGTAATTTGGTGGGGCCCACTACATTCTAGGATGAGAAAAAGAGAAAGAAAGAGAAATTCACGGTGTAATAGAGGGACCCCGCCACTATGGGCCCTCATTGATACATCACATACATCACAACGGGTCCCACCAACAAGTGGGCCCTCAAATCATTAAATCAACGGTAGAAACTCAAAAATCACCCACCTCTTGTACTCCTCCTTGCTCCCTTAGCCTTCTATGCTTCTTGCCTTCACTTTTGATGGTGGTTGATGGAATATTGATGGTGTGGATGATAGATGAGAGGGTGGGCCACACTTGGTGCTTGGGAGAGGGAGAGAGCTTGGACGTATGGAATTTTTCTTGGGAGAGATTTTTTTGAGAAATGAGAGAGAGAGAAGTGATGGGAGGGAAGTGATGGTGAGTGATGGATAGGTGTACTTGACCTGTAAGGGAGAGTTGACTTTAGGTAAGGTGATGTAAGAGAGGGATGGGTTGGGTTGCTTTGTACTTGATTTGTTTGATTTGATGGGTGGTAGAGATTCTCTCGGGGTTACAACGCACGGTGTTTCTTCGGAATGATCTCGGGCCTACATCTTCTACCCTGGGTATCGAGTCGGTGTGCGAGTCGTGCCGTTAAAACCGCGACGACGGCGTGGTCGCTAAGGTATTGTTTTCGAATTTAGCTGACTTTGGCATACAGGTCTCCGCTTAGGATCGCTAGTAAACATCAGAAACGGGTCGAGGATTGTCGAATTTCGACCGGAACGACAGTGGAGGCCAACGGAATGGTACGGACTAGGACACGGGTCTTACATAAGAGAAATAAAAAGGTTGATCGTAGACATCCAAGTTGACACAGACGATACTCAAGCAGAGACAGATGTGCAGACAGAGGTACGGGATGAGGTAGAGTAGCCACTCGTGAGAAGAAACCCACCGCGTGATCGTAGGTCACCAGAAAGATATAAGGACAACTCTAATATTGCATATGCCCTCATTACAAATGAGGGAGACCCGTCTACTATTCAGGAGGCTTTCGGTGAGCACTACGTGAAAAATGAAAAAAAAAGAACGAATTTCGAGACAGTTCTGGACCGTCTCTAAAATTGCTTGGTTTAAAGACACTTTAGAGATGGCCGTAAACCATCTCTAAAATTTTAGACGGCCCTTGACCGTCCTTAATATTGTCTTAAAAATTTGAACGTCCACAAATCATTTAAGACGGTCAAAGACCATCTTATATGCGGTCATCTGAGACGGTCAAAGACCGTCTGCATTAGAGACGGTCCTTGACCATCTTATATGCGTTCATCTGAGATGGTCAATGGTCATCTTTTTCTTGTAATCTGAGACTGTCAAAGACCGTCTCTATTAGAGACGGTCCTTAGCTGTCTTATAGCCCTGTCAAAGACCGTCTCTATTAGATACGGTCCTTAGCCGTCTTATAGCGGTCATTTGAGACTGTCTGCAATAGAGACGGTTTAGACCGTCTTTAATGCTCAGGTTAACAAAAAAATTATGAATTTTGAAGAAAAAAATGATTAATAATGTTTAAGAAAATTTTAGATTTTGAAAAAAAAAAAACTGTGATTTTATAAAAATTTAGATTTTGAAAAAAAAAATTAAGAACTTTGAATAATGTTGATAACTTTGAAAAAAAAATGATATTTTGAAAAAGAAAATATAAAAAATTAAAGAAAATTGTGAAAAATTTGACAAATTGTAAAAATATATATTTTTTAAAAAAGAAAACTAGATTTTGCATTTTGACAAAAAAAATTAAAAAGTTATATAACAAGATTTCGATAAAAAAAATGATATTTTGAAAAAGAAAATTTAAAAAATTAAACAAAATTGTGAAAATTTTGACAAATTGAAAAAATATATATTTTTTTTAAAAAAGAAAAGTAGATTTTGTATTTTAACAAGAAAAATTGAAAAGTTATATAACAAAAGTGAGATTAAAAAAATGATATTTTGAAAAAGAAACTTTAAGAAATTAAACAAAATTGTGAAAAAATTGATAAATTGTAAAATATATATATTTTTTAAAAAAGAAAACTAGATTTTGTATTTTGACAAGAAAAATTGAAAAGTTAGATAACAAAAGTGAGATTTTGATGATGTGTTGTATATCCTTGCCGCCCCTATATTTTTCCAACCTATTTTTGGACTGGGTAGAAAAAATTGTGTAGATTTAAATCTTAAGTGGACCACACCACTGGAAAGAATGATAATATATATAGTACCTCGCCATTAATAATTATAAAGAGTCCATCGTAAGGTTTTAGTAATGTTTATTTACAATCTAAGTTGTTGATAATGTAAAAAAGATCTAGATGAAGGTAAACTACAAAGATCAAATTGATCCAAAACGTTTGTGGCCTTCAAACGGTTTTTAATGGTTATTCATCATTGTTTTGATTGGTGTGGCCCACTTGAGATTATTGAGTTTTTATGATTTGAAATCACATCCTATAATATGATGGATAAATATATGGACGGTGTCGATATACATAAAATATATCAAGGTGGGCCCTACACGGTCAGATTAACACTCATGAAGGAGTTACCTAAATAGTGAAATGGTACTATAAGGTCACCTCATAGGAACTTCCCTTGAGGTTAATTTGTTTGGGCCTCACCATGATGTGTGTAGAACATTAACACCACGCATTTGATGTGTCCCCTTTAAGTCCAAAAATCAGTCATATACGAGACTCATGTAAGCCCCGTCTCCTAGACCGTACCATTTCATAGACTTCCGCGGTCTTACCGGTCGAATTTCGGCAACCTTCGACCCTTAACCGATATTTGCGCGTGACCCTGATTCATATGCCGTCAACCTGTATCGACTCAACCCAAGACCTTTACCATAGCAACCGTGCCGTCGCTGTGGTTCCGATGCCGCGACTCGTGTGTCGAGGCAATACCCTGGTCAGGAGATATGGGTCAGCGTTTGGTGCGAGGAAAACGCCGCGCGTTGCGAAACCCAAGAGAATCTCTACGACTTGTCAAATCAATCAATCTCAACATGTCAAGTACATGTCAAGTACACATCACCTCACACCCTTTCCCAAACAAGCCACAAAAGTTAAAAAAGTTCTTACAAGCCCATACCTTTCTTACACAAAATGCCTCCAAAGTCAAAAAGTTCTTACACAAGCCATACTGTTCTTACACAAATGGCTACAAAAGTCAAAAAGAGGCTCTTACACCCATCACCACCACATCAATCACTCCATCACCCATCACTCCTCTCTCTTTACAACTCTCTTTCTCATTTTTTTTCAAACCATTCCCAAGCAAGAGAACCTCCATACGTATGAGCCTTACCCTCTCTTCCAAACTCCAAGTGTGGCCCACCTTTCCATCCCATGATCTCCCATCCTAGCCATCCATTCCTCATATCCTCCATTGGAATCGAAGCTAAGGAGCTAAGGAACCCATAGGATCAAGAACATCGAATGGTGGGTGCTTGATAAGAGTAGTTTTTCATATTTTTAAGATGGGCCAAGTGAGGCCAACCGATCAATGGTTTGGATCTCACTTGGGACCGTAAGATGTGGTCGATGGCCCACTAGGATCATCATGATCATTCCATGATGGGACTATTCTCCATGGACTCCATCATGATGTTTATTTCCTTACTTTAGAAAGGTCATCTAGACCATCCATATTAGTGGTGAAAGGATCTCCACCGTTGATTTTAGATTTTGGTGGTCCCATGTGTAAAAGGATCCATTTGATGTATGATTGCTTTCAAG
Organism: Magnolia kwangsiensis; assembly: GCA_037074715.1. NCBI lineage: Eukaryota > Viridiplantae > Streptophyta > Magnoliopsida > Magnoliales > Magnoliaceae > Magnolia > Magnolia kwangsiensis. The sequence goes on along the minus strand of CM073576.1, from coordinate 150,802,244 downwards.
GGAGGGCTCATAGTGGCGGAGCCCTCCATCACAAGCGTGTCCCACTCCCTCTCTCTCTCTCTCTCTCTCTCTCTCTCTCTCTCTCTTCTTTTCTTTTTTATATATTTTTGTGTGATGATTTGGCCGTGTGGTCCACTTGAATGGAACCCATCATGGGGTAAGTATTTTACCCAAGCTGTCTATGAGTGGGGTCCACCTTATGTGTGTTGTACCCTTACCATTCATCATGTGGTGGCCCACTTGAATTTAGCCCACCTTTGTGGTGAGGACCGTCCAGCGTCCAAGGGCGCTGCACGTCTCTGTGAAAACATAAGTATTAGCTTGGTTACAAGCTTGTGAGATAACCCACTCATACATACCCTACCTTGATGTATGTATTAAATCCACACCGTCTATCCTATGCACCAACTCATTTTATGCGTTGAGCCAGAAAATGGGATTGATCGGAGCATCTGGTGGGCCATAACTTAGTAAATAGTAATCTCCACCATCTAAAGTTCCCCAGATTTTTTCTATACGCTGAAAAATGTCCAATATTGGACTCATTGGGCTTGTTTTGAGCCACATAATGTGATGGACGGGTTGGATTTACTTGATGAGGGCCCCACCTGTGAAAAACCACAGGAATTATGATTTTTTTTAAAAAAAAATAAACATGCATAAGGGCAGCGCCTGCTGCCCCCTGACAACAGCAGCACCTTGCTGCGTTTGGGCAGGTGGAGGCCAGGGGCCCACGGCCCCACATGTGGACCCCACCATGATGTATATTTTGTATCTACACCATCCATGAGGTGGACCACCCCCTGAGGTGGGTCCCCTCCAAAACTCAGGTTGATCCAGATCTCAGGTGGCCCACACCACAAGAAACAACGGTGATTGAACTCTACCATTGAAATACCTTTTAGGGGCCACAGAAGTTTTAGATTTAGATGAAATTTGTTTTTCCTCCTCATCCAGGTCCATGCGACCTTATCAACATCTTGGATGGAAAATAAACATTAGGGTGGGCCACACACGTGGGACCCACGGTGATGCTTGTGTTTGCCACACCCTCCACTGGTGTGGACGGTGGAACCCACCATAATACATGGGTTTTATTCACACCGTCCGCCTGGATGGTGGACCCTTGAAGCACATGTTTTATACACACTGTCCATTGACAGTGGGGCCCACCACGATACATGTGTTGCATCCTGTCCATCCACTCATTTTGGGAGCTCATTTTATGGCTTGAGCTAAAAGAATGAGTCGGATCCTTAGCTCATGTGGACCCCACCGTGATACATGTGTTGAATCCAAACCGTCTATCCATTTTAAAAGCTCATAACTTAAGGCTAAGATGAGCCAGATCCATAGTCCAAGTGGACTCCACCTTGGCCTGTTTTGAGGCCCATCTTAATGTAGTTGTAGTAGTTCATTGAGGGCCCACTTTGATGTGGATGCAAGGCCCATGTCCTTAGGCCATTTAATGTATTCTAAGGCCCATGGGATTAGGCCCATTTGATGTTTTAGGGGCCCATGGATTAAGGCCCATTGAGATGTAGTAGGGCCTATAGGTCGAGGCCCATTTAATGTATATATGGGGCCCAATTGGTGTGGCCCATTTGTTACATATTAGACCCACGAGATTAGGCCCATTTGATGCAATCTAAGGCCCACGGGTTATGACCCATTGCAATGCACTTAAGGCCCATTGGTGCGGCCCATTGATGTAGCCCATTTGATATATTTAAGGCCCAATGGGAATTACACGTAAGGCCCATTGGTGCGGCCCATTGATGTGGCCCACTTGATGAATATAAGGCCCATAAGATGTGGCCCATTTGATATATTTAAGGCCCAATGGGATGTACCTAAGGTCCATTGCAATGTGTGATCCCAACACGGATTATGTAATGATGTTCACGACGATCGAACCTTGGGAGCAATGTTGGTTTGACGTCCACATTGCGAGTATAATGTTGGTTAGATGTCCACATTATGACTATCCCTAGGGCCCATAGATAGGCAGTACTTGTTGTGTGTCGGCCGTCTAGGTCACCTGCGTTGTAAGGATAGTTCATTATTTTATTACATGTTTAGTATAGTTCCATGACTCATGATCATATGCATCATATGTATGCTTGATATGAGAGGTGACTGATCATAGCATATGCCTTCGGGTAGTTGTTTATGGGCTCCCGGTTAGGCAGTGTTGCCCTACATGAGCGCACGATACGCGCAGGATTTGCTACATGACTGGATAGCATGATTCATGCATTTCGCATTGTGTGATATGATTACTTTACGCCCTAGTGACATCAGGGTTGTAGCCTCCATAGTCGTATTATGGATGACAGGATTGGATACTGAAAATCTTGTTCTACATGGGGTGCTATAGATATCCCTGAGTGAAAGTTTCTAAACCCTTATGGTACCAAGAGGTTGCTCCAATGTCTACATCGAGTGGGTACAGGAGTACCGAGTGCCGATTACTAGACAGTCGTGCTTTTCACTGTGTCGTGGTCGGTTTAAAGGGGGTGCTGCCTTATCTGACCGAGAGTAGGGGGCAAAACTAGGTTGAGTTTGACCAGCTCGAGGAATGGATCCGCTATCGGCGAGTCGAGCCCGATGTTGGCAGGCAGATAGTGAGGTCTCTTCCACTTACCTAATTACGCGTGATGGGGCGATAATCTGGTTTAGAGTGTACTAGACCCCGGTGATATCCCAGAGTTGAGCTCTATTGATGTGGACTTAGATGAGGATTCATATGCTTGAGTTACATTTTGCATCGCATGGCCTTGGTATGGCTGACATCATTCATGCTTTGCACCACATGGCCTTGGTATGGCTAATGGTATTCTTAGCTTTCATCATTATGTTTCGCATTACTCTGATATTGTATAACTGCATTACCACTTGCACACACACTTTCACCGCCCTCTAAACTTTCTATAAGCTTATACACGACCGTTGCGTACAGGTGACGTTGGTGCGCAGCAGCGCTGAGGCAGGAGCGCTTTGCAGATCATCTTGGAGCTTTTGTTCATCATCATTGTGTTTCCCTTTATGCTCATTGTACTTGTAAAGTTTTTTATCATAGTGAAAATGTAATGGAGTTTTTGGTTGTTGTTTGTGGGTTATGCCTTTGGTTATACTTATCACGATTCAAACTGATCTTGAAAATCCTCCTCGTAGCATCCCAGGATCGGAACCTAGTGAATTGGAGTTGGGAGCCAAGAATGGGGTTCTACGGAAGTTGTCGGAGCCAGATTCGACGATCGAGAATTTTGTGAGCCCGGTTTTCGAGTTTGGGACGTGACAACTCAGGTGGGCATAACATTTAAAACTATGTGAAGACATCCCTAAAACATATAAAAGCATTTGGTGGGGCCCACATGAGTTTTAAATGTGTATAAAACTTGGTCTGACTCCTCATCCAAGTGGGACACACATTATGAATGGGTTGGATCTATGAACCACATCTAGGTGGGCCCAATAAATGATTATGAATGTTTTAATGGGAGGGAAACCCTCTCAACTATAGTATGTGGTGTGGCCCACCCAAGTCATGGATTGACTTTATTTTTAAGCTCATGGCCCACCATGGAATAGTGCATCTGATTGACGGGGCAGATCCAAAGTTCAAGTGGACCCACCATAGAAAAGAGTGGGATAGTGACACCCACTATTGAAACCTTCGAAGGGCCCATCGCGATGTTTATTTGATATCCAATCTGTTTATAAGTTAATACAGACATGGATGCGGTTGAAACTTGATCTGATATCCCTCATTCAAGTGGAACACACATAATGAGTGGGTTGGATATGTAAATCACATTTAGGCAGGCCCAATATATGATTATGATTGTTTTAAGGAGACCCTTCTCTACTACATTTAGGTGAGTTACTCGTTACCCTTACCAGAGTAAACTCTATGGGGTCCATTGTTATTTATTTATTTTATCCACTCCATTCATCCATGTTAACAGATAATTAGAGGTCTAAAGAATAAAAAGGAAGCATATCCAAAGCTCAAGTGGACCACACCACAAGAAATAGTCTGATTGAACCTCTACCATTTAAAATTTCTTGGAGGCCATAGAAGTTTTGGATCAAGCTGATGTTTGTGTTTTCCATTCATTCATATATTTTTGATATTATGAACAACCTTTAACCGTTTTTGGACAATCTAATCGGTCCAGATTGAAAAGTAAATAACTTCATATGTTTAAATCAAAATTCACTCAAATTGTTGATCAATCTTGTTTGCCCAATATTTCTCTCATATGTAGCATGATCAGGGCGAGTAACTAGTCAATTTGAGGGTAATGATCAGTAAAATAGAGTGAATAGACCAGACATGTGTAACACCCCGGATTTTGGCCAATCTGGGATTTGACGTCCTTAGGCAGTGGGTCAATTAAGACACCTGAAAAATCGTTCAGAACCCAATTCCATAGTCAAAGAAACCACTTAGGATAAATTTCTTTAGAAACTAAGCATAAGTTAGCTAGTGCAACGTTAGAATAGCTGGGAAACGGTCCCTGATCACTTTAAATACGTTCTACAAGGCCCAAAGCGAGTGGAACCAATGGTGCTATAATGCTCTAAAACCTCGGACCAAACTCTAAGCAGGTTTGTTCTCTGGACCACTTTGAATCTTTGTATTGGATCTAGACCGCACGTCGAAAGTCCGATACCTCCTATCTTAGACCGCTAGAACCGTCTAGCTGGACTTGACACTCATTCCAAAAATCAAGTCAAACCGATAATCACAGGCTATTTCATTGAGCCCGGACCGAAGAGAGTGAGAATAGGGTTAGAATTGGAATTTGAAATTCAAAACTGGCACACAATTTGACGCATCAGTATTGAGCGTTCTGACCGTCAGAATACAGCCAAATTACACCCTTGGATCAGGAAAAATATCTATTATATATCACGAGACTTATAGGCCTGATCTTGGTGCGATGACCGTTAAACTGAAACTGGGCCGCCACGTGCGATCTGGGAACCCAACCGGTCTGAAAACTGGATGTGTGCTAGATCCAGTATGCATGAGCTTAAGTCCGACCGCATTTGGCCTGGGGACCTTCAGAAATGCCCTTTTGGACCGAAACGGCCCCGATTTGGTTAGGCACCAAGTAAACATTGTTCTCAAGCCTATTTTGGGCATGTTTTAGGCTATAAAAGGGGTTGAAACCCTCACTCCTCTCTTCCATCCGAATTTGAGAGAAGCCCTAGCTTGGGAGAGAGAAAAAGGTGGGAGATTGTGAGAGTGTGGGAGAGTTCTTCCTGCCACTTGTACTACGCATTGCACGTGCTTAAGCAACACACCTCCACCGCTTTCCCGGCGATTCCACCGCGATCCTAGGTAAGTAAAAACCCTAAATAGTTGTTGATTTGAGTTTCCCTTGTTTCCATAGCGATGTAGCTTATGGATCTTGTGTATTAGGCTCCTTACTCGCCGTAGACGAAGCGTATACGCTCCGTTTCAATTTCCGAGTCTACAAGACATAAGGTGAGGATTTTAGACGCTTTGATTGACGGTTCCCAACACTTTCAATGTCGTTTAATAGTAGATTCTTGACGGCATCGCCGTTTGACATGTACAAAATGTTCTCCGTTTCCCGTTTCGTAAGCTAACGAAGAATATGAGATTTAGGGCATTTTAGTCATTTGTAGGAAAAACTGTTTACATTCATATTTTGCTGATGTGATTGACATGGTTTGTCGCCGCATTAGAGAGTTAGGAATGATTGCATAATCAGTTTGGCGAAGAGATTCGCCTAGTTGCGCACTTTGGGTCGACATACTATATGTGGACTTAAGTGTGTAGTGTATGTGTTTGTATAAATGCTTGTACTAGTATGTATTGTATTGAATGATGTTATGTAGTAGTTTGAGATTGATTTCATGATTAAAATGCTGACCTAAATGATTTCCTACATGTTGACCTTATGCATGATTGCGTTACATGCATAGGAAGTATGCTTTGAAGATTTGCTTAAGTTGAATATGCATGAAAGGTATGCCTTGAAGATTTGCTTAAGTTGAATGTTATAACATGTGTTAACATGCTCACATGATGTATTTCAATTCCAATACCCTGGTATATAGTGTTAATGTAATACCATAGATGTGTGGGACTTGACTTAGTCCAGGCAGTCGGTAACCGAGCGAATTCGTGGCTGACTGGTCATAGCCACGAACGACGCGTCGATGAACGTGATTCGGGTTGAGAGTTGGCGGCAGTGGTTAGGCCACGCGAAGTTTTTTACGCACTTCATGTCGTTCAACTTGAGATGCGATCGCGCTAGTCGAGCCCGTCAAGTAACCCGACTGGCCGATGTTTGTTCACCTTGTATGTATCATAACTGCTTGAACCTAGGGTACTGAACTTACCATTGTAAACCCTGTTAACCATGGTACCTTGATCCACGAAGACTCATGAGCCGGGCATGGTGGTATGGGACACCGTGGTCGAGCTGTCGGCCTACGCTGGGGTCACAAACCTCCCCGTAGTGACCAGTGAGCACCTAGACTCGTGAGCAGATTATGGTGGTATGGGACACTATATTCTAGCTGTCGGCCTACACTGATCAGGCGACGAGCCCTTTGTAGTGACCGCGAGCGTATTCTGAGTCCACGGGAGGCGACGACCCTTCCGTGCAGTAGAGTACAGTAGGCCTGTATTGATAAGGTGATGGGGGAGCGGTGCAACGAGTGCGAGCAACAGCCCTGGCAGCCCTTGCAGTGACCTACGAAATATACATCGTATGAGATTACTAGGAGTGACGACCCTAGACAGGATCTGTGTTGGGATTGATACAAGGGAAGTACCTTAGTTTCCCAATCCTGTTGTTTGAATGGACTAATAACAACTTGGTAATCATATCACCATAGCATTGCATGTGCCTGGAAGATGTGGAGCACTCTAGGGAGTGTGGCATGCCGCGGTCGTAAGATGTTGCCGCATGAGGGTGATCGTCGGTGAGGGCATACATCACGTCATATCATCTTGCATTAACAATAGTATTAGGATTGTCTGATTTACTGCTTTACTATTATCGCGTGATTGAATTGTGAACATGCTAATCTCTGCTCTCTTATCCCACTGAGTTGATCACTCACTCCCACGTTACGGGATGGTGTTTCCGGACACCCACCAGTCCCTTTTGTGATTGCAGATGATGGCGTGGCCTGTGAGGCGGAGCTGGACTTGATGATGAGAAGGAGGATTCCTCCTTTATGCGTATTCTGATTGACGGGATTGCAGGGAGGTTGATTAGATACTTTGACATTTGTCACTTTGAATTTTTAGCGCCCTCATGTATATTCATTTTGTTTACTTTTGAAGTATACATGTATGTGCATAACCTGGTAATATATTCACACTCTGGAGACATACAACAGTTTATGTACGTTATACATACTATTACAGTCTTCCGCTTGCAAATTTCACTGTCTCTGGAGTATGATATGTTGTTCTGGCTTAATCTCACTCATGTTTAATACATTATCACAGACAACATTCAATCATACATATCCATGTTGCATAAATAACATTTTGGAACTCGGGAGTTGGGTTTTTGCTCGACCCCCCGATTTTCGGGATGTTACAACATGTAAAATGGGCCAAATATTCTGGTCAAAATTGTAACCCAACTTATTGACCTCGTGAGAACTTAAGAATTGTTGTAAGTTTTGTGGGCCCCATCATGATATGTGTCGAACATCAACACCGTGGATTTGATGTGTCCCCTTTAGGTCATGAGATATCTCAAAAATCATCTATATAAGAAACTCAAGTACGCCCCACCATGATGGTTGGTGTTGTGTGGGCCCCACCATGATGTATGTGTTTAATCCATGCCGTCCATCTATTTTTAAAGATCATCTTATGGCATGAGACCAAAAATGAGACATATCCCAATTTGAAATGGACCACATTATAAGAAATAGTGTTGAATGAGCGTCAACGATTTAAAACATTTTGGAGGCCATAAAAGTTTTGAATTGAGATGATTTATTTTTTTTCTCCTCTTCATCTAAGCCTGTATGACCTAATAAAAAGATTGGATGCCAATTAAAGAGTACAGTGGGCCTTACATAGGATTTTAATGATGGATATCCAATCACTATTGTTTTCATGTGGTGTGGTCCACCTAATATTTATATACCTCTCAATTTTGGGCCCCACCATGATGTATGTTTTATATCCACACCTTCCATTCATTTGGAGAGATCATTGTAGGGCAATATCCAAAGATAAATCCAACCTGTATCTAATCCGCATCTGGCAACTCTCTCTCGCCCTAATTCTCTGAAAGTAGATTGCGTACTGAGTAACTCAGTACCCTTAGTGTAGTGAGTAAAGCGTGTGAGGTCCACTGTTATTTATTTATTTTATCCACTCCGTTAATCTATGTTAATGGATAATTTTAGGGAGTGATCCCAAAAATGAAGCAAATTAAAATCTCAAGTGGACTACAGCACAGGAAACAGTTTGATTGAACATCTACCATTGAAAATTTTTTAGAGGCCAAAGAAGTTTTGGATCAAGCTAATGTTTGTGCTTTCTCTTCATCCATGTTGTCCATCCATTTTTCAAGATAATTTTAGTGGTTGAGTCTAAAATAAAAGTATTCCCAAAGCTCAAATGGACCACACGATAAGAAACAATGTGAATAATGACTTCCACCGTTGAAACCATGCTAGGGCACATAGTGATTTTTATTTGTCATCCAACCTGTTCATAAGATTACACAAAGATGGATGAAGGTAAATATATATATATATATATATATATATATATATATATATATATATATATATATATATATATATATATATATATATATATATATATATATATATATATATATATCAGCTTATCCAAAACTTCAGTGGGCCCCAAGAAATTTTCAATGGTATAATTTCAATTCACACTATTTCCCGTGGTGAGGTCCACTTGAGATTTGGATATATCTAATTTTTGGGATCAAGCCATACAATTATCTGTTAAAATAGATGGACGGAGTAGATAAAATACACAAATCAAGGTGGACCCCACAGAGTTTACTCAGTACGCTTAGCGTAGTGAGTTACTCAATACGCAATCCGCTTTCCTCTCTCTCAGTATGCAATCCGCTCTCCCTCCGCTTCCCTCTCTCTTAGTACACAATCCACTCTCCCTCCCTCCCTCTCTCGCTCCTCTTTCTCTCACCCTTCTCTTCTCCCTCCCTCTCTCTCTCTCAACCTGTCAGTAGCTAATCCACGTCCCCCTCTCAACCTGTCAGTAGCTAATCCGCATCCCCCTATCCTCTCTCTCTCACCCTCCTCTTTCTACTCCAATTCCTAACCCATCATCCATCAACGATGTCCATAGTCTTCCCCATCTGCGGTAATAGTGGATCTCGTCCCAATGCATGACCGCCCAACCTCCATCAACAACAGCTACCATCACAAGAGGCTGCTCATCCCTCATTATCAACAATAGCCACCATCAAATCGAAGGTACTCTCTCGATCTCTCTTCCTTCATCTCTGTCTATCTCACTTCCCCTTTCGATTTGGGGATTTCAAGGCTTACAGATTTGGGGATTTTAGGGCTTACAGATTTTAGGGATTTTAGGGCTTATAGATTTGGGGATTTTAGGGCTTACAGATTTTGGGGATTTTAGGGCTTACAGATTTGGAGATTTTAGGGCTTATAGATTTGGGGATTTTAGGGCTTACATATTTGGGGATTTTAGGGCTTACAGATTTTGAGGATTTTAGGGCTTATAGATTTGGAGATTTTAGGGCTTACAAATTTGGGGATTTTAGGGCTTACAGATTTGGGGATTTTAGGGCTTACAGATTTTGGAGATTTTAGGGCTTACAGATTTTGGGATTTTAGGGCCCCAAGAATGTCATGTGCAGATAAAAGCCCTTATTGTATCATATATTAGCTGTTATTAGGAAAAAAATGATGGTCTTTTGAAAATAGAGGTTGTTGTTTCACATGCATTTTTCATGACATATCAAATGGAGAGTGACCCTCCTGTCTAAATTGGCTGTTACCACTGGTGTTTTCTAAACCTTCACTCTTTTTTTTTTGGTATTTATTAAATATGTTTTAAATCAAGTTTTGAACCAGTATTAGTTGTCCATTTGTCTCATGGACTATAATCCACCTAATGAGCAGAGTGGTCTGAGTTTTTTTGGCTAGGATGTCTACAAGGAGAACGAAAAGAAATTACATGGATACCAGGTTCCCAAATTTAGCTGGATTTGACCTTTTGATATATCAGCCGGTATTCCTCAATGCCTTAACTAAATATGATTTCTTATGTCATATATCAATTTAAATAGTGTTTGGATGGCTGGCTGTATAATAACTGGCTTGCTGCCGTAAATTATCATGGCCATTTGACTGGCTGGCACTATAATGATTAGCCTCTTGTTTAGATCAAGATTTAAACTAAATTGAGAGAGGAAGAGAATGCAAATTCAAACCCTTTATGCGTGTGTGTGTGTGGGAGGGGGGGGGGGGGGGGGGGGGGGGGGGGGGGGGGATGCATTTCTTTCTATCTTTTTTGTTTTGTTTTGTTTTGTATTTGTGTTTGTGTTTGCGTTTGTGTTTATTTTTTAAAGAATTTTGGCAAGAGTGTAGAATTTGGGCAAGCATTTTCTATATTTTTTTTCTTGGGTGAAATGTGTCTTCTTGGATGATAGTTCATACAATGAACATTCATGAGTTCTCTTGGAGAATGGGCACCCATTCCTGCTTGTCTTCACTATAAACATTTAAATATCCCCTTGCAAATGCATCAACTCCTTAATGCTACTTCTTATATCCACTTAGATTATCTGTAACCCATTTATCAAGGATGTCTTATGAAGAAATTTCTTCTATACTTATATTTTGCTAGATAACAGGGAAGACAAAACAGCTGAGAAACAAAATTGTGTTGTTTGCCTAACAGGGCTCTATGATACAGTATTTGATGTCGATCATGATAAAGAAAGAGTTCAAGCCATAGGTATTGAACCAAATGGATTCAGCTTTGATGAGGCTGATTCCTCAGGTGTTGATTATGCTCTCAACAGGTAAGTATGGTTAACACATTTCTTACTTAGATATTGTTGTAATCTGCAACTACTTTATTGGCTATTATATCTCTTTTAAATGGAAACATTGTAAAAGTAGTACTTCTTAACAATGATGGTAATGTTTTGCAATTCATTGGTATGTAACCACAATGCTAATACTTCTTAACAATGATGGTAATGTTTCTAAACCTTTAACAGGTGGTAATTTTGGGATCATGTTTTTATACGTTACTATGAATAATTGCACACGGTTAACACATTTCTTACTTAGAATTACTTTACTATGAATAATTTTGGGATCATGGTTAACACATTACTTAGAATTACTTTACTATGAATAATTGCACATCATTTTTAGGCTTTAACCAGATATTTAATTTGTACTCTCTAGATTTTATAGGTGATGCTACTTGCACATTTCAAGCGATTGATGAGAGAGTTTACACATATGCATGACCAAGTTGTTCATCCAAGTTGCTTAAACTATATCTAAGCTGTGCAACTTTACATTATTATTATTATTATTATTTTTTTTTGTTGAGATTCCATTTGGCTTAAACTATATTCCAGTTCCTTTTTAACAAGCAGCTTAAACTATATCTAAGCTGTGCAAGTTTACATCTCATTGCTTTGGAGACGAGTTAATAGCCGAAAAATGATAACATGAGAATGGCCTATACTACTGTATGCATTTGGCACCAATTCTTAATCTTGGAAACTCACTCACCCTGCACCTGGCATACCTGTACCTCTCCAAAGGTCACACTGATTGGATGATCTTAACTGTCTGAAATTGCCGTTGGATTTGGACCATTTTCTTTTTGACTATCCTGAGGAACTTTGAGTTGTACTATTCTTTTTAAACATCTATATGCTTCAATCTCCTTTGATCTGCACTCAAACCTATTGTGTTGAAGGGCACATCTATTTTGTTGGGTAGAACACTTATTTTAATGTCACAATAATTGGATAATCTCAACCATCTAATATTTTCGTTGAATTTAGACCATTTTCTTTTTGACCAAGGTATTGAGGAACTTTGAGTTGCACTCCTCTTTCTTAAACGTGTACATTTTTTCTTAACCTCGCTCTTCTTCTTCTTCTTCTTCTTCTTCACATTGACATGTTTTAATCTCACCTTGTGTATTGTAGGCCACATCCATTCAATTTGGTATAGATCCCTTTTGTTAATTTTACACAAGTACACATTTGTTAAAATATCATTGTAAAGCCTTTTCTTGTAAAAAACTCATTTTAAGAAGGTAGCATTCACTGTGATGTCACTTCATAGCATGCTTTTTATCATATAATTTCATTGTGAACAGGGACCAGTGAGAGAAGAATTTGGTGATTCCACCACTGCTTCAGATCCTTCTGATGCCCACACGATCAGCCAATCCTTTCCCCATACGTATGGTCAGCCGTTGGCTCACTTCTTAAGAGCAACTGCCAAGGTCTTTGAGGCTAAAATCGTCTCCAACTTGATAGAAAGACAAAGAACATCAGTGGCCACAAATTGCAACCTAGATTTAAGCAAGGTTCGAGGTGCCATCAACAATACTAATAGAATCCTCCAGGTCAAATTATTAATTGGACCTAATTTTATTGAAATGATCTTGATAATCCATTTTATTTAAATGAGCAGACCCGGATGTGCATCGGAGCTATTCAGATGGATAATGAATGTATTTGCGTATGTAAATGAAAATAAAAAACTTATAATATATATATATATATATATATATATATATATATATATATATATATATATATATATATATATATATATATGTTATCAATGGAGGATACCTTGTTTAGGGGGACATGAAATTCTTGTAGCGTTTGGTATGGTGCCCCAATATTGGTTGTATGTTACTAGTATGTAGTAGATAATACTAGGTTCAATAGTAGATAATGCTAGAGAATACCTAAACCTAAACCTACACTTATAACCTATAACCTATAACCTAAACCTAAACCTAAAACCCAAACGTAAACCCGATCTCGAACCTGAACCTGATTTCCTAAACCTAAACTTTAACGTATTCTCAATTCCCTAAATCGTAACCTATACCTAATCCTAATCTCAACTCCCCAACCTAAACCTAAACCTAAACTTGAAAACCCAAACCTAAACCTGAACCCGAACCCGATCTCGATTTCCTAAACCTGAACTTTTGACCTTAACCTAAACCTATTCTCAAATCTCAAAACCTACAACCTAAACTTAAACCCAAACCTTAACTTATAACCTAAACCTTAACCTATAAACCAATAACCTAAACTCAATTCCCTAAACCTTAACCTGTAACCTAAACTAAACCTAAACCTATAACCTTAACCTAAACATAAAACCTATACTTATAACCTAAACCTATTCCCAAATCCTAAAACCTATAACCTAAACTTAAATCTAAAACCAAAACCTAAACATAAAACCTAAACCTAAACCTACACTTATAACCTATAACCTAAACCTAAACCTAAAACCCAAATGTAAACCCGATCTCGAACCCGAACTTAATTTCCTAAACCTAAACCTTAACGTATTCTCAAATCCCTACACCTAATCCTAATCTCAACTCCCTAACCTAAACCTAAACCTAAAATTGAAAACCCAAACCTAAACCCTGAACCCGAACTCAAACCCGATTTTCGAAACCTAAACTTATAACCTTAACCTAAACCTATTCTCAAATCTCAAAATCTATAACCTAAACCTTAACCTAAGCCTAAACCTTAACCTATAACCTAAACCTATAACCCAAACTCAATTCCCTAAACCTTAACCTATAACCTAACCTAAACCTAAACCTATAACCTAAACCCTAAACCTAAACTTAAAATCTAAATGTATTCTCAAATACTTAAACCTAAACCTACACCTAATCTTAATCTCAACTCCTTAACCTAAACCTAAACTTGAAAACCCAAACCATAAACCCGATCTCGATTTCCTAAACCTAAACCTTAACCTATTCTCAATTCCCAAAAGCTATAAGCTATAACCTAAACCTAAACCTAACACCTAAATGTATTCTTAAATCCCTAAACTTAAACCTACACCTTATCCTAATCTTAACTCCTTAACCTAAACCTAAACTTGAAAACACAAACCCAAACCCGAATCCGATTTCCTAAACCTAAACCTTAACCTATTCTCAATTCCCTAAACCGTAACCTATAACCTAACATAAACCTAAACCTATAACCTACACTTATAGCCTAAACCTAAACCTATAACCTAAACATGTAACCTTAATCTAAACGTAAAACCTAAACCTAAACCTAAACCTGATCCCGAACCCGAATCTGAATCTCTAAACCCTTAGCCTAAACCTAAAACCCAAACATAAACCCGATCTTGAACCCGAACTTGATTTTCTATACCTAAACCTTAACGTATTCTCAAATTCCTAAACTTAAACCTACACCTAATCCTAATCTCAACTCCCTAGCCTAAACCTAAACTTAAACTTGAAAACCCAAACCTAAACCTGATCTCAAACTCGAATCTGAATCCCTAAACCCTTAGCCTAAACCTAAAACCCAAACATAAACCCGATCTCGAACTCGAACCCAATTTCATATACCTAAACCTTAACGTATTCTCAAATCCCTAAATTTAAACCTAAACCTAATCCTAATCTCGACTCCATAACCTAAACCTGAACCTAAACTTGAAAACCCAAACCTAAACCCGATCCCGAACCCGATTTCCTAAACCTAAACTTATAACCTTAACCTAAACGTATTCTCAAATCCCAAAACCTATAACCTAAACCTAAACCTTAACCTATAACCTAACCTTAAACTATAACTTAAACTCAATTCCCTAAACCTTAACCTATAACCTAAACCTATAACCTACACTTATAACCTAAACCTAAACCTATAACCTTAACCTAAACATAAAACCTAAACCTCAACCTATACTTATAACCTAAACCTATTCTCAAATCCCAAAACCTATATAATAAACCTAAACCTTAACCTAAACATAAACCTATAACCTAAACCTAAAACCTAAACCTAAACCTACACTTATAACCTATAACCTAAACCTATAGCCTAAACCTAAACCTTAACCTAAACCTAAACCTATAACCTAAACCTAAACCTACACTTATAACCTATAACCTAAACCTAAATCTAAACCTATACTTATAACCTAAACCTATTTTTATAACCTAAACCTATTCTCAAATCCCAAAACGTATAACCTAAACCTATAACCCAAACCTAAACCTTAACCTAAACCTAAACCTACACTTATAACCTATAACCTAAACCTATAACCAAAACCTAAACCTAAACCAAAACCTAAAACCCAAAAGTAAACCCGATCTCAAACCAGAACCCGATTTCCTAAACTTAAACTTTAAGGTATTCTCAAATCCCTAAACCTAAACCTACACCTAATCCTAATCTCAACTCCCTAACCTAAACCTAAACCTAAACTTGAAAACCCGAACATAAACTCGAACCAAACCCAATCCCGATTTTCTAAACTTAAACTTATGACCCTAACCTAAACCTATTCTCAAATCCCAAAACCTATAACCTAAACATAAACCTTAACCTTAACCTTAACCTAAACATAAAACCTAAACCTACACTTATAACCTAAACCTATTCCCAAATCCCAAAACCTATAACCTAACCTAAACCTAAACCTAAACATATAACCTTAACCTAAATATAAAACCTAAATCTAAACCTATACTTATAACCTAAGCGTATATTCAAATCCCAAAACCTATAACCTAAACCTATAACCTATAACCTAAACCTAAACCTACACTTATAACCTATAACCTAAACCTAAACCTAAAACCCAAACGTAAACCCGATCTCGAACCCAAACCAAATTTCCTAAACCTAAACCTCAACATATTCTCAATTCCCTAAACCTAAACCTACACCTAATCCTAATCTTAACTCCCTAACCTAAACCTAAAACTAAACTTGGAAACCCAAACCTAAACCCGAACTCGAACCCGATCCCGATTTCCTAAACCTAAACTTATGACCTTAACCTAAACCTATTCTCAAATCCTAAAACCTATAACCTAAACCTTAACCTTAACCTAAACATAAAACCTAAACCTAAACCTAAACCTAAACCTAAACCTAAAACCTAAACCTAAACTTACACTTATAACCTAAACCTAAACCTAAACCTAAACCTAAAACCCAAACATAAATACGATCTCGAACCAGAACCCGATTTCCTAAACCTAAACCTTAATGTGCTCTCAAATCCATAAACCTAAACCTACACCTAATCCTAATCTCGACTCCCTAACCTAAACTTAAACCTAAACTTGAAAACCCAAAACTAAACCCGAACCCGATCCCGATTTCCTAAACCTAAACTTATGACCTTAACCTAAACCTATTCTCAAATCCTAAAACCTATAACGTAAACCTAAACCTTAACCTATAACCTATAACCTAAAATCAATTCCCTAAACCTTAACCTATAACCTAACCTAAACTTAAACCTATAACCTTAACCTAAACATAAAACCTAAATCTAAACCTATACTTATAACCTAAACCTATTATCAAATCCCAAAACCTATAACCTAAATCTAAACCTAAACTTGAAAACCCAAACCATAAACCCGATCCCGATTTCCTAAACCTAAACCTTAACCTATTCTCAATTCCCTAAGCTATAAGCTATAACCTAAACCTAAACCTAACACCTAAATGTATTCTCAAATTCCTAAACCTAAACCTACACTTAATCCTAATCTCAACTCCTTAACCTAAATCTAAACTTGAAAACCCAAACCCGAACCCGAACTCGATTTCCTAAACCTAAACCTTAACCTATTCTCAATTCCCTAAACCGTAACCTATAACCTATCCTAAACCTAAACCTATAACCTACACTTATAACCTAAACCTAAACCTATAACCTAAACCTGTAACCTTAACCTAAACGTAAAACCTAAACTTAAACCTAAACCTGATCCCGAACTCGAATCTGAATCCCTAAACCCTTAACCTAAACCTAAAATCCAAACGTAAACCCGATCTCGAACCCAAACCTGATTTCCTATACCTAAACCTTAATGCATTCTCAAATTCCTAAACTTAAACCTACACATAATCCTAATCTCAACTCCCTAACCTAAACTTGAAAACCCAAACCTAAACCCGATCCCAAACCCGAATCTGAATCCCTAAACCCTTAGCCTAAGCCGAAAACCTAAACGTAAACCCGATCTCGAACCCGAAGTCAATTTCCTATACATAAACCTAAATGTATTCTCAAATCCTTAAACCTAAACTTACACCTAATCCTAATCTCAACTCACTAATCTAAACCTAAACCTAAACTTGAAAACCCAAACCTAAACCCGATCCTGAACCCGAACCCGATTTCCTAAACCTAAACCTTAACCTATTCTCAATTCCCTAAACCTATCGCTTATAACCTAAACCTAAACCTTAACCTAAACCTATAACCTTAAACTAAACCTAAACCTTAACCTAAAACCTAAAACCTAAAACCAAAATGTATTCTCAAATCCCTAAACCTAAACCTACACCTAATCCTAAGCTCAACTCCCAAACCTAAACCTAAACCTAAACTTGAAAACCCAAACCTAAACCCGATCCCGAACCCAAACCTGATTTCCTAAACCTAAACCTAAACCTTAACCCATTCTCAATTCCCTAAACCTATAGCTTATAACCTAAACCTAAACCTAAACCTTAACTTAAACCTATAACCTATAACCTAAACCTAAACTTAAAACCTAAATTTATTCTCAAATCCCTAAACCTAAACTTACACCTAATCCTAATCTCAACTCTCTAACCTAAACCTAAACTCGAACACTCAAACCTAAACCTGATCCTGAACCCGAACCCGATTTCCTAAACCTAAACCTTAACCTATTCTCAATTCCCTAAACATATAGCTTATAGCCTAAACCTAAACCTTAACCTAAACCGAAACCTAAACCTTAACCTAAACCTATAACCTTAACCTAAACCAAAACCTATGACCTAAAACCTTAACCTATAACCTATAACCTAAACTTATAACCTATAACCTAACCTTAACCTAAACTTAAAACCTAAACCTATAACCTATAACCTAAACCTAAACCTATAACCTACACTTATAACCTAAACCTAAACTTAAAACTAAAATATTTTCTCAAATCCTTAAACCTAAACCTACATCTAATCCTAATCTTAACTCCCCAACCTAAACTTAAACCTAAACTTAAAAACCCAAACCTAAACCCGATACCGAACCCGAACCTGATTGCTGAATAATGTAGCCCAATCACATGGCAACAAACAAGAATGTATCCCTTTTAACACG
This sequence comes from Magnolia kwangsiensis, assembly GCA_037074715.1. Classification (NCBI taxonomy): domain Eukaryota; kingdom Viridiplantae; phylum Streptophyta; class Magnoliopsida; order Magnoliales; family Magnoliaceae; genus Magnolia; species Magnolia kwangsiensis. Next base: position 150,783,809 of record CM073576.1, on the reverse strand, counting down.
TCACTTTTTACAAAGCTTTAATTTTTGTTGTTGTTTCTATTAACTTGAATTGTAGACCAATCACATGGCAACAAACAAGAATGTATCCCTTTTAACACATGCCCCTTTTTACAAAGCTTTAATTTTTGTTGTTGTTTCTATTAACTTGAATTAAAACACTTTTTTACATTATTTGCTTGCATTAGTTTTATTTTAATGATCAGTTTTATTTTTAAAAAGTGTCCAATTTTTTGGAAGAAGTTTCTGCAATTCTTTATGATTCTGAATTATAATGTTTTGTTGGTTGAATATTTTTTTATTAGATGAAAGACACAAAAAAAAAATTGTTGCTGATTTTTTTCCTTTTTTTATTTATGATATTAAACTTATATGTATTTATGCGTAGATGAAAGTAATGTGGATAAGATTGTTTGTGTTTGGATGGATGTAGTTTATGTTTGGATGAATGTAGTTTATGTTTGGATGGATTTACGTAGTTTGAGTTTAGATGGATGTAAATGTGAATATGATGAAACATATTGTATATCAAGAAGAATACAATGAAATATATTGTAATAGGTGTATATTGATCGTCTCAAATTTGAAAATGTCCTTTTAGGGTCATAAGAGACGGTTCATAGCAATCCTTTGAAGGCTCATAAGAGACGGTTGATAGTAGTCCTTTTTAAGAACGATCCTTGACCGTCCTTCAAGAGCTCATAAGAGACGGTTGATAGCAGTTTTTTTTAAGGACGATCCATGACTGTCCTTTGAAGGCTCATAAGAGACGATTGATAGCAGTCCTTTTTAAGGACAGTCCATGACCGTTCTTTTAAAGGATGGTCCATGGCCGTCCTTTGAAGGCTCATAAGAGACAGTTAATAGCAGTCCTTTTTAAGGACAGTCCATAGCCGTCCTTTAATGGCTCATAAGACACGGCCCATGACCGTCCTTTTTTCATCAATAAGAATGATAGTTTTCAACTGTCCTTTTAAGTAATACGATGCCTCAAAATATGACGGCCCATACGACGATCTATGACCGTCCTTGTTGGTCATTTGAGACAGTTTTGGACCATCCTTTTTTTACTATTTTGGTGTAGGGAGCCTATGTAGAAAAGTTGAAGGTGGCTATGGATGATGAGATGGACTCGTTTTATAAAAATCACACATGGGAGCTGATGGAGCTTCCAGTGGGCCGAAAAGTAATCGGATGCAAGTGGTTATTCAAAAGGAAACAGGATAGATACAAAGTAAGGTTGGTAGTGAAGGGTTATGCTTAGAGCGAAGTAATCGACTTCACAAAGATATTCGTGTCAGTGGTTAAGCAGGTGTCTATCAGATTCTTGTTAACACTAGTTGCCCAATACAATTTCGAGCTGGAACAAATGGTTGTCAAGACTGCATTCTTACATGGGGAATTGGAAGAGTAGATATACATGAAGCAACCAGAAGGCTATGAAGTTAAAGAGGTATAGAAAAAAGCTTGTAGGTTAATGAGGTCGTTGTACAGCCTGAAACAGATGCCTAGACAATGGTAAAAAAAATATGATTCTTTCATGTTGAGTCAGCTGAAATTTACTCCAAGTGAATACGATCACTGTGTCTATTACAAGACACTGAGTGATGACAAATTCATCATCCTAGTATTTTATGTTGATGATATGTTGATCGCTTGTCATGATGTGTCCGAAATCAACGTACCGAAGACTCAGTTATCAGGGACATTCGATATGAAAGATCTGGGGCTACAAAGAGGGTTCTCGACATAGATATTCCTAGAGAGAGAAAGAGGATTAGGATTTGGTTATCACACACAGAATACTTTGAAAAGGTGTTGATCAAGTATGGGATGGACCAAACAAAGCCAGTGATAGTTCTCCACGTGGCTCACTTCAAGCTTTCCTCAAAACAATGTCCTAAATCAAATGAGAAAAAGTAGATTATGTTTTATGTGCCTTATTCGAATGCGATTGATAGTTTAATATTTGTCATGGTCTGTACGAGACCAGATATTTCATATGTAGTCAATGTTGTAAGCAGATACATGTTAAAGCCCGGCAAGCAACATTGGGAAGCTGTGAAATTGCTACTTCGATATATTCGAGGTATAAAAGACTGTCTTAACTTTTGAGAAGACAGGGATAAAGCTGGTAGGGTATGTCGATTCAGACTACGCAGGCAATTTAAATTCCAGAAAGTTGACTTTAGGTTACTTGTTTGTACTAGCGGGTGGATCGATCAGTTGGATGTCGAAACTCCAGTCTGTGGTGGCTCTTTTCATGACTGAAGCAGAATAAATGGCAGTGACGAAAGCTTTTAAGGAAGGTGTTTGGCTCAGAGGCATGATAAAGCAGTTGGGACTTCAGCAGGAGGTCGTGTTAATAAATTGCGATAGTGAGCGCACTATCAATTTGGCTAAAAACTTTGTTTATCACTCACATACTAAACACATTGATGTTCATCACCATTTTATCCGACAGGTGCTTAAGGAATGAGGCTTAAAACTGGAGAAGATTTATATTAACACGCATCCAGAAGACATGCTCACCAAGGTCATTCATATAGAGAAGTTTAAGTTCTGTTCAACTTCTCTGGGCATGGCGATGGCGTAAAAGAAGGACGGAGTATGCACGAGAAGTGTTGATGAAGCTATGATGTGAGGCAGAAATAAGAAAAGGGGACAAGAAGCTATATGTTTGAAGATTGAAGACATGATGAAGATCGTTACTAACAGATGTCTTAAATTTGTATTTGCTGGTTCGATGACATCGAAGCAAACTTGATGAAATCAATTTTTTCACATTTTTCAGCCCCAGTCGTTGGATAGTTTTGGTCCTTCTTCGATGACATCGAACTAGGTTCGATGTCATCGAAGGTTTACATAGATTCGTTTGTAGAAATGCAGATTCTGCGATTTTTGTTTCCTATTTCGTTTCCACTTGTTTTTAAGTCTATAAATAGGGGTGGATATAGGACTAGGAGGTATTCTAAGAGGTCTAAGTATTTCTAAAAGGGTTCTAGGGTTTCTAAGGGGCTCTAGGATTTCAAGGGGTGGAGAAAAGGTGAAGTTTGAGGATTGCTCATGCCGGGTAAGTCCTCTATCTTTGTAATATGTGCTTTCTTGTGAAATTTTCTATCATTTTGTGTCGTGGTTTTTTCCCACAAGGGTTTTCCATGGTAAATCTCTATGTTTCTTGTGATTGCTTGGTGCTCTTGGATTGCTATCCTAGATCCATAGCTGTGTGATTCCACAAGCCAAAACCCCAACAGAATGCCCACTCACACTTTTTTCTCTTTCTTTCTCTTCCCTCCTCTCTCTTTCTTTTAGTAAAGAAAAGTTCTCATCCTGTCACTTTTGTTAGCTTATTGGAAATGTTGAGGTGAATAGGCATTTATAGTGGTGCCAATGATATTTTTATAAATAATTAATAGAAAGTTAAGGGGTAAAAATACCATGTGTTATGATTTGATTGGCTGCTCGACATGTGGCATTTATAATAGCCTAGAAGGGTGGTAAATTTTATAATTTTACCAAAAATTAAAAGCAAATGATCGTTTAAAAGTCCAATGAAAGTTGTATTTCTGCTAGTGCTCAATGTTGTCCTAATTTTAATGTACCATAGCTTATGGATTCATTGTTGGGGATCTGCAGAAGAAAATTCCGAATTTGAATCAAACAAAAGAAAGATAAATGCAAACAAAGCATATAGAGAACACGTGAATTATACATGAAAAACCCACGACACAAAGTGACAAGTAAATCTAAGCGAATTACAAGAGATGGATGCACTTACACAGATGAGAATACTTGAAAAATATCTCCAAATCCTTAGTTTTATCTCTAGAACACCTTAGGAATGTCTTCACCTACCCTAATCCCAATTACACCTGATATATATAGTGTTACAATCAGAATAGGAAATAAATCATGCACTTATGCAGAACCATACGAACCGTAAATCTAAGCATCGATCGAGCAGTTAATCAATCGAGCACCCATGTTTGATCACTCAAAGATGCTCAAAAGTGTCCAACAATTAAACTCGAAAAATTAGAAAATTTTGATCAATCGATTAGTCTGGTCGATCAATCGAGGACTCCTGTTTCCGAACAGATTGAAGACATCCGATCAACAATCTCCGCTATGGTTTCAATTAATACTAACCATTGTTCCAAGCTCCATCTTTAATCACATACATCATAGCTTCACAATCATCATCGCTTCTCGTGTACCCTCCATCTTCTTCAACCTTTCATCGTACTCAGAAAAGTTGAATAGAATTGAAACTTCTCTACGGGAACCACCTTCAGAAGCATGTCCGCTAGATTTATGCTTGTTTGCATCTTCTCTAGAGTAACATCACATTCCTCTGATGGACATTAATATGTTTAGTATGAAAATGGTAAACTGATTTTTTTACTAAATTAATCATGCTTTCGTTGTCACAATTAACTAACACGACCTCCTGCTAAAGCCCAAGATGATTCATCATTCATATCAACCAAACACCTTCCTTAAATGCATCATTCATTGCAATATACTCATCTTCAGTTGTGGAAAGAGTAACCATAGACTGAAGCTTCGATATCCAATTGACCAGTCTGCCCACTAGTACAAACGAGTAACCTGAAGTCGACCTTTTGTTGTCCACATTTTCTATGTAATTCGAATCTACATATCCTACAAGCTTTCCATTTCATCTTTACCTTCCATAATTTGAAGTTATCTTTACCGGTGAAGTTTGAAGTTATCTTTATCGGCGAACTTCTCAGTTACTTCACATTTATCCTTTCATCGACATGTTTCAAATTCAAACTCGAACCTCAATGTTATCTCTGATACCGCTTGTTGGGGATCCCCGAAAGAAAATTCCAAATTTGAATTAAACAAAAGAAAGATAAACACAAACAAAACACACAGAACACACAAATTTTGCATGAAAAAATCTCGTGAGAAAAAACCATGACACAAAGCAACAAGCATAAATATGATAAACGAATTACAAGAGATGAATGCACTTACACATATGAGAACCCTTGAACGAAAATCTCCAAAACCTTAACTTTCTCTATAGAACACCTTAGGAACGTCTTCACCTGCACTAATATCGATTATATATATTAGTGTTACAACCAGAATAGAAAGTAAATCACACAATTATGCAGAACCACGTAAACTGTCAATCTAAGCATTGATCGATCGACAACGATCGAGTAGTCTTGGATCGATCGATCACCCATGTTCGATTGTTCGAACATACTCAAAAGTATTCAACGAGAAAATTATTTGAGTATTCAACGAGAAAATTAAGAAAATCAAAGAATTTTGATGAATCGATTAACATGATTGATTGATCAAGGACCCATATCTCATAACACATAATGAAGACATCCAATCAACATCCGTGTGTACCTTCTTAAAAGCTTGAACTTTTAATAGACTTGCATGTTCTACCCAAATCCTAAGTGCCACATGACAGCTTCTAACTAGCCGTAAAGTTCTAGCAAATTTTGTATTTTTACTAGCATATCGGGGTTATGTTGGCCACCTTTTATTGTTTGGATGGTCCTAAAGAGCCCTTGAGTCAATTTGGATTGGGTCAAGGGCTATTCAGTGAACTTGTGGGGGGTAAGTGGGTGATTAGACAAGGTTTTCAAACTGTGGGTTTCCTAGAATTTTCTAGATGGTGGATTGCAGTTTGGCTTGTTGCTTTGGCCAACATGCTTGGTCTTTAGAGTGGGTGTCTACAGTTGAACTTTTGATACATTGGCACATGTATGGTACTTTGGCACATGTTGACTATGTGGCTTATTAGCATATGTGAGACGGACGGCTACATATGTAGTGCATCGTTAGCACTTGTGGCTACCATGGGGGCAATTTGACAGAGAGAGGGGTTGTTTCATCTTATTTTACTCCATCAACTTAGGTTTCTTAAGTATGAAATAATAATAATAATAATAATAATAATAATAATAAGGGAAGTGATGTAAAGAGGGTCGTGGACAGTTACATGGCCAAGATGGATCAGAAAAGGCCCGGTTGACGACAGAAACGATCCGGACCATTAGACCTTAAATCAAGCGTATCTCGCGATTCAGAATGAGTAATCGGATGTAAAATATATGATTTTGGGGTAAAACGAGTTACTTTATCCAACCAACCCCGCCACGCCAGGTTGTCCAGGCTAGATTTGCAAAATACCTCCAGATTAATGGTCGTTTCCCAATTTTAATTTCATTTTTACTATAAATAGTAAGTTTTAGTTTGATTATAACTCTTCAACCGTTGGGCTTTAGGAATTGCGCCCAATGTGAAAAGAGCTTAGAAAAATTAGGAGAATAGCTTAGTCAAGCCAAATAGGACACTTACTATTTTTGGTCGAAAACCTTGCACACTAGTAGACATCACGACCATCTATAAATAGTAGTAAGTCGTGAATTCTAGGAGTTTTAGTTGTAGTTTGATTTTGATTTCTTTCCCATTTCTTGGTATCCCTGTTTAAAGGGTTGTGAACTCATTTTTATTCATTCATCAATCAATTTCGAATTTATTAGAATTATTTCTATTTTCTTGCTTTCTTTCCTTGTGGATTTGAGAAGTCTCTTTGAGGAGTCCAGAGAAGTTCTATGGATTCGGAATAATTATCCTCTTGAGGAAGATGGTGCTCGACTTCACGTCTTCCCCTGGGTCAGTTTGGTATCAAAGCGAAGTTTTTCCTCGGATCGATGGCTTCTAATGACAAGCCAAGCAACAATCCCGTGGACAGTGCTTCAGGGAATTTACCTTTAACGGCGGCAGCTTTCGAAACAGCACAGTAAAAGAATCGACAAGCCATGCAAGGGCTGTAGGATTCTATCGACCGCATGGCGAATCTCTTGGCGAAAATCCTAGGGCAACTCCATGTTCCTGGTGGTAATCCTCCACCGTCAATTACTGAAACTCGTAATCGCCCTGATCACAGGATAGTACTGACAGTACATCAAAGGGTCATTCTTGAGGAAGGGGGATCCAGCGAGGAGGAGATCGATGACATAATTTTTGAACATGCTAGATAAGGCGACGATCAAGTAAATCAAACAGATCATGAATTCAAGATGCGGGTTGATATTCCTAGCTTCAATAGCCAACTACACATTGAGGATTTTCTTGATTGACTTTCTAAAGTTGAATGACTCTCACTACAAGAAAATGGGTTTTTAGCGACGAAACTTTTTTCGTTGCTAAAAGTGACTTTTAGCGACGAAAAAACTTTTGTTGCTAAAAGATTACTTTTAGCGGCGAAATTGTAAGCTAAAAGTTGCTTTTAGCAACGAACATTTTCGTCGCTAAATGTTGTGAACATTTTTTTAAAAAAATATCAAAACGAATCCAAAGGTTTAATTTTAGCAATGAACATTTTCCTAGCTAAAAACTTGGCTGAGACTTTTAGCGATGAAACTTTCTGTTGCTAAATGTGTGAATCCTTTTTCCAAAGGTTGACTTTTAGCTACGAAAATTTTCATAGCTGAAAATTGTGGCTGGGACTTTTAGGGACGAAAATTAGCGTCCCTAATGTGTAAACAGTTTTTGATATAAAATCCAAAGGTATACTTTAGCTACGGACATTTTCGTAGCTAAAAACGAAAGCTTTACTTTTAGCTATGAAAATTTTCGCAGCTAAAAAAAGCATGGCTGTAGAATTCTTGGAATAAAATCCAAAGGTCTTTTAGCTACGAATATTTTCGTGGCTAAAAAACGTGGCTGGAGCTTTTAACGATGAAAATTTTCGTCGCGAAAGTCTTTTTTCTTTTTAAATTTCATCTCAAATTTCCTTTCATCGTATTTTTCCTGATATACACCTATTATATAAAATATTTCATCATATTCATATTCACATCCATCTAAACTGAAACTATGTAAATCCATCCAGACATAAGCTACATTCATCCAAACATAAAATGCATCCATCTAAACATAAATTGCATCCATCCAGACATAAACTACATTCATCCAAACATAAATTGCATCCATCCAAACATAAACATTCCTATGGAAAAAAATAAATGAAAAGAGAGAGAACATATGGGAGATGATCCAGACAAATGAAAAGAAAAACAACATTAACCTAAGTTAAGGTTTAGGTTATAGGTTTTGGTTTAGGTTAAGGTTATAGGTTCTGGTTTAGGTTAAGGTTTAGGTTTTGGGTTTTGGTTAAGGTTATAGGTTTAGGTTATAAGTTAAGGTTATAGGTTATAGGTTTATGTTATAAGTTATAGCTTTGGGATTTGAGAATATGTTAAGGTTTAGGTTTAGGAATTCGGGTCGGGTTCGGGATCGGGTTTAGGCTTGGGTTTTCAAGTTTAGGTTTAGGTTTAGGTTAGGGAGTTGAGATTAGGATTTGGTGTAGGTTTAGGTTTAGGGATTTGAGAATAGGTTAAGGTTTCGGTTTAATAAATCGGGTTCAGGTTCAGGATCGGGTTTAGGCTTGGGTTTTCAAGTTTAGGTTTAGGTTAGGGAGTTGAGATTAGGGTTAGGTGTAGGTTTAGGTTTAGGAATTTGAAAATACATTTAGGTTTTAGATTTAGGTTAAGGTTATAGGTTTAGCTTAGGTTTTGGTTATAGGTTATAGGTTATAGCTTTAGGGAATTGAGAATAGATTAAGGTTTAGGTTTAGGAAATCGGGTTCGGGTTCGAGATCGGGTTTAGGTTTAGATTTTCAAGTTTAGGTTTAGGTTAAGTAGTTGAGATTAGGATTAGATGAAGGTTTAGGTTTAAGAATTTGAGAATATATTTAGGTTTTACGTTTAGGTTTAGGTTATAGGTTTAAATTAGGTTTAGGTTATAGGTTATAGGTTATAGTTTTAGGGAATTGAGAATAAGTTAAGGTTTAGGTTTAGGAAATTGGGTTCGGGTTTGGGATCGGGTTTAGGGTTGGGTTTTCAAGTTTAGGCTTAGGTTAAGTAGTTGAGAATAGGATTAGGTGTAGGTTTAGGTTTAGGAATTTGAGAATACATTTAGGTCATAGGTTTAGGTTTAGGTTTTGATTTTGGTTTTGGTTTAGGTTATATGTTACAGGTTTAGGATAAGGTTTAGGTTTAGGTTATAGGTTTTGGGATTTGGGAGTAGTTTTAGATTATAAGTATAGGTTTAAGTTAGGTTATAGGTTTTGGAATTTGATAATGGGTTCGGGTTTAGGTTATAGGTTTTGGTTTTGGTTTAGGTTATAGGTTTTGGTTTTGGTTTAGGTTATAGGTTTTGGTTTAGGTTATAGGTTATAGGTTTAGGATAAGGTTTAGGTTTAGGTTTAGGTTATAGGTTTTGGGATTTGAGAATGGATTCAGGTTTAGGTTATAGGTTTTGGTTTTGGTTTAGGTTATAGGTTTTGAGATTTGAGAATGGGTTCGGGTTTAGGTTATAGGTTTTGGTTTTGGTTTAGGTTATAGGTTTTGGTTAAGGTTATAGGTTATAGGTTTAGGTTTAGGTTAAGGTTAGGTTTAGGTTATAGGTTTTGGGATTTGGGAATAGTTTTAGGTTATAAGTATAGATTTAGGTTAAGTTATAGGTTTTGGGATTTGATAATGGGTTCGGGTTTATATTATAGGTTTTGATTTTGGTTTAGGTTATAGGTTTTAGTTTAAGTTATAGGTTATAGGTTTAGGATAAGGTTTAGGTTTAGGTTTAGATTATAGGTTTTAGTTTTGGTATAGGTTATAGGTTTTGGGATTTGAGAATGGGTTCGGGTTTAGGTTATAGGTTTTGGTTTTAGTTTAGGTTATAGGTTTTGGTTAAGGTTATAGGTTTAGGTTTAGGTTAAGGTTAAGTTTAGGTATAGGTTTTGGGATTTGGAAATAGTTTTAGGTTATAGGTATGGGTTTCGGTTAAGTTATAGGTTAAGGTTTAGGGATTGGTTATAGGTTTTGGGATTTGAGAATGTGTTCGGGTTTAGGTTATGTGTTTTGGTTTTGGTTTAGGTTATAGGTTTTGGTTTAGGTTATAGGTTAAGGTTAGGTTAAGGTTATATGTTTTGGGATTTGAGAATGTGTTCGGGTTTAAGTCATTAGTTTTGGTATTGGTTTAGGTTATAGGTTTTGGGATTTGAGAATGGGTTTGGGTTTAGGTTATAGGTTTTGGTTTTGGTTTAGGTTAAAGGCTTTGGTTTAGGTTAGGGTTAGGGTTAGGTTTAGGTTATAGGTTTTGGGATTTAAGAATGGGTTCGGGTTTAGGTCATAGGTTTTGGTATTGGTTTAGGTTATAAGTTTTGGGATTTGAGAATGGGTTCGGGTTTAGGTTATAGATTTTGGTTTTGGTTTAGGTTATAGGTTTTGGTTAAGGTTATAGGTTATAGGTTTAGGTTTTGGTTAAGGTTAGGTTTAGGTTATAGGTTTTGGGATTTGGGAATAGTTTTAGGTTATAGGTATAGGTTTAGGTTAGGTTATAAGTTAAGGTTTAGGGATTGGTTACACGTTTTGGGATTTGAGAATGGGTCCGGGTTTAGGTCATAGGTTTTGGTATTGGTTTAGGTTATAGGTTTTGGGATTTGAGAATGGGTTCAGGTTTATGTTATAGGTTTTGGTTTTGGTTTAGGTTATATGTAACATTCCGTATTTTTTATACTCAGGTGTTACTATAGAAATCTAAATAACTTTACACACATGTGAGAACCCATCTAATTTAGACTACACATGTAACAACTCACACTTTAAAATCCCGAACTCTAGTCTGCCTATAGGATCAACAATACCAATGGTCACCAATGAATCAATCAAACCAGCCATCTAAACCATAGATCAAACTGATCGTGAATCAGAGAATTAAAAAAAAAAAAGGCATACTAAGGCTGATGGGTGGCCCAAATCACACTTATCACCGCATGAACTTATCTTTAGAGTCCTGTTGGAACTAAAACGACTTTAGAATGTGAGGTATTCTACACCTATCAATGAAAACCCTCCTTAAATGACTCACCAAACCTTTAGAACGTACCAAAGGCCATTAGTGGGCCTTCTAAAGATCAATGGATGGTGTGGATCGACGCTAATCACCATATGGATCCCACATTCGAACTGTGCACGTGCACAGATTATGTGCACACACTGTGCACAACACTTAACATTGGGTCAATAGAACAAGTTATTCATTCGTTGATTCTTTGAGACGGATCCCTGCATCACCAAGACACTCTATTTTAGGATTTCAAGCACCTTGATATAACAACTGCTCTGACGGATAAATCAGATAGTTCAATGTGAATCATAGAAGGCCCTAATCTTGGATCATCTTAAAGACTGGGACCCGAATCGTCAAATGATACCCATTTAGGCACATAAACTAAGTATTATGACATTAAATCCGTTCATCTTTGGCCTGAAAACACAACCGTCACATGCAAGACAAGCGAATGAGGCAGATTCCATTAAACAAATTTGGGACCCAATTCATGGGGTTTACAGCTCAACAAGCCCACGACATTCAAATTCATAACTCGCTATGTGATCATCACTATTCATCACTATCCCAATTTCTGGTAATTAAACTTACCATAGAAATTCACTTAAAGAGGCCTAGAGACCTTTAGAAATCCGATGATTGAATGGAGAGACAATCTGACCGTTAGATTACTGATAATCAACACGTATAGAATAATAATAACAACAAGTAGTAACTAAAAACACTAAACGGTGGGTTCAAACCACCTAACAACATTAATCTGACAAACCCTTCATGATAAAAATACCTAAACTAACCCTGCTAGAGATCTGATGGTGCAGATGTCTTAGATAATATGGGTGGGCCCCACTTTTTAGGCACGCACGTACACAGAACCATGTAAACTTGCTGTACATGGGATCAACTCATGGGTCAAACAAGGTTTGACCCGATAAAAACCGCAAAAACAAGGAAATTTGAATATCCTCTCCCGCCCGGCACTGTGCAAACGAGTCGTCCGTTTAATGATGCAAACGGCCCACCATCAAGCATCAGATTGATGATCCAAGCCATTCATTCAGTGAGGCAAGCCCCACCGACCATGAGTACAGTTGATGATGCAGCTTCTAAGCACGCTAGTGACCGCAAGTCAGCGACAATCACGCCTTTACACCACGTTGTTGCTGACGGTGGATAAAATCCACGTCTTTCGGATGCGCTGGCAAATCTAGCCGTTGAGAACCGTCAGACACTACCCACGCAATACGCCAAATCCCAGTCAGCCCTACCTGTTTCCAAAAACAGACCCCTACCCTCCAGAAGCGGAAGGAATCCTTCCACTTATAGTAACAGCACTTTTCGTTCGTTCGTTGGCATATAGAAGCTTCCCTCAGGTAAATCCTAGACGTCCAAAGTAGGGCAACCCGATATTTTCGTAGCAGATGAGAAAATAGCGAGATCTTGAAGCTACGCCCCGGTTTCTCACTTTCAACGAGTTACCTTAATAATCGGTCATCCTTGCGCTGTAAAATGGACTCCACATTACTGTTAGAACCTATCAGGACCGTCCAAACGGCCCTGATCTCCAGATTAGCCACTAGGTTGAAATTTGCCATTTTCGTCATCACCTCCCTCAAACTAACTGTAAAACCCATTTTTCGCTAAGTGGGACCCATTCTATGATCTGGTTCGTTCATCGTGTGGCCCACCACATTTAATGTCCATCATGGACAATCAAATGGACCCATGTATGAGATCTAAAGCAATGAGAGATCCTGACGCCTAACCATCTTCGGCTAACTCGTGTTATCCCCGCGCTAATCCTCATGATTAGCTGCAGATCTTTCTAGAAACAGAAACGCCTATAAAAGGCCAGGAATTAGGGCGTCTCCTAAGGAAAACCTAAAGTAAGAAAGGGGAAAACGATAGAGAGAGAGAGAGGCACCGCTGCTGCATCGTGTTGGGTCGACTCAGTTCGAGTCGCGGCTGAGTCCAGCTTCCCATTCGGGATTTCCATCTGAGAGAGAGGAGTGAAAGCTGAAAGAGAAGAAGAAGATAGTGATGAAGGATAGAGAGGGATTGGTGGGGAAATGGCTGCTGGAATCGGTTTGTAGTTGACGTTTCGACTCGTCCCGAGCCAACTAAGTTTGCACCTCCAAACACCGTCCAGCTGCTTCATCTGCTGTGAAGCCAGTCATCCCAAACCATCTTTCAGCACCTGATGTAACGCCCGTGAAAAATCCATACTTGGGCTCGAGTACCAACTCGACCCGAAATTGCGTAGAATTCATTCCTTTAGAAAATATGACTAGGTTAGCTAGTGCAACGTTAGAATAGCTGGGAAATGGTCCCTGATCACTTTAAATACGTTTTACGAGGCCCGAAGCGAGTGGAACCAAGGGTGCTATAATGCTCTAAAGCCTCGGATCAAACTCTAAACCGGTTTGTTCTCTGGACCACTTTGAATCTTTGTATTGGATCTAGACCGCACGTTGAAAGTCCGATACCTCCTATCTTAGACCGTTAGAACCGTCTAGCTGGACTTGACACTCATTCCAAAAATCAAGTCAAACCGATACTCACAGGCTATTTCATTGAGCCCGGACCGAAGAGAGTGTGAATAGGGACATAGTTGGAATTTCAAATTCAAATCTGGCACACAAATTTGACGCATCAGTATTAAGCATTCTGACCGTCAGAATACAGCCAAATTACACCCTTGGATCAGGAAAAATATCTATTATATATCACGAGACTTATAGGCCTGATCTTGGTGCGGTGACCGTTAAACTGAAACTGGGCCGCCACGTGCGATCTGGGAACCCAACCGGTCTGAAAACTGGATGTGTGCTAGATCCAGTATGCATGAGCTTAAGTCCGACCGCATTTGGCCTGGGGACCTCCAGAAATGCCCTTTTGGACCGAAATGGCCCCGATTTGGTTAGGCACCAAGTAAACATTGTTCCCAAGCCTATTTTGGGAATGTTTTAGGCTATAAAAGGGGTTGAAACCCTCACTCCTCTCTCTCATCCGAATTTGAGAGAAGCCCTAGCTTGGGAGAGAGAAAAAGAGTGAGAGATTGTGAGAGAGTGGGAGAGTTCTTCCCGCCACTTGTGCTACGTGTTGCACGTGCTTAAGCAACACTCCTCTACCGCTTTCCCGGCGATTCCACCGCAATCCTAGGTAAGTAAAAACCCTAAATAGTTGTTGATTTGAGTTTTCCTTATTTCCATAGCGATGTAGCTTATGGATCTTATGTATTAGGCTCCTTACTCGCCGTAGACGAACCATATACACTCCGCTTCAATTCCCGAGTCTACAAGACACTAGGTGAGGATTTTAGACGCTTGGATTGACGGTTCCCAATGCTTTCAATGTCGTTTAATAGTAGATTCTTGACGGCATCGCCATTTGACATGTACAAAATGCTCTCCGTTTCCCATTTCGTAAGCTAACGAAGAATATGAGATTTAGGGCATTTTAGTCATTTGTAGGAAGTACTGTTTACATTCATATTTTGCTGAAGTGATTGACATGGTTTGTTGTCGCATTAGGAAGTTAGGAATGCGTGCATAATTAGTTTGGCGAAGAGATTCGCCTAGTTGCACACTTTGGGTCGACATACCATATGTAGACTTAAGTGTGTAGTGTATGTGTTTGTATAAATGCTTGTATTAGTATGTATTGAATTAAATGATGTTATTTGATAGTTTGTGATTGATTTTTCAATTATTATGCCGACCTAAATGATTTTTTACATGTTGACAAAATGCATGATTTCATTACATGCATGGAATGTATGTGCTTGAGGATTTGCTTAAGTTGAATATGCATGGGAAGTATGCCTTGAAGATTTGCTTAAGTTGAATGTTATAACATGTGCTAACATGCTCACATGATGTATTTCAATTCCAATACCTTTTATAGTGATTCCATAGATGTGTGGGACTTGACTTAGTCCAGGCAGTCGGTAACCGAGCGAATTCGTGGCTGACTGGTCATAGCCACGAACGACGCGTCGATGAATGTGATTCGTGTTGAGAGTTGGCGGCAGTGGTTAGGCCACGCGAAGTGTTTTACGCACTTCATGTCGTTCAATTCGAGATGCGATCGCGCTAGTCGAGCCCGTCAAGTAACCCGACTGGCCGATGTTTGTTCACCTTGTATGTATCATAACTGCTTGAACCTAGGGTACTGAACTTACCATTGTAAACCCTATTAACCGTGGTACCTTGATCCACGAAGACTCATGAGCCGGGCATGGTGGTATGGGACACCGTGGTCGAGCTGTCGGCCTACGCTGGGGTCACAAACCTCCCCGTAGTGACCAATGAGCACCTTGACTCGTGAGCAGATTATGGTGGTATGGGACACTATATTCTAGCTGTCGGCCTACACTGATCAGGCGACGAGCCCTTTGTAGTGACCGCGAGCGTATTCTGAGTTCACGGGAGGCGACGACCCTTCCGTGCAGTAGAGTACAGTAGGCCTGTATTGATAAGGTGATGGGGGAGAGGTGCAACGAGTGCGAGCAACAGCCCTGGCAGCCCTTGCAGTGACCTACGAAATGTACATCGTATGAGATTACTAGGAGTGACGACCCTAGACAGGATCCGTGTTGGGATTGATACAAGGGAGGTACCTTAGTTTCCCAATCCTGCTGTTTGAATGGACTAATAACAACTTGGTAATCATATCACCATAGCATTGCATGTGCCTGGAAGATGTGGAGCACTCTAGGGAGTGTGGCATGCCGCGGTCGTAAGATGTTGCCGTATGAGGGTGATCGTCGGTGAGGGCATACATCACGTCATATCATCTTGCATTAACAACAGTATTAGGATTTGTCTGATTTACTGCTTTACTATTATCGCGTGATTGAATTGTGAACATGCTAATCTTTGCTCTATGATTCCACTGAGTTGATCACTCATTCCCACGTTACGGGATGGTGTTTGCAACACCCACCAGACCCTGTTGTAGTTGCAGGTGACGACGAGATCCAGGAGGTGGAGCCGGAGATTGACGAGGACCAGGATGAGTTCTCGTATATGCAGTATCACGACGGCTTCCCGTAGGTGACCTGGATCGAGGGGGACTTCAGTGGGACTATTTTGAACTTATTCTTTTGTCTATTTACATGTATATGAGACTCAGAGATGTAGTCATACTTTGGAGACAGTTGAGATTACTTTGTTTTTCCATACAGTGATATATATATTGTTTAGTCTTCCGCTTGCTTTTATCACTGGATCTGAAGTATGAATTGCAGTTTGGTATACTTTTACTCATGTGAATGCTTTAAATCAGACAACATTGAATCATAACCATTTTTGTTGCATAAGTGACGGTCTGGAACTCGGGAGTTGAGTTTATACACGACCCCCGATTTTCAGGGTGTTACACCTGAATAGTATCCCGAGTTAGGTAATCCTCTTCGCTCCTCCCTCTGTTATTGGCGAACTCGTTAGCTCGGCTGACTGCGTTCGCAGCCACCTCAACTCGAGTTCGAGCTGAGTGGCTCAGATGCACGTCCCAAGGTGAAAACCTTATCCGACTCCATGGATGAGGTCGGTTTGGTTGGTGTTAGAACCAGCACCATGCGCCAAGCTGTTGTTTGTCCCGACCAGCCAATGGTTGGGCTGTCTGACTCTTACCACTGTCGAGTCAGTGACTCGGGTTTTGAATCAGGAGGGAAACTCCAACTCAGCCAGGCCTAAATAGCCGTTCATTTTAGCAAGCTTAGGGCCCAGTTAGAGACAACTCAAACCTGCCCAGTTATAGGTTGGTTGGGCCGACTTTCATTATGAGTCAACCCTACATGCGATTGCGGGTTGACTCGACCAATCTCCCTGCTGAGTCAAGCTGACTCGGTCAGCTTTCCAACTGAGTCAAGGAACTCCAATCATCTGTGCATGATCTGAGCAATGTTAGATTTAATTACATCATGAATCAGGCCTTATAGTAGATCAGACCTTGTAACTAGCTCAACTAGTTGTAGGTTAAAAGACTCTGACCAACTCAACTTGGTCGTAACTCAGTAGAACTTGTGATGCCCTACAGGTGCTGGTTGCAACTGATACCCCTGAAGGACACCTTCCTTCAATCAATTTCAATCAAGAACTCACAACTCGCCTTGTAAGGAGATTCAAATCTAATAGACATCCATCCAAGGTGAGGGATATCCCACGTGGCTTCACCATTTCATGGAATTCTAAAATAATTGTAGAAAGATATTATAATTGTGCAAATAGTAGTTGTGTTCCTTTAACTTGAAATAGACATGAATAAATGTGTGGGAATGCCTCAATTTATGTTACCCTAACATATCTTATGAGAATTGAATTAAGATCACCATGCCATACTTGGAATTGCTTAAGTACAAGTATATTTCTACTCGTTGCATTAAATTTAAGGTTCTTGCTCCATTTCTCATTACATGAGTTAGAATTGTTATAATTTGATACAAATGAATATCTCTTTTCTTAAGATGTGTGGAAATCCTGTTACTATCCTAAAGTGGTTGAAATGTCATATTTGAGTCTTCCTTTAGACCTTGCGAAAGTAAATGTATTTATGTTGTGTTCATACTGAATATTTGATATCCTATTAAAAGATCGGTGACCTTGACCACATTTATGAAAGCATTCTTGTTACTCCTATGAAGTGTACATGTGTATCATGGTACATGACATTCACGCATGACATATGAGCTTTTCCGAGTGCTCGATAAAAGTCACACTTTGATTGAATTCCTGAAGGCTCTAACACTTCAGTTAAATTCACAGAGCATATGCATTCGTGCCACTTTGGGCGATCTTTCTTTACATGAGGCTTTTCCGGGATTAGACTCTCCTCGGGCATACTCCGTGTATTTTTCCAAGAGATATCCTTGGGCGCACTTGTCTGTATGGCCTTTTCCAAGTAGTTAATCTACCGCGGGCAGGTCTGTATGGTCTCTTCCAGGTAGTCTACTACCGTGGGCGACCCTTTATTTTGACAGCTGGATGTGCATCCCCAGATCTGTGACTTGAACATACATTCATACATCCATACATTTGTTTATAATTTCATGATTCATCTCCTTGAAATTTGAATGTGTTGATTTACACTATTTTGGAATGACATGATATGTATGAATCCTTGCGGAAAATTTCCACTGAGTTTTCACTCACCCATGGTGCGGTTACACCAAATAGATACAGGATTGATGACAGGAGGAGACCCCTATGACGGGATTTCAGGGATGGCTGAGGTGGAGTTAGGCAAGGAGGGCTGTTATGCCGTTGTCGCTGAGTCGTTGGAGCTCGACTAATCATCTAAGATTTACTTGCTTTCATATTCAGATTTTGTGGATTGCTGGAATTGTAATAAAATATTTCTCCTATTGTGGGATTTCATTTTGCTTTCATTTACTTGTGTTAAAACTTTCTTGTTGTTACTCTTAAAATCCTTAGTTTATGCAATATTGCCTTACTCTCTGTTATGGAATTTGTCGCTATTTAGATGTATGTTAGTCCACTTCTTGATGTAACCCTCGGGTTCTCGTACTCGAGCGACTATCCTCGGGTTTCGAGAACCGGGGTGTTACATTATAGGTTAAGGTAAGGTTTAGGTTATAGGTTTTGGGATTTGAGTATTGGTTCGGGTTTAGGTCATAGGTTTTGGTATTGGTTTAGGTCATAGGTTTTGGGATTTGAGAATGGGTTCAGGTTTAGGTTATAGGTTTTGGTTTTGGTTTAGGTTATAGGTTTTGGTTTAGGTTATAGGTTATAGGTTTTGGTTTTTGCTAAGGTTAGGTTTATGTTATAAGTTTTGAGATTTGAGAATGGGTTCGGGTTTAGGTTATAGGTTTTGGTTTTGGTTTTGGTTTAGGTTATAGGTTTTGGGATTTGAGAATGGGTTCAGGTTTAGGTTATAGGTTTTAGTTTTGGTTTAGGTTATAGGTTATAGGTTTAGAATAAGGTTTAGGTTTAGGTTTAGGTTATATGTTTTGGGATATGAGAATGGGTTCGGGTTTAGGTTATAGGTTTTGGTTTTGGTTTAGGTTATAGGTTTTGGGATTTGAGAATGGGTTCGGGTTTAGGTTATAGGTTTTGGTTTTGATTTAGGTTATAGTTTTGGGATTTGGGAATGGGTTCGGGTTTAGGTTATAGGTTTTGGTTTTGGTTGAGGTTATAGGTTTTGGGATTTGAGAATGGGTTTGGGTTTAGGTTATAGGTTTTGGTTTTGGTTTAGGTTATAGGTTTAGGTTTAGGTTATGGGTTTTGGGATTTGAGAATAGTTTTAGGTTATAAGTATAGGTTTATGTTAGGTTATAAGTTAAGGTTTAAGGATAGGTTACAGGTTTTGGGATTTGAGAATGGGTTCGGGTTTAGGTCATAGGTTTTGGTATTGGTTTAGGTTATAGGCTTTGGGATTTGAGAATGGGTTCGGATTTAGGTTATAGGTTTTGGTTATGGTTTAGGTTATAGGTTTTGGTTAAGGTTATAGGTTATAGGCTTACGTTTTGGTTAAGATTAGGTTTAGGTTATACGTTTTCGAATTTGGGAATAGTTTTATGTTATAGGTATAGGTTTAGGTTAGGTTATAGGTTAAGGCTTAGGGATAGGTTATAGGTTTTAGGATTTGAGAATGGGTTCGGGTTTAGGTCATAGGTTTTGGTATTGGTTTAGGTTATAGGTTTTGGGATTTGAGAATGGGTTTGGGTTTAGGTTATAGGTTTTGGGTCTGGTTTAGGTTAAAGGTTTTGATTTAGGTTATAGGTTAAGTTTAGGTTTAGGTTATAGGTTTTGAGATTTAAGAATAGGTTCGGGTTTAGGTCATAGGTTTTGGTATTAGTTTAGGTTATAAGTTTTGGGATTTGAGAATGGGTTCGGGTTTAGGTTATAGGTTTTGGTTTTGGTTTAGGTTATAGGTTTTGGTTAAGGTTATAGGTTAGGTTTAGGTTATAGGTTTTGGGATTTGGGAATAGTTTTAGGTTATAGGTTTAGGTTTTGGTTAGGTTATAGGTTAAGGTTTAGGGATAGGTTATTGGTTTTGGAATTTTCGAATAGGTTCGGGTTTAGGTCATAGGTTTTGGTATTGGTTTAGGTTATAAGTTTTGAGATTTGAGAATGGGTTCGAGTTTAGGTTATAGGTTTTGGTTTTGGTTTAGGTTATAGGTTTTGGGATTTGGGAATGGATTTGGGTTTTGGTTTAGGTTATAGGTTATAGGTTTAGGTTTAGGTTTAGGTTAAGGTTAGGTTTAGGTTATAGGTCTTGGGATTTGAGAATAGTTTTAGGTTATAAGTATAGGTTTAGGTTAGGTTATAGGTTTTGGGACTTGAGAATGGGTTCGGGTTTAAGTTATAGGTTTTGGTTTTGGTTTAGGTTATAGGTTTTGGTTAAGGTTATAGGTTATAGGTTTAGGTTTAGGTTAAGGTTAGGTTTAGGTTATAGGTTTTGGGATTTCGGAATAGTTTTAGGTTATAAGTATAGATTTAGGTTAAGTTATAAGTTTTGAGATTTAATAATGGGTTCAGGTTTATGTTATAGGTTTTAGTTTTGGTTTAGGTTATAGGTTTTGATTTAAGTTATAGGTTATAGGTTTAGGATAAGGTTTAGGTTTAGGTTTAGGTTATAGGTTTCGGTTTTGGTATAGGTTATAAGTTTTGGGATTTAAGAATGAGTTCGGGTTTAGTTTATAGGTTTTGGTTTTAGTTTATGTTATAGGTTTTGGTTAAGGTTATAAGTAGGTTATAGGTTTAGGTTTAGGTTAAGGTTAGGTTTAGGTTATAGGTTTTGGGATTTGGGAATACTTTTAGGTTATAGGTTTAGGTTTCGGTTAGGTTATAGGTTAAGGTTTAGGGATAGTTTATAGGTTTTGGGATTTGATAATGGGTTCGGGTTTAGGTTATGGGTTTTGGTTTTGGTTTAGGTTATAAGTTAAGGTTAGGTTTAGGTTATAGGTTTTGGGATTTGAGAATAGGTTCGGGTTTAGGTCATAGGTTTTGGTAATGGTTTAAGTTATAGGTTTTGGGATTTGGGAATAGTTTTACATTATAGGTATAGGTTTAGGTTAGGTTATAGGTTAAGGTTTAGGGATAAGTTAAGTAGTTGAGAATATGATTAGGTGTAGGTTTAGATTTTGGAATTTGAGAATACATTTAGGTCATAAGTTTAGGTTTAGGTTTAGGTTTTGGTTTTGGTTTAGGTTATAGGTTATAGGTTGAGGATAAGGTTTAGGTTTGGGTTATAGGTTTTGGGATTTGGGAATAATTTTATGTTATAAGTATAGGTTTAGGTTAGGTTATAGGTTTTGAGATTTGATAATGGGTTCGGGTTTAGGTTATAGGTTTTGGTTTTGGTTTAGGTTATAGGTTATAGGTTTAGGATAAGGTTTAGGTTATAGGTTTTGGTATTTGAGAATGGATTTAGGTTTAGGTTATAGGTTTTGGTTTTGGTTTTGGTTATAGGTTTTGGGATTTGAGAATGGGTTCGGGTTTAGGTTATAGGTTTTGGTTTTGGTTTAGGTTATAGGTTTTGGTTAAGGTTATAGGTTATAGGTTTAGGTTTAGGTTAAGGTTAGGTTTAGGTTATAGGTTTTAGGATTTGGGAATAGTTTTAGGTTATAGGTATAGGTTTAGGCTAGGTTATAGGTTAAGGTTTAGGGATAGGTTATAGGTTTTGGGAATTGAGAATGGGTTCGGGTTTAGGTTATAGGTTTTGGTTTTGGTTTAAGTTATAGGTTTTGGAATTTGGGAATGGGTTCGGGTTTAGGTTATAGGTTTTGGTTAAGGTTATAGATTATAGGTTTAGGTTTAGGTTAAGGTTAGGTTTAGGTTATAGGTTTTGGGATTTGGGAATAGTTTTAGGTTATAAATATAGATTTAGGTTAGGTTATATATTTTAGGATTTGAGAATGGGTTCAGGTTTAGGTTATAAGTTTTGATTTTGTTTTAGGTTATACGTTTTGGTTAAGGTTATAGGTTATAGATTTTGAAATTTGGGAATAACTTTAGGTTATAAGTATAAGTTTAGGTTAGGTTAAAGGTTTTGGGATTTGATAATGGGTTCGGGTTTAGGTTATAGGTTTTGGTTTTGATTTAGGTTATAAGTTTTGGTTTAGGTTATAGGTTATAGGATTAGGGTAAAGTTTAGGTTTAGGTTAAAGGTTTTGGGATTTAAGAATTGGTTCGGGTTTAGGTTATAGGTTTTGGTTTTAGTTTAGGTTATAGGTTTTAGGATTTGAGAATTGGTTCGGGTTTAGGTTATAGGTTTTAGTTTTAGTTTAGGTTATAGGTTTTGGGATTTAAGAATGGGTTTAGGTTTAGGTTATAGGTTTTGATTTTGGTTTAGGTTATAGGTTTTGGTTTTGGTTTTGGTTATAGGTTTTGGGATTTGAGAATGGGTTCGGGTTTAGGTTATAAGTTTTGGTTTTGGTTTAGGTTAAGATTTGAGAATGGGTTCAGGTTTAGGTTATAGGTTTTGGTTTTGGGATTTGAGAATGGGTTCGGGTTTAGGTTATAGGTTTTGGTTTTGGTTTATAGGTTAAGGTTATAGGTTTAAGTTATAGGTTTATGTTAGGTTTCGGTTTAGGTTATAGGTTATAGGTTGTAGCTTTAGGGAATTGAGAATAGGTTAAGGTTTAGGTTTAAGACATCGGGTTGGGGTTCGGGATTGGTTTTAGGTTTGGGTTTTCAAGTTTAGGTTTAGGTTTAGGTTAAGGAGTTGAGATTAGGATTAGGTGTAGGTTTACGTTTAGGGATTTGAGAATACATTTAGGTTTAAGGTTTTGGTTTAGGTTTTAGTTTATAGGTTTAGGTTATATGCTTAGGTTTAGGCTTTAAGTTTAGGTTAAGGTTAGGTTCTAGGTTATATGTTTAGGTTACAGGTTATAGGTTTTGGTTTAGGTTAAGGTTATAGGTTTTGGTTTAGGTTTAGGTTTAGGTTTTAGTTTTAGGTTAAGGTTATAGGTTTAGGTTAGGTTTAGGTTTAGGTTTAGGTTTATGTTATAGGTTATAGCTTTAGGGAATTGAGAAGAGGTCAAGGTTTAGGTTTTGGAAATCGGGTTTAGGTTCGGGATCGGGTTTAAGTTTAGGTTTTCAAGTTTAGGTTTAGGTTAGGGAGTTGAGATTAGGATTAGGTGTAGGTTTAAATTTAGAGATTTGAAAATACATTTAGGTTTTAGGTTTTAGTTTATAGGTTTAGATTATAGGTTTAGGTTTAGGTTTAGGTTTTTGGTTTTAGGTTTAGGCTTAGATTTAGGTTAAGGTTTAGGTTTAGGTTTAGGTTTTAGGTTTTAGGTTTTAGGTTTATGTTTAGGTTATAGGTTTTACTTAAGGTTTATGTTTAGGTTTAGGTTATAAGTTATATATTATAGCTTTAGGGAATTGAGAATAAGTTAAGGTTTATGTTTAGGACATCGGGTTGGGGTTCGGGATCGGGTTTAGGTTTGGGTTTTCAAGTTTAGGTTTAGGTTTAGGTTAGAGAGTTGAGATTAGGATTAGGTGTAGGTTTAGGTTTAGGGATTTGAGAATATATTTAGGTTTTATGTTTAGGTTAGTTTATAGGTTTAGGTTTTGGTTTTAGGTTTAGGTTATGGGGTAAGGTTTAGGTTATAGGTTTTGGTTTAGGTTAAGGTTATAGGTTTAGGTTTAGGTTTAGGTTTTAGGTTTAGGTTAAGGTTATAGATTTAGGTTATAGGTTTTCGTTAGGTTTAGGTTTAGGTTTAGGTTATAGGTTATGGTTATAGGCTATAGCTTTAAGGAATTAAGAATAGGTTAAGGTTTAGGTTTAGGTTTTAGTTTATAGGTTTAGGTTATAGGTTTAGGTTTTGGTTTTGGTTTAGGTTTAGGTTATAGGTTATAGGTTATAGGTTTTGGTTTAGGTTAAGGTTATAAGTTTTGGTTTAGGTTTAGGTTATAAGTTTTAGGTTTAGGTTAATGATATATGTTTAAGTTATAGGTTTAGGTTAGGTTTTATTTTAGGTTATAGGTTTAGGGAATTGAGAATAGGTTTAGGTTATAGGTTTAAGTTATGGTTTAGGTTAAGGGTGTGGTCCCTTCAAATACAGATATAAACAAGATATAAACATGGCCTGTCTAAATGGTCAGGCCCTTCCAATACTGTCCATAGGAAATGGACCGCTTCATCATGGTCATAACAGCGATTCTCACCTTCCAGGGACCCCCGCTCATCCGGATAGCTCCGACGCACATCCGGGTCTGTTCTATTAATTTTAAACAAATACATAAACACGGCCTGTCCAAATGGCCAGGCCCCTCCAATGTTGTCCATAGGAAATGGACAGCTTCATCATGGTCATAACAGCAGTTTCCACCTTCTAGGGATCCCCGCTCATCCGGATAACTCTGACGCACATCCGGGTTTACTTCATTAATTTCAAGCAAATACATAAACACGGCATGTCCAAATGGTCAGGCCCCTCCAATGCTCTCCATAGAAAATTGACAGCTTCAGCATGGTCATAACAGTGATTCCCACCTTCCAAGGACCCCCGCTCAACATCCGGATAGCTCCGACGTACATCCGGGTCTGTTCATTTAAATAAAATGGATTATCAAGATCATTTAAATAAAATCAGGTGCAATCAATAATCTAACCTGGAGGATTTTGTTAGCGTTGTTGACGGCACCTCGAATCTTATTTTAGGGCCTAGAAATTCAAAATTAGATACAAAAATTAGAAAACCCAAAGAAATTTAAGAAAGATAGTCAAAGTCCATGTGAATGAGCACAAGTATGCACCTACATATGAATTCTGAAAAGTTATTGCATATCAAAAAATAATAATAATAAAAATAAAAAATAAAAAATAAAAAAATCATTGCATTTGGATATTTAACAAAATGGGTTAAAATGAATTCATTTGCTTAATTCATGGAAACCTTGCATTTGGATATTCAACAAAAATGGAATTGTAATAATTCAATTCAGTTCAATAAACTCAGATTTCTGAGAAGGATTTAATGGTTTTAAATCCATGGTTTTCTGAAAAAGGTCCATTTCCTGGACATCAAATTCAACGGGGAAAGTAAGAAGGTTAATATTACTTTTCACAGTGCAAAGTTTCAGTTATGTCTCTTCTTTACCTTCCATTTTCTTCTTAACAAGAAAATCCATATTTACTAATATTTCCATTTTTCTATTTTTCAAAAGAATAATTTTGGACTCCGAAAGCATCGGCTCTAGCACTCATACTGTCAGCCCAAACTCTAACCATGGACTCTAAAATTACCAAGTACTCATAAGCATTCATTGCAAGCATTTTCTGTCTTTGTACATGACGACCTTACTGTTAAGATTAATCCTCTTATTTTCATTTACAGAAACTAGTGGATGATAAATTATGTGTAACATACAGAGATGGTCCAGCCACTTGTGCAATTAGGGAAGGTTCAAAAGGACATACATATTTGAAAGTTGGTCAAATCATAAACAGACGTACTATGGACGGAGACATTGTTTTCATTAATAGGCTACCTAGTACTCATAAAAATTCATTGCAAGCATAACTGAATTACAGGGACCACACCTTTAACCTAAATTACACCCTAAACCTAAATATAGATATAAACAGATATATCTTGTTTATATCTGTATTTGCAGGGACCACACCCTTAACATAAATTACACCCTAAACTTATAACTTATAACCTTAACCTAAACCTAAACCCGATCCTGAACCCAAACCCGATTTCCTAAACCTAAACCTATAACCTATAAGCCGTACTTATAACCTTAACCTAAACTTATTCTCAAATCTCAAAACATTAACCTATAACCTTAACCTAAACCTAAACTTATAACCTATACTTAACCTATACTTATAACCTTAACCTAGACCTTAATCTTAACCTATAACCTAAACCTATACCAATAACATAAACCTATACCTAAACCTTGACCAATAACCTAAACCTAACCCACATTAAATCCATAAATTTCAAAAAAATTATAAGACTTTTGTTTCTTAAACTTCAATAGCCTCATGTACATATCACCATATTTGTTTCTCTGTGTTTAAGCTAAAGTCACCAACTGCATCAGATGGGTTGACAATAATTTTATTTTTTGAACATGGATCAGGGAATTTTTAGGCTGGTTTCTGGTGGCAGATCCTCAGGGAAAATGAAAATAAAAATTGCAATGCCCAAACCGAGCGATATGCATCTCTGTGGATGTATGTAACAATAAAGAAAAACAGAAGCTATACATGCATGACATAGAACTACTACTTTCTTATAGTCATTCTTACTGATGGAAACCATGTGTATAACAACTAAAAAACCCACCACTCCAAAACACCTGGTTCCACATGTCTGCATGTATATATGTATGTATGTATGTTTAAACAAAATTAAAACTCACCTTGCTCCCTTGATTCCATACATATACACACATGCATATATGTATATCTGTATATACCTAAGATGTATGTATATGTATGTATGTATGTATGTACATAAACATCATTTCCAAAGTTGAAAACCATGTGGAGAACACCAAAAACCATTTTATAACAACAAACTCACCTCTCTCACCTTTCATCTTAAAAACCCACCATTCCAAATCTCACCTTCCTTTCTTCTTCCATACAAACACACATGTATGCATGTGTATGGTATATATGTATGTACTCATCCACACATAATTTCCAAAGCTGAAACCATGTACACAACAACAAATACCACTTCAAAAAACCAAACCCATCTCTTTTACCATCTCAACTCAAAAACCCCTCACCCCAAATCTCACCTTCTTCTATGTCTACACAAACACACATGCATACATAGTAGAGTGTCTGTATGTCGATCTTTATATTTGTATTTCTAGTTTAGAGTTTATCTGTCAACTTCCCATTCACTTTGTCCATTGTACATGTTTTTTTACAGTACCTGAACACTATACAATCGTTGCTAAGTCGAAGTTTCCCTACTGAAGATATGACGGCAGTCAAAAGGACAGCTTTGGTCTTTCTTAATAGGTGATTTAAAATTAACAAAGCTGGAAGAGAAAGGAAAAAGAAAACATGAGAACTAATTCTCAAGCTGGACTTTGAAAAAAGTTCATCCTCGAGCTCAACAATTTTTATCGATGCATTTAATGTTAACTACATACAGCTTTGAAGAGCGCCTTGCAGCCCAATGAAAAGAGCGAGAGATAGCAACAGCTGAACTTGGATTCAAAAAACCACTCAGTAGGGAGGAAAGAATTGCAAAAAAAGAAACAACGCCTAGCTACAATTGGTAAGGCATTTCATGCTCCTCTTGTTCAAGTAACCATTTGCATTATGTCCTCTGTAGGTTGGATAATTGTGCTTTTCTCTGCTATTGGGTAGTACTTGCCGAAAATCATAGCCAATGACCAAGGACACCGCATTACCCTATCCTGGGTAGGATTCACAGATACTGAGAGACTGATTGGAGAGGCTACAAAGAATCAAGCGGCTGTCAATCCTGAAAGAACCATCTTTGATGTCAAAAGACTGATTGGAAGAAAGTAATATTTCAGTCCATTACATTGTTACCACCCTGAACTTCTCTCCCTTTTCTTTATGATGTAGGAAGAAATGTGCCTTATTAAAGCATCAATGTGTTTGCTTGGCAGGTTTGATGACAAAGAGGTACAAAAGGATATGAAACTTGTTCCATACAAGATTGTAAACAAAGATGGAAAGCCATACATACAAGTCCAGATTAAGGACGGCGAGACCAAGGTTTTCAGCCCTGAGGAGATCAATGCTATGATTCTAACCAAAATGAAAGATACAGTCAAAGCATTCCTTGGAAAGAAGATTAAGGATGTTGTTATTACTGTCCCTGGTAAAGAAAGCTCTTCAGTTGTTGTTATGTATTTATACAAATTTTCGCTGTGATTACTCATGTGATCTTCTTTGTACTCTGCAGCATATTTCAATGACGCTCAAAGACAAGCTACCAAGGATGTTGGTGTAATAGATGGACCGAATGTAGCGAGGATAATCAACGAACCAACCACTGCAGCCATTGCCTATGGTTTGGATAAGAAGGGTGGGGAGAAAAACATCCTTGTGTTCGACCTTGGGGGTGAGACGTTCGATGTCAGTATCTTGACAATTGATAACGGTATTTTTGAAGTTTTGGCCACAAATGGAGACACCCATCTGGGAGGTATGACCCTTAGTATTTGCCACTGACTTTCTAGTGTTCTTTCCTACTTATAGTTGTTGCTTAGGTTCCTACTTAGTGGATTGAGAAAGGTTTGCTAAAAATTGATTCAACATTTTGCACTTCTTCTTAGTGAATGCTACTTAATATTGCATCAGTAGAGGCAGTTAGGCTTCATTTTCTTCTAGGAGTGTTTGAAAACTTGATGTGGTACTTAAATCCTTACAGATAATGGCATTATCTAAACTTAGGTCGAGTTAAATTGCTAATTCAACTTAGAGATAATGGCACTATCTTAACTTTTGAACCAAAGTTGTAATTCAACTTTTAGTTTTGCATGAAACGTCCAAAAAGATAGCAATTTCAGGTTCTAATATATTCATTCGTACCTGAGGTATCATTTTCAACTATTGGGTGTTATTCTCCTTAGAACATGTTTTTACATGGAGAAGTTTGAAGACAAGAGTAGCACACATGTATGGATCCATGCTTTACATAAGGCAAATTCCACCTTATGTTCCCCAGCCCAAATATTACACAAGTCTGCTCAAAGGTGGACCACACTTGTACATTGATGTGGACATACAAAATTATACAAAATTTTCTGAATCTCCATTACATGTGACCAAACAAATGAGTAGACCAGCCTGATCTTTTGAGCAAAGGCCATATACATTGTGGACTAGCCTGATGAATAGCCTGGATCTTACACGATATGCCATCTACTCCTCATGTGAATAGCCTCAACAGGGCTATCTTTCAGTTGCAAGAGGAATGGCACAATCAGTCTCACATGCTGCATTCCAATTCACATGTGCTGTGATGGAGCACTTATATTTTGAACAATTTCGTCTCTTGCTATGGCATAATACGAATATTCAGCATGATGAGTAAGGACGAAGGAATGTTATTATCATGCGCACTTCACAGACTTCCATGAAGTTATCACCAAAGCATCTTCACTGCACATGAAAGACTTGTGCACAGCGATCAGGACCTTTAATTTTCTAGGTCATCATGTGGATGTTCCATAGCCTCAAAACCAAGACGATTAGCCCTATGACAACCATCTGATCACCAGCTACAAAGGGACAGAGAGCTCAGAATTGAGAAAAACTGAGCAATGGTCCAAATTTTGCATGTCAAATACAGGAGTTAGTAAGCTTTTTAAGTTATGCCCATCCATATGGTGGCCCAGCAGATAAATGGTCCTGATTCTAAGTAACCATCATGTTTGCGACATGAATGTTGGGGACATCACTCCATATAAATTCTAATAGCCATTTCTCTTACATTTACTCGATTCTAAAGAATCGTCACTTGTTGCAAATTTGTGGATTTTTATGAACCCCAAGATACCCAAAAAAAAAAAAAAAACAAGATTCAAATGAGAGACAGAGAGCAGAAACGAATTAAAATTACCTGGTCTACCATCTTGTGCTTGAGAATGGTGCTTTTAGCAAGAACTTTCATGGCCACACTCTCTCCAGTCTCCATGTTCTATGCGAATTTCACCTTTGCAAATGTCCCCTCACCGATCGTCCGGCCCTCCTATAATGCTGTTCCAAGAAACTAAGTTCCTTTCATGCATTTCATCAAACAACTGGTGGGCATCAATCATTATCCCACATTTTACACGCATCAACAACATCTTCCAACATAGAACACAGGGAAAAATGATTTCCAAAATGGATTCCGACCAGCAACATCAAAAAGAAAAAAAAATCATTTCCCCACCTCAAAATCGAACGAGATTCATGTAATATTTGTAGCTAGAAGCTGTTGAAAGCACAAGATCTATTTGTTTTCAAATGAAAGCAAGAACAAAATCAATCGAGATAATGTTTAGGGTTCTAAGGGGAAGGACTTACCTCAATCAAACTGAGTTCTTGTGGAGACTCCCCTGAAGGTCTCGCCTCTCCATCCTAAGCTCTCTCCTCCTCCCTCTCTGTAATCTCTCCCCCTCCCTCCCTCCCTGCAATCTCTCTCCGTCTCTGCAATCTCTCTCCCTCCCTCTTTGCAATCTCAGCGCTGTAATTACCCCCTTTCATCTCCTCCTCATTGATAGCTGTAGGGTTTCGTCAACCCTTTTTCTCTCTTTCAAAACGACAGTGGTTGGACGTTACTCAATAAGGCAAGCTCACTTATACGCCCCTGCGCATGTGCGCATTTTTTTCACACGTGTCATGGACCTCTAATCCGAACGGTCCATGTGATGCAGCATCCCATGAAACCAACTGGGACTAATTTTCAAACCTATTTAAAACTCTGGTGGGCCATACAAAAGAGAGATGCAAATCAAGGTAGGAAAATGATTTCATTTTTCATGGCCCACCAATGTTTTGAATCAAAGTAAAAGTTGGGTCAATGGGGTTTCATGGAGTTCTGCATCACGTGGACCGTTCGGATTTTGGACTCAAGTCACACCTCGATGAATTCTCAAAAAGTTATCAAGAACTCTTGCCCACTTGTGCCCGTCTAAGTATTCTGCGGGAAGGGATTGAGTGCGTAAACTCTATGGGATCCACCATGATATATATATTTGCTCCATACTGTCCATCCATTTTAATACTTAATTTTAAGTCTTAATCCTAAATATTAGCTATATTCAAAGATTAAGTGGACCACACCACGGGAAATAGTGTGAATTGATTGTATACCGTTGAAAATTTCTGGCGGGCACAAAAGTTATGGATCATGCTGATTTTTTCCCTCATCCAGGTGTTTGTGATCTTATGAACATGTTGGATGACAAATAAAGATCACTATGGGTGCTAGAAAGGTTTCAACAGTCTAAATCAGTATTTCCACTGTTTCTTGTGGTATGGTCCACTTGAGCTTTGGGTTTTCAAGTTTTTGGCTCGACCTCTACATGGCAATGAAAAAAATGGATGGACAGGGTTTGGCCTCACCATGGGGATTTACATAAATTAGCCCTATTTACTTGTATGGCGATCCACCATTGAAAACAATTTCTAGCTATTTGATAAATAGCAAAATACAGGTGTGCCCACTCGATGAGTATACGTGGAGGATTTTTGCATAAGATGACCCTCATGATGAGACCAATCTATTCGATGGGGTAGATGTCACACACACTCGAAAAGGTTCGTAGTTATGCACTGGGTGGACCGTAACTTATAGTCCAACCAGTTGGAGACATTAGTAGATTAATGCATATAAGAGGTGCTAAAACTAATTTATTACCAATTGGGTATTGTACTACATTAGGTACCCAACCTGACTTGTACTAAATGGGTTAAAAAGAGTTGATCCGAATTCGATCCAAATTTTTAACAGGTTTGAAAAAATAGATCAGGTGCATTGGCTTTTACATGTTTGTTTCCCATTTCCATTGCATTACTAACAATATCCTTCATTTTCATATCCATACCGACCTCATCCATCCAGGCGAGTACGTCACAAAAGGTTTTTGATGTCTCTATGGCTGGTAATTGTTGCATGTTGTGTATCAGTCATCGTTTCCAGGTTACTAGTCCTACAAGTTAATGATATTTAGGTCATACCTTGTTTTTGTCTCTATTTACTTCCCTCGCTCATATAGATTTTGTTGATCATCCTAGCCTTGTTCATCATCTAAATCAGTATTTTTGTTTTTCCCCTTCATCTGGCCCTGTATGACCTAATCAACATATTGGATGCCAAATAAACAGTACATTGGGCCTTAGGAGGATTTTAATGATAGATATATAATAATTTCATAATTTATTATTAATTTTTTTAATACACACGCACACGCCCCCACACTCGTGAGAGTAATTCAGTACGCTATAGCATATTAAGTAAACTTTGTGAGCCCTATCGCAAATTATGTATCCTATTGATGTTGTTTATCCATTTTAGTACTTTTTTTAGGGTACAAGCTCAAAATTTAAATATATCCAAAGATTAAGTAGACCACAACATAAGAGTGTGAATTAAACACTTATTGTTGAAATTTCTTGAGGGATGTATTCATTAAAATATTAGTATGTATTCACCTGACCGAACTCGCTTGAGTTAGGTTTGGGATGAGAATTCCCAACCTGAGGTTAGGTTGGGTTGGGTTAGGGTTGAGGTACAAGAACCTTGGGTTGGGCCAAGGTTGAGCACCAACCCGACGAATCCCGCCCTAAATTTCAGCCCTATGAATAGGTTGGATGACAAATAAACATCACTTTGGGGCTTAGAAAAGTTTTGATGGTAAATGTCGTTATCCCTACTATTTCTTATGGTGTAGTCCACTTGAGTTGTGGATAGCTTTAAGTTTGGGGCTCAGCAGCTAAAATGAGCTGTAAAAATGAATGTACCTAATCAGTTAGATGCACCATTCCATGGTGGGCCTGAGGCTCAAAAATCAAGTCAATCTGTGACTTTTTTGGGCCACACCACATACAAAAATTGAGAGGGATCACCCTCCATTAAAATATTCATAATCATTTGTTGGGACCACCGAGACGTTGTTCATAAATCCAGCCCCTCCATTATTTGTTGAGATGTGGTTCATAAATCCATCGAGATGTTGGGTCCACTTAAGATTTTAATCTAACCCATTTTAGAGCATGCCCTAACTTGATATAGAAAAATGGATGGACAGTGTAGATAAAACACATACATCATCGTAGCCACATTTCATTGAGTCATTTCATCAAACACTTGGTGAGCAACGACAATATCAAAGTAACCGAGTCACCGAATCGGTTCGATTTGAGTTGGGTTCGATCTGAGTCGAGTCAAGCTCGGGCAAGCTTGAACTCGGTCTAGTTAACACCCTGATCCATAGCTCAAGTGGTAGACTGAGTGAAACATACCTCGTTTTAACACTGAGGTCTTGGTATCGATATTTGATTTTTCTCAAATCATCCATGTCTTTTTTAAAAAAACTTATTAACAGGTTAGATCTTAAATAAACATCATAGTGGCCCTAGGAAAGTCTCAATGGTGGGTGTCACTGTCCATTTCGTGGTCGGTGCTCCTTGGGGCCCACAATGATGTATGTATTTCATCCATTCTGTTCATCCATTTTTCCAGATGATTTCGATATTTTACAAAAAAATAAAATTATAGGGATATAAATCTTAGGTGGACCACACCACTAGGAAAAAATAATGATTGGATATCCACTATTAAGATCCTCCTAAGGCCTAATGTATTGTTTATTTGACATCCAATCTGTTGATTAGGTCATAATACCTAGATGAAGGGAAAAAATAAATATCAGCTTGATCCAAAACTTGTGGCCCCCAAAACATTTTTAATCGTCAATGTTCATTAAACACGGTTTCCTGTGTAATGTGGTTCATTTGAGATTGAGGTATAACTCATTTTTCCTTCCATCCTATAAAAATAGATGGACGGAATGGATGAAACACATACATCGTAGTGGGGCCCATAGAGCACCGACCACCAGGCAATGGCTGGTGGCAGGGGAAGTAGCCAATCTTTTTCCTAAAAATGCCCGCCCCTCCCCAAATGCACGTCTCCCGCCCGCCCCTCCCAAAACCCAAATCCCTCAAACCTCTCTCGCGCGCCCGTCCCTCTCCCAAACCCACCCCCTCTCTCTCTCTCTCTCTCTCTCT
The DNA here is from genome assembly GCA_037074715.1 of Magnolia kwangsiensis. Taxonomy (NCBI): domain Eukaryota; kingdom Viridiplantae; phylum Streptophyta; class Magnoliopsida; order Magnoliales; family Magnoliaceae; genus Magnolia; species Magnolia kwangsiensis. Next base: position 150,750,188 of record CM073576.1, on the reverse strand, counting down.
CTCTCTCTCTCTTGCTCGCTCACGGCCGGCCCTCGGTTTCCCAACCCCTCTCTCTCGCACGCCCGACCCTCTGTTTCCCAACACCTCTCTCTCTCTCTCTTGCTCGCTCGCGGCCGGCCCTCAGTTTCCCAACCCCTCTCTCTTGCACGCCCGACCCTCTGTTTCCCAACACCTCTCTCTCTCTCTCTCGTTAGGGTTTTGAAATCCCCCTTTCGCCGTAAACCCACCTTAGATCTGTGACAGATACTTGGAGAGAACTTGAAAGAAGAAGAAGAAGGACAACAACAACAAGAAGAAGGAGAGGAAATCCAGATTGAAAGACATCTCTAGCTTCGATCCGACAACGGTTAGTCTCTCTCTCTCTCTCTCATTGCCGATTTATGAATTTGGGGATTTAGATATTTGTATATGTTTCCTAGCTATATGTGACAAATCTATCCCGTTCACCACTTTAATCATATCCTTTAAGGGCGTGGACCCAAAAATAAAGCAGATCTAAAGCACAAGTACTAGCCACAAGCACAAACCAGTGGGGTATTGAACACCCACATAGAAACTCTCCCTCAAAAATTTTGTGTGGCCCATAAATCTGCCCCATTCACTAATTTCACCAGATAATTTTAGGAAGTGGACCCAAAAAAGAGTCAAGTCCACAACTCAAGTAGGCCGCACAAAAGGAAACAGTGGGTATTGAGATAATTGTGGGGCTCGCCATCATGTTTTTGAGAAATCCATTCTTTCCATCTGTTTTTCCATTATTTGTTTCATTTGGTAAATGGAAAGATCGGATCGCACTAGAGACATCTCAATTTGAACCAATCATCGTTCCAAGTGTATGGTGATTAGATCTCACCCTGCAGATGGAGTTTCAAAGTTCCTGCGGATTAGACGATCCTAATGGATTGTTTGGATTCCCATAAAATCTTTAACCTGTAATCCGATAAAAGGTAATTGAATTACAGTTATTTAGATTCCCATAAAATCTTTATAGCTATTGTAACACCCCGAATTTTGGCTAATCTGGATTTTGACGTCCTTAGGTAGTGGGTCAACTAAAACACCAAAAAAATCGCTCAAAACCTACTTCCATAGCCAAAGAAACCACTTAGGACTAATTCCTTTAGAAACCAACCATAAGTTAGCTAGCGCAACGCTGGAGTAGCTGAGAAATAGTCTCTGATCTCTTTAAATATGTTCTATAAGACCCAAATCGAGTAAAACCAATGACTCTATAATACTCTATAACCTCGGACCAAACTCTAAGCAGGTTTGTTCTCTAAACCACTTTGAATCTTTGTATTGGATCTAGACCGCGCGTCGAAAGTCTGATACCTCCTATCTTAGACCGTTAAAACCGCCTAGCTGGACTTGACACTCATTTCGAAAATCAAGTCAAACCGATAATCACAGGCCATTTCATTGAGCCCGGACCGAAAAGAGTGCGAATAGGGACAGAATTGGAATTTCAAATTCAAATCTGGCACACGACTTGACGCGTCAGTATTGAGCGTTCTGGCCGTCAGAATTCATCCAGATTACACCCTCGGATCAGGAGAAATTTCTATTTTATATCATGAGACTTTCAGCCCTGATCTACGTGCGGTGACCGCTGAACTGAAACTGGTCCGCCACGTGCGATCTGCGGACCCAGTCGGACTGAAAACTTAATACGTGCTAGATCTGGTACGCGTGAGCTTAAGTCCGATTGCATTCGGCCAGGGGACCACCAGAAAACATCTTTTGAACCGAAACAGCCCCGAATTGGATATGCACTAAGTAAACTTCGTTCCGGAGCCTGTTTTCAGCATTTTTAAGCTTATAAAAGGGATTGAAACCCTCATTCCTCTCTCCCATCCGAAATTGCAAAAATCCCTAGATTGGGAGAGAGAAAAGGTGAGAGTTTGTGAGAGAAGGTGGGAGAGATCTTCCTGCCACCTGCTGCTGCTGTTGTACGTGCTTAGGTGACGCACTCCAATCACTTTTTCGGTGATTCCAACGCACTTCTAGGTGAGAAAAACCTTCAACACTTGCTGATTTAAGCTTCCGTCAATTTCATTAGCGATGTAGCTTATGTAGCTTGTGTATTAGGTTCCCTATTCGCCGTAGACGAAGCGTATACGCTCCGTTCGAATTCACACATCTATAAGAGAAAAGGTCCGAATTTTAGATGCTTTGATTGACTGTTTCCAAAGCTTTCAATGTCGTTTAATAGTAGATTCTTGACGGCAACGCCGTTTGACATGTACAACATGCTGTCCGTTTCCTGTTTCGTAAACCAACGAAGAATATGAGATTTAGGGCATTTTAGTCATTTGTAGGAAGTACTGTTTTCATGCATATTTTGCTGATGTGATTGACATGGCTTCTCGTCGCATTAGGATATTAGGAATGCGTACATAGTTAGTTTGGCGAAGAGATTCGCCTAAATGCGCACTTCAGGTCAACATACTATATGTAGACTTAAGTGTGTAGTGTAAGTGTTTGTATAAATGCTTGTATTAGTATGTATTGAATTAAATGATGTAATGGATTAGTTTGAGATTGGTTTCTCAATTAATATGCTGACGTGAATGATTTCCTACATGTTAGTTATATGCATGGTTTCATGGTATGTATGAGATGCATGTACTTGATGATTTACTTAAGTTCTATGTTATAACATGTGTTAACATGCTCACATGGTTGTATTTCAATTCTAATACTCTCATATGATTTGCTGATGTGATTCCTTAATTGTTTGGGACTATGCTTAGTCCAGCAGTCGGTAACCGAGCGAATTCGTGGTTAGCTTATCTTCGCCACGAACGACGCGTCGATGAACGCGAGCCGTGTTCTGGAGTTGGCGGCAGTGGTTAGGCCACACGAAGTGTTTTATGCACTTCATGTCATCAACTTGAGATGCGATCGTGCTAGTCGAGCCCGTCAAGTAACCCGACTGGCCGTTGTATGTTCACCCTGCATGAGTCATAACTGCTTGAACCTAGGGTACTGAACTTACCATTGTAAACCCTGTCAACCATGGTACCTTAATCCACGAAGACTCATGAGCCGGGCATGGTGGTATGGGACACCGTGGTCGAGCTGTCGACCTACGCTGGGGCCACAAACCTCCCCGTAGTGACCAGTGAGCACCTAGACTCGTGAGCAGATTATGGTGGTATGGGACACTATATTCTTGCTGTCGGCCTACATTGATAAGGTGATGGGGGAGCGGTGCAACGAGTGCGAGCAACAGCCCTGGCAGCCCTTTGTAGTGACCGCGAGCGTATTCTGAGTTTACGGGAGGCGACGACCCTTCCGTAGCAGTAGAGTACAGTAGGCCTGTATTGATAAGGTGATGGGGGAGCGGTGCAACGAGTGCGTGCAACAGCCCTGGCAGCCCTTGCAGCAACCTACAAAATATACATCGTATGAGATTACTAGGAGTGACGACCCTAGACAGGATCTGTGTTGGGATTGATATAAGAGAGGTACCTTAGTTTCCCAATCTTGCTGTTTGAATGGACTAATAACAACTTGGAAATCATATCACCATAACATTGCATGTGCCTGGAAGATGTGGAGCACTCTAGGGAGTGTGGCATGCCGCGGTCGTAAGATGTTGCCGTATGAGGGAGATCGTCGGTGAGGGCATACATCACGTCATGTCATATTGCATTAACAACAGTATTAGGATTGTTTAATTTACTGCTTTAGTATTATCGCATGATTGATTTGATAACATGCTAATCTCTGCTCTCTTATCCCACTGAGTTGATCACTCACTCCCACGTTACGGGATGGTGTTTCCGGACACCCACCAGTCCCTATTGTGATTGCAGATGATGGCGCGGCCTGCGAGGCGGTGCTGGACTTGATGATGATGAGGAGGATCTCTCCTTTATGCATGATCTGATTAACGGGATTACAGAGAGGTTGATTAGATACCTTGACACTTGTCATTTTATATTTTGAGAGCACTCATGTATATCCTTTTGGTTTACTTCTGGAGCATACATGTATGTATATAACCTGGTAACATGTTCACACTCTGGAGACATACAACAGTTTATATATGTTATACATACTATCACAGTCTTCCGCTTGTTAATTTAACTGACTCTGGAGTAGGATATGTTGTTCTGGCTTAATCTCACTCATGTTTAATACATTAACACAGACAATATTTAATCATACATATCTATGTTGCATAAATAACATTTTGGAACTCAGGAGTTGGGTTTTTACTCGACCCCCCAATTTTCGGGAGGTTACACTATAATCCGATAACAGGTGATTGAATTATAGGTGCAAAGTTGTAGAGAATTTACAGCCTATCTTATTTGGCTTTGATTACAGATAAACAGGTTATGGTGTTTGGATAATTTGTAAATTGTTTGTAGCTTATCCAAGTACTAACATGGTCCATCCATGTATCACCCTAGCTAAAACTAATTGGACAAACATCGACGGTTGCAGGCCATGTGGTTCAGCAATCCTATTTGTTTTTATGATTGGAACTGCTTCAAATTGTCCATATAACAAAACATCTTGTAAATTTATACATGGAAGGATGTGCCGAGGTTGTTCGCCGTCTTCATCAGTCAATAAATACCTTGAATTTATAAAGCAGTCTTGAAACCACGAGAGAGCCTTCTTGAATCTACATGAAACAATGGGATTGATGCTGTGGAGTTGTGGGAAAGGGAAAGTAAAACCATGGTTATTAAGGGTTTGGTCCAGCTGAAGTTCAACAGGAGTTTTGATGCTGTGGAGTTGTGACAGTTGCACTAGGGCGTGTTTAGATGCACAATTGATGTAAATGCCGACATTTAGCTTAATCAAGAAGAGATGAGAAAAATCACAATGGTTATTCAATTCCTCAGTCTCACCTAAACCAAACAAACTAAATTGTCTTCCCTTTTGAGGCCAACCATCTTCCAAATCCTTCCACATCTGGGCAGTTCTAGGAAACCTCTCCTTTAGCTTCACAACAATCTCTCGTGCCTGCTCCATCTTCGAGTCCTTATTTGAAAAAGTCCATTGCATCCTTGTACCTCCTATGAATGTTGTAATGCCAAAAGACAAATGGCATTCTTCAGAACATGTGTCAAAAAATGGTTTTATTCATGACCATGGTCCATGACAACTTACATCTTACATTTCATATGCAAACATACATACCTATATATAATAGGTAAGCGGCATTCAAACCAAGAAAGCAACTCATATCCAATTTCAAATTAGAATTTCCATTTTAGAATTGAAGAGAACTGACTTATGTAGAAGAGTCAAGAAATTGAATCAACTACCAATTATAGAAACAACCCACAAGCCCACAATCACATGCATAGATTTTGTTTCCTAACATAAATTTATGTCCAAATAACAAGAGCATTAAGATATCTTTGTATGAGAAAAATTACCATCGGATATTTTCCGAAGTCCCAATGATAAAAGCATTGTTCATTTCTTGTCTCAATGACAAAGCGATGCTCACGAAAAGGTCCTCAAAAAAAAAAAAAAAAACTACTTGAAGTGTCCATAGAAAAAGGTTTATTTTTTATTTTTATTTGTTTCATACAGAATTCTCTGTTTTCATTGACGATTTCAATGAATTGAAGTTAGGTTTCTTTGGAATTTGGTTTGGGATCTGTTTGATAGTATTTTTATGTTTGTTGAGTTGAATTCTCGAAGAAACGATGACCAAGAAAAGGAGGCGGTTGATTGATAAACAGCCCGATGACAGTAGTGGAGGTTATTCAGGTGGGATCCATGATCTTGAAACACAACTCAAGCTTTATGGTACGGATTCTAAAGAACTCGAGTGGATTTTTCTTTTCTTTTTCTTTTTTCCTTTCTTTCTGGAAGATGACTTTGAAATGGCATTTGGTTGTTTTGTTTCTTTGAATTTGGCTCTCCAATGCTAGAAAATGGTAAGTTTCATTTTGGGTTTTTAAATTCCTAGGTCCTCAACTACAGAAACTGAAAACCCAAATCCATTTTTTAATTTTTGGATTCAAAATTGTTTGGCATTTAGAGAGCCAAAGATTCTATAGCCTAAACATAGATGACTTGACCTTTTGTTGTGCAGATGTAGAAAGAAATAAAGGAGCTAATTCAACATTGAGATCTTGCTCAATCTCCTCTCAAGGGCTCGTCTCTTTTCTCAACACTTTTCAGGTATATTGGAACAAACGGTGAGATTGATGAATGAATGGTGGCCCACTTCATGTTATCTTTATATCAAAATTCTCACTAGTTACTTGTGGCGGAGGATGATGATCCAGCCAAGTTTTCAATGGTGACTTTAAGATGGTCTATCAAGGCCAGATTGTGATCACTGGGTTTTTCATGTTCGCTTCTGACTCACTGCATCATGCTGGAGTCCAATTATGTTTAAATTATCACAATATTCACCTGCCTAGAAAATTCCTGATATTGGTTTTTTTTTTTTTTTTTTTTTTTTTTTTTTTTTTTTTTGGGGGGGGGGGTACCTAATATCTTATAATTTACGAAATATGGAATGATAAATCTATGAAATGAATATTCCCACTTGTTGCATTAGTTGTGCTGGTAGTTCTAGTGCTTCTTTTTTGTTGATTTTAGGGTGACACTTCATGATTTTTTTATTTTTTATTTTTGGCCACGAGAGATGATGCAAAGATGCTTGTGAAACAGTTGCATGAGGATGCCAAGTGAACTCCTGCCCTTTGGAGAATATTCTGCATATCTTTGGCCCTCTGGCTCCTCTAAAAGTATTGCATGATGATTGACCAATAGAATTAGAAAGGGTAAAGTTTTGGTGGGCCCAGGGATAGACACAAGGGATGTCCTTATTTTAAATCCTACCAATTCCAATCAAGTGGATCCTGATTACTCAGAATCTCAAAGGAGACTTGACAAGTGGATCCTGATTACTCAGATCGTCTGGTCAGTGTGATTTCAAGCTATGATCCATCCACAATGGGGACCTTCATTTGTCATTATACAGAATTCACAACAGCATGGCTTCTCAACTGCCAATTTCATTTCCTCAGGCGCATGCTTCTTGAGGATATATAGCTGTTGCAATTAATTGCTGCTACCATGGTGAACAGGCCAAAAATACAACCACATACAAAGATATATACATGTAATCATTTGCAAGTATCATGTGTTAGTTGAATAAGGAGATTTTCTTTTCATGCAGTCACAATCTTAAAAAAAAAAAAAAAAAATCATTACTATGTGATGTTACTTATTTTCATGCTTCCATTTAAAGCAACTGGAAATAAAAATACAGTTATTTAGCAAGTATCATGTCTTAATAAAATAGTCAGTTTCAGTTGTTGATTGTTTCTGGAATTTGAATGCAGGCTCTTGTATCTTCTTGGAAGAGTGGCGATACAATGCCTTACATATTTGATATAGTAATACTGTGGCCTTTTGTTTTCTAGCTAATCATTTGTGTTTCCTTTTATTTTTTATTTTTATAAATCAAGTTACATTCAATTTTAGCCTTGAACAATTCTTCCATGGGATTTTCAATGAATAGGATTATAAAATATAGAGGCAGGAATGGAATCAAGTTACATTTGAAGCAATGAAGAGAACATTGGGTTGGAATGGGATCTTCCCCTGCTTTTGTTTCAACCATTCCTTCTTGAAAATTTGCTCAAGGGGTGAGAATGAGGAACTGTTGGGTTTTTGTCTATTTGATTTGGGCTGGATGAGTTCTTTTGTATCTACTCATGTCTTTTGGTAATTGATCGCAATGTTATAAAATTTCACAGTTTGTCATATTCAAATTTCATAGTTTCACATTGGGCTGGCTTGCTAAAAAGGTGGTTGAACCCAATGGTGATCACATAGAGGATAAACTAGTAAGTTCCTCAAACTTTTTACTCTTGGATGTCATAAGACAAAAATCATACCATCTGCTAATTGGCATGGAAATAAGTTTTATGTAAAATATGTTTAGTATCATTAATATTGAGGTATACATAAAGCTGAGATCTCTGCTTATGGGCCCAGTTGAATCATACAAGCTGGGATGTTATACTTGGTTATGTGAAAAGTAGGACCCACCATTTTATAATCAATTCAGAAATCTGACAATCGCTGATCTTAATTGGGCTCACATTTCTACACAACTACAAGAATTTCATAGATTTTTTACTACCCAAAAAAAAGGTTTTTCATTCAAAGTTTCAAACTTTTTAAGTCTTCAAGTAGGAGATTTATAAAAAAAAAAAAAAAAAATCCTCATAGGTTATTAACATGATTAATAGAAGTATAGAACCAAATAAATGGGTTGGTATCATTTATACAGGTTTTGAGATTCAATAGCATTCTTGAGTTATTTATTATCACCATTATGTTAGCTCAACTCGCTTGCTTTTTCTAACTCAGCAATCACTATGGCCGTCACAATTGCAGAGATTCCGAAGAAAGAGGGCTGGCTATTGAGAAGAGTAAGTCCAACTTGGGTTGTTGCCTATCATGTTCCCTTGTCAATGCTTGTGAATTAATAATAATAATCTATTTTTCTATCATGAGCAGGGATTTTGATGTCGACAGTTGACATGAAGGATGAATCCAAGGGCTGTCTCATTCCAAAAGCAAAGGTGGGAACAGTTAATGCTAGTTTTTAATATTTATCATGTCAGATTAATCATCCTTACAACCTTTTTTCTTTTCTTTTCTTTCTTTTTTTCTCATTGGAAGTGATCAATTTTCTTTCTTCTTTCTTATTTGAAGTGATCAAAATCAAATACCCATGCTTTTTTAACCAGCATGGTTGATTATTTCTATGATTTTATCAATATATGCTTGTAGGATTACCTTGATGCTGAAGATTTTCACTTCAAGTTTCCATTTCAACCAAACCTCACTAGCCAAACTTGGGTTTTTAATATTTCCAAGCATGCCATGAGAATTCCACTCACTCTCATAATTCTCTGTTGCTTCTAGACATGTCTCTATATAACAAGAAATGGGCTTAAATGGCCAAAACCATAATTTTAAAACTCAGAATAAATCAACTCGAAGAGGCTGCTATCCACTTTCTGATTTTCATTGTATTTTAAATGAGTCCAGTTATATCTTGTGTATTATTCTCCTCTTCGGCACTCCAGGTAAATCACTTTATGATTGTAGAGGAATTTTCAAAAATAGTAACAATCAAGCTAGTTTCTTTGCCTGTGTTATTGATGCTGCTTTCATATAGCTCATTTGAGTGTGTGTGGTCTCTAGTGTTCAGACAATTGATAATCCAAAATAGAAAAAAAAAAAAAAAGAATCTAGCCATGTATCGATGCATTAAAGCAACTCGCAAGACTAACTTAAAACCTTTTTTGCAGTCATCAGGATGGACTTATACCCTACCTGACCTGACCTCGCCTGACTTTAAATGGTTCATCGCATGGACTCAACCCAAACCCAACTAGAACTGATTACCTACTTCCTGATATCCCCAAAATGCCCTTGCAGGTTGGTACTTGACTAATCACCATGTGTCTACGTGGCATTTTTCTAGTCATTGGATATTGAATTTATCATTTTACTTGAATTATTTTGGTTTGGATTCTCTTGCAGGTCGTTCAAATAGTTTCACTGGGCCACTTCCTGCAGAGTTAGGGAATTTGGCAACTCTGGAACAACTGTAAGTTATTGATCATATCTTTGATATCCAGCCCATCTACACAAAGTATAAATGCTAGCCATCCATCAGGTTGGCCACCCAGTGCAGATCAGCCTGAAAATCAGGTTGCTCCACTCATCATATGGGCCATGGTGTAAAGTGTTTACAGCCAGCTGAAGCAAGTTTTTTTTTTTTTCTAACCGTCTACTTGTTCAGCACACCATGGCCCACCTAATGAATGGCCAGTGATCATCTGATCTTTATCATGCATCTCACACTGTAATTCAACATTGGTGTTTTGTGCTAGTGGTCCACAGATTGAAGCCATGCATGTTGTTTTGTTTCATTGTGCATGGGCTGATAACCAGTTTACAGCATGATACTTCCATGGCCCACCCTTTACATTTGATTGCTGCATCAATGCCTTATCTAGTTTGGGCATCATGAACAAAAAGGAATGGTGTGCAGTAGAATATTGCTAACAGATCATGATTTTCCAGTGATCAAACACTAAGGCCCACTGAAAATTGATTTCACAATGTTCTCAATTTCTCTAGGAATCATGCGCACGTATGGCATGCGGATGGTCAGGGCTTCACATGCACTTTGGCTTAGTAAATTCTGTGCATAGTGTGCTTGGTTATTCAATTTGTAAAAATGGAGCCAATGGTTATGTGATCCATTGCGGTGATCTGATGAGCTCCATTGTTCAAATGTTCAGTCTAGAAAGGTAATCCAGATGTTCAGTCTTCCATACATACAAAGTTACTAGGCTGTAATAACTCCAAGACTTGGGGTGCTCAGATCATGCATCAAGTAAGTCCTTTGAGCATATTGATGGCATTTCTCTACTTGGATGTACAATCCATGCTGCACGTATGGTGGCAACCCTATTTTGACAGACATACCATCTCTAAACTGCATTTTAGGATTGGGCTGAAGACGCAAGAGCAGGTTTCAAGCAGTCCAAACTAGAAAATCAACGTAATTATCGGTGAGTCACTTTGCTAAGTTGTTATAATATATGTTAGAGAGTATGAGAAATGCATTTTCTGCACATGTTACTTCTTTGTGTTGACACTTGATTCACAATTCATCTTTGTTTTAACAGACATACCATCTCTGCGCTGCATTTTCTGCACATGTTACTTCTTTGTGTTGACCACATGGGTGAGAATGTGCATTAGATCCACTCCGTCCGCCAGGTGCACCACCACATTTTCACTGTGGATCCTTAAAATAAGTCCAATACAAGACTTAGGTTGGGCAAGTCATAGGGAACGGTGTAAAATCATCCCTAAAAACTCTAAGTTCATTTGGTATGGCCCACATGAGTGTTGAAATGTACTGAATTTTAACAGTGGGGCCTCCCATCTCCACTATTCCCCATGGTATAGCCCACCTGAGTTTTGAATCAACCTGATATTTGGGCCCTAGTGAAAACACAAGGTGGTGAACCTGATAGGGTGAGAAGGAAACTTGTTGGTCTTTTCTGTTATGCATCATCTCAAACAAAATTGCATTTACTTGATACATTAGTCTGGGTATCAACCTTGCCACTGCAGATGTTGTCATTCTCTATGAAAGTGATTGGTACATTTTTCCATTCTTCTTTGCTAGTAGCATTTTAATGGGAAAAAGAAGGAAGCTGTTACTGCAACTTATAGCAAAAAAGAAGGAAATGATAGCCATCGATGGTTACGAAATGATATCAGGTTTTTTTTTTTTTTTTTTCAAATCATTGGTTACTTTCCTTTTGTGCACTCATTTTTAAACTGATAGCCATCGATGCAGTCCTGTCACCACATGTAGGAGTAGTACTTGGGCTTCATGCACACATTTGTAGCCTGGCTCATCAACTCATTTGCGTAGCTGATTGACTTTTCCTTATTGCAACAGATCCTAGACTTTTGTAACTAATGCACATGCTTGTGAAGTGATGCAAATTGATGGATGGTTGTGAAGGGATTCATTGACTTACTCTGTGATTGCAGTGATGGGTTGCAGGTTTTTGTGAAGTGATATCAGGTTTTTTTTTTTTTTCTTTCTTGCACTCATGTGAACTGGATTGTATCATGTGATTTGTTTTTACAGGAACCATGCAAGTTTAGAACTACTCCTATATTAATCCTAATAAAGGATAGTTAACTTCTATAGTCTTTGTACTTAGATGAATGTGAATATGAATATGATGAAATATATTATATAACAGGTGTATATCAGGATGAATATGATGAAATATATTGTTAACAGGTGTATATCAGGAATTTTAATCAGAATTTCGAGCTATAGAAACTTTTAGTGACGAAACTTTTCGTCGCTAAAAGTTTTGTAATTTATTTTTAGCAGTGCAAATTTTCGCTGCTAAAAGTCTTGTAAAGTTTTTTAGCAACGAAAAGTTTCGTCGCTAAACGTCTTGTAAAGTGTTTTAGCAACAAAAGGTTTCGTCACTAAAAGTGTAACGAATTTTTTGATAGCGAAAATTTTCGCTGCTAAAAGCCGTGTAAAGGTTTTTTAGGGGTAACGCATTTTTTAACAACGAAGGTTTTCGCTGCTAAAAGCCATGTAAAGGTTTTTTAGCGACAAAAAGTTTCATCGCTAAAACCGTAACAAATTTTTTGGCAGCAAAATTTTCACTGCTAAAAGTCTTGGAAATTTTTATAGCGATGAAAATTTTTGTCTCTAAAAGTGGAACAAATTTTTAAGAAAAATTTTCGCTGCTAAAAAAAGTCTCTTACAATTTTTTGGCGGCAAAAATTTTCATCACTAAAAGTGGAATAATTTTTTGGCAGCGAAAATTTTCACTTCTAAAAGTCTTGTACAGTTTTTTTAGCAACAAAAATTTTCGTCGCTAAAAAGCTTGCTTTAGCGATGATTTGACTTTTTTCGCTGATGAAAACCCTTTTACAACAGTCTGTTAGCGGCGAATTTGGCGACGAAAATTTTCGTCCCTAAAAATTTTTAGATACGAAAATTTGACTTTTAGCAACAAAAATTTTCGTCGCTAAAAGTGGTATTTCTTGTAGTGTCTTCGACTATGTGGACATCCCTGAAGCAAAGAAGGTCAAGCTTGTGGCTTACAAGTTGAAGTGCAGAGCTTCAGCTGGGTGGGAACAACTGCAACTCGCATGAACAAGGCAGATGAAAGCACCAATCCACACATGGCAGCGGATGAAGCAACTACTACGTGCCCAATTCTTCCCTAGCGACTATGATTAGGTATTATTCCAACGATACCAAAATTGTCGACAGGGTAGTTGGTTGGTGAGAGAAAATGCAGAAGAATTTGATCACCTGGCGGCGCATAACGATTTGGTCGAGACTAAATTGTATCAAGTTGCTCGATTCAATGGTGGATTGTGTATGATGATCTAGGATCGGGTCTGAATGCAGTCCGTCTGAATGATGAATGATGCAATACCTAGGCGGAAGTGCAACTTGAACGTCTTATCCTACCGCAAGGGTCACTGCAGCAGGTCTACCTCAGGGAGCTCCACAGCCCAATAGGAAGGAGCGCATAAGAGTACACACTCAACCTCTTACATCTGAGAGCCATCCAAATATTATTCATGTAATTCAATGGTTAAAATTTGTTGGTTAGTTGCTCGAATGTGATTTTGTGCTTTTGGCCCATTCGAGACTTGGAATTTCATCATTTTTGAGCAAAGTATATATTTCAATGGGCTTATTACAATCATTGTGTCAAGCATTACATACACTAATTAGATATATTTGTCGGGGAATGACGGTTGCGTTTCTGAAATTAACTAGTTTTAGGATTAGTTTAAGATTAAGATTTTTCTAACTATAGGTTTTGGTTTTTTGATTTATTGAAACTAACCTGTTTTCTTGTTTTGTAGGCTTTTGAGATAGTTTCTAAATTGGTAACTTCTTTCTTAACTTCTTCCTTTCTATTTCTAGATTAGGTTTGTTTCCTTTTTAGCAAGTTCTAATTCCAATTCTTTTAAGAATCCTAACTTTGTTTCGTATTCTATTGTTAGAATTTTTCTATAGACTTTTTTTTTAGGAACTAACCTATTTGTTTTGTAAGTTTTTAAGATAGAACTTCTAAGTTAGTAAAGTCTTTCTAATTTCTACTTTCTATTTTTCATATCCCTTTTATTAACTTACTTTCTAGTTTAAGACTTTCCTAATTTATTTTCTACTCTTTTTTTTGGAATTTCTTCTTGTTATTAGTTTACTTCTAATTAAGAATTTTCTAACCTTAGACTTTCTATTTTTAGAGACTAACTTATTTTGTTTTGTTTTGCAGGTTGTTAACCTAGGACTTCAAAACTGGTAACTTCTTTCCATCTTTCCTTTTTATTTTCTAGATTTCTACTTCTTCCTTTCTCTTAAGTCTAGGTTTAGAATTTAAATCAAGGGATACGAGTGTTTCATGCCCAAGTGGGCCCGTGACAACACTCGACATCTCTTAACCGAATGAGGATTAGTTGAGGGGCTAACTGTCCATCGCAGGACTAAACACCACTTGAATTCCTCTGAGTTAATTGAAGTTATGGCTAAAAATCAACCACAAGCACTACCCCAACTTAGGATTGAGGAAGTATAAGCTGAAAATGAGGTGCATCAAGCACCCCCGTCTCGTACTTTACGAGATTATTTACAACCGGCGGGGGTGAGTACGCCCTCATGCATGATTTTTTCTGAGAATATAGGACAGATGGACATCAAGCCAGGAGTTATCCAACTCCTTCCTAAGTTCCATGGGCTTGAGTCTGAAGAACCGTATCTATATCTAAAAGAGTTCGACGAGATTATAGTCACCTTATACTTTCATAATGTATCTGAGGATACAATTAGGTTGAAACTCTTTCCATTTTTTTTTGAAAGAGAAGGTCAAGACGTGGTTACATTCACTGCGTCCTAGATCCATTGGCATATGGAATGACATGCAGAGAGAATTCATAAAGAAAATTTTCCCATATCATAAAATGATTACCCTAAAAAAAGTAATCATGAACTTTGCTCAAAAGGAAGATGAAATATTCTTTCAATGTTGGAAAAGGTTCAAGGATTTGGTCAGTTTATGTAAGACCCGTATCTTGGTCCGTACCTTTCCCTAGACTTCCGCGGTCTTACCGGTCGAATTTCGGCAACCTTCGACCCTTAACCGATATCGACGGGCAATCCTGATTAATATGCCGACAACCCGATTCGACTCAGCCCAAGACCACTACCATAGCGACCGTGCCATCGCTGCGGTTCCAATGCCGCGACTCACGCGCCGAGCTGATACCCTAGTCAAGAGATGTGGGCTAACGTTCGGTATGAGAAAAACACCGCGCATTACGAAACCCAAGAGAATCTCTACGATGTGTCACATCAATCCCATCAATCCATCACATGTCAAGTACACATCACCTTTCACCCATTCCCAAGCAACCACAAAAGTCTTCCATGCCCATACCTCTCTTACACAAATGCCACAAAAGTCTTCCAATGCTATGCCTTTCTTACACAAAAGGCCACCAAAGTCAAAAAGCTCTTACACACCCATCACCACCACATCCATCACTCCATCCATCCATCACTCTCTCTCTCTCTCTCTCTCTCTCTCTCTCTCTCTCTCTCTCTCTCTCTCCCTTTACAACTCTCTCTCTCTTTCTCATTTCAAACTCAAAAAAAAACCCCAAGCAAGCTCCATACGTATGAGGATTTCTTCAAAAATTCTCAAGCTCTAAGTGTGGTCCACTTTCCTACCCCATCATCTCCCATCTCAACCCTCCATTCCTCATCTCAACCATTGAAATCCAAGCTAAGGTGCCAAGGAACTCCTAAGAGCAAGAAGATCGGACGGTGGGTGCTAGATTATGGTTTTTTTTTTTCATATTTTTGAGATGGGCCAAGTGAGGCCAATCGATCAATGGTTTGGATCTCACTTGGGACCCTAAGTTGTGGCCGATGGACCACTTGGATCATCATGATCATTCCATGATGGTGCCATTCTCCATGGACCCCATCATGATGTTTATCTTGTAGAATGACAAGGGATCATCTAGACCTTCTATTTTAATGGAGAAAGGATCTCCACCTTTGATCTTTAATTTGGTGGGCCCACATGCAATGGGACCCACTTGATGTACGATTGGATGTTTGAAACGGAGGGCCCATAGTACCGGGGTCCCTCCATCACACGTATCCCACTCTCCTTCTCTCTCTTTCTCTCTCTCCTTTACATAATTTTCTTTGTGTGTTGATGTGGTCGTGTGGCCCACTTGGATGGACCCCCACCATGAAGTAAGTTTTATATCTAAGCCATCTATTCATGGGGTCCACCTTATATGGATTGTACCTACACCATCCATCATGTGCTGGCCCACTTGAGCAAGGCCCACCTCAATGCTTGGGCTGTGACAAAACGTCCAGCGTCCACGGACACTGGACGTCACTGTGCAAAATACAAAGGTTAGCTTGTTTCCAAGCTAATTGGGTGGCCCAGTTATATAGGCCCCATCTTGATGTATGTTTATAATCCAAGTCGTCCATCCTTTTTCTCAGATTCATTTAGGCGTTGAGCCAAAAGATGAGTCTGATCTGATAAACAAGCGGGCCATACCGTAGTAAATAGTGGTATTACCATTAAAATCCATATTAATTCTTCCATTGGTCAAAAATATATCGCATATTGGTCTCATTGGGTCGATCAGGGGCCATAGAATCCAATGGTCAGATCAGATTTTTCAGATATGGTCCCCACCTATCAAAAACCACGACGTGTATGATTTTTAAAAAATAAAAATATGAGGAAGCAGTCCTTGCTGCTGCTGTGTCAGGGCGCACGCAGGCAGCGCCTGCGTGCTGGCAGGCGGACGAGCGGCCAGGCCTCATAGCCTAGCTGTGGGTCCCCATCGTGATGCATTTTGAACATCTACACCGTCCACTTGATGGGACCCCTCCTCAGGTGGGTCCCCTCCAAAAATGAGCCACATTTAAAGCTCAGGTGGCCCTCACCGTAGGAAACGATGGGATTGGACATATATCATTGAAACCTTTTGCTGGGTCACAGAAGTTTTGGATTTAATATGAAATTTATTTTTTACTCTTCATCCAGGCCTACGTGACATTATCAACGGTTTGGATGGTTGGCAAACCTGATGGTGGGCCACACACGTGGATCCCACAATTAATGTATGTGTTTTACTACACCGTCCACAGCCGTGGACGGTGGGCTCCCACTATGATACATGTGTTTTACTCGCACCGTCCAGCGGACGGTGGAGCCCACCGTGAAGCATGTGTTTTATTCTCACTGTTCAAAGACAGTGGGACCCACCATGATGCACGTGCTGCATCCCTACTGTCCATCCATTTGGTGACAAGCCCCACCATGATGCATGTGTTGAATCCAACCGTCTATCCACCTTAAAAGCTCATTTCTTGGCATAAGCCATAGAATGAGCTAGACCCATTGTCCAAGTGAACCCCACCTGGGCATGTTTGAGGCCCATCTTAAGGTGTTTGTGGTAGTCCATTGGGGCCCACTTTGATGTGGATCTTAGACCCATGCAATGGGGCCATTTGGTGTATTATGAGGCCCATGGGAGTGAACCCATTTGATGTACCATAAGGCCTATGGGTTTAGGCCCATTTGACTCATATAAGGCCTATGGGTTTAGGCCCATTTGACTCATATAAGGCCTAGGGGTTTAGGCCCATTTGACTCATATAAGGCCTATGGGTTGAGGCCCATTTGATGTACATGTGGGGGCCCAATTGGTGTGGCCCATTTGTTACATATTAGACTCACGAGACCAGGCCCAATTGATGCAATCCAAGGCCCATGGGTTTTGACCCATTGCAATGCACTTAAGGCCCATTGGTGTGGCCCATTGATGTGACCCATTGATGAATAAAAGGCCCATATGATAGAGCCCATTTGATGTATTTAAGGCCCAATGGGATGTACCTAAGGTCCATTGCAGTGTGTGAGCCCAACACAGATTATGTAATGATATTTGCGACGATCGTGCCTTGGGAGCAATGTTGGTTTGACGTCCACTTTACGAGTGTAATGTTGGTTGGATGTCCACATTACGACTCTCCTTAGGGTTCATTGTTAGGCCCGTACTTATCGTGTATAGGCCGTCCAGGCCCATCTCCATTGTAAGGATAGTTCATCTCATGATAACATGTTTAGTATAGTTCCATGACTCATGATCATACGCATCATATGTATGCTTGATATGAGTAGTGACTGATCATAGCATATGCCTTCGGGCAGATTGTTTATGGGACCCCGATTAGGCGGTGTTGCCCTGCATGAGCGCACGATACACGCCGGATTTGTTGCATGATTGGATAGTGTGACTCATGCATTTCGCATTGTATGACATGGTTATTGTACGCCCTAGCTACATCGGGGCCGTAGCCTCCACAGACAGATCGTGGTTGGCAAGATTGGATACCGAAAATCTTGTTCTATATGGAGTGCTATAGATATCCCTAGGTGAAAGTCCCTAAACCCTTATGGTACCAAGAGGTTGCTCCAACGTCTAGACCGAGTGGACAGATGAGCGTTGAGTGCCGATTACCAGACGGTTACGCTCTTCACTGTGTCGTGGTCGGTTGGAAGGGGGTGCAGCCTTACCGGCCCGAGAGTAGGGGGCAATGTCAGGCTGAGTTTGACCAGCTCGAGGAATGGGTCCGCTATCAACGAGTCGCGCCCGATATTGGCAGATAGATAGTGAAGTCTCTTCCACTTACCTTATTGCGAGCGATGTGGCGGCAATCTGGTTTAGAGTGTACTAGACCCCAGTGATATTCCATATTTGAGCTGTATTGATGTGTAGACGTAGATGAGGATTTGTATGCTTGAGTTGCATTGCACATCACGTGGCCTTAGGATGGCCGATACCATTCATGTCTTGCATTGCATAGCCTTGGTACGGCTCATGATATTATGGATCCATCTGCATATTTCGCATTACTCTGTCATTGCATGTTCATATTACTACCTTGCGCACACACTTTCACCATCCTCTAAGCTTTCTATAAGCTTATGCATGACTGTTGCGTGCAGGTGACGTCGGTTCGCAGCAGCGCTGAGGCAGGAGCACGTTGCAGATCGTTTTGGAGTTTTTGTTCTTTACCATTGTATTTCCCTTTATGCTCATTGTACTTGTAAAGTTTCTGATCATAGTGGAAATGTAATGGAGTTCTTGGTTGTTGTTTGTGGGTTATGCCATTAGTTATGCTTATTACGAATCAAACTGACTTTGAAAATCCTCCTCGTAGCATCTCAGGATCGGAACCTGGTGAATGGGAGCTAGGAGCCAAGAATGGGGTTATATGGAGGCTGTCGGCGATCGGGAATTTTGTGAGCCCGATTTTCGAGTTTGGGGCGTGACAGTTCATGCCCACAACACGGCTTTAAAATGTGGCGCATTACAAATTTTTTCTACAATGGACTGACAACTTCTATGCACCAAATGGTCGAGACAATGTGTAATGGAGAATTCATTAATAAAAATGTTGATGAGGTGTGGGATTACATCGATAGTCTTGCTGAAAAAACTCAATCATGGGATTATTATCCAAGTTCGAACACCACGTCTAGGCCGACTCAATCTAAGGAGAAAGGTAGATTATATCTTTTGAAAGAAGAGGATGACCTCAAGTATAAAGTGACTACACTCATAAGAAAATTCGAGGCCATGAAAGGGAAGAAGAATAAGGTTAATGAAAGTGTTTGCGGCATCTGTGATTGCAACATTCATACAACTGAAAATTGTCCTACAATACCTACCTTTCGAGAGGTGTTGAATGAACAATCTAATGCCGTAAATAACTATTAAAGACCTTTCAATGGACTGACCTCTAACACATATAATCTTGGTTGGAAAAATCATCCCAATTTTAGTTGGAGGAATGGACAAACTGCTACCCCTCAAGGTTTCTTCAACCAAAATCCAAATCAGGAAAGACCTCAAGAAGAACCGGTTCAAAATTTCATGTAAGAGCTGACTCAGACAATGCGAGATTTTATGCAAAAGATAGATTCACGTATGACGGCTATAGAAAAGGGGATGCTTCCTGCACAATCACTCCCCAATCCTAAACCGCGGTACGAGATAAGTGATTCCATCTCTTCAAATCAAATAGGGCATGCTAAATCCATCACCACTCTTAGGAGTGGGAAGGTTATTGATAAAACTCTTCCGGTTAGGCTCAAAAAGCCTCAAGAACCAGAAGAGGACAACAATGATGGGTCTAGTGATTCCTCACAAAAATTAGAACCGAAACTTCTAGAGAAGCCAGTTGCTCCGTTTCCCCAACGGTCGGTTGCACCAAAACGTCTCTCTAACTCTCAGGATATCTTAGAGGTGTTGAAATAAGTGAAAGTCAACATTCCTCTACTTGATGTCATAAAATAGATACCTTCATATGTCAAATTCCTAAAAGACCTATGCACAACCAAAAGACGGCAGAGTATTCAAAAGAAAATTTTATTGACTGAGAAAGTGAGTGTCATCATGAAGCAAGACGTACCGCAGAAATTCAAAGATCCCGGTAACCCAACCATATCAAGTGTAATCGGAAACTATGGAATTGGTCATGCACTTCTTGACTTAGGAGTAAGTGTTAATTTGATTCCTTACTTGGTATACAAACAGTTAGGATTGGGTGAATTAAAACTCACCCTAACCACACTACAACTTGCTGATCGCACTGTTCGTGTACCAAGAGGGATAATCTAGGATATGTTGGTCCAGGTCGATAGATTTTACTACCTTGTAGATTTTATCATCCTGGATACCGAACCCATCAATAACATGAGCACTCAGATTCCCGTCATTCTTAGTCGCCCATTCCTAGCCACTTCAAATGCAATTATCAATTGCTGGAATGGTGTCATGACTATGTCTTTCAGAAATTTGATGTTGGAGTCAAACATGTTTTTTAATAACGGTAGCAATTCAGAGGATGATGACAACTTTCATGACATTAACATGATTGATTCTTTCGTAGAAGATAGAACGCCTCTTACCTTATCCTTTGATCCTTTAGAGACGTGTCTGGCCTACTCTCATGATTTTGATGATGACATGATTAGGGAGACGGGTGTCATGCTTGATACTACACCGGTACTTGAAGTTAACCAGTGGAGGCTACAATTTGAAGAATTACCCCAAACTGATGTAGTGCCTCTACCATCTAACCTCAAGCCGTCGAAACTTGACCTAAAACCTTTACCCTTTGATTTGAAATATGTCTATTTAGGTCAAGATAAGACATACTCGGTGGTGATCTCTGCCCACCTGAAGAAAGAACAGGAGAGTATGCTCATATCTACTCTCATTGTGCATAAGGGAGCTCTTGGATGGACAATAGCAGACCTCAAGGGAATTGACCCCTCGATTTATACTCATCACATATATCTTGAGGATAATGCAAAGACCGCTCGACAATCACAATGTACACTAAATTCAAACATGAAGGAAGTGGTTAAGGCCGAGGTTCTTAAACTATTAGATGTGGGTATCATATACCCCATATCCGATAGTCAATAGGTGAGTCCAACTCAGGTGATTCTTAAGAAGTTCGGGATCACCATCGTAGCTAATGCCAATAATAAACTCGTGCCGACCAGAGTTACTACTGGTTGGAGAATGTGCATTAACTAAAGGAAGCTAAATACCGTCACGAGGAAAGACCACTTTCCTTTGCCCTTCATTGATCAAATCTTGGAAAGGCTAGCTGGTCATTCCTATTATTGTTTCCTTGATGGGTATTCAGAATACAATCAGATTGAAATCGCTCCTGAGGACCAAGAAAAGACCACATTTACATGCCCCTACGACACCTTTGCTTACAGAAGGATGTCGTTCGGGTTATGTAATGCCCCTGCTACCTTTCAGCGATGTATAATCAGTATCTTTTCTGACATGGTGGGAAAATATTTAGAGGTTTTCATGGATGATTTCTCTGTTTTCGGTTTATCTTTCAGCGAATGCTTAGAGAGGCTTAAATGTGTGCTGAAAAGATGTGAAGAAAAGAATTTGGTACTTAATTAGGAGAAGTGTCATTTCATGGTTCAAAAGAAAATTATTCTTGGACAAATCATCTCGTCCAAGGGAATCGAGGTAGATAAGGCAAAAATTGATCTTATCTCTAACCTACCTCCACCCAAGAACATTAGAGACGTGTGATCCTTCTTAAGACACACAGGGTTTTACAGACGATTCATAAATGACTTTAGCCTCCTCTCTCGTCTTTTATGTAATCTTCTTCAAAATGATGCACCATACGAGTGGACTGAGTAATGCCAGGAAGCTTTCACCAAGCTTAAGGGCATGTTAACCACTGCACCTATCATGCAACCACCCGATTGGAGCCTTCCCTTTGAGCTTATATGCAACGCTTCTGATTATGCTCTTGGAGCAGTTCTAGGTCAGAGAAAAGATAAGCAGCCTTACGTCATTCATTACGTAAGTAGAACTCTAAATCCTGCCCAAGTGAACTACTTGACTATGAAAAAGGAACTCTTAGCTGTGGTGTTTGCTTTGGACAAATTTAGGTCTTACCTGATCGGATCTAAGATCATTATCTACACAGATCATACAACGCTCAAGTATCTTCTTTCTAAGAATGATTCTAAGCCTCATTTGATACGATGGATCATTCTACTCTAAGAATTTGATTTGAAAATTAAAGATAAAAATGGAGTAGAGAATGTAGTGGCCGATCATCTTTCTTGCCTTAATACCTCTGATTCTCTTGAGGCGATCGATATCAATGACATGTTCCTTGATGAGTAATTGTTCAGAGTCTCTCATTCACCTTGGTTTGCTGATATTGCTAATTATCTTGCCACAGGTTTCATACCGACGCATTGAACTGCACAAGATAAGAAGAATTTCTTTACCATGGTGTGAAACTTTTTCTGGGACGATCCATATTTATTTAAATACTGTCCAGACCAAATCTTAAGGACATGTGTGCCAAACAATGAGCATCAGAGTGTCATCTCCTTCTTCACTCACAGGCCTGTGGTGGTCACTTTTCTGCTAAAAAGACCACGATCAAGATTCTACAGTGTGGCGTTTATTGGCCCACTATGTTCAGGGATACTCATGAGTTTTACAAGGCTTGTGAGCGTTGTAAAAAATTGGGAGCATTGTCCCGTCGAAATATGATGCCTTTGAATCTCATCCTTATCATTGAAGCATTTGATTGTTGGGGCATCGATTTCATGGGACCATTTCCCCAATTCTTTGAAAATTTGTATATTTTGCTCGCTGTAGATTTTATCACTAGATGGGTCGAAGCGATTCCATACTGAAATAATGACCATTGCATGGTCATTAAATTATTAAAAGAGAACATCCTTTTGCGGTTCGGGACGCCTCGAGCCATCATCAATGACGGGGGCTCACACTTTTGCAATACACCATTCGAGAGCTTAATGAAGAAATACGGTATCTCTCATAAGGAAAGCACCTCATACCATCCACAGACAAGTGGACAAGCTGAGATTTCCAATAAGGAGATCAAACATACCCTAGAGAAAACGGTTAACCCTTATCGTAAGGATTGGTCAATCCGATTGACTGATGCCTTATGGGCATACCATACTACTTTTAAAACCCTATTGGAACATCCCTCTTTAGACTTGTCTATGGGAAGGCTTGTCACTTGGCTGTGAAGTTGGAACATAAAGCATATTGGACGATCAAAAATTTGAATTTCAATCTGGACAATGTTGGCTTGCTGCGTAAACTTCAGTTGAATGAACTTGAAGAAATCCGGAATGACGCATACGAGAACTCGATAATTTACAAGGACATGATGAAGGTATTTCATGATCAACATATTCTACGAAAATCATTCACGCCAGGTTAAAAAGTCCTTTTGTACGACTCTCGATTACATCTCATCCTGGGTAAGCTTCATTCTTGTTGGACCGGCTCTTACAGTGCTGTTACTGCTTATCCTAATGGGGCCATTGAGATAAGAGATCCTGACAATGGCAAGGAGTTTAAAGTAAATGGACATCAATTAAAACTATTTGTCGAAAAATTTGATTCAGAGGATATGTACATGCCTCTGACTGCTCCTGTTTACCAGGATTGATCTCCTAGTCTGATAGAGGTATAGGTAGGTTTATTACTTTTATAGAACTAGAGTAATTTGCTTTATTTGTCTGGCTAAAGACGGTAAACTTAGTCCTCCTGGGAGGCAACCCAGCTTTTCATTTTATTTCATTTTCCTAGTTCAATGTTTGTGGGTAACATTGCTACAAACCCTCACGAGACTACAACTCGTTCACTAGGGATAACCTAGGGATTTAAAGGCTTGTTGCATATGTTAAATGCAATCGAGAGCACCTGCGAAAGTGGTATAGGTAAGATTTTATTTTTATTATTTTTTTTTGCTTTCTCTCTTGTACTGACCTGCTCTTACGTAGATATCTTTGGAAAGTATCTTTCTTGATTCATTATCCAGGTAATATCTTCCCATCACTTTTCCTTTACTTTTGTTGTCCTATGTGCATTGCATGTTCATGTCTTTTACATTGAGGACAATGTAGATTTTAGGTTGGGGGTGGGAGATTAGGTTTCCTAATCAGTGTTTTCTTGGTCTTGAGCAAAAATTATGAAATTTCCTAATCAGTTGTAAACATTGATTGAGTTATGATTTCACATGTCACATCTCACTTTCACATTAAGGATTCAGTTTGATATTGAAGGATTAACTTGGTAATCACCAAGCATGTAAGGAACCCGCTTGAAATTTACCCATCATGATCAATTAAAGAAAAAAAAAAAACAGATACCTTTGGAAAAAGTTAGGCGAATAATTTTCACCATAGGTTTGCTCCCTATAGGTGATGATTTGATTCCCTATGAATGATATATGAAAAAAAAAAAAGATTTGGGTATATGGTCTTTACCATAGGTTTGCTCCCTATAGGTGAGGATTTGAGTTCCCTTCATGGCATTACTTTTGATGGAAAAATTAAAAGCCGGAAGAATGAAAAGATGATTTGTGAGGCAAGTTTTGGTTTAAGATTTGGTTATCATGAATTTTCTTGTTGATTACCAATGATATCCTGAAATAAAAAAGTAAATTTTAATGTTGATAAGCCGAGATTTCACTATACATCCATGAAACTCAATGTTTAAAATTATTATAATTGATGGAGTAATACTTTGAACTTGATTATGACTTTGTCGTGTGCTTGAATCTAAGAGAAAGATTATGCCTAACATTCATGAACCATAGAATTCTAGAATTTGGATAGTTTTTCAAAAATCACTAGAGAAATTCTCCTATAATTCTCAACTTATTTTTCGCATATTTTACTCGGGACTAGCAAAATGCTGGTTGGAGGTTGTGTTGAGGGTCAAATATTGCATATCAGACCCCTGTTATTGTCTGGATTTACGAGCATGATACCGTTTAATACCCGATTTAACCGTGTTTGTGATACAGGGTATATTTGAGAGCATGAACTGCAAAAAGGTACTTAAAGCATGGAATTAATGCTCTGATGACACCAAAGGCAAGGGACGGACTCTAGGGGACCAAGATTGACAGAATTACACACTAGAGATCTGAGACAATCATGCCACTCGCATTAAACGGTCTGAAACTCGTCCAGGATTCAAGATAACAAGGTTCTCACCATCCGTTCAGCTTGAAACTACATACATACCCTGAAGACCATAAATTAACCGTACACGTCAAATTTAAGCCATTAGATCCTTGTGGAAGTGGCTCAACAAACCGTTCAGCCCTTAAAATCATGATTTGGGGCCCGCCTGAAATCTGGATATACTTTAGTTTTAGTCTCAACCCCTTAAATGAGGTTCTAAAACAGATGGACAGAGCGGATTTCCTACACACATCATGAGTGGACCCCACTAGCAGTGCCACTGCACAGTGCACAAGTGCACTCGACGTGCACCGTACTGGGACAACCGGTCAAAAGAAGGAGACTCGTCTCCTTCCTACGTAAGGACACAGCAAACGAATGACGTCCGTCGATTTTGCTTAGTGGGCTCCATACATCATTAAAATGAATGATCCAAACCGTCCATTGCATTTAGAGGGCGGGTGTAACCCACTCCTAGGTTTCCTTTTGGTTCATGCACGTAAAGAAAGGCAGGTCACCGTTCAAAAGCATGATGGACGGCAATGGAAAACATCTTATGGGCCACACCAATTTCACTCGAAAAATACTCCTTTCGGACTGGTTTTTTGTTAGGATTTCAATGGACGGAGTGGATTTCGTCATAGACATCAAGGTGAGGTCCACCGATCGTCACAGAGCCGATGCGAAAACTTTGCTTCACGTCAGAACATGCGGTTCTCCCTTGTGGGCCATTATCGCTATTTTACGGTTCGATCCGGACCGCCCATTTGAATCCCACTGGTCCATTGACCATCGCCTAGGTGGCGGACTTTCAAAAGATATTAGAGATTGGATCTCAACCGTCCAAACATAGGACGAACGGTATGAGCACAAGTCCCATGGGCCGCATCGAATTTGAGCTAAAACAAACCATACCTGACCGAAATTTCGAGAATAATCGAGTGGACGGCATAGATTTCTCGAAGGAAAAATGAAGTGAGCCCCACCAAGCTTCAGCGCAGCTCCTTGCGTATGGGTTACGCATGTATCACGCGTCTGGTTTTTATGGCCTATTGTGCGACCTTGGCTGCAATTAAATGCAAGATCTGAACCATTCAAAAGATCCGGAAGGAGGTTTTTACCCTGTCTAAGAAGTTAGATTGCTTGAGTGGAGCAATCTGTCCTCCCAAAAATCGAATCAAACACAAGCTGTTTTGTGTTTCACTGCGCAGAAACAGGGAGTGCATAAATCTTCCGCAGCCGACTCCATCTTAGACTCTTGCAACTTCTCACCGACCTAGCAACTCTCCTGGCTCTATATAAGGGAAGAAGGACAGAGAGAGAAGGTGTGGAAGGAATCCAGCAAGTGAGGACCTGGAGCAGGGAGAGATATTTACGTGGCAGCCTCTTAACAGAGTTTTCTTCTCTTTCCCCTGTTATTATTTATGTTTTTAAGAGATTCTAGCCTCTCATGTCAGGCTAAAACCTCTTAGATAGGGCTAAGAGGTAAAGCTGTAGCATGATGGGAGACTCTTTGCTTGTGCTTTTTATTTACACCGAACTGATTTTAATTATAGTTTAATTAATGGAATATTTTTAGTCTTTAATGGTCTGTTGTGACTGAATTACAATGGGTCTGCAATGGCTTTGAGTATGTTCTTTTCCTTTTTATGTTTATGACGTCAGGAAGCCATGTTATTCACCATCGTCTCTTGGTCATGGTTGGATGACGGTACTTTTCCTGACCTTGATACATGTGATTGGTTGGTAATTAGTTTAATTCTATTGTTTACTTTATCTCCTGGGCATGGTTTGGTGATGGAATTCATTCTAATTTATATACCTTTCATATCTTTAAAATTATAATCAAGGAAGTTCAATTTGAGTTCATGGTTACACCCTTCAATTGGATGAAGATGGACTCTGAGTTCAGTTGAATTCTTGAAGCAGATATAAGATCTCCCTGATCTCTACAAGTGGATCCTCTGAATTCCTAGTCTCATACCTCTTAATTCTTTAAAGTTTTAGATAATTATTCCACCATTATTCCCTAAATTTCATTCAGTTAGATTTCATCTTACTATAGTTCTAGTTCTAGTTAGTTTCAAATAACGTACAGGTATCAGTCTCTTGGGATTCGACTTCGGTCTTACCGAGTTTATTACTACATCACAACCTTGTACTTGGGGTGTGAACACCCACCCTTGAATTTAACAGGGTCACATATAAATCGCAAAACAACCTGAATTTTGGTCTTGCCTGGACAAAGGGTCTGAACGGATTGGATTCTATATGTACAATACGTAGAGCTACCCACTCTAATTATTGGTGGGTCTTCTGTCCCAAAATGTGCCATGTGTTATGCTGTCCTAGGTTTTGGAACAAGCTGATTTTTGTAGTTGGGGTTTTCTTAGATGAAGCTGTTTGATGGATGGGTTGGATTCTGTGACAATTCAGTAAGCCACACATTTGGTCGGTACCACCGGCACACGCCTTGTCTGGAGGTGTATAACTTGGGAGGATATGATCGAGATAGAGTGGTAAAGTGGCAATGTACCTGTTGTACTCTATTTTGGGTTATTATGAGAAAGCCAATAAGAAGACGACATATGGCCTTGCATGAGGAATAGAAAGTTGATAGAAAGATCTTCAAAGATTTAGAATAGTTCTTCGGAGATTATAGTTGGCATAAATCTAATTCCACATGTTAGTGGATGATTGACCGTGTGTTATGCTCGATGTACAAAATATGATTGAACTATTTAAGATATAAAAGACCACCGCGGGCAACAAAGCTAGCAGAATTGAAACCGTGATAAAGAGAAATATGCTAAAAAAACGTATTGATTTTGGCATACCTACAGAATAGGAAACAAACCTAGCCACCAACATGACGTACGGGTGGATGAGCCGAGGCCTATCCCCGTCTACCTCATGTAATAAATATTCCGAATCCATAAAGCTCCTTGGCCCCTCGAACTCACTAGGGATAAAATGGAAATAATTTTTAAAAAAATTGAAAATAAATTAAATGGTAATAAAATACAAATTACACCCTCTTAATTAATGAGCTCATCCTGCCCCAAAATTATGTGGCATGTAAAATACGACTGTTGTAAAAGGTAAACTAGGACTGTTTGACAGTCCTGGTCATTATCACTTTCGCTCCTATCGGAATTCTCTTCCATCTTTGCCTTCAAGTGTCCCCGACCCACTCTATAGCACAACGGTATCAACTGCGACTGACCGAGCAGGAATTCAATGAAAAGTCACCCCAAGAATCCCAACCACTGAGTGACCTCTATAATCCAGAGGACACTCACATGACCTGTGTATGCCCAGCAAAGAAATTTCACGGCACCATCGTCCCACGCATAAAAACCATCAGCAGCACTAAAAAGGGGTTACTGCCAGTTTGCATCATCAGACTTAAATCTTTGTAAGCCGTATCCTGTTTTCTTCTTCTTCTTCTTCTTCTTCTTTTTTATTCTTTTATTTTTTTATTTTTTAAAATAAAAATTCTGGCTGTTTTTTCTTTCTTTTTGTGACTTTTGGCTGCACCAAATATTGTAAAATTTCATCACATTTTGCATAATCATGATATTTGGTACAACAAACGCAAACATAGTTTTGAGTTTTATCTAATTTCTCAGTACATTTCTGTTCTACAGAAACCGAGTTGCTTCTGAAAGCCTTTAAAGACAGACTTAAGCTAGGTACATCTTCTCTTCTTCTTCCATTTTTTATTTTTATTTTTTAATGATTTGATTTCGAATAATGGTCAGATCTTCCGAATCCATATATGTTTTCATGGAAAACAAATAGGCGAAGGATAATGGTTAAGCATCCCAAAAATCAGACGGATCCGACCATCAGGTGGGCCGCATCACTGGGAACAATGAAAGATCACCTAAAATCCATCCAAATCCTAAGGGGTCGTTTGGCACCGTGGATTGGAGGGGGTTTCAGATCCCCTTGGTTGTTTGGCAGCATAAGGTAACCGGGGTTTCAAATCCAGGGGTTTCTAATCCCCTCTTTGAAGGGGTTTGCAATCCACCGTGGGAGCTTGGATTACACCTAAAATCATTTCAATAGTTGCAGGTGTAACATGTGTGTCACTGTACACTATCATTCTATTGGGCACATGGCCCACTAATGATGATCAGCACCGTCCAAACATTGTCCATGTAAATCAGCACCCTCCAAACATTGTCCATATTAATCAACGATTAAAAATCATTAGTTATCACTCAGACATGATCTTGTGCTTGCGGTCCATCCAAGACTTAGAATTTCATCATTTTCAGGCAAAGCATATATTTCAGCGCGCTTATCACAACCATAGTGTCAAAAATTATACATCTCACTAATTAGGGATATTAAAGTTGATTTAGTAATTAAATTCAAACCCCTGTAAATATATCATCCATAAGTATTTTTGAATTAAAGCTGATTCACACTCCAGGGTGCCAAACACGAGGATTGCCAATCCAGGGGTTTCCAATCTTGGGGGTTCTGAATCCAGGGGTTCCAAATCCACACTCCCAAACAGGCCTGCCTCGCCTCACCTGATGCTTTGATTAACATGATGTTTACGTTGTCCCTTCATCATGGCGGGGCTCAGCTTTTGGATGGGTTAGATGCAATACACATACCATGTGGACCCCACGGCTTGATCCTAGGGATTTTAGCCGGTTCTACAAGTTTTCTTACGGTGGGGCCGACCTAATAATTGGTCTGGCCTATTTTTTTTGTTTTTGTTTTTTTTTTTCAGGTATATATAGATGAATATCATGTTGGGGTACGTACACATTTTGGATGGGTTATATGTCATGTACGTACCATGTGGGCCCACAACAGTCAATGAGTTACTTTGTCAGCCTTGCCTGAAACGAAAGCTTTTCATTTATTAATTTTGGGAGATTCTCCCGTGCTCTGGGACCACCATAAGTTACATTGGTCCTTATTGCATTGGGACACTTAAACATTCCAATCGATTGATCTGAACTGTCCGTTTGGTCTAATGCACTTTTCATGGGATATACCATGCAAATACCACATTATTTATTGATCTTAACCAGCTGATCAATGGCCTCTAATATAGACAGCCAAGATCATTTTTATAAAAATAGGTCTAACCAGCAATTGGACCCACCCATTTGATTGTTCCCATCATGTTGCTTATGATTTTAAGGAATAGCATCTGCGAGGCCAACCATCCGATCCATGGGTTTGAAATGGCAAAAAAAGAAAAAGAAGAGGTAGATCGATGAAGGATTTCATCATCCATCATAATCGATCTTATTTTATCTTTGTAGCCCTTCAAAATCTGTCCTAAGCTTAACGGACTGTTTATACTGGTGTATTGGATTGTCTAATGGAGTTTAATGGAGTTTTATCCAAATGGTACATCCATTTTGCTAGCTCATTTTAAGGCATGAGCTCAAAAATGAGAAAGATCCAAATATCATGCGTAAAACACCACATCCCAAAGATTGGCTCCATGAAAATAACCTATCTCAAAAATCAAGTGAATTCTCTCCAAGTGGATTTTTTTTTTTTTTTTTTAAAAAGAAAAAAAAAAAGAAGAAGTTTGGATGAGATTTTTTTCTTTTATTATTATTATTATTATTATTTAAAAAAGGAAACTTTTCATTGCATATCACAAAAACTTTACATCTCTGATTTACAATTCCGGGTTCCCCAGGAGGAAAATGACCTGGACAGAACCTATCATAAGAAATGAAGTAGAAAAAAGAAAACCCCACTGGAGCAGAGAAAGGAAACTAGGCCTCGAACATCTATTTTCTGACTGCGCCCAGACATACCCTGTCAAGGAAAATCTGAACCCTGACTTCTCTAGGAAGATCGGCGATGACATGGATCAGGGCTGAAGATTGACAATCGTTGCCCACTCTGGCCATCCCGTCAGTCGGCCCATTCCCTTCCCTAGGGATGTGCTGAAACTTTACATGCCCATTCAACAGAAGGTCGTTGATCTTGGCTAACCAATACTTCCATTTTCAACCCGGCCCTGTCAATCCCGAAAGGAAATTGACCACTAGCTGGGAATCCGATTCAAGAATGATGTTGACAAAACCCCTACTGAAGTGAAGGTACAACCCATCATGGACCGCCCTGATTTCTAGCCTTGTATTAGAAGTCACCCCATAACCCGCATAGAAACCAAACATGAATTCCCCATTATCTCCTATTTAAATACCCCCACCTCCTGCCTTGCCTGGGTTGCCCCTAGCTGACCCGTCCACGTTCAATTTAACCCAGCCCGAGGGAGGCTTATGCCACTTAACCACTTGGATCCTTCTACCAAGGAGGGATTGGGCTGCAATCCTCATTGTCGATAGGGCCCGACTGTTGGCCGTAAATTGGGACTGAGGAGTAGGGTTGAAAGTCAGGCGGGTTGGGTCGGGTTAGTGCTCAACCTTAACCCAACCCAAGGTTCCTATACCTCAACCCTAACCCAACCCAACCCAATCTCGGGTTTGGAATTCTCAACCCAAGCGGGCTCGATCGGGTTGGTTGGGTTGGTCGAGTGTATACATGTTAATATTTTTGTTATTACATTAGTTTATTATATTTCAATATAGGACTTATTTTTTGTATCTATGATTTTATTAATTATATATGTAATTATTCATCATAAAGAACTTCATTTTTTTCTTTGAAAAAATAAACTAAAATATAGCACAACTACTCCTTTAAAAGTCATGTAGCATAGCACGCAATCTATTTGGGATAGAGAAATCCGGCATATCTAGCTTGAGTCCTTGGAAATGACGTGGACAAATGAAACCCGACATCACTAGTGTGCCTTCAACACAAACGATCCACACTCAATTATAATTTATAAGTAACTAATGGTTCGGGTTGGGTCGGGTAACCCGAGACTCAACCCGAGCCCAACCCAAGTTTTATTAGGTTGGTGTTTGTATAGACCAAGCTTGAGATCGGACCTGATATATCCTGTCGGGTTGAACCCGCCCAACTTTCAGCCCTACCGAGGAGGAGTCCATCCATTCGCGATCACTTAGATCCACCCTCTAACCCGAGAAATCTGGACCTGGATTAGCGGGTGCCTCCCCTCAAACTTGGCTTCATTCCTGCCCTTCTAGATCTCCCAGCGTATAACACACGGGATCCAACCTCTACAAGGACCCCGCCCAGCCCCCTGGGGAAAGACCGCGCCACAATTGGGTCAATTTGCCCTCAACCGAATGGGCCCCCACTAACGTCCTACCAAAGATACCAGCAAAGTGGGACCAAATGGCTTCCGCTTGGGCATTGAGGAGGAAGAGGTGGCTTATGGACTCTCCTACGGGCCCCTGGCCCAAGTCCCAGTCACAGCAAACGCACCTAGAGGCCAGATGGACGCCTCTGGACTGGACAACAATATCCACCGGGACCGTACCCTTGAGAGTTTTCTAGACTAACATTGAAACCTTCGGAGGCAGTTGAAGGTGCCACACCTTTTTACCTCAACTGATGCGTGGCCTGGGCACTCTACACGACTCCCAGGTAGATTTAACTGAGAACCGTCTCGAGGGATCTGGAGGCCAGAATGGTGAGTTCGAACCTTCAGAAATGCAGAAGCCCCCTAGGAATATGAAGTCAATTGCCTCTTGCGGGAGGAAACTATAAACAGCTAATGGAGGACGGGGTCCAGCCCGACCCAAGAAGTCCCTTATTTCCGGTGTCCTCAAACCCGCAGGAATAGGCCTCGTCGCCCTACATTCTAGGGGACCCAAACCTGACCAGTTGTTCCGCCAAAGGTTGCAATCGCCCCTCCCTATCTACCATTGCATCTTAGCCTCCATCAAAGGGAATAAAACACGGATTTTCTTTCACAAGGGGGAAGCTGCCGCTGTCAGCTGTTGAGGGTCAAATATTGCATATTAGACTCAGTTATTGCCTGGATTTACGAACATGATACTGTTTAACGCCCTATTTTAATCATGTTTTTATTGTAGAGTGTAATTAGGAGCGTTGACTGAAAAAGAGTATTAAAAGTGTTGATTTAACGTTCAGAATTCACCGAGGCAATGGACGGACTCCTGGGG
The DNA here is from genome assembly GCA_037074715.1 of Magnolia kwangsiensis. Lineage (NCBI taxonomy): Eukaryota > Viridiplantae > Streptophyta > Magnoliopsida > Magnoliales > Magnoliaceae > Magnolia > Magnolia kwangsiensis. Next base: position 150,716,905 of record CM073576.1, on the reverse strand, counting down.
ACCAAGATCGATGGAATTACACGCCAGGAATTCGAGAAAATTGGGGGATTAAAGCTCAAGTGACCCGAAAATCATTCAGAATGCAAGATCACAGGGTTCCAATCATCTGTTTGGCTCAGAACTTCATACATGGCCTTAGGACCATAATTCAACCGTACAAGTAAAATTTCAGCCATTAAATCCCCTTGAAAGTGGCCTAACTGACATATCAGCCCTTAAAATCATGATTCTGGGCCCACCTGGTATCTGGATATGCTTCAAGCTTGGTTTCATCATATAAAATGAGATGGAGAAGTAGATGGATGGTGTGGATTTATCCAAACATCACTGTGGACCTCACCCTGACTGGTACGCGTGTGCACATCACACATGCACTTGCGGTGCACCAAAAATAGTAAGTCTATCAGTTTACGCTGACCTGACTATTTGTAATCAAACAAATCCCTGCCAGCGTAACAACGAGCAGGGACTTGTGGTTGAGTCCAGCTGGGCCACCATCATCCTACGTTTTGATGATCCACATCGTTCAATGAAATCAATAAGTCAAACCGACTGTACCATAATCTGTTTCCAGATTTTCTCAGATGTTGCCTAAACATAAAGGTGCAGACGCAGGATTGGATGGTGTTAAGCAAAATGATGTGAATCTCGATGAAGCTGATCCGAAACCGATCACGTCCGACCGGTTTTTCCTGGGAAATCTAATGGACGGTCTGGATTTTGCACATAGGTTCACACATGGGCCCCACCAACGTCACAGCGGAGAGTCTGCGCGAGCTTTGTTTCGCAGCAGAGGCTGCAGCCAATCCAGGTGGGCCACTACGGCGGACTGACGAGGAAATCCAAACCATTTATCTTCTTGGAAATCCAAAACCGACCGAAGGTGGGTCGACTCTGCAAGTTTGTGATCATGGTTGTGTGTGCAAACAAAATGGCAACCGTGTTGTTTTTCACGGCTGCGAAACATCTCTACTACGTAAAGAACTGCTTTAAACGCTGTTCTCTCCACCGACTACACCTCTCCAGCCACCGACTGTATGCCTATAAAAGGGGGAGAAAGAGAGGGAGAGGGAGGCATCAGAGGAGATGTGGAGCAAAGAGAGAGACAGGGAGAGTTGTTAATTATTTTATTTTATTTTATTTGCTATATTTTTCCTTTTAATTGTGTGAGATCTAGTCCACTCATGTGTGGCTAAACCTCTTAGCTAGGGCTAAGAGGTGAAGCTTGTAGCGTGATGGGAGGATTCTTTCGCTTATGCCTTTCGTTTATACTGAACTGATGGTGATTTTTGTTAATTAAAGAGAATGTTTTTAGTTTTTAATGGTCTGTTATGACTGAAATTACAATGGGTCTGCGATAGCTTTGAGCATGTTCTTTTCCTTTTATGTTTATGACGTTAGGAAGCCCTGTTGTTCACCATCGTCTCCTGGGCATGGTCGGATGACGGTACCCTTCCTAACCTTCATACATTATTGATTGGTTGGTAATTAGTTTAATTCTGTTGTTTACTTTATCTCCTGGGCATGGTTTGGTGATGGAATCCATTCTAATTCATATACCTTTCATCTCTTGAAAAGTAGATTAAAGTAAGTTCAGTTTGATTTCCATGGTTACACTCGTCAATTGGATGAAGATGGGACTCTAAATCCAATTGAGTTCTTGAAACAGGCATAAGATCTCTGTGATCTCTACAAGTGGATCCTCCGAATCCCTAGTTTCTTATTTCTGAATTTCTTACGTTTTAGATTAATATTTCACAATTATTTCTCAATTTACAACTCATTTTAGATTTCATCTCATTCTAGTTCTAGTTCTAGTTAGTTTCAGATAACGTACAGGTATCAGTCCCTTGGGATTCGACCTCGGTCTTACCGAGTTTATTCAGGGGAGTGAACATCAACTGCACGTGCCCAAAAGCAGCTAACTCCTGGTTATACTTGACTCTCATGAAAGAGCCCCAAAGACTCCGGACTTTCTTGAACTTCACTCCCCAGGCCATTTAAGGCGGAGGGCCTGCATGACTTCAGCCAGTTTCCTAATTCCCCAGCCCCCTTCAGATTTCAACGACGCAATCTCTTTTTAGCTTCTCCAGTGGAGTTTCCTCTTACCTTCAGCCCATCCCCAAAAGAAATTGACAAATTGGCTTTCCAAGGCCTTTACAATCGCAGATGAGATGTGCGAGGCCACTAGTGAGTACACAGGAATGCTACTTAAGACTTGTTGTACAAGCATTGCCTTGTTCGCTTGCGTGAGACATCTCGCCTACTGTTCACCACCCCAAGTATAGGGTTGCGATGTAATAATAATCTCGATAAGACCGAGGTCGAATCCACAGGACTGAACCTTGTACGTAATCTGAAAGTAACTAGAACTAGATCAAACTAGAAGAAGATGTAATCTAAATCAGGAAAATTTAAGAGTAATGGTGAAATCTTAAACTAAAACTTATAAAATTTAGAGGTGGGAAACTAGGGTTTCCAAGGATCCACTTGTAGCAATTGGAAAATTACCTTGGATGATTCAAGGACACGACTGGAATCGGAGTCCTATTCTTATCCAGTTGGTAAGAAGAGATTTGTCAGATCTCTGAACTTCTCATGGATTTAATCATCAATAGATAAGAGTGGTGAAGATTTGGAAGTGATTTCGTTACCTAACCATGCCCAGGAGATGATGGCAAATAACAGCAATTTACCAATCTCACAGCCAATCATAAGAGAATTGTGAAAGTTAGGAAGGATTCTGTCACCCTACCATGCCCATGGGACGATGGTGAACAATGAGACTGCCTAATTTCACAATCTCAATTCAGGAAAAAATATATTTAAAACAATCGTAGATCCATTGTAATTTGAGTCACAACAAATCATTAAATACTAAAAATATTCCTTCATAATCAAACTAAAATCCAAGAGGGTTCAATAAACATGAATCAAAGCATAGAAAAACATCCCATCACACAACAAGCTTCACCTCTTAGCCCTAGCTAAGAGGTTTAGCCTATAATTATCATGATTGACTAAATTCTCTTAAAAATATCAAAGGAGAAAACTAAAGAGGAAGAAGAAAGAAGAACGCTTTGTAGCTGGCCCGCTCCACAACTCTCTCTCTTCACATCTTACGTCTGACTCCCCCGTCCACGCCTGCTCACGTTCTAAAGATGAATTTTTCTGTCTCTTCCTCTCTCCCTTTTATAGACTACCAGGGATGGTGGAGAGCTGAGAAGGTCGGTGTTCTCTTACGCAGCACTGTGCGCAAGGCTTTCGCAGCTGCATAAATGCAACTCACTTGTGTTTGGAAGCCTGTTTTGGACAAAAGACGTCCAAGAATCACTTTTTGTCTCCCTGACTGGGGTAAAGACCCCCTGCCCGATCTTTTGGACGGTTCAGATCGGAGATCCGAACACAAATAGTGGCTCATAACTCCCCGCAACGCCCAGGAAAATCGGACATGTGTAATCTGCCATCTTTTCTATGTTGACATGGTCGGTGGGCCCTATAGTGATGTTTTTGGTGAAATTCACACCGTTCATTGGATTCCTAACGAAATTTCAATAAAAAAGGAGTGGTTTTGGATGAGTTTTGGTGTGGTCCACTGTATCAAATCACCTCATCGTTCATCTTGTGTTTTCCGACGATCCACGTGTGTACGTGTGCATGGGGTCAGAAGCTCAACATTGCAGGGGTTGTGGCCACCCCTTGGAGTGAGTGGACGGTCCCGATCGTCCATCAGGATGATGGGTGGGGCCCACTGAGATCATCCGTCCGGCCAGCGTTCGTCCGCTGGACGCTGGTGCGAAGAAAGATGGGTCAACCTGTCTTTAACTGGGCTAACCGTCCGGTGCGACTCCTATACATGTATACTATGTACATGCAACTGTACATGTGGGGTCCACTGTGATGTTTGTGAGAAATTCGCTCTGTCCATCCGTTTTATCACCTCATTTAAGGGGTTGAGACCAAAATTTAAGCATATCCAGAGATTTAGTAGCTGATCTGTCTGTTGGGCCACTTTCACATGGATCCAATGGTTGAATTTCGACGTGTACGGTTAATTTAGGATCCTCAGGCCAGATATAAAGTTTTGAGCCAAACAGATGGTGGGAACCCCGTGATCTTGCATTCAGGACGACTTTCAAGCCTCTTGGATTTTAATTGCTTGATTTTCTTGGATCTTTGGCATGTAATTTATTCGATCTCGGTTTCCTAAGATTTGTCCCTTACCTTGATAATTTTTTAGCGTTAAATCCATGTTTTTAGTACCCATTTTCAGTCTAATCTCCTAAATCCACCTTGCAACATAAACATGACTAAAATAGGACGTTAAACAGCATCATGTTCGTAAAATCAGGTAATAACTGGGGTCTAATATGCAGTATTTGACCCTCAACACCTACCACACCCTCTGATACAGCTGTTCATCTTGTCTAATAGCGGCTAAAAATCAGCTATTTGTCTTCTCCCTACTGCAACTGGAACCCCAAGATAATTTAGACTGGCAGAGGCTTTGGCCATCCCCAGCACTCTCTAGATGGAGGAGGCCCTGGCCGTTGGAAGGTGGTCAGAGCATAGGAAACTGCTCTTCTGAAAATTAACTTTCTGGCCTGAAGCACGCTGAAAGGAATTTAGGAAGAGTTTTGTCGCTCATATAGACTGAAGGCCCCCGTTCAGAAACATCAGCGTATCGTCTGCAAAGAAAAGGTGGGAAACCCGCGGGCAACCCCTACACAGCTAATAGGGGAGGCAGTTGCCCCTTTCTACCTGATTCTTAAATCCTCTACTCAGCCCCTCCGAAGCCAAGATGAACAGACTTGGTGAAAGCGGATCACCCTGACGAAGACCTCTGAAAGATTTGAAGAAGCCCCCACCCTCTCTATTAACCAAAACCGAGAACCAACAATTGCTCCAACATCGATCCACTAGCTTCACCCAAGAGTCTGAGAATCCAAAATGATCCAAGACTTTCCTGAGGAAGGGCCATTCGTCTCTATCGTAAGCCTTTTCCATGTCAAGTTTCACTACTATGTTGCCACCTCGTACCTTTCTGTTAATCTCCCTCAACATTTCTTAGGTGAGAGCTATATTTTCTGAGATCGATCTGCCTTGGACGAACACCTCTTGCTCGAGGGAAATCAGCTTCGGAAGCACTTTACTCAGCCTGCCAGCAATAATTTTAGAGAAGATTTTGTAGACGCGGTTGTAGAGACTAATTGGACGACAATCTGAAAATCTCTTAGGGCTTGTTTAATTTCCAGGACATTGGTAAATACCCTGCATAAGGGGTAATAATTATTTCCTAGTACATTTACAACATTTCACCCATACTTGATTTGACTACCTACTTTTTTAACACAAATCGAGAATATTGCAAAATATTTGTGGGTCCCACAGTGATGCATTTCGCTTATCCACACCGTTAGTCCATTATGCCAGCTGAATTTATGGCATGAGCTAAAAAATGAGGCATATCCAAAGCTCTGGTGGACCACGGCACAAAAAAAAGTAAATCATACACTTACCGTTAAAAACTTCTAAGGGCTACTGTTTCTTTTGGTGTGGGCCACTTGAGTATGGGATTTACATGATTTTTTGACTCATATCTCAAAATGTTGTGGTAAAACGGATGGATGGAACAAATATGTCATATACATCAACGTGAGGTTTAAAAATTTTAACTAGCACTTTTGAACCGGTTTCCTAAGCAAGAATTTCCAAAAATTTCCAAACGGGTGAAACTGTCATAATTAGCTATTTACAAGGTATTTGCACTTGCACTGAAAAATCAAACAGGCCCTTAGGGGCCACTCCTTTAGGGATGAGGCAGATCAACGAAGCCATGAATGCTCTAGGCAGTGAGCCCCCTTGGAATAGGGATGTGGCAACCTTCAGGAGATCATGACCCACTATGTCCTAGCAGCCTAAGAAGCTGTTTGGACCTGACGCACCATCTCTTGGGAGGGCCATGACCGCCTACTTAACTTCAAGAAGGGTTGGTTGGGCCATCAGGAAGGAGTTGTCATCTGCTGAGACCAGATATGGAATGACTGAGAGGACGTCACCCTCCGGATCAACCACGCCCGTCTAGAAGAGGCTGTGGAAGAATCGCACAGCTTCTGCCTTGATTTCCTCGTGTTTTAACTGTTTTCCCTGAATCAAGCTCAATAAACCTGATCACCGCTCTTCTATTCTTCTCTGTTACCGAGGCATGAAAAAACTTTGTGTTTCTGTCACCTTCTTCCAGCCAATTATTCATGGCCTTTTGTTTCCAAAATATTTCTTCCATAAGTTTCAAGCGATAGAGGTTGGCCCTTGTATCAATCAATTCTTGTTGGGCCATTCTCCTAACCCCAACTGAGATATCTAGCTATTGTAACTTCCCTTCTATCTCTTCCAGGGACTGCTCTGCTTCCTTACTTTGCACAAAAATGTCCCCAAAAACTTCCTTGTTCCAGACCTTTAAGGATCTTTTGACATTCTTGAGCTTGATGAGGAGATTATGCATAGGCTCCAGTGCGTTTTCCGACTCCCAGGCTGTCTTTACAACTTGTAAGAACGACTCATGATGGAACCACATCCGTTGGAATCGAAAAGGTTTAGGAACGGTGAAAATCTGCCTAGGAAAGACCAACAACAGGGGAGCATGATCTGAGTTTGAGTGGGGGAGATGCTCAACTTGGAAGCTAAGGAAGGTGGTATTCCATAGAGCGTTGATTAACACTCTATCCAACCTAGCCCACACCCTGGCTGGGCCTAGCTAATTGTTACACTAGGTGAAGCTATTCCCAATAAATCATGCATCTAACAAGCCTGTGTTATTTATAGCTTCTACGAACTCCCTGAAGCTCCCACTATCTTGGCTCTTAGGGTTCATTCTCTTCGAAGCTTCAACAATTGTGTTAAAGTCGTCACCCATGGCCCAAGGCCCCTACGCCGACCTGGATGGCGCTGCCATGTCCTCTCAAAGGAACCTATGTTGTATCCTCGCACAAGTAGCATAAACAAAAGATAGAGTAACTGGATTCTGGAGGGGTTAAAAATTAACTGCTAGAGAGATGACCTGACTTGTTTTGGACATAATAGAGATGGCTGGCAGATTTTTGCAGAAGAACCAAACCTTTCCTCCCTCATCTCCATTAGAGAAGGATGAATGGAAACCCAATTTGAGACCAATCTCCACCCTCTTAGACTCCCTGACCATGGGCTCCAGGATTGCCAAGATCCATGGATTATGGTTACATATCAACCTCTTGAGAGTCCTTATATTGGATTGGTTTCCTAACCCATGGGCATTCCCCTTTAGGACCTTATCCGTCATGAGAAACACCAGATACTACAACCCTTCTGTGTAGTCTTCTTAATCTAGAAATCCATTCTCCCTTGGAGGTGATGCTATTGGGGTTTTTCTGGGCTAGCTTGATTCCTTTCTTCCTCGGGATGATCTTCTTGGGGTGCATTTCATCTTCTTGGGGGCCATCCTGCTCCACTGCATTCCCCTGCCCCTCCTCTACTACCTCTTCTTAAAGGTTGGACTCGAGCAAAACTGACGGATTGCTGGTTCCTACTCTCCATTTTCGAAGTGCGAAATACACTCCTTTTTCTTCCCTTGCTTTGAAAAAATATGGGGACAAATCCACTTCTAGCATTGATCCCCTATTGGGATATTCCTCTGTAGGAAGAACCCAGGAGCGAGGAGGGTTGTATGGAGAGGACCCTGATGAGTGGTCTGATTGGCTGGGAGAGATATCTCCCCTACTCGTTTCTCCAAAGGGAGAGGATAGGGGGAGACATCCTACCGATCTTGATCTAATGCTTCTTCTGCCCACTCTAGCCCCTTGCATAGGCACCCCCACAGTTTGGCTGCCTAGCATGGAGGAATCCAAGTAAGAATAAATAGGAAGGGATTTACTTACCGCGATGCGAGCACAACGAGGAGATAAATCCATAAGCGGGTGAGGGTTGGCTTGCTAACTTTGGACTTCCCGCAAAACTTTTACCATTCTATCGAGCAGAGGATCCTCCTTGGAACAACACTCCAGTTGGATGACCTTGGAAGAATGCTCCTTGCGCTTGCTGCTACCAATGGAGTTGGGACTATTTCAATCGGGCTAGCAAGGCCTGTATCTCCACACCCCTTAACTAGGCTACTCATGTTGGGGTTGTCTGGCATATGAGGGGCTCGAAGAAAGACCTCACCATTAACAGTTGCCACATTATGGAGAACATCTCGTTTAGGGATTAATGCTCTTAACTCCCTATTGGCATTGGAAGGTCTAGCTGAGGCTATAGGACTAGACAGTCTCGCTGCTGCATTTTGACAAACATCTGGGGCACATGGCTGGGGATCCTTTGCAACCGCTGGTAGGCTCTCCTCTCCATTACGAACGCTCTTTGGGTGATTAGATGTGAACCTTTCTTCCACCCATTGCTTTGTGCTAAGCTGGCCAGATACTACAGACTGCCTGCCAGAGGACCCTTACCATAGTCCCGACGTAATCACTGCATGCACTGAAAAAATTTCCCCTTCAACCCTAAGTTTTAGGACTCGCTACAGCTCCACCCCTGGATGGAAGAGGACCTTAACTTGAGCGAAGCCCTGGAATAGCCCAAATCTGCTATTCAGGTCCATTTCAACCACCTTCCCAAAGAAATTTGCCAAGTCGAGGATCACCGACTCTAACCAGGCATGAGTTGGGATCTCAAATAATCATATCCATACTCGTCCACCTACTCGCGCCTCTACTGGAGACCAGGGATAAACGGAGCTCAAGCCCATCCGCTTGTGAAGTCTGGTGTCTTCTACAAACTTTGAGTATTCTGCTTTGAATTTGAGCTTGATTAATATCTGTGAATCCGATAATTTGACCACATCTATCACTGAAGCTATGAAATTGGAGGCCCTAATGGCCTTAATCGGTTAGAGAATCAATAGCTTAGGGTCTGAAGTTGTTCCAATCAACCTAATTTAAGCTCCTCTTTCTTCTTAGCCACAGCTCAGGGTCCGTAATTGTGGTAATGCCTTCCTTGGAAACCCCCTGATTTTGACAAACTCCCCCGTTGGCTGCTACGACTGCCGCATATGAGGATGTCGAGGATGATGGAATGGGTTGAGGATCCCTCCTCAAATCTAGGGGCTTTGTTGAGGATGAAGCTCAGGCTTTAGCAAGGTTGACCGTTACTACTCTTCCATCTATCCTTCATCCATTTAGGATATCAATTGTTACTTTCGCATCCTGCTCGTATAAGAAGCGGACGAACGCGAATCCCCTTGGATGGTTGGATTCAGGATGAACTGGAATGAAAACATCTAGCAATTTTCCATATCTGGCGAAGATACCATGAAGCTCTTGCGAAGTGTAGTCGAATGGTACATTCCCCACAAAGATTATAATCCTTCTTTCTAGCTTGATGATGAGAGACCAAGTACCTTCTCAAGGATCTTCCTCTGTTCTTCCAGCCAAAGTTTCGAAACCCCCTGCGAGAACTTCCTCTCGAAGGGGCTCTGCCCCTAATTTGGGGCATCTCTGTAAGGAAAACATCCCTCTCCTAGACGTGACTAAACCCAAGGGAAAAGTTACTTCTTAAAATTCCATCAACCTCCACTCTTGTGAAATGCTGGACAATTTACCAAACAACCATTTATATTTATATATATATATATATATATATATATATATATATATATATATCCTATCCTATCCTAGTTTGGATGAGATTGAAAGCTTGTCTATTGTGTTAAATGGCATGGACCACTATCATTGTTGGGTTGGTTTGTGCTAGACTGTGTTGCTTGGCTTCCTTCATTCTCTTTGTTTGTTTTGTGGCTGTATATGGTTGGTTTTGCTGTGGTGTGGTGGAATCTTTTGGTTTCTACCCCAGGTTTGCATGTGGTTTTCTAACATTAATAAAATTCAGTTTGTGAAAAAAAAATGACATGGCCCACTAGATTAGTAGCCCATAAATTGAAAATCCAAAAATTCAACTCGAGTTGATTTTCATGCGGTTGAATTAACTTGAAGCCTGACATGACTCGACTCAAATTTTAATAATTATAAATTTAAAAATTAGGGATAAGAGTGTATGCTTAATCTAAGTATAAATAATGTAAAATACAAATATTATCATTAAGTCACCTAATGGTCTGTTGGTTATGTATATCTTTCCTTTTGCAAGTTAAACGAATGGTCGAGTTGACTCAATGAGTCGTACCGAATCATGATTGAGTCAAAACTAGGACTAAGTTTCCCAACCGCTTGGCTCAAAATCTCATAGAGTTGAGTTTTTCCAAACCGAAGTTAAGTATATGACAGTAATGGAGCCTTTTAAAGAAGGTGTTTGGTTAGGAGGAATGATGAATGAATTAGGGCTTCAACATGAGGCCGTGTTGGTTAATTGTGATAGTGAAAGCGCGGTCGATTTGGCAAATAATTCGGTATATCATTCTCATACTAAGCATATTGATGTTCGACATCATTTTATCCAACGAGTGTTTGAGGAATGTGGTGTTACTCTCGAAAAGATCCACACGAGCGTGAATTCAGCAGACATGCTTACAAAGGTAGTTCCTGTAGAGAAGTTCAGATTTTGTTCGATTTCTTTAGGTCTAGCAAAAGGTTGATGAAGATAGATTGAGCCCCGAATTCTACCGATTGGTCTCCAGGAAGTTTTTGACAGTTTCGGTTGATCAACCATGGAGGTTCGATCAATAGACAATATTTAGAAAATACTTGTAAACTGTTTGGACACTCTTGAGCATGTTTGAGCAATCGAACATGTGGAGCTCGATCAATTTCAATCAATTAATGCTTAGATCAACGACGGGCAAGATTTTACGTAATTACGTGATTAGTTTCATATTTTAGGTGTTATATATATATATATATATATATATATATATATATATATATATATATATATATATATATATGGGAAAAGGTACTATGCGCTCGACCTCACGATAAGCTTATCGTAAGGTCGAGCTGTGTGGGCCCCACCGTGATGCGTGTCGACCATCAACACCGTGCATTTGATGGGTCCCCTTTAAATTATGGGATATTCCAAAAATCAGCCGTAAACGGAACTCAAGTGGGCCATACCATCTAAAATCATGTGAAGACACCGTTAAAACATATAAAAGCACTTGGTGGGGCCCACCTAGTTTTGAATGTTGCTGAAACTTGGTATGACCCCTAATCCTAGTGGGACACACATAATGGATGAGCTGGATTTGCAAACCACATCTTGGTGGGACCCAAAAAATGATTATGAATGTTTTAATGGTGCATGGCCCCTCTCCACTTCTGTATGTGGTGTGGCCCACACAAGTCACAGATTGACTTAATTTTTGAGACCTAGGTCCACGATGGAATGTTGCGTCTGACTGATGGAGTAGATGTTCGAAACGCATCACGGTGGGGCCCACACAACTCGACCTCATGGGACGGACCCGTGAGGTCAAGCGCATAGTACCTTTTCCCTATATATATATATATATATATATATTAGGATTAAGGTAATACAATCGGGGCTTAAGCATTTCTAGGATTTTGAGAAGAGAAAATGATGATTTTATGAATGTAAGTGCATTCATCTCTTGTATTTTTCATTTTCATAGTGATTGTTGTCACTGTAAAACTTTGTAAAATGGTATTGGCCTCAATGCCAAAAACCGTGTGACTATTCTCATTTATATACAATTACAGAAGAAGTTTGAAATACAAAGATATAGAATAACAGAATACAAAGATATAAGTTATCTCCTGAGGTAGAAAATGTTTATCTGTAGAACGTAACTGATCTGGTGGATAAGATAAGGGAGAAGCCAAGGGAATCTCAGTGGTTTGAATCATATGGTTATCATTCCCTCGCAAGCTAATGGGGAGAGAAACCACCATTAGCTTGTCAGGAAGCTGAAAAAACCGGGCTGAACTAAGTCCCTTTGTAAAGATATCAACAGTTTGATCATAAGAACCAATAAACTGAAGGGCGATATCTCGATTAGCAACTTTCTCCCGGACGAAGTGGAAATTAACTTCAATATGTTTAGTGCGAGCATGAAAGACGGGATTAAAAGCAAGAGCAAGAGCACCACTATTGTCACATCAATAGTAGGAGCAGTAGGCAAAGAAATATGAAGTTCTTTGAGGAGCATACGAATCCAATAAAGCTCAGCAGTAGTAATAGCTAATGCCTGATATTCTGCTTCAGTGCTAGAATAAGCTACCATGGATTGTTTCTTGGCAGTCCATGAGATTAAGCAAGAGCCAAAGAAAACGCCATATCCAGTAGTAGATCGTCGATCATCGGGATTACCAGCCCAATCTGAATCACAAAAGGCCTGAAGAGTTTGCTCACCCTTTGAGTACCACAATCCCAGATCAATGGTGCCTTTTAAGTATCGCAAGACACGTTTTGCTGCTGTCCAATGAACAGAATTAGGACAATGCATATGTTGGCACAATTGGTTGACAGAAAATGCTATATCAGGCCTAGTCAAGGTGCAATATTGGAGAGCTCCCACAGTTTGTCGATATTCTGTAGTTTGAGAAGCTGTGAGTGGCTCACCAACATGAGTGGATAATTTAAGGCCTGAGGTACAAGGAGAGGAAGCAGGTTTGGCCCCAGCCATCTTGGTACGATGAAGAAGATCCCCAATGTATTTGGACTGTCGAAGATGTAATCCAGCAGAGTCACGACTTGCTTGGATGCCAAGAAAATAGCCTAAAGGACCAAGGTCCTTCATCTTGAACTCGGTTTGCAGCTTCTAGATTAGAGATTGAATGAGAGAAGGATCTGTACCTGTAACAAGAATATCATCTACATAGACGAGGATAAATAGATGAATATTGCCCTTATGATAGACAAATAAGGAGGCATCCACTGGTGAGGATAGGAACCTGAATTCGAGTAGAGTGTGAGATAGACGCATAAACCAAGCACGAGGTGCTTGTTTGAGGCCATAAAGTGACTTGGTCAGTTTGCAAACATAATCTGAAAAAGCTGAATTAACAAACCCCTTAGGTTGCTCCATATATACATCCTCTAGCAAGATCCCATGAAGGAAAGCGTTAGATACATCAAGCTGTTTGATTTCCCAATCAAATTGTACAGAAAGTGTAAGAATAACCCGTACAGTAGAAGGCTTAATTACTAGACTAAAAGTCTCAGTAAAATCAACACCCTCTTCTTGAGCAAACCCCAAAGCCACTAATCTTGCTTTGAATCTGTCAACCTCACCTGTGGGTGTTTGTTTGACTTTATATACCCACTTATTTCCCACCACATTATGATCAATAGGTCTGGGACATAGCTTCCATGTCTCATTAGCCAATAAAGCATCATATTCCTCTCTCATAGCAGTACACCATTCAGGTAATAAAGCAGCTTGTCGGTAAGAGGTTGGTTCAAGTGGAGTCACATTACTGGGTAATGCTTGGAGGGGATATTTGGTGGAATAGAGTTTAAAGTCTTAAAAAGTGCGAGGTTTGAGGTTGCCAGATTGGGAGCGAGTTGTCATGGGGTGATGAGATTGATTGGAAGAAGAGGAAACTTCAGATATGGATAAGATAGGGGCTGGACTAGGTATGGGAGAAGGTAGAGTGGAAAGATTAGGAGAAGTAGGGGCAGGTAAGGATTCTAAAAGAGAATCAGGTGAATCTGAAATAATTGGAGATGAATGTGGTAAATGAGAAGTAGATAAAGAAAAAGAAGGAGAAGGTAAAAGGCGTACCTTGAGAGGAGACCACTGGAAGAGGTTCAGAGGATTGCAATCCATCCTTAGCAGGAAATGTATTCTCATTAAACACAACATGCCGTGAGATTAACACTTTTTGAGTGACAGGATCCAAGCATCTTTATCCATTTTGATGGGAACTATAGCCGAGATATATGCAACGTTTGGATCTGAACATTAATTTGTGAGTAGCATAGGGTCGCAACAATGGGAAACAAGCACAACCAAAGGTGTGCAGGGAGGTATAATCAAGATGCTTGCCAAATAATTTAAGATATGGTGTTTGATTATCAAGAGTAGGTGTTGACAGTCTACTATTAATGAGAGAGATGGACGTTAAAAATGCATCAGCCCAGAATTTAGTGGGCAAAAGTGACTGGGCTAGCAAAGACAGTCCCATTTCTACCACATGACGGTGTTTGTGCTCAGCAACCCCATTTTGTTAGGGTGTATGAGGACAAGTGAGACGATGTTGGATTCCATTAGAGGAAAGAAACGATTGAAATTGGTTGGACATGTATTCTCCACCTCCATCCGATTGTAATTGCTTAATTTTGTAGGAAAATTGGTTTTCAACTAATGTTTTGAATTTAACAAAACAAGCATATACATCGGATTTATTTTGGAGAGGATACAGCCATGAGAATCGTGAAAAATCATCAATGAATATAACATAATACTTGCAGCCACTAATCGATTTAGTAGAACAAGACCATACATCGGTATGAATTAACTCCAAAGGAAAGGAAGAAACACGAGTAGAAGGTTTGAATGGAAGTTGTTTACCCTTGTCAAGTTGGCAAGGTTCACAAAAATGCATTTTATTCACTGATCCTTCAATAGGTAAGGAATGTTTGGTTAATAACTGAGATACAATGGGAAGCGATGCATGACCTAATCTAGAATGCCAAATAGAAACTGGTGCTTTAATTCCTACAACGGTTGTCAAAGCGTGTGACTTATTGATAGACATTGACTGCAAATGGATTGGATAAAGCCCACCTTCACTCCTGCCTTCCAATAGTGTCGTCCCCGTTTGTATGTCCTTAACAAAATAATGAGAACCAGTTAGAATAAAGAAGCAATTATTATCAAGACAGAATTGATTGATGGAAAGTAAGTTGACGGAATCTTGAGGACAATGGAGGACACGTTTGAGGTTTAATTTAGCTTCAGGGGTATGAAAAATAGCAGTACCAGTATGTGCAATACTCAAACCTTGACCATTACCAACAGCTATATTTTCTTGTCCTGTGTATGGTTGTTGCAGAGTGAGATGCTCCAGATTGGCAGTAATGTGCTGATTAGCTCCACTGTCAGCAAACCATGTCTCTTCTTCTTGCGCAGCACCATAGCAACTAATTGAGTCGGTGGATGACGACCCTGATACGCATAATCCATTCTATGAAAGCAATCTAATGCCTTGTGACTTAACTTTCCACATATTTGACAAGGTGACTTGGGAGTAGAAAAGGAGTGCTGCATCTGATTTGGCTGAGGTGAGGAAGGTAAACTAGAGGGTCTTGGTGAATATTGAGGACGAGGATGTGGTGAATATTGTGGACGAGGATTTGGTGAATATGAAGGGCGTGAATTTGGTTTACTTGAGTTTTTGGGTTTATGATTGTACTACTGTTGATTGGATTTGGGAGTGAAGAATGCAAAATTATTGGTCTCAGGTGGTATAGAAGCATTTTGATTTTCCAATAATAATTCATACGAGAAGAGCTCGGCTTGAAAATCTTCAAAAGAAACATTCTTGTCTCTAGTAGCAAAGGACAGGGAGGTTATAAAAGGATTAAATGAGGGGTTGAGACCACTCACGAGATAAGACATTAAGTCATCATCGTCAAGTGGCTTACCAACTGCAGCTAATTCATCTGACAGCAGCTTCGCCTTTTCAAGAAAATCAGTGCACTTCATTGACCCTTGATGAAGAGTCTGCAGCTTTCGCTTTAGGTGGTGCACACGGGTTCTGGAATGAGAGGCAAATTTGTTTGCTAGAGAACTCCACACCTCTCGAGCAGATGTGATGCCATAGATAGAAGCTAGCACCTTGTCAGATAGAGTGGCATTGATCCAACTTAACACACATTGATCTTTCTTATTCCAGAGAATATAAGCTGGATTAAGAGAATGAGTTAGTCCCCCTTCACTATCAGAAAGGAACTTTGATGGACACGGCTCAGAACCATCCACGAAGCCCATCAAGTCATGACTTTTTAGCACTGGCACAATCTGAGACGACCATATGAGATAGTTTGAGTCACTCAGCTTGATCAATTGAAAATCAGGTCCGGCCCAGGGACCGGGAAATCAAGCCCGGCCTATTTATGGTGTGAGTGTCCCTCCACCTATGTCAATATATTCCTGTGCGGAGTTCCCACCTCGCACGTGCCGGGGGGTGTTAGAGTAATAAAGTCCCTTGAAATACATTGATACACCACACTCTGACAGCTTGAGCTTTTGGAGTGAATGGTTGTCTGGCAGTCACATTGTGCCATTGTTTTTTCTCACAGGGTTTTTTTATGTAAAAATTGTATGTCCTTGTGCATGGTTTGTTTTTGTTTATTTGTTATCGTGTGATCTGGATTTGGAGTTTGCTTTCATGGATTCCCAACACTTTATGCATGCTTATGTGAAACTTGTTCCACATAAAATCACGTCACAACACATATTCCTTTGTTTAGTACTAGGCATCTGAAAAATCTCAACCTTCCAACGTTTTTTCGTTGGTTCCCGGAAAAATATGAACCCTTAGAACCGGTTGTTCTCGCTGCATTACGTAGGGTAAAGAGGAGACTACCTAACTACCCCCGAGTAAAACAATAAAAGCACTCTTATTTTTAAGGGTATTTCTGTCTTCTCATTTAAAACACCTTCCCTATTTTTTTTTATTTTTTAAAAGCAAGAAAAATAGAAAAGCAATTAGCGTTAGAATTATGGATGTACATTTAACTATTCTAAATATTCTCCATAATTATAAATATAAAAGTTTGTAATTATTAAATGCCCAGTCGAGTTGGATCGAGTCTCTGAGTTGACCAGGCCCAAATGAACATCTATGTCTAGTCGAGATTTTTGGGTTTTAAGCTATAATGAGTGCAAATTTTCATGAAATTTGGTGCAACCAAACGGGCCCCAATTTATTTACTTCTTGGGTTCAATAATTGTTAGTTTTACATTTCTAAGTTGTTATTGCAGGAGTGGCTATGGAATTCATCTGGAATACTATCACGAACGCAGGGGTGGTTTTGGAGACTGTTAAAAATGTCGTGGAGAATGCCAAGTATGCATGGGATCAATACAACTACTCTAGAAGCCTCGAAGATGATCTTGCTGTTCTGAAAACCGAAATGCAAGAATTGAGTAGCCGGGAGTCCGATGTAACCAATGAACTGAAGGCAGCGGAGGGAGTGCATGTAAAGAAGCCAAAAGAAGAGGTGAGTTTATGGCTGAAAAATGTGGAAAAGATTACAAGAGAAGTGATTAAGATAGAAGAAGACTCTAGAGAAGTAAGTAAATATTTCTTGCTCCGGCGTTTAGCATTGGTAAAGCTTGTCAAGGAGAAGATTGAAGAAGTGGTGAAGCTTAAGGAGAGAGGTCGATTTTCAGAAGGGTTACTCGCTGATCTATTACCTGAAAGTGGAATTATGCCAGTGACGAAACTTGTGGGGAGAACGACAGCTGAAAGAAAGTTGGAACAGATTTGGAACTGCTTGATAGATCACGAGGTCAGTATTATTGGTGTCTACGGCATGGGGGGAGTAGGAAAGACAACCATCATGACCCACATATACAATAAAATAAAGAGCACCGGAATACTTGGCATTGCCATTTGGGTGACGGTGTCTAATGATTTTAATATTGAGAGACTGCAAAATGGCATTGCACAAGAAATAGGATTGAAGCTTTCCTATGAAGAAGATGAAAAGATAAGGTCAATGAAATTGTTTGAGGCTTTGAAGAGTCTGAAGAAGTTTGTTATCATCTTAGATGATATGTGGAAACCATTTCTATTGGAAGACATAGGGATTCCTGAGGGTAATGCATACAAAATAGCACTGACTACTCGATCAAAAAATGTGTGCCGTAGCATGAAGTGTGGAAAAAAGTTTGAAGTACAGGTTCTTTCCGAGGAAGAAGCGTGGGAATTGTTCAAGGAAAAGCTTGGGGTTGATGTGGTGCTTTCTCCAGAAGTAGAACAAATTGCGAAGCTTGTAACTGAAGAATGTGCTGGTTTGCCGCTTGGAGTCATCACAGTAGCAAGTGCAATGAGAGAAAAGGACAACGTTCGAGAATGGAGAAATGCATTACAGGAATTAAAATGCTCAACGATGGAGATCGAAGGCATGGATGATCATGTTTTTCCAATTTTGAAATTTAGTTATGATCGACTAAAAACTGACAAGATTCGACGTTGTTTCTTGTATTGTGCTTTGTTTCCAGAGGACTATCAATTCTCTGCTGAAGAGATGATAGAGTATTGGATATTAGAAGGATTGATAGAAGATATGGGAGACCGGGAAAATGAATTTGACAAAGGCCACACCATATTGAATGGACTGATAGATGTATGTATGTTGATAAGGAGGTCTAATGATAAGGTAGTAATGCATGATTTAATCAGAGATTTGGCCATTGGCATTACAAGGAAGAGCCCTCGGTTTGTGGTCAAGGCTGGGACTGGGATAAGTGGATCAATTAGTGTAGAAGAATTTACTGAAGAGGTAGAAAAAATCTCATTAATGAGAAATAAAATTGAAATGCTTTCAGGTCAACCAAACTACCCAAAACTCACCACATTGTTGTTGCAACATAACCCTTTGTCACGCAACATTTCTGATGGGTTCTTCAATTGCATGAACATCCTAAGAGTTCTCGACCTCTCTAACACTGATATTGAGTATATGCCAGAATCACTTTCCAACTTGGAGAACCTGTGTGTACTCTTATTAAAGAATTGTAGGAGGTTAAGGAAGGTACCGTCCTTAGCAAAGCTCAAGCGTCTAAGGCTTTTGAACCTCTATGATACTGTCATTGAAGAAGTGCCAGATGGGATGAAATGTTTGGTTAACCTCAAAGAGCTTGATGTTCTGTCTGATTGGGTTGATTTGGACAGGTATGTCAGATCTGGGCATTGGAAATTCTTGAAACGCTTCTCTCTTCTTTCAAAATCTCTTAAATTCACCTTGGAGACAGATATGATGGATGCTAATGGGTGTAATCTCGTTGGGCAAGAGAGTTCCATAGTGCTTCCTGATGGTATTCTCGAGTTGGTTATGAATGAATGCGAGCTGTCAAGCTTACCCTTCCTCTCCAGCTTGCAACGCTTACAAAAATGTAACATCT
This sequence comes from Magnolia kwangsiensis, assembly GCA_037074715.1. Lineage (NCBI taxonomy): Eukaryota > Viridiplantae > Streptophyta > Magnoliopsida > Magnoliales > Magnoliaceae > Magnolia > Magnolia kwangsiensis. The sequence goes on along the minus strand of CM073576.1, from coordinate 150,697,824 downwards.
CGTCCTGTAGCATCATGTGGTTGTTGCCCATAGCAGACAACACCACCATAAAGTCTTTCCCGTCATTAGAGATTTTGCTTCTAAGCGAGCTTCTGAATTTTAGGGGTCTGTGTGAGGGAGTCTTGCCACCTGGTTCATTCACATGCCTCAGACACCTGAATGTCTACAGATGCCAAGTATTGGAGAATCTCATGTCACTTGAATTATTTCAGCACCTCCAATGCCTGGAACAAATCGATATTGCAGAATGCAGTGAGATGGAGGAGCTGATACAAGGAGAAGAAGTTATGGTTGAAGGTGATAACAACAACAACCACAACAACAACAGCAACAATACCATTCTACTCCCCAACTTGAGGGAGTTCCATTTAATTCATTTAGGGAAATTGAAAAGCATTTGTGAGCGGGTAGTCAGCTGCCCTTCCCTGAATAAGATCTCTATAGTGGGTTGTCATCAGTTGAAGAAGCTCCCTCTTTCCTTGGGCAACCTAACATCTGGTGTGAGAGGAGACATTGAAGGAAGCAAAGAGTGGTGGGATGCATTGGAGTGGGACGATCACAACACCAAAACACTTCTCCAGCCTCTTTTTAAAGAAGCAAGACGAGAAGCACGGGGAATCAAAAGAAAAGCAGAACAAGAACCTGAACAGGTTGCTTCGACATCACGGCAGCAATAATCTCCTCATTAAAGGAGTTTCGCTTTTCTTTTTCTTTTTTTTTTTCTTTTTTTTTTGTTTTGTTTTGTTTTTTGTTATTTGTTATTTGTTTTTTTTTGTTTTTTTTGTTTTTTGTAATGTATCTATCCATTTGATCTTTTATATTTCAAGAATAGTTGAGAAATGTAACGTTAGTGAGAAGACAATGCATGGCTTGTGTTCTTTTTCTCTCTCTGACATTCGGAATGTGAATTTTCCATTCTGTTGATTTGGTGATTAGTATATGGGGTTTTATTATAATAGTTAACCCATTCAAGAGGTTGAGCACCTTGATGTGGGCCAAACTCTATATCAAATCCATACCATCCCAAAAATGGCACTGTAATTTAAACACTTTCACTTGGTTTTTCAATTTCCTGGTGTAAATACATGCAAATGGATATTAATTAGCATTTAATCATGTTTGGTGCGGTGGTAATTACCTCCAAGCAAAAACCCTTTACAAAGTATCACGTAAATTTGTGGGCCCCACTGTGATGTCTGTGATATATCCACGCCATCCATCCAATATAACAGAACATTTTAAGGAACGAACCCAAAAATGAGGCAAATCCAAAGCTTGAGTAGCCCACACCATAGCAAATTGTGGTCATAAAAGGTTTTTAATGATCGGCATTCAACCCACTCTTTCGTGTGGTGTGCTCCACTTGAGGTTTGGATATATCTCAATGGATGGACAGGGTTGATAAGCCACATATATCATGGTGGGCCCAACATGAAATTCACGCATTCTCATATTTTAGTTTCAAAAGAGAAGTCATCACTTTCAACCTACAAAACTGTACGGGGATTACATTGGTAATTAATTATTATTTAAACAAAAAGAAAACACCCATTATTTAAACCATATGAGCATTTTGCAGGGAGTGAAGCCGTTTCTTATCTGATTACGTTTCTTAAGCACGAGGATTGAAAATAAAATAGTGTTGCTAAGAAATTTATGAAAACAAAGGGAAGTTTTAATTTAATTGAAGGGGCAAAAATGGGTGCGTATTCTAAGTAAAAAGAAAGAAAAATAGGGCATATTCTCAATTTATAGGACGTGGCGTAGCTTTACCGTAGACCATACCAGCTAGATGCGGAGCCCACGTGATGTATTAACACCATCCAAACCCATACATTAGATGGGTCATCTCAGGAAACACATAAGGCCCAATCTTCATACCTTTCAAGAGCAGAAATGAAGCACAGCGAAGGAAACCCGCTAGGAGAGAACTCCCACCCATGAATTTAACAGAATTCAAGGGCATATATAAATGGCAAAACAGCCTCTTCATTTTTTGCATGACTATTCGTCAGTCTGGACAAATGATTTGAACGGACTGGATTCTATATGTACAACACGGTGAGCTCTCCTAATCATCGGCTGTTGCTCAGTCTCAAAATGTGCCACGTGCTATAGCTGGACTGGGTTTTGGATCGAGTCGATATGTGGGCCGGTGTTTGTCTAGAAGAAGCATCTGATGGACGGGTTGGATTCTGTGAACAAATCACTGGGTCCCACATCTGGCCGGTACCACGCGCTGCATGTCCGGAGATGTATACATTGGGATGTACGGTATGTACATTGGGATGTTCGGTATGAACAGCCTGGACTGGCAACGGACTAGCATGGGTTAGTTGCGACGAACCAAAGAAGTCAAGAATAAAGTCACCCCGGAGTCCAGCCACTCCTACGATCCAAACCACAGCGCCTCCAAGGATCCAAAATTCACGCACTCGCTTTGTATTCTTGCATAAAAATCATCATCCGCACTAAAAACGGGTTACAGATCGTTTGCATCATCAGAATTTAATTTTTGTACGCAGTAACCCCTCTTCTTCTTCTTCTTCTCCTCTCTCTCTCCTTTTTTAAAAATTCTTTTTCAGTGCCCGTTTGGTTTCACCAAATATTGTAAAATTTCATGATATCTGCACAATCATGAAATATCATGATATTTGGTGCAACAATGCACATTGAATTTCGAGTTTTATCTAATTTCTCTCAACATTTTTGTTCTACAGATACCGAGTTACTTCTGAAAGCCTTTAAAGAGAGACTTCAGCTGGGTACATCTTGATTTCTTCTTCTTCTTCTTCTTCTTTATTCCTTTAACTACATATGATTTGATTTCGGATAATGGTCTTCTTAATCCATCCATGATCCTTTGATGGAAAACAAACAGGTGTAAGACACTATCATTGTTAGGTGGTGGTCCACATCACTGAGTACAATGAAAGATCACCTAAAAACCATCCAAATCCTAAGCACCACCTCCCCCAACCCAATCATGGTGGGGTGTTGCTTTCAGATGGGTTAGATGCAATACTGGGCCCCACTTCTTGAACCTAGAGGCTTTTGTGTGGTTCTACAGATATTCTTGATGTTGAGCGGGTCATAGATAGTTTCATGGCCAAGATGGATCAGATAACGCCCAGTCGACAACAGAAGTGATCCAGACCGTCATACCTTAGATCGGGTGTATCTCGCAATCCGGAATGAGTTATTGGGTGTAAAATATATGATTTTGGGGTAGAACGAGCTACTTTAGCCACCCAACAACCCCGCTACGCCGGGTTGCTCAAGCCAAATTTGCGAAATACCCCAGGATCCATGGTCATTTCCCTATTTTAATTCCGTTTTTACTATAAATAGTAAGTTTTAGTTTGATTATAACTCTTCATCCACTGGGCTTTAGGAGTTGCGCCCAACGCGAAAAGAGCTTAGAATAATTAGGAGAACAGCTCAGTGAAGCCAAATAGGACACTTACTATTTTTGGCCAAAAACCTTGCGCACTAGTAGACATCATGACCGTTTATAAATAATAAGTTTACTATTTATAGTAAGTTGCGAATTCTAGGAGTTTTAGTTGTATTTTGCTTTTGATTTCTCTCCCTTCGCTTGGTATCCATATATATATATAATGGAAGTTTAAAGAGTTGTGAACTCATTTATTTCATTCATCTATCAAATTACAAGTTTATTAGAATTTATTTCTATTATTCTTGCTTTCTTTCCTCGTGGATTCGAGAAGTCTTTGTGAAGAGTCTAGAGAAGTTCCATAGATTCAGAGTAGTTGTCCTTAAGGAAGACGGTGATCAACCTCATCACGTTCATCCTTGTGTCAATTGGTATCAAAGCAAGGATTCCTCTCGGGCCGATGGGAAACAATGAAGGTATAAGCCAAAATTTTGTGGACAATGATCCAGAGATTCGTTATCTTGCGGGAAGAATGGAAACTTTCTACCGGGAGAATTGACTATGCAAGAGTTGTAGGTAACCCTCGACCGTCTTGCGGATGCTTTACTTCCGCCCTAAGCCTTAAGTGATGCTCCACCGTCTATGGTTGCTCCATCGCCCGTGGTTGTTGTACGACACAACCCTGATTTCTGTAGAGTACTACCAGTGGTAAACCGTATGACTATACCAGATGATTCAAGTTCTAACGATGAAGACCTTAATGAAGGCTTCGCCCGACGACCAATCCATAGAGGTGATCATCTATATTGTATTGAAAGAGAATATCGAGTTAAGGCCGAACTTCCTAATTTTAATGGTTTGTTATGCATATAAGATTTCCTCGATTGGCTAGCCGAAGTAGAGAGATATTTTGATTACATAGACGTGTTATATCATAAAAAGGTAAAATTGGTAGCGTGTAAATTAAAATCTGGTGCTTCTGCATGGTAGGAGCAATTACAACTCTCACGAGCTCGCCAGGATAAGGCGTCATTTTCATCATAGCCACAGATAAGATGTCTTCTTTGATCACGATTTCTCCCCAATGATTATGAGCAGATATTATTTCAGCAATACTAGGATTGCTGACAAGAAAATTGAACCGTCACAAATTACACTGAAGAATTTCAGCGGTTGGCAACACGAAATGATTTGTCAGAATCTGAGTCACAGAAGGTGGCACGATTTATATGAGGGTTATGATCAACAATTCAGAATCGAGTTTAAATGCACCCAGTAAAAATCATTGATGAAACAGTTTAGTTGGTAGGTAGGACAAAAATGTAACTTGCAAGAGTTTCGAATCAGCCTTATCCTTCAACTCGACCCCCATAACGGGTCCCGCCCAGGATCTAGTGTTGGCACGAGAAAAAGAACCGGTAGGAGAGCATCCTCAATCTCTTGCAACCACAAATCGTAATACGGGGAATGACTCATTTAGGCCTTAATGTGTAGCACCTACAACAGTGGGCTCGAATAGAAATTCCAAATCTTTACGTTCGGTCAAGGTTGAATAATTGTTACCGCTGTGGCCAACCAGGCCACTTATCAAACACCTGTCATCAACGTCCCACAACACACTTAACCATAAATGAAGGGGGCATTGAATGTGAGGTCGCAGAAGAAGACCTTGACTTTGATGAACATAAACAAGCCACTGAGAAAATAGCAGATGACGATAAATTGACGGGCTAGGATAGTGGCAAATCTCTAGTTGTGAGGTGATTACTATATACCCCATGGAAGGAATTACATCCATAACAACACAATATATTCCGTACGCAGTGCACTGTAAAAAAAAAGGTCCGTGATGTGACCCTAACAGTCGGACCATGATGCAACCCATCGAGGACGAGATAATGTCTACATATTCATTAAAGATAGTCAAAAAATAATCCTTATCCCCATGACACCAGAGAACCACCCTGAAACCTCTAAAGTGGAGGGGAGTTCTCTCTTGACCATTCGAGATTTCATAGAGGAATCCAAGGAAACTGGCGATGTATACGCCGTAGTGGTGAAGGGCGAGGAATCGGAATGCTCGAACATTCCTCCAAGTTTAAGACTATTGTTAAATAAATTCAAAGAAGTCTGGCCTAAAGATTTACATGATGGATTGTTCTTCATGAAGGACATCCAAGATCACTTAGACCTTGTCCCCGGGGGTAGTCTCCCCAATCGCCCTCATTATCGGATGAGTCCGAAGGAGTGTGAGATACTTCAAGGGTAAGTTGAGGAATTAATCTGTAAGGGTCTCTTGAGAGAGAGCATGAGCGTATGTGCCGTACCAGCTTTATTAACGCCAAAAAAAATATGGGAGCTCGCACATGTGTGTCGACAGCCGAGTAATCAATAAAATTACTATTAAATATCGGTTCACAATACCACGGTTGGACGACATGCTTGATATGCTAGAAGGGGCCAAGGTATTCTCTAAACTAGACCTAAGGAGTGGGTACCATTATATTAGTATCCAACCCGGTGATGAGTGAAAAACGGCATTCAAGACCAAGTAAGGGTTGTACGAGTGGCTGGTTATGCCCTTCGGCCTATCGAACACACCAAGTACTTTTATGCGTTTCATGAATCAAGTTCTAAAACCGTTCACTGACCGATTTGTAATAGTATATTTTGATGACATACTGATATATAGCCAGGATGAGACGGAGCATAGGAAACATCTCAGGCAGGTGCTGCAGGTCCTACAAATTAACAAGTTGTACCTCAATTTGAAAAATTATAATTTTTTAACAGGCAACTTGTTATTCCTATGATTTGTTGTAACATTCACGGGCATCCTTGTGGACGATGAAAAGGTGTGAGCCATTAGGGAATGACCGATCCCGACAAATATTCATGAGGTGAGGAGTTTTCACGGGTTAACGACCTTCTATCGTCGATTAGTGCAAAATTTTAGCATAATAGTAGCGCCTATTACAGATTGCATGAAAAAGGGACTGTTTCAGTGGACCGATGAAGCTGACAAGAGCTTTCATGAGATCAAGCATCGTTTATCCACAATACCAGTCTTGGTGCTTCCTAATTTTGACAAGCTGTTTGAGGTTGAATATGAAGTTTAATATGTCGGAATTGGAGGAGTATTATCACATGAAGGTAGACCGGTAGCCTTCTACAACAAGAGGCTCAATGAAGCGCAAAAGATGTGATCTACGTATGAGCTTGAGTTGTACGCAGTTGTTCAGGCGCTGCAACAATGGCAGCATTATCTGATTCAAAGAGAATTTATTTTGTACACTGACCATCAAGTATTAAAGTTTATTAATGGTCAGACTAATGTGAAATCGTGTGCATGCTAGATGTGTTGCATTTTTACAAGAATTCATGTTCGTTCTGAAACACAAGTCAGGACAGTAGAACAAGGTGGCTGATGCACTTAACCGTTGTGTATTACTACTTGTGACGATGAGCAATGAGGTGGTCGGCTTCGACTGTCTCAAGAAGCTGTATACTGGGGATGAGGACTTTAAAGATTTTTAGATGAAGTGCCAAGAAGGTCATCTCATCATATCCTCTTCAAAGGGAATCGATTGTGCATCCCCCCAAAGTTCTTTGAGGGAGCAGATTATTTAGGAGCTTTATGAAGGTGGCCTTGGTGGACTCCTTAGGCGAAACAAGACGCGAGCTCTTATGAAAGAGTGGTATTACTGGCCGTAATTGGTGCGTGATGTAGAAAAAGTCGTACAATGTTATAATGTTTGTTAAACCTCCAGGGGGCAATCTCAGAATACAGGCCTCTACACTTCGTTACCTGTGCCTGACGGTCCTTGGGAGGATTTCTCTATGAACTTCGTGCTTGGTCTCCCACGAACACAACGTGGTATGGATTTAGTGTTCATGGTGGTAGATCATTTCTCCAAGATGGCGCACTTTATCCCATGCAAAAAGACCCTCGATGCAACACACGTGGAGAATCTATTCTTCAGGGAAGTCGTGCGGCTACACGGGGTCCCTAGGACCATTACTTCTGATCGTGACAAGAAGTTTATTAGCCACTTTTGGCGGACTTTGTGGACTCAATTCGATACACGACTTACAATTCAGTAGCGCCTACCACCCACAGACTGATGGGCAGACCGAGGTTGTGAATCACACATTGGGAAGCCTCCTTCACAGTATTTTAGGAGAAAAAATGAAGCAGTGAGATTTGTCCTTATCTCAAGTAGAGTTTGTATTCAACAACATAGTGAACTGCTCGACAGAAAAATCACAGAAAAATCGCCGTTCCAAATTATTTACGGACGAGTGCCTCGTCACACACTTGACTTGGTCCCTCTGTCCAAGCTCTCAGGCATGAGCATTACAGCAGAACATATGGCAGACAGGATCATGGGCATCCATGCAGAGATGTAGACCATGCTACATGCCTCGAACAAGAAGTACAAGGAACAAGTAGACAAGCATGGATGACAAAAAGTGTTCAAGGTGGGCGACTATGTTATGGTTCATCTGTGCAAAGAGAGATTTCCGACCGGGACATACAACAAATTGAAGAATAAGAAGATTAGACCGGTACCAATCATCCGAAAGATCAATGAAAATGTTTATGTTGTTGATCTTCCAGATGACATGGTGATCTCACGGACTTTCAATGTCGTAGACCTGACCGAGTAACATGAACTAGAGCAGGACTAGAACTCGAGGATGAGTTCTTTTGAAGTGGAGGGGACTGATGTAGAGTGGGTCACAGACAGTTTCATGGACAAGATGGATCAAAAAAGGCCTGATCAATGACAGAAGTGATCTAGACAGTTAGTCCTTAGATCAGGCGTATCTCGTAATCCAGAATGAGTTATCGGGTGTAAAATATATGATTATGAGGTAGAATGAGCTACTTTAGCCACCCAACTCTGTTATGCTGGGCTGCACAAGCCAGATTTGTGAAATACCCCCGAATCGACGATCGTTTCCCTATTTTAATTCCGTTTTTACTATAAATAATAAGTTTTAGTTTAATTATAACTCTTCATCCGCTGGGCTTTACGAGTTGCGCCCAACGTGAAAAGATCTTAGAATAATTAGGAGAACAACTAGGTGAAGCCAAATAGGACACTATTTTTGGCTAAAAACCTTGTGCACTAGCAGAAATCATGATCGTTTATAAATAGTAAGTTTACTATTTATAGTAAGTTGCGAATTCTAGGAGTTTTAGTTGTATTTTTCTTCTGATTTCTCTCTCATTGCTTTGTATCCCTATTTAAAGGGTTGTGAACTCATTTATTTCATTCATCTATCAAATTACAAATTTATTAGAATTTATTTCTATTCTTCTCGCTTTCTTTCCTCGTAGATTCAAGAAGTCTTTGTGAGGAGTCCAGATAAGCTCCGTGGATTTGGAGTAGTTGTCCTTGAGGAAGACGGTGATCAACCTCATTACGTTCATCCTAGCGTCAATTCTATTATAGGCCAACCTAATGATTGGACTACCCCTTTTTTTGTATAGGTGAATTATCTTACACATTTTGAATATGTTAGATGTCATGCACATACCATGTGAGCCCTGCACATATGTGAGCCTCACAACAGCCCATGCCATCAAGGTACCATGTGAGCCTTCCCCTTGAAGGGAAAGTTTTACTTTTATTAAATTTGAGAGACACTCTAGTGCACTCAAACCACCATTTTTTGTCCAAAGGATGACCAATGTGTTGAAAACAATGGTAGAAAAAAATATTCAATATAGAATAAATTTTAAAAAAATATATATATGAAGACTACTTTCTTACATGGAGAATTAGAAGATTAGATTTACATGAAGTAAATAAAATGTTTCGAAATACAAGGGTTAAAGAACAAGGTTTGCAAGCTGAAGAGGTCGTTGTACGGCCTGCAACAGTCACCTAGGCAGTGATACAAGATGTTTGATTATTTCATGATGAGTCAAAGGTTTACCAGGAGTGAGTATGATCATTATGTCTATTTCAAGACACTGAGTAATGGGAAGTTCGTTATCGTAGTATTGTATATTGATGACATGTTCATTGCCAGTCATAGTATGTCTAAGATTGACATACTGAAGACTCAACTATCAGTGACTTTCGAGATGAAAGATCTGGGGCCTGCGAAGAGGGTTCTCAGTATTGACATACACAGAGACAGGAAAAGGAGCAGGCTTTGATTATCTTAAGCAAAATATCTTGAGAAGGAATTGGTATAGTATGGGATGGACAAGGCAAAATCGATCAACATTCCCAACGCTATTCATTTTAGGCTTTCTTCTTAACAGTGTCCTAAAACAGATAAAGGAAAGTAGATTATATCTCATGTGACTTATTCGAACGCGGTTGGCAACTTGATGTATGCCATGATCTGTACTAGACCAGATATTTCACATGTTCTAAGTGTTATTAGATGATGTAGAATCGATCGCGAATAATTTCATGGCCAAGATGGACCGGAAAAGGCCTGATTGGAGACGGAGATGATCTGAACTGTCTGAACTTAAAACGGTCGTATCTCACAAACCGGAATGAGTTATCGGATGTAAAATATATGATTTTGGGGTAGGAAGAGCTACTTTATCCACCCAACTCGGCTATGCCCAGTTGCGCAAGTCGGATTTGCGAAACACTATTAAATCGACAGTCGTTTCCCTATTTTAATTTTGTTTTTATTACAAATAGTAAGTTTTAGTTTGATTTAACTCTTCATCGATCCATTGGGCTTTAGGAGTTGTGCCCAACATGAAAAGTGCTTAGAATAATTAGGAGAATAGCATGGTGAAGCCATATAGGACACTTACTATTTTTGGCCGAAAACCTTGCGCACTAGTAGACATCATGACCATCTATAAATAGTAAGTTTACTATTTAATTATAGTAAGTCACGATTTCTAAGAGTTTTAGTTGTATTTTGATTCCAAAATTTCTTCTATGGCTTAGCATCCCTATTTGAAGGATTATAAACTCATTTATTTCATTCATCAATCAATTTTGAATTTTATAGAATTTATTTTCTATTTTTCTTGTTCTTTTCCTCGTGGATTTGAGAAGTCTCTGTGAGGAGTCCAGAGAAGTTCTGTGGATTCGAAACAGTTATCCCCTTGAGAGAGATGGTGCTCAACCTCACGTCCTTCTCTACGTCATTTACATATACATATCTAATCCCAATAAACAACACTGGGAGGTAGTAAAATGGCTATTTCGATACATTCAAGGTGTGCATGACCAAGTGTAGACATTCGAAAAATCAAAGGGCAAGCTAGTAGGCTATGTGGATTCATATTACAGGGGCAATGTCGATAATAGAAGATTGAATTTGGGTTATTCGTTTTTGTTAGCGGATGGAGCAATCAGTTAGATGTTAAAGCTCTAGTTTATGGTGGCTCTTTCCACAATCAAAGTTGAGTATATGGCACTAACGGAAGCATTCAAGGAAGCGGTTTGGTTGAGGGAAACAATAAATCAGTTAGGGCTTCAGCAGGAGGTCATGCCAATTAATTGTGATAACGAAATCGTGATTAATTTGATGAAAAATTTTGTTTATCACTCACGTACTAAACATATTGATGTTCGTCATCGTTTTATCCGTTGGGTGCTTGAAGAATGATGTGTGACTCTTGAAAAGATCCATATCAGTATAAATCCGGCCGATATGCTTACAAATGTGGTTCCTATAGAGAAATTCAAGCTCTGTGTAACTTCTCTGTGTCTAGAAAAGAAAGAGTGAAGACGGAGTGTGCACTGGAAGCGATAATTGTGTAGTTACGATGGAGATGAAGTAGAGATGGAGGATCCGAGTATGGTAAAGATGCAATGTAGTGTGAAGATGGAAGACATGGTGGAGATTATTGTCTAATGGCTTAAATCTATCTATGATAAAGTTTGTTGATGTTATCAATAGACCACTCAATTCCATCAAGCAATTGTCGATGCCATCGACAGATGCTCGATCCCATTGAGAAAATTCAAAAAACTCCTTGTTGACTCCTTGTTGATTGTTAGATGGTTTTGGAGGTTGCTAACCTTTGATGCCATCAACTGGGCATCAATGGCTGTGGATGCCATCGAAGGTGCGTGCAACACTACGTAAGTGTGTGATTTGTTCGCTATTCCGGTTGGGATAGTATATAGATTGGGTATAATTGGGATTAGGGAAAGGATTAGGGTTCTCTAAATGTGCTTAAGGGTTTGAGAGGGTTTTAAAGAGAAAGTTTATGGCTTTTCTTGTTGGGGTTTTATTTGATAAGATTCTATCTCTTGTAACTTCATTTTTCATATTGCATTATCGCTTTATGCCGTGGTTTTTTCCCACAAGGGTTTTTCTAAGTAAATTCGGATTGTTCTCTGGTTGGATGTGTTTATGTGATCGTGATTATCCCGTTTGATTCCTTTATGTGTGCTTTCGTGAGACCCAACATGGAATTATCATAAAACTCTGTTTGCCTCTGAACAATAGTCACTTTTTTCTTGTTTTAAAAATAAAAAAAATTAAAAAAAATCCTGTAATGAAATTGAGAATGATTTGAGAGAAAGAGGGTTCCCTCTTTTATTATTATTATTATTTAAATGCCAATTTATGATCCAATTCCTTAAGATTTTTCAATTTTCCCTCCTTTCCTTCCTTTTCTCATCACATGTAAAGACTCCTCTTACTTCCTTAATAATGATGGATCTGGGTCATCCAGTGAGTAGCATTCTTTCTCTCGGTCTGGTTGGCCATTGGTGAGGTGCACATGAGAGAAGACTGGTTGAGAGCAGCATCATAGTGACTAAAGGTTTGATTGGGGCATGAAGATCGTGATCTTGGAGTTTCACGATGGACTCTCATTGAGGGAGCAGACTACGCATCAAGTAACTCAGTATGCAAAGCCTACTAACTCTGTGGGGTCGACTGTGATTTATGTATTTTATCCACTCCATGCATCCATTTTACCAGATAAATTTAGAGCTTGAGCAAAAAAATAAAGCATATCCAAACCTCAAGTGGACAACACCATAGAAATAGTGTGAATTAAACCTCCACTGTGAATCTAATATTTGTGTTTTCCCTTCGTCAATGTCCGTGATCTCATGAACATGTTGAATGACAAATAACCATCACCGTGGGCCTTATGAAGGTTTCAATAGTGGAAATCATTACTCCCAATGTTTCGTATGGTGTGGTCCATGAGCTTTGGATATGCTTCAATTTTGGGCTAACCCCTAAAATGAAATGGAAAAATGGATGGACGTCATGGATATACCACATACATTCACGGTGGGCCCAATAGAGTTTACTTAGTATGATAAGTATAATAAAAGCATATAGAGTTACTCAGTACCTAATCCAATTTCCCCATTGAGAGGGTGTTTGATTTTAATGAAGCACCGAGAATTGGTGAATGAAGTTGGTTTCTCTCCACCTCAAGGGCCACTCATCGACATGGTGGAGTAGAGTTGGAGCAGAAGGGAGCACCAAGGGTGTTCCGAGATTGCCTCACAGAGTAATATGTCACTCTTATTGAAAGAAAATTTTCTCCCTTTCACCTATGAGCTAGCTGGGGTTCAGTTGGTCGTTCTACCAATAATTCCTTTGGGGAGTTATTGGCAAGTTGAAGATTCACCATTAACAAAAACCTTTGGAAGAGGCCTTTTAACATCCTAGCAAGGCTCTTTGCATTGGCCCCATTGTTGGTTGTCATCTACTGCAAGTCTTCCCACATCTCACGAATGTTCAATGTAACTTCGTCCAGAGTAGCATTTGGTTGGAAAGAGGATCATGCATTCAAATCAACGAGTTCTGTTGTTGTCCCTCGTCTTGTGGCTCTTCCATAGCCTTAGGGAATTACTAACCTTTGATTTCATTCTAGTAGCCATATTGTCTTATTGAGAAACTCTGGTATAGCACAATAGCACACCATGTCCATTGGGCACGTAAGCAAATAGTGTTGTTTATTCAATATGGATGCATGTCCACACATGTTATGAACGGCCCGAATTTGGTTAAACGTGTGCAATTAGATTAGTGTCATGCATACCTGAGTCATACTCGACTTGAATCAATTAAATGCTTGTGACCCCAAGTACCAAATTAGCCGAAAATGGACTGGATCTATGAAGGTCGGCCTAACTGTTCAGCCACCAATTGTTGCAATGATCATGCAATTTTAAAGGGGAATGGTTAATCCTAGGATCTTTTTTGCTTTCGAAGGAACGACTTTTCTTTTAATGGTAACAGTCTACTAGGTATCTCAATAAAGCAATAAGGATTGCGCAAAAGTAAAAATAAGGTTGGTTGGGATAATCGATTTTATTAATTGGAATTTAGAAGCCGTATAATCAATGAATTGGAAATAAAGTAGAGAGAAATGAATACCTACAATATCTCATGCTAGTAGAACAACCGTGAAAATTACCAAACGGTCGTGAGACGATCGTGGTGTAAAGTCAACAGGATGTAACAACAATGTATGAAGTAGGAACCTGATAATTGGGGATTCGATGACTAGGTCATGGATATTTAACCTACTCCTAAGGGCGTGCTACAATGATGTGTTGGACAATAGTGAGGCTAAGATAAACTACTTGCTCCGAACTTACTTTAGCGTGATTGGACAAAAGTGAAGTGTATGAAGTTAAGAAGCTAAAAACTAATAAAGGAATAAACAACATTACACTGTAGAAATTGATTGTTTATGGAGAGAATCCTGAGCTTTTCTTCCAATGCTTCTTTTATAGGCTTCTGGAAGGTAGTGGTTGTACATAAGCCTCATGATTTCCGCATGAATCTTTTATTACGCAGTGGCCATATCCTAATAAGATTTTGAATCCTTGACATATAATATCATCGCATGTGATTTACCTCTATTTACGGGATGACTTTCTGTTAATTTGCTCCTAATTTCTTGCTGCCTCTTAGAGAGTGTATTGGACGCCCTTAATAAAGTTTCCCTTTTCAAGTTGGTCTGTAGGTTAGATAACGAAGAATCTCACATTGGCAGGTCTTTAGATAGATCGTTTCAACCGTACAAGTTACACCGCGAATGCAAATTGGTATCCCATCTTCTCTACATGGATGACACGGTTCTTTTCATCAATGGTAGCGATGCTTCCCTCAGGCAGGTCAATGGATTCCTTTCATTGTTTGTCTAGCCAGAAGTTTTACCATTTGAAGAGTCCCTTCTATGCTTTGTAAAAGATGCTTGTGGAGCGAGTTAGAGAAATTTAGAGGATTCTGGGCATCTCTAGAGCTGCGGCCCCACTGCAGTATCTTAGGTCTTGATTTTTAAAGGCCGACCTCGAGTTGCTCTTTTTCAGCCCCTAATCAATAAAATTCGGAACAAGGCAGCTGGGCCGGCTGACTTTTGGCTCAAGCAGGAAAGTTGGTTCTGCTCAACCATGTTCTGGCTAGCTTTATGATTCACACCCTGGCTGTGGTGGATATTCCAGCTCAAGTCCTAAAAGCCTTGGAGAGCTTCTTCTCAGACTTCTTTTGGGGCTGGGAATAGGGGAAGAGGAAGCTTCACTAGGTCAACTAGATTCATATTGTGGGGCCAAAAAGCAAAGACAGATTGGGCAGTACGCACCATAGGGATGTAATGAAGAGTTTAAGGATGAAGTTTGTTTGGTCCTTCAAATTCAAAAATTGCAAAAGCTTATGGGAAAATTGCATGCACTCTTAAGTATGATAGCATGATTCTAACAGGACAACTGGTGCATTGAGGCTCCCCTTCCCCCTTTCTTCATATCTATTAGCCATTTACTCCCGACTATTGAAACTCGCACATAAAGGCCGGTGGGATGGGGTGATTAAATTTTTGGTCAGTTGACTGGACTAGCCTTGGGCCCCTCAGTGACTGGTGCCAACAGGATCTATCGGAAGACTTAACTTGTTCATTTATCGATTAAAGACATGTTCAGGCCTGAAGGACCCAAAATTCTTTTGTCAATGATTCTTTCATATCTTCTGCAGCACATTCGAGACTTCTTGATAGAGGAGGGTTTTTGTACTTCTCCAAGTGACGACAAGATTGTTTGGTCATTGAATTCTTCGGGTGATTTCAGTGTCTGATACCATGTCAAATAACCAGTTACTCTAAAAGCTTAAGCTGTCAGAGTGGTGTATCAATTAATGTATATCAAGGGACTTTATTACTCCAATAAGATCAACGTGGGAAGTGTGAAGAGAGCAAGGGACATGGAAATTAAGATAGGTATGACATGCTAAATTACCACCTGAAATTTCTCTATTTTCCTGAAAGACTTTGAAGAGTGCACTCCGATGTTAGGATTGAAGCTAAGGGAATTCTATTGGTGTTAAAGTGCGAATGTTACTGCTATGGCAGGAACATGTTCCTCATTATGAATCACTGGATCACCTCTTCTCCAAAGGCAAGCTTGCTACCAAGGTGTGGTCTTTCTTCTCTTCTAGATTTAACATTTCTTTCTTGGAGAACCAACCATCCGTATGGAGAGCTAGCCAATGTTGGGCAGCAGCCTCCTTGGCCGATTGCTTACCTGTCATGCTTGGAATGCTCCATGCCTGCTCTTTAATTTGGAAAATTTGGAAGAAAAGAAATGGCAGCCGGTATGAGGGAATCCAAGTGGACCATGGAAGGGTAATCTCTCGTGTTCAAACTTAGTCGTGATTTATCTCCTCGTCTCTCCCACTGCCTAGGAGTATGCAATTGTCCCGTCAGATGCCCTTTCGGCCGTTGAATATCAATTGTTCACCCCCCGCCCACCCCAAAATATCCATCTATCAGTGGTAAGGTTAACATCGTTGGCTCTACGCGCGGTAACACAGGCTGGTCTGGTGGTAGTGAGGTCGTTAGAGATACCCTAGGAAACTTCATTTTGGTGTTTTCAGGTGGATATGGCCTAGTAGGAACTAACGCCCAAGCTGAGGTTGGAGCCTTGTCTGAAGGGCTTTCTTTTTCTTTTTTTGTGGGTTCTGGCTTTCCCAACATCAGTGTGGAGAATGATTCCAAATTGGTGACTTTAATAATACGTGGAAGATGTGGTACTGAAGTGCTCGAGTACAGAGTCTCAACCTAAAAGCCAATATTAGAGTGAGGCACACGCAGTAGGAGGCCAATAGGGTTGTAGACAGATTGGCCAAGGTAGGAGGTTAGGCAATGACTCTCAAATGGTCCGATTCTTTTGTGATTTGGTGGAGCTTCCAAAGGCCATTCAAGGGACCATCTTCCTCGACATAGTGGTTTGACTAATATTGGTTATAAGGGATAAAGGCTTTCTCTTGGTTTTCGGTCTTTTGTTTTGTTTGGGGTATATGATAAGAGGGCCCTGACAATTTTCAGGCTTAGGACAATCACATCTATCCCGCGTACATTAGTCACATGCCCTGTGAATAATGTCCCTCTTTTTCTCTTTTTCTTTTTTAATTTCTTTTTTTATATATGCACATGTAAGCGTGCCAACATGCGGTGGCTTTTTATGTGAAACGTGGACCAGGCAATGTGTCAACAACATGAAAAGGAGAAATGTGAAATAATAAACACCATTCTTTTAATTGTTGACCTTCATTTTCTTTATTATTATTATTTTTTAGTTCATCTATTGCCTTTAAAATCATGTAATCATCCACCTTTGTGGGGATTGTCCAATCAGTCACCATTTTATGCACCTTGGGGGAACCACGGAAGCACACAGAGATGCATCTAAGATAGTAATCCAATAGCACCAAGCAAACACAAAGAGAACACAGTAATTTAACATGGAAACACCTCTTTGGAAAAAAACCACGACACAAAGCGACAGATGATTTCTATGAAAGTAGAAATTACAAAGAGAGCTTACCGATTCGAACAACATCGAATCTCACCCTTGTTATACCCTTAGAAACCCTCGAACAAGTTAGAACACCTTAGAATACCTCATATCCTGTTTATATAGAGAGAGAGGGGGGGAAATGCTCACCTGCTCACAAGTTCGCACGGAACTGGTGCGAACTTTTTTGAGAACCCATCATACGTGATATGGATTGAAAATCTAAACTGTTCATTTGAAGCAGCACCTCGTGAAACCCCCTAGGCCCAAGTTTTACTTTGGTCTAAAACTTTGATGGGCCATGACAAATGAAAACAGTTTCTTTTTTGAGAACCCATCATACGTGATGTGGATCGAAAATCTAAACCGTTCATGTGAAGCAGCACCTCGTGAAACCCCTTAGGCCCAAGTTTTACTTTGGTCTAAAACTTTGATGGGCCATGACAAATGAAAACAGTTTCCTCCCTTGATTTGCATTTCTCTTTGCTATAGCCTACCAGAATTTTAGATCAGGGTGAAAATTTGTCACATGGGGTTTCATGGGATTCCACATCACATGGACCGTTCAGATTAGACACGCATGACACATGTGCAAAGGTGCGCATGTGCGTAGGTGAGCATGACTCTCTCTCTCTCTCTCTCTCTCTCTCTCTCTCTCTCTCTCTCTCTCTATATATATATATATATATATATATATCCTTGTAAAGAATCCCAAACGAAATTAGAAACAAATCCCGCAAATTCGCAGTTTTGCGAAAAATCTGTCCAAAATCTATCAATGCCATCAAAGGCCCGTTGATGGCATTGAATTAATCTTGTCGATGGCGTCGAAACCCGAACTAACATCTCAACTGTCTAGAGACAAAATATGATTTTCTAGAAATTCTCGATGGCATCGAAAAAGTACCCAGTTATCCAGCGACCAACCGAAGAAAATTAAAAAAATATCGATGGAATTATGAACTGTTTGATTTGATCGAAGGTGTCATTGAACAAAGTGTCGATGGCGTGGGCAATATCTGACTCGATTTAAGATGTCAAATACAACACTTTGGGCCATTTATGGTGGGACCCGCCAAGGGACAGCCTACTATTTATATTTTTTCGTAATAGAGATGCACACATCACCATCACCAATGGTCTGGATGAGATGTGCCAAGTATATATGCCACCATCGTGGGGCCCGTACCCGCTGGCAAAAGATTTCTAGTCAGTGTGCTTGGGTCCCTTGATGCAAGCGCATCTCACTAGATTTTCTACGAGTGGCCTCTGAAAAATGCATGGCCGCTTTTGGGCCCATTACGATATGCAACTACTGGGCGGTGATGATTGAGGGTCATTATTCCCGTAAGCATGAATGCCATTCTTACCTTGTCAGGTGTTCGATGTCTGAACCATAGCCGACAATAACGGAGGCCCAACGACTACAAACAGAGGCCCAACCCGGGACCCACCACCATAAGCACTGACAAGAAGGAACCATTGTATATTAAACTTCCAGAAGAACGTCATACGATGACTCCCTGGCAAAATGAAAATCATGTAGCATCATAAATGTCCATTTTTTTTTATTTTTTCGGTTAGCTTGTTAGTTCACACCCATGTCAGGACACACTCCATGTTAGCCACCCCCACTAGGGATCGATACCAAGACCTCTAGTGTTGAAACGAGGTATCTCTACCCAGTCTGCCAGTTGAGCTATGGATCTGGGCGTATCATAAATGTCCATTTGGCTTTTATGAAAAGCTTAGGTAACTAATTTGGACGGTCATAATGACGGGAAAAAATAAATAAATATGGCTCCCTATTCTTTAATAGGGGCCCACGATTTGGACTGTGAGAATTTACCCACGTACGTGCATGTAGCTAGTATGAAAACCCATGATGATGATGGTGTGATGGTGCACCAGCAGATCATCTGATGATGTCAGTGACCCTCGATGATCAATCAATCAGATCTACCGTGATTTTAGTATATTTTTTAAGGACTGCTCGATGATAATCCTATGCATCACATCATGAAGATCGAAGATAGTTATCTGTAATATTAATAAGACATCCCCAAGATGAAATCATACCTGAATAGTCAGCCATATTTGAAAGCACTTAATTATTTGTTTTTGCATCTTTCACACTTTCCACCTATTTTTTTATGTGAGGGAACCAATACTTTTATATTTATAAGTGATGAATGTGAGAATTGTTTAATCCATTGCAACTACTTTTCCTTCTAGGTCTCTGCACAATGCTAGACTGTCCACTGAAATACCTGTATACATGGTGACAAGGAAACACTACCACCCTTCATGTATTAAACCGATCGCAACTAACATGGGCCCATCTGTATATCCAAATCCAAATAATCCAATAACCAAAACAAATTTGACCAATCTAAGTCATTGATCCGTACAGGCGCTCAATGAAAATTCTTCTATCATAAACCTTCCCACTTCTACATTTCAACTGTACTGATGGGTCCCAAGGGCATTTTTGTAATATGCTTTACTTAGTTATTTGTTGCTTAGTTTTTAAGAAGTAGTTAGGATCTTGAAACCTAGCATCCTAGATTAGTTAGCTCTTTTTTAAATGAAATTTAGAAGTTGATGCAGAAATTTGGTCGTCTCTTAATAGGCCGTTGTATACCTGCAAAACAAATCACAATGGGACCCTCCGATGCTAAAGTTAAAATAGGCACTCTGGGTCTAGTTGAATTAGGATTTTTGTGCGTGCTTTTCACCATAAGTGAGGTCCTTATTTATAGTATAATAGTGCCAGCTACATATATGGCAATGAATCTTCCGTACAGTCGCATATCATCCCAGGAACTATCATCGGGATCCAAGGTGTTATCTTCGGCATGATTCTTGGTGAAGATCCTGGGGAGATCTTATCTTAATATCTCCAAGTGATTGGCCTCCGAGGGCTCGAGGTTGATAGCCGAGTCCGACCTCACAAGCGAGGTGGTCGAGGTCCGTGGTCGGTCTTGGATGACCGAGGCTAACCTTAAGGTTAAGCTTATCGAGGCCCTGCGTACCAGGTAGAATCATTGATTGTGGTCGGCATCCACCTTCGATGTTGAGTCGGTACTCATGATCGTTCGTTGGTTGCAATAGTGGAGTGTTAGTTGGGCTCGACGTTACACCTTGTGGTCAGTCCTCAGGCTGGTCATGGGACTCGACACAGAGGTTAAGCTGATCTTCTCTTCCATGCTTTGTGTTCTCTCTCATGTTGGTTAACTTGGTCTGTCCATTTTTACCCAAAACATAAGTCATTCTTCAAGAAAAGAGTTTCAATCTCATGCCTCAGAATTTCTAAAGTTTCCCCTTCCTTTCCTTTCTCTCATTGCAAGCAAAGGCTCTTTTAGTTACTTTTGTTACACCAAAACTGAGAGAGCAACTATTCACGACTTTCTCTATTAGAAGGACATCTTTGGTTTCAAATCCATTGGACCCAAATATAGAAAAAGACAACTGAATATTGAAAAATCATCAACATCTAGACAAATGGTATATACATGAAATCTAAATTAGCCAAAGCGATGGTCCAATTTGTTGAGGTGTGGAGCCAGCACACCAAATTGCATCCGTTGAAAAACACAGGCCTTTCACCATGCTACTCGACCGGTCGAGTAGACTGCTCGACTGGTCAAGTGGGCCACTCGACCAGTCGAGCATCCAGCGAGCTAATGTTTTGGAATTCCGCGGTGCTCGATCGGTCGAGTGGGCCTCTCGACCAGTCGAGGCCCTTGCTCGACTAGTCAAGGCTACGTAGATCCTAGTCCGGATTTGGTGCGAACTGCATAAATTTGAGGCGGTTTCACAAGAGTGCGAAAGGAAAGTTTCCTACACTATAAATAGGGGTTCCTAAGGCTATTCTAGGGTATTCTAAGGTGTATGCAAAGGATTTTTTTTATATACATCCAAAGAGAAAAAGACCATCTCTGTGCATGAGAGCATTAAGAAGGTTAGTATATTGCTGTAACTTTGTTTTCTTCATAGTGGAAGTTTGCACCCGTGATTTTTTACCCTTGTTGGGATTTTTCCACGTACATTCTATCTTGTGGTTTGTTGGTATGCTTTGATTCTACTTCTAAATTATATTTCTTCTTATTTATCGTTTGTGGATGAGATCGGAGATTGGATCTCGATTCACTTGCATTGTTGGTGGGCCACACAACAACTGGTATCAGAACTATTGGTTTAGTTCAAGTGGGAGTGATGACGGAAGAAGGAAAGACTAGAATTGAGAAGTTTGATGGTTCAAACTTTGCCTTCTGAAAGATGCAGATGGAGGATTATCTGTATCAGAAGGACCTCTATATTCTTATAGGAGGAAAAGAGAAGATGAATGGTCTTTATTGGATCGGAAGGCTTTAGAAACAATCCGACTCTCTTTGTTTAAGAGCATCGCTTTCAATATATCCAAAGTGAAAACCACAAAAGAATTAATGCAAGCCCTAGCTACGATATATGAAAAACCCTCACCGTCCAATAAGGTTCATGTTATGAAACGGCTATTCAACATGAAGATGTCAGATTATGGGAGCGTGGCTGACCATCTAAACGAGTTCAATACAGTCACGAGCCAATTGAAATCCGTTGGCATCACTTTTGAGGACAAGGTCAGGACATTATTGATCTTGTCCAGTTTGCTAGACAGTTGGGATGGTTTGGTGATTGTCGTGAGCACTTCTTCATGGTCGACAAAGCTGAAGTTCGATGATGTGGTCGGTCTAATTCAAAGTGAAGAATCTAGAAGAAAGACATCAGGATTTTCAGGGAATTCGAGGAATGCTCAAAACGTTAAAGGAAGAGGAAGATCATTGAACAAATGAGGCAATAAACACGGGCGTTCTAAGTTAAGGAAGAAGTCCAGGGGACCGAAAGACAAGGACGGGTGTTGGCATTGAGGAAAAAATGGGCACATGAAATGTGATTGCAGGGCACTTGAGAAATAAGGAAGCTCTCAAGGTGGGAAGGATTCAGTGAATCTATTTGAGGAGAGTGACATAGAGGCGTTAATCTTGTCTCTTGATGCGCAGAATGAGTCTCGAGTCATAGACTCGGGTGTTTCGTTTCATGCCACTTTGTATAAGGAAGTTCTACATGATTATATGTCAAGTGACTTCGGGAGAGTCTACCTGGGTGATGATGAGTCATGTAGTATTGTTGGAAAGGGAGATGTTCATATAAGTCAGAAAGATGGAACGGTTTTGAAATTGAAGTATGTTAAACATGTACCGAGTTGAAAATGGAATTTGATCTCAGTGGGGCAATTGGCCAATATCGGATATATGACGACATTCACCAGTGATTCTTGAAAGGTCACAAAAAGTGCCTTGGTGATATCTCGAGGTAAGAAGGAAAATACTTTGTACGTGACTTCCGGATTATATAGTTCACTCGCAGTCACATCAACTAGAGTGAATGAGCAGTTATGGCATTAGAAATTGGGACATATGAGTGAGAAAGAGATGAAAGTGTTATTATCAAAAGGGAAACTACTAAGGTTAAAGTCTATTAACTTGGAATTCTATGAGGACTGCATGTATGGCAAGCAGAAGAGGGTAAGTTTCAAGAAAACAGGACGTGCTTCAAAGACGTATCTGTTAGAGCTTGTACACACTGATATGTGAGGACCGGCACAGGTATCATCTCTTGGTGGCTCACGTTATTTTGTTTCTTTTATTGATGATGCTAGTAGAAAACTGTTGGTCTATTTCTTAAAGCACAAATCTAATGTATTTGATGTATTTAAGAAATTGAAAGTAATTGTAGAAAACGATACAGGAAAAATAGTAAAATGTTTCAGATCAGATAATGGGGGAGAGTACTATGATAAGAGGTTTGAGGAGTATTGTGCGGCAAATGAAATCAAACATCAGAAAACGATTCCAGTAACACCGCAGCAGAACAGTGTGGCTGAGCGCATTAACAGGACTATTTTTGAGCGCGCCAAGAGCATGAGGTTACATGAAAGGTTGCCTAAGACGTTTTAGGTCGATGCTGTGAATATTGCTGCATATCTCATCAATAGAAGTCCCTCAGCACTATTAGATGGTGGGCTACCAGAAGAAACGTAAACTGGGAAAGAAGTAAACATTGCACATCTCAAAGTGTTCGGTTGAACGTCATATGTTCACATTGATGCAGAGCACAGAAACAAGCTGGATGAGAAGTCTAGGAAGTACACGTTTATAGGCTACGGGCAGCATGATTTTGGCTACCGTTTTTGGGATACAAAGAACCAGAAAATTATTAGAAGCAAAGACGTACTCTTCAATGAAAAAGTGATGCATAAGGACGATGTGCAGCAAAATAGCGATAAGGCCGATGAGAAAGAATTTGTAAAGTTGGAAGAGTTACCAGACACGGGTGTTATAGTGCCACAGGATGAGCATGCACAGGAGCATAATGAGGCAGAGCCGCAGACACCGGTTGTGAGGAGGTCTACTCGGGAGAGGAGACCCAAGGTCCGATACTCACCCTCATATTATCTATTGTTGACAGATAATGGTGAACCAGAATGTTTTGAAGAGGCATTATAGTTAAATATATGGGTTAAGTGGGAGCAACCTATGGATGATGAGATGAACTCTATTGAGTCCAATCGAACGTGGGAGCTAGTCACTCTACCTAAGGGTAAGAAAGCTCTTCATAACATATGGGTTTACAAACTGAAGGAGCACGATGGTTCGAAATGATACAAGGCCAGATTGGTTGTGAAAGGGTTCCAACAAAAGTTAGGCATCGACTTCACTGAAATATTTTCACCAGTGGTGAAAATGTCTACGATTCGCATGGTCTTGAGTATAGTGGGTACAAAGGACTTACATCTAGAGCAACTAGATGTTAAGACAGTCTTTCTTCATGGGGACCTTGAAGAAGAGATATACATGCATCAGCCGATAGGATATGTGGCACCAGAAAATGAGAACAAGGTGTGTAGATTGAAGAAGAGTCTATATAACCTGAAGCAGGCCCTGAGGCAGTGGTACAAGAAGTTCGATAATTTCATGTCAGGAAACGGTTTTAGGAGATGTCATGCAGACCACTGTTGCTATTTGAAGAAGTTTGATACGTCGTACATCATCCTTCTTCTATACGTTGATGATATGCTTGTGGCCGGATCAAGAATGAAAGACATCTCTGATCTCAAAAGATAACTATCTAGAGAATTTGTCATGAAGGATTTAGGAGCTGCAAAACAAATCCTAGGCATGAAGATAAAGCGTGACAGGGAAAATAATAAACTAGTTTTGTCACAGGCAGAGTACATAGTCAAGGCACTTGATTGATTTAATATGGGAGGTGGTAAGCTGGTTAGCACTCCATTAGCCAACCACTTTAAGCTTTTTAAGAAGCAAGGTGGGAAGATGTTGGAGTAATGGGACTACATGACTAAAGTCTCATACGTGTCAGCTATTAGGAGCCTCATGTATGCTATGTGAGCACGAGGCCAGATATTGCTCAAGCAGTGGGAGTTGTTAGCAGGTTCATGAATAACCCCGGGAAGTAACATTGTGAAGCTGTGAAGTGGATCCTTAGATACCTGGTAGGTACTGTGGATGTAGGGCTATGTTATGGAGGATTAGAAATGAAGCTACAAGGCTACATAGATTCAGATTTGGCAGGAGATATTGACAATAAAAGAAGCACTAAAGGGTATGTCTTTACTCTGGGTAGTACTGCAGTCAGTTGGGTCTCTCAGTTATAGAAGATAGTATACATCAGTACAACGGAGGTAGAATATGTTGCAGCTACAGAAGCGTATAAGGAGATGGTGTGGATGCAAGGTTTTATGGAAGAGTTGGAAAAGAAGCAAGCAGATTGCAAACTGTACAGTGACAGTTAGAGTTCAATACACTTGATTAAGAATTCAGCCTTTCATTCAAAAACCAAGCATATTAACATCAAATATCACTTCATACATTCGTTACTGGAATATGGATCGATTGCTCTAGAGAAGATCCATACAAGTGAAAATCCTGCGGATATGCTAACCAAGGCGGTCACACGGGAGAAGCTGAAGCTTTGTTCAGCTTTGATTGGTCTTCAAGCTTGTAGACGGAGAGATGGTGCACTACGGATATAGAAGACAAAGGTTTATGGTGATGTGCCTCCTAGTGGGAGATTGTTGAGGTGTGGAGCCAGCACACCAAATTGCGTCCATTGAAAAACAGAGGCCTTTCGACCGGTTGAGCAGTGCTCAACTCAAAGTCCAGCGAGCTAATGTTTTAGAATTTCGCGGTGATCGACCAGTTGAGTGGGGTGCTCGACCAGGCGAGGCCCTTGCTCGACTAGTCAAGGTTACGCAGATTCTAGTCCGAATTCGGTGCGGACTGCATAAATTTGAGGCAGTTTCGCAAGAGTGCGGAAGGGAAGTTTCCTAAACTATAAATAGGGGTTCCTAGGGCTATTTTAGGATATTCTAAGGTGTATGCAAAGGGTTTTTTATATACATCCAAAGAGAAAAAGGTTATCTCTATACATGGGAACATTGAAAAGGTTAGTATATTGCTTGTAACTTCATTTTTTTCATAATGGTAGTTTGCACCCATGGTTTTTTACCCTTGTTGGGGTTTTTCCACGTATATTCTATCTTGTGGTTTGTTGGTATGCTTTGATTCTACTTCTAGATTATATTTCTTCTTGTTTATCGTCTGTGGGTGAGACCGGAGATTGGATCTCGGTTCACTTACGTTGTTGGCGTGCTACGCAACACAATTCTATGTTGGGGAACTGTAGAAACACCTGTGGACGAAGCAAGCAAAGTATACGTAATCACACAACCAAGTCAAACAAGAATCCAAATTTTACATGGAGAAACCCTTACAGGAAAAAACCACGGAACAAAGCGATGAGTAATGCACTATGAAACAGAAATTACAAGAGATTGAGTCTTACTGATTCGAACAAGCCTTGAATCTACTTCACAAGTCCTAGTTATGCCCTTGAAACTCCTTAGGAACAAATTAGAAAGCCATCTCTATACCTTAATCCTGATTACACCCAATATATATATATATATATATATATATATATATATATATATATATATATATATATATATATATATATAAACGGAATAGAAAATAAATTCCACACTTACGCATCTTAAATGGAACTTTGATGACATCGACCACCCATCGAGGATTTGTCGATGGCATTGAACATACTTTAATGACATCGAGTAGCAACACTAAAACATTATAGCAACGAACATGAAATTTTCTGAATTTTTTCAATGGGATCGAGTACCTGTCAATGGCATCGACCTTTGCTCGATGGCATCGAGTGGTCTATCAATGGCATTGACAAACTCTATTGCTCATAGATTTAAGACACCAACAACATTGTGTGTGTTGCACATAATATATCTTACAAAATGCATCTTCTTTTTCTTTCACCGATCCGTGTGTGCTCCAAGACATCAACTAAAACCCTGAGTAGACTAGATTAAACCCATGGCTCTTTAGCTTAATTTTTGTGATCATCTGCCAGGTGGGGCCATATATATGTTGAGTGATACAAAACATATAATAGATGACCCAAACATCTCCTTCAAGTAACCATCGTAGCTTATCGTGAAGAATTCTGCGGTGTTTATTGGTGAGTTGTATGTCATATGTACAGTGTATGAGGTTTGTTGAGCTCATCTATCGAAGATCTGTGTCATTTATCAGGCTGGATATACCATGGACATACCATATACCAAAAACAGCATTGGTCCACTGATAAAGTAGATCAACACTTGCATAATAAAAGTGTGCTGGAAGAACAGTTTTGATTAGACACGGATGTATGGCTCGCTTGACAGGTACACTTACGTTGCATCCTCTCCGATGAATGGCCCGGATCTCTACATCTGCACTGATATGAAACTTATTCTACATAAAGCTCAGAAGTCACGTTTCTTTCAATCGTCCACAGTTTAAAGGGTATGTCTGTGTTTTTTGGCAGAAATTATAAAAAGGGATTTTGACCAAATAAGCGCCCTGGTATTCCCAGGTGCTCTGAATATTATAAGGATTAAACAAATGTCCTATGTAGGCTCATGACAATTTTTTTTAAAAAAAAGTTGGGACAACATTTATTTTTTTAGGTTGAGACAAAATTACCCCTAGAATTCTTTTACGCTGAGCCCAGCATGCGACAGGTAGGGGAGGATTTCGGATGGGTAAATATTGTGGGCCCCACTATGGTGTTTGTTAGAAATCCATGCCGCTCACATGTTTTATCAAATCATTTTATGACATGGGCCCAAAAATGTGGTAGATCTAAAGCTCAAGTGGGCCACACAACAGAAAACAATAAAGATTGTATGCCACGGTTGAAACATTCATATGGCTGTATAAGCTTTTTGGATCAGGCAAATTTTTTTATTCTTTCAGTTCATTCTCAAGGTAAGGAGTTTACGAGCATTTGGGCCACTTTATGAACAATTTAGATTGCATATAAACATCACAGTGGAGCCTGGAAAAGTTTAAATAGCAGACAATTCCTTTCAACTATTTCTAGTCATGTGGTCCACTTGAGTTTCAAATCTGTCCAATTTTTTGTCTAATGTCTGAAAATTATCTTCCAAAATGAATGGATGGAATGGATTTTCCACAAATATCACGGTGGGCCCAACATAGCTTATGGTGATATAAACCACATGGAAAAAGCTTTTCCCTGAATGTAACGTGACTGGTAGGGTAACCGGATCTATTTAGAGATGGATGGTCTTATTGGGCCCACCACGATGTATATATTTTATCCACGCCATCCATTCATTTTGAAAAATCATTTTAGGGAATGAGCCCAAAAATGAGACATATCAAAGGCTCATGTGGACCACACCATTGAAAGCAGTGAAATTGAAAACCTACCATTGAAAACCTTTTCGGGGCCATAAATTTTTTTAATGTAGCTCATTTTTTAGCTCATGACATTAAATTAAATTCTAAATCCAATGGATAGATTGGATTCAACACAAATCACAATAGGACCCACGACCCTTATAACATGACAACATCGACCCTCATTACACTACAACCATGACCTCCTCAGCCTAGACCCATATAACATGATAACCACGATCCACATAATATGACAACCGCGACCCATGACAATCACAACCGATATTAACATGAAAACCACGACCCATGGTAACCACGACTCATATAACATGACAACTATAACCTATATAATATGATGACCACGACCCATATAATATGACGACCTCGACCCTTACCACATTACAACCACGACTGATGGAAACATGATCTTCACCTTCTCCAATGGCTATGAGGTCGGCTCAAACAACGCCGCCGAGCTTAGAGCTGTGTATGAAGGCCTGCTGTATTGCGCTAACCAAGGCCTTGAGAAGGTGGTGATCGAATCGGATTCCAGTGTGGTTGTAAATGCGTTAAACCACAAGTCTATAGCAGGGTGAAAATGGAGGCATTGGGCCACTTGGACATCTTCTCTTAATTGTCTTGGATTATGTCGGTTCGTCCACATCAAGAGGGAAGTGATTGGGCCAGCAGATGGGCTGGTGCATGAAGGTAGTGATTGCCAACAAAGCCATTAGTATAGTGAGGCACGACAACTCCCTCCACGGATCAGAGGGTTCATCTTTCTAGATAAGGTAGGGCTTGGTTCCATTAGAGAATTTGAAACTGTATAGGTCTACATGATTGGAGGCTTTGGGGTCTTTTTTTATGCCCCGTAGTTTTTCCCGAAATACCGTAATTTCCTCACTGATGAATACAAAATTATCCTTTAAAAAAACAAAAAAAAAACATTACAACCATGACCATTAACGTAATGTGGTAAGGGTCGTGGTTGTCAATTTGATGTAATTAATAACTTGATTATTTTTAAATAATAGGAGTCGAAGCTTGCGATGGGGTGATTCGTTCCATCCACCTTGTCGGCCAGCTTGCCGTGGGCCCAAAAAGTCCTGACTTGGGCAGTGTCCACTTCTAACAAACATCACAGTACTAAGCCTGGAAAGTTTCAATAATGGGTGCCACTATCACCATTATTTTCTATTGTGTGGGCCACACGAGCTTTGGATCAAGCTGATATTTGGGCCCTAACCCTAAAACGACATGACAAAAAGGATGGGAGGCGTAGATTATACACATGCATCAATGTGGCCTCCTTGAGTTGGGCCTTGCCCACACCCAAAAAGGCTTCCGTCCACATCACTTTCTCAGCATTAAATATGGCGTAACTTCGTATTTACTCAAAAACCATACAACTACCGAACCAAGGACAAAGGCAATTTGGTCTAAAAACCTTCTCAAGACCTATTAGAAGGCTACCCTTGGAATAGGGTTGTACACGAGTCGAGCTAGCTAGAAAAACTCGCTCGACTCGGCTCGAGTCAGCTCGGATTGACTCGGCTTGAATGGCCGATTCGGGCCGAGTCAAGCTAATTATTTGGAGCTCGAGTTGAGTTCAAGCCGGGTTCGACCTGGGGGCATTTCAACTCGACTCGACTGGACTTGAAGTTCGAACTCGAGCTCGAATCGACTCGATTAATAAATATATTATTTATTATATATATTATAAGTTTTTAAGTTTTAACTTTAAAAAAAAACCTAGAGTCTCTACCCGACCATATGCACTCCCTTTCCCTTTCCCTTTCCCTTTCTCTACCTGCTGTCAGCAGCACGCCCGCCTGGACCACCACCACCAGTTTTCATTTCAGCTCAATCTCTTGAGATCTACTTCTTGGGCGAGAAACCCAAGAAATTTGAGATTGGTTCTTCTCAGATTTGTTAGAGCTTCAAGGAAATCCAATGATCTGATTGGCTAGAGTTCTTTACTTGGATTTCTGATCTGTGTTCTACTCTGTTTCTTTTTTAGCACTTGGATTTCTACTGGTAGAAGAAGATCAAGAACAGATCGATTCTCACAGTTTTCCTTATCCGATTCGAAGCTTTGTTTAGTTTTTTCATCGGGTTTTGCTTTGATTCTCCTAAGATTTTTAAATTTTTCATCAATGGAGGAGGATCAAGAACAAAATCCATTACTCTCTCACTCAACAAGCTCGAGCTCAACTCGAGGTAAACTGGACTCGACTCGAACCACTAGCTTGACTCGAACTTGACTCGATAGCTTTGGCAAACAAGCCAAGCTTCAATGTTGAGCTCGAGGCCGAGCTCGAGCTCGAGCTCAAACTCGAGTAAAACATGGACAAGTCGAGCCGAGCTTTGCCCACCTCGACTCGACTCGGCTCGATGCCCACCTCTAGCTCAGAATATTTGGAAGGTCGAATCTTTTTCAAGAATTTGACCACACAACTATGCTAGTACAATTAAAATCTCAAATAAAATTTGCCTTACTATAAAAAGAGCAGAAAAAATAGAGGAACAATTGATTGGACTAGAAGTTATATCCACCTAACCATTAACTTCCAACCTTTTCTATTTGTGTGACATCCAGCCTGTCCAATAAGTTGGTCTTATCATAAAGATATAAAAAAATATATTTTAAGATTCGTTGAGTGCACCATACTTCATTTTTTCTACTTATTAATGGGTAAATTTTTATTTATATGATGTGGCCCTCATAATTATTTTACAGTGATGATTTTTCAATAGATGATACTCATAATGGGACCAACATATTGGAAGGGTTGGATGTCACATTCACTTCATATGTTGGATGTTATCCGCTGGTTAGACTTGAGACCTAGTCTTTAAACATTCTGCATAATTGTAAATATTAAAAGTTGGAATTGTTAAATATCCAATCAAGTTTTTGGATTTTTAAACTTTGATCAATCTGATTTGTTGCGATTTTCATGAAATTTTGTCACGCCTGGAAATTCGAGTACAGAGTGTGCACCCTCAGACCCGAGTTTTGAGTCGTAACTTATACACAAAGTGGACTAACTTCATTCCATTATAGGATTATTAAGAGGCAAAAATAATACTTTTTTTTTTTTACATTCCATCCAGGTCCATTCACAATCATTCACACAAATGATTTAAACACCAACATTCGTACATTCTCAACATTCATAAATATTTAATTTGCATAAATTATGCATCATTCATCAGTCAATACAACTTACTTGCTACAGACCTAGAAAAATTCAATTAAATAAAATCAGTCAAATACTTAAAAATTCTACAACTAATGCCACCATTCATTATATATAAATCAGATCATCATAACAAAAGAAATTCTAATTAATTAATTAGAAACGGTCCAAATGTGGTCAATTCCTCTCCTGATAGATACGACCACGTCTCACGTGTGTCGTGCACCAGTTCAGTCACAACTTCTTGTTCATGTACCAACTCATCAGCTAATTGCTTATATGTACGGTTTTTCCATCAATAAAAAGGTAAGCTAGCCAGGCTTAGTGAAATAACCCCGCATAGTTCATAATGATAACAATTAAAATAATACAAGCACTAAATGTAACCATGTGTGCACAATGATATGGATGCAATGATGTATGAATGCATCAGATGGGATAATCGGCCATCTGCTTGGGTTGGAGGTCGTCAACCCGCATCCACCCGTTGTGTAAGCTTTCACCTTTCGGTAGGCTTGGCCATGGCCCATGTCACGCCCTAAAATTCGGGTACCCAAATAGGGTGTCTAAGACCCAAATTATAGACCCGTAACCTATGAAAAAAATATAAATAAATAAATAAAGCACAATAAATAAATATGCATTTCATTTCCTTCCATCATAGTCTACAAAATTTAAAATCCAAACACATGCTAAGATAATTAATTACATAATCTGTTACTACATCGATGCATAATTATTTAACTTGAAGTCAGAAAATCAAGTCAAGCTTTACTACATTCATAATTCTAAAATAAAATTAAATTGATCCTATGTAGAATGATATATCACATGCATCCAACTACATTCAATGCTCTACTACTAATAATAGTATCCTGTATCTTCAAAATATTCATAACTTGAAATGGTTAAAACATAATGAGTTGACAACTCAATAGGATCACATCAATCCCAAGTCGAAAGCTTCACAAATATTACCAAATTTAACCTCGACATATTAATCTAAATAAGGCGAGCATTGGATTTAAAATCATAATTAATAATTTGTCATTCATGAATATGAAATGAATAAATTGTTTGACATAACTTTTCTAAAATACTAAGATTTTGAGTGGGCAAAACACTCATGTGTATTGATCCTTTTAGGGGATGACCTACGGCAGAGCACTAGTGTTGATCCATTCAGGGTATGACCCTTAGCAGAGCACCGGTATAACCTTTTAAGGACAAAAGCCCAGGGCGGTGCACCCGTGTGCACTGATCCTTTTAGGGAATCACCCAATACAGAGCACCCGTGCCGATCCTTTTGGGAATGACCCTAGGCAAAGCACCTGTATTGTGCCGATCATTTTGGGAATGACCCTGGGCAGAGCACCCATAAGAATTATTAAATCTTACATTGAATTGAAATAGTTTACATAAAATGCATTTAACTCAGACTTACAAGAAAATATGACAGATATAGTATCCATATTCGTACAATTAATATTCATTATCACCACTAAATAATATTAAATGGAAAAAAAATAATATTTGCATCGGTTCAGTCAAATCAAGAATATCTCAATATCGAGCTCATGTGAGGCAATTATTTATGAATTTTTCAATAGGGAATGATCACCAACCTGTTGTGATAATAAAACACTCTGATATAGATATGAATTTTCATAAGATTATTCTTTGGATAACAAGTCCGCTACAAATCTGATTTGATGTAACGTTCACGAACAAAATTGGATTTGTATGCTAGAATTGATCCAATCAGATAAGATTTACCTATGGTTCCAATACAATTCTCATAATTAGGGTTTTTATCTATACAACAACTTCTGAAAATAAATGAATAATTAAAAGTTAATTGACTCAGTGAGTTGGCTTATATTACAACTATACATTGCTTTCAGATTAACTATCTAGGAAACAACTTACTTGTTACAGGATGTAAATATACATACTAAGACCCTGGATATTAATTAATAGTCAAATCAATCTTTAATAGGCCTCATGGAAAAATTTACTTACCGTAATGTTGGTTTACATATATCAAATAGTGGTGGTGTAGATGAAGAAGACGATTATGTCAAAATCTAGATTGATGCATTTACAACACTGACATTTGTGGATGGTTCTTACCGGCCATACAATGCTTGTGGGCTCCATAGATTGAAGCTTTGGATTGATTTTTTTGGTCAATTCTGAAGTTGGAAGGTGCAGCTGCTAATTGCATGAAATTGAGAAGTAGGAAGAAGAAGATTTTTAGAGATCCCAATGGTAGGCCTTTCAACAGTTGTGAATTGATGAGTGAGCAGGCTGGAATCACTGAGTAGAATCTCTATGATTATAAGAGAGGAGATTTGTATGTGAAGGAGTCTGAGAGATGAAGGAATGTGTTTGAGCGTGACTTCGTGCACAAGGCAGATTTCTGCTTTCGGTTGTTATAACCGTAAGGAGTGGGTAGTGATGTAGGGTCCACCATAATGGCTGAGAGAAACTAGGCCATTAATCAGGTTCCACAGGTCCTAATAAAAAATTTAGTTCGAATCAAGCTTCAAGGTGAGCCACATAAAATATTTTTAGGCAAAAGATTTCAAGGGCTAAGGTTAATGGAGGGTCCGTATTCATTGGACAATTTAGATTGAAGAGTGGATCCCACCATGATGGTGGCATGCATGGTGGATGGGTCACGTCCGCAACTGTACCGCGGAGAAGAAGGAAGGAGAGAGACTTGTGGAGGAGAGGGTGATTCGTGCACATCACCTTGTTGTTTTGTTTTTTTTTTTTTTTTTAGAGAGTCAGCCCCGCAGAAATGATGTGACAAATCTACACCATTCATTAGTTTTGCTCGTCAAGGTTATGGCATGTGTCCAAAAATGAGGGTCATCCAAAGCTCATGTGGGCCACACCATAAGTAACAGTGGAACCCACCATTTAAAAAAAATGAAGTGTTACAACCCGCATCTGGTAACGCTCTACCAGGATCGACATTTCTTCCTGGAAGAGCCCCTAGGATCGATGTTTCTTCTAGGGAGGGCCCCTAGGTTCGACAATACATTATGCAAATGTAATGAATAATAGATGATGTATGAATGCATCATTTTCATAACTGTCATATATACTTGTCTTGATAAATAAATTCAATGTACAATTATAATTTCATGCAATTTAGTACAAATTAACATATAATTTACCGCATCATACAATATTTCAATAAAACACTCAAATCAGTATATCGATCAATCAAACCATTATAAATAATTTATTTTAATTCCAATGAATCATGAGACACGTTGGGTTACACACTTGAGCCTAGTAGTGTAGAATCCACAAGGTAATTAAGTTATTTTGAATTCAGATATCCTATCAATTATATTAACAATATTATTATTCATCTGGTTATATTACACGGTGGGGCCCACCTTTGATATACATCCTAAGTGATTAAATGATCAAATAATTAAAATTATATATTTGTTAAATTTAATTATCAAAATTTAGATTTTCTTTTTAAGATCTTGAAATTAAATGTCAAATAATTAATTGGGGTGGCCTACCGGATGATTGGATCATCCAAATTCTTCAGGTCTTGGCATATTTTGCCTCTACACATTGCATGAATGTTGTTGATCGAACCACATATACACCGATGGCCCATCTCGACTTTCTACGCTAAGTGATACCAATCAGTTGTGCAGAAATTTAAGCCTTCCGTATTAAACATTTATAGATCTGACTAGTGTGGCCCATCCGATGGTCAAATAGATTTGAAATTCAAGACACTATTATCTTTTGGTGCTTAGATCAAATGACCCGTTCAGATTTATCTTAACACAATCAGATTCTACTCATTAAATTTATTTCTAAACTATTACTAACCAGATCTGAAACCATAAAGCATCACTTTATTAAAATTTTCTCTACACACTTATACAATGATCGTATGGATGATCTACACCATCCATTGTATAGATCAGGAAGAAATTAACAGCTTAATTAAAAATTAAAAAGATTTAAGGGTTGGAACTTACCTGATCAAGACCTCTTAGAATCTCCTCTCCCTTTTTCTTTAGGGATTTTAACAATATTTGATAAAAAAATTTATTATTACTACTCCAAGAATCAATCCCTAGACCTCTCTCTCAACTAAAAATGTCTCTACCAACTTAACTATTGACTTGTTTTTATTTTTTATTTAAAAATAAATTATTTTAATATTTATTTTAATTTTTTTTAAATGCACTAAAATTTAGGGTTGTTACAAATTTGGTACAACTAAATACACCCAAACTCTTTTATATAAATCACCACACTGAAGGAAACAGTGGTAATTGAACCACTATCGTTGAAAACTTTACAAGGATCACAAAAGCAATAAATCGAGCTCAATAATTTTTATTTTAATTTTCCGAGTTGCTATTGCAGTAGTGGCTATGGAATTCTTTTGGGAGACTGCCAAGAATGCATGGGCTCAATACAACTACTCTAAAAGGCTGGAAGAGAACCTTGCTATTCTGAAAACCAAAATGCGAGGGTTGAGTAGCCAAGCGTGCGACATAAAGAATGAATTGAAGAGGGAGGAGGTAGTGCATGGAAGGAAGATAAAAGAAGAGGTGAGTTTGTGGCTGAAAAATGTGGAAAAAATTACAAGCGAAGCAATGAAGGTAGAAGAGGATTCTAGAGAAGTAAGGAGATATTTCTCGCTCTCGCGTGTAGCATTCGGAAAACTTGTCATAGAGAAGATTGAAGAGGTGGTGAAGTTAAAGGAGAAAGGTCAATTTTCAGAAGGGTTACTTGCTGATCTAGTACCTGAAAGTGGAAGTATGCCTATGATGAAACTTGTGGGTAGAACGAGAGATGAAAGAAATATGGAAGAGATCTGGGAGTCCTTGATGGATCGCGTGGTTAAAATTATTGGTGTCTATGGCATGGCCGGAGTGGGCAAGACAACCATCATGACCCAGATCCACAATAGAATAACGCGCTCTGGGACATTTGGCCATGCCATTTGGGTGCAACCGCCTAAGGATTCTAATATTGAGAGACTGCAGGATGGTATTGGACAAGCAATAGCATTGGATCTTTCCCATGAAGAGGATGAAATGAGAAGGTCAGTGAAATTGTTGGAGGCTTTGAAGTGGAGGGAGAATAATTTCGTTATCATCTTTGATGAAGTGTACAAATCATTTCCACTAGAAAAGGTAGGGATTCCCAAGGGTGATACATGCAAAATAGTATTG
This sequence comes from Magnolia kwangsiensis, assembly GCA_037074715.1. Taxonomy (NCBI): domain Eukaryota; kingdom Viridiplantae; phylum Streptophyta; class Magnoliopsida; order Magnoliales; family Magnoliaceae; genus Magnolia; species Magnolia kwangsiensis. The sequence continues at coordinate 150,661,380 of CM073576.1, read as the reverse complement.
ACTACTCGATCCAAAAATGTTTGTCGAGACATGAAGTGCGATAGAAAGATTGAAGTGGAAGTTCTTTCAAGAGAAGAAGCATGGAAATTGTTCAAGGAAAGGCTCGGGGCTGATGTGGTGCTTTCTATGGAAGTAGAACCAATTGCGAAGCTTATCACTGAAGAATGTGGTGGTTTGCCTCTTGGAATCATCACAATAGCAAATGCAATGAGAGAAAAGAATGACGTTAGAGAATGGAGAAAAGCATTAGAGGAGTTAAAATGCTCAACGATGGAGATGGAAGGCATGGATGATCAAGTTTTTCGAATGTTGAAATTTAGTTACAATAGAATAAAATCTGAGAGGAGTCGATCTTGTTTCTTGTATTGTGCTTTGTTTGAAGAGGGCTATGGAATCTATGATGAAGGCCTGATAGAGTATTGGGTTGCAGAAGGATTGATAGATGATATGGGAGACTGGGAAAAGGAACTCGACAAAGGCCACACAATATTGAAAGAACTGATTGATTTAGGTCTGTTGGTGAGTTTTGAATATCATAGCTTACTGATGCATGATTTAGTCATAGATTTGGCCATCGGCATTACAAGGAAGAACCCTCGGTTTGTGGTCAAGGTTGGGACCGGAATAAGAGGATCAATTGGTGTAGAAGAATTTACTGAAGATGTTGAGAGAATCTCATTAATGAGAAATGAAATTGAAATGCTTTCGGGCGAACCAAACTGCCCAAAACTCTCCACATTGTTGTTGAAAATGAACCCTCTCTCAGGCAATATTTCTCATGAGTTCTTCAATCACATGAAGAGCCTCAGAGTTCTAGACCTCTCCATCACTGAGATTGAATATTTACCAGCATCAGTTTCAAACTTGGAGAACCTGCGTGTACTCTTATTAGAAAATTGTAGGATGTTAAGGGAGGTGCCGTCCTTAGAAAAGCTCAAACATGTAAAGCTTTTGAACCTCAGTGCTACAGACATCAAAGAATTGCCGCATGGGATGGAATGTTTGGTTAACCTCAAAGAGCTGTGTGTTTCATCTTCTACAACAAATAGGTTGAATGCTGTTGGTTGTAATTCCTTAGTGCTTCCTGGCACTATTGTGAAGTTGGAAATGTCTCAATGCGATCTGTCAAGCTTACCTTACCTCTCTCCCTTGCGACGGTTACAGAAATGTAGTATCTCGTGGTGTAGCATGAAGTGGTTGTTGCCGATAAGAGATAACAGCACCATAACGTCTTTACCCTCAATACAGTCTCTGAGTCTACAAGAGCTTCCAAGTTTTAGGGGTCTGTGCGAGGGAGTCTTGCTGCCTGGCTCATTCGCATGCCTCGGACGCCTGCTGGTTGACAGATGCAATGTATTGGAGAGTCTCATGTCAGTTGCAATGTTTCAGCACCTCCAATGCCTCGAACACATTGAAATTAAAAATTGCAGTGAGATGGAGGAGGTGATACGAGGAGAAGAAGCTATGGTTGAAGAAAGTGATAACAACAACAATAACAATACCATTCTACTCCCGAGGTTGAAGGAGTTGTATTTGCATCGTTTAGGGAAATTGAAAAGCATTTGTGAGCGGGTACTCACCTGCCCTTCCCTTAATAAGATTCATATAGTGGGTTGTCATCGGCTGAAGAAGATCCCTCTTTCCTTGGGCCACTCAACATCTGTTGTGGTAGGAGAGATAGAAGGAAGCAGAGAGAGGTGGGATGCATTGGAGTGGGATGATTCCAACACCAAAACACTCCTCCTACCTCTCTTTAAACAAGTAGAAGAAGCAGCAGGAGGAGGAGGAGAAGCACGGGGAATCAAAAGAAAAGCAGAAGAACTACAACAGGTTGCGTGGATCTCCTAATTAATATGAGTATGGCTTTGTATGTATTTCAATTAACAGCGAGGATCTCCTAATTAATATGACTTTGTATGCATTTCAATTAACAGCGAACATGAGTATGGCTTATGTATTTCAATTAACAGCGAGGATCTCTGAACCTTAGACCTCCTGTTGAAATTCCTGAGAGTATCACCGAGCACACCCTCTGAACTTTGTTGATTAAAAAAAAAAAAAACATATCCATTCATTTCAGGCGGGCCCACACAGATTAATAAGCATTGTTGAGAAATGTGATGTTAGTGAGAATGGCTTTTGTTCTTCTCTCTGTCATTCTTAATGTGCTTTTTTCCTCTTCCGTTGATTTAATGATTAAATTTTGGATGTGATTACGGGAGTTTACCCATCCAAGAGGTTCAGTACCTTGGTTTGGGCAATCTTCACATCAAATCCATACCATCCAATTGATTTTATTTATTTATTTATTTATGTTTTTTTTTCAGTCTCTAACCAAAACAAACCTTTCCTTCCCTCCACATCAAAGCACGATTGCTCCAAAAACAAGTTCAAAAAACGCATATCAGCAGAAAATGAAAAGGAGAAAAACCGGACCCACCTCCATCAACGGTCAGATTTCCACTACCAACAACCCAAGACATCAAAACCCAATTCAAAATATCCGATGGGAACCCAAAAAAAAATGAGCCAAAAGCAAAAGAAAAAGAAAAAACAAAAACAAAAACAAAACTTACCCACTTCATTTCATCAAAGCCGCTAAGGCACTCCCTAGCAAAATTCCGCTGCTCCCCGCTAAGGCACTCCCTAGCAAATTGCCCCTTCATACCATCCAATCGATTGGCCACCTCTTGATCTATCATAACCCAAAGATGGAGGAGGTAAAATCCACTCCATCCATGAAATGCGTCAGCCCATTTTAGTCCGAAGGCCCAAAAAGAAGCCTTATCTGTAATTCAGGTGTACCACACAAGTGGAAATATTGTGTACATGGATGCCCATCCTCTAAACTGTTTCCCTTGATGTGGCCCACATAAATCACTGATAAGCCTAACATGGTGGACACAGCGTAAATTTTACTGAGGCAGCTGATGGTGTTGGACTGGATTTTACATAATGGGCCTTCTAAAAAAGTCAATTGTGGATGTCCCTCTCTCAACTGTTCCGTTTGGCGTGGCCCATCTGAAGCTGAACTCAACTTGATTTTTGAGCCCTAGGCATAACAAATGGACGATGCAACTGAAGGTCGGAGTGGATTGTACATACACATCATGGTGCACCCCATAAAAAATTAAGGGTGTGCTTCCCCATAAAAATTTTTCTAATTACGTCCATTCGCTGTATTGGGCTCAAGATAGCATGATGCCAAGCTGCTCGTGAGCTAACTGCGGGCTTGGTATAGGTTGCACCGAACGCCGATTCCACGTGATGGCCTGTCGCAGGAAGATCCTGCGACATGAAGCTAGGTGGGGCCACTATAATATAAGTGAGAAATCCACCCCATCCATCCATTTTTCCAGATCATGTTAGGACATAGGCTCAAAATGAGGCAGATCCAAAATTGATTGGGCCGCAAGCAGGAAAATGTGAGGATTGAAGATCCACAGATGAAATATTCATGGGGGCCACGGAAGTTTTGGATCAGGTTAATATTTTTGTGTTTTCAGTTCATCCATGGATAGCATATAAATATCACGGTGGACTCTAGGGAGGTTTCAACCATAGGGCATTTTCGTACTCATGTCTTCCTGTCATGTGGCCTACTTGAGTTTTGGGTTTACTTCCTTCTTAGGCCCATGTCTTAACATGACCCGGATTTGCTCACAAATTACAGGGCAGATGTGAGCCCTACCAAATGATCATCGAACATGACCACGCCTTATCCATGGTTGATCTGACATTGGTGAATTCCCTAAGAGATCAGTCACATCGAATGCATTTATGTTCTAATAGATCCCTCCAATCTAATGGAGGGATGGCCCACCAACAAAGTCAATGGCTTGGATTTAAAGATCTAATTAAATGAATGGTCTATGATCTCCTCATTTTCTTCATTAAGAAAACCTTAGGGAGAGATTGAATAAAGGAGAGGCCTATACTTAATCATGTGACAAGATGGGTATGGGTTTCTTTGGTTGGGGAATTGTTAAACCTGTTTTTAGGCAGGGGCTCACCATGTTGTATATTAAAGATCCATCCAGTCCAAGGTGAAAATCAATAATTAGACAGTAAATGCTTAAGATAAGCCTGAATAAAAGTTCACATGGGCCACACCAATGGGAAGTTTTCAAAAAAATCCCAAAAGTACTAAGTTCACAAGGTATGTTTGAGTATTGTGTTCTGTCTTCTTTTTTTTTTTTCTTTTTTTTTTTTTTTGTTTGGTTTTTCCCTCTATCTGTCTTTGTGACCTTGTCAACAGGTTGGATGGCAAATAAACATTGCCATGAGCCCACGGTGGGCATTCAATCACCACTATTTCCAGTAATGTGCTCCAATTGAAATTTGGTTCTACCTCATTTTTTATCTCATGCCCTACTACAAGGCGGCAACATGGATAGACAGCATCGATAAGACACATCCACCGTAGTGGGCTCACATATATTTTTTAGTAGCATACAGTACGAGACCTGAGGGCTTTGTGCTGCCCTTATGAGTCTTGAAAAGAGAAGGTGCCTTTGTTGGAACACCCTATCCTGCCATGCGAGTGGGACTTGACAGTGGGGCCCACCTCAATGCATCGTCTATCTAGGCGTCTGTACTTTTTGTCTATTCATTTTAGAGAATGGTCAAATAAAATTTGAAGTTCATTCAAATATCAAGTTGACCCCCTGACAAGAAACAGTAGCCATTGACAGTAAAAAACTTTTTGTGAGCTAATAGGTTTTACATCACGTTTGTGTTTTCCCTTCATCGGTTTCCATGTGAACTTCTCGACAACGGGTTGGATGGCAAATGAATATTGACAGTAGGAAGCTTTCAATGGTGGCCGTTCAATGACCACTTTCATGTGGTGTGGTCCACCTAAGGTTTGTATCGGCTTCTTTTTGGACAATGCGCTAAAATCATCTGAAAAAAACAAAGCATATACAGTAAAAACGTGCAACACATAAATTGAGGTCAACCAATGGTCAAGGTCTCACTCACATCATTGGATCCCTATCATAACTAAGACACATCCTTGAATAGTGTTGGAAGTGGCCCAGATTCCCAACAACATCACTGGATCTTGAGACGCAGTTAAGACACATTAAGATAAGGTGCTGGAACGTTACCTTCAAAATTAATCAGGCAGTGTTTTGTAAATAATTTTTTATTTCGTTAGAATGCTGATGTCAGCATAAGTGATATGGACCAATTAAATTTCAGGGCAGCGAATTTCTATTCACTGGAAACAAATTAATGATCCGCACTCCCAGGATAAAAGGGCAAACAATGTCTCTAGAGATATATAGAGAGAGATGCGTCAATGAACACCCTGATCCATAGCTCAACTGGTAGACGGAGTGGATATACCTTGTCTCAACACTTGAGGTCCTGGTATCGGTCCCTAGTGGGGTGGCTAATGGTTGGTGTGTACTAAGAAGCTAACCAAGAAATAAAATAAAAATAAAATAAAAATGTCTTCGATGAAGGTTATTTCAAGGGGGAAAGGATTTGTTGGCTTGGGTGGGTCCCACCGTGCATTAACGTGAAATCCACCCAACCATTAGGTGCATCACGCCATGATAAACCCATGGCCTGAAAATTAGCCCCATCCACGGTTTAAGTGGATCACGCTATTGGTAATAATATACATAAAAATAACACTCTCCAAACTGTTTCCATTGGTGTGGCCCAGTTGAATCGTGTATTGGCCTGGTTTTTGGGTCTTGGAACAATGTCTTGGTGTAGCATCTAATGGTTCGAGTGGATCTCATGCATACATCACGATGGTCCACTTAAAAATGAAGGGCGGCCAAAGCTAAGCGAATGTTAGTTACAGTAGAAGCCTCACTTCCCGAGAATAATGAAGTGGATCAGGTTTTACTCGGGTAGCACCGTATTGAAATTTTCTCTGACTGTGAGGCGCGCTTTAATATATTTTCAGAATATTGATTCCGTTTATCAGTTTTTGCACATACTTTTACCATATGGTCTTAAAAATGAAGAAGATCCAAATGGCAAGTGGAGCACACCATAACAAATACTGGATATTAAACTCATACCATTAAAAACTTCCTAGGGCCCACAATAATTTTTACTATCCAACCTGTTGACAAGGTCACACGCACTTAGATAAAGGGAAAACGAAAATATCAGCTTGATCCAAATTTTTTGGCCCCAAGAAGTAATAAATCACCACTTCTTCCTGTGTTGTGGTCAACATGAGAATTGGATCTATGTCCTTTTTTATACCAGAACCTGAACTGAGTTGGAAAAACCGATGCACGGCATGGATAAAGAGTGTTGCCCAGGGTACACGTAAGCCTGACTCGAATTGTGTGGATTGCTAGCATAGAACCTTATGAGTACGGTGTTGATGTAGTAAAGTTATGTAATGTATATATTATATCTACACCGTCCATCTGTTTTTACAGATGAGTTCTGAGGCATAATCCAAAAAATGGAGAGTTCCAAAGATAAAGTGGACCACACCATATAAAGCTTGGAGACAGTGACGTGACTATTGAAACCTTCCAAGAGTGCTCTTTATTTAACATTCAACCTTTTCATAAGGTTACTCGTATGGGAACGAAGGAAAAAACAAATATCCGCTTGACTAAAAATTTGTGTTGCGTCCAAAATATTTCGAACATATGAACTTAGACTTGATCGTATGAACGGCGAATTTGAGGATGAAAATAACCCTGCCTTTAAAGGAGACTGGTGGTGCCCTCTATGGCTACGTATAATAACCGTAATCATAAGCATATTTATTGCCACCTGTTTAATTAGTATTGCTGAACCGACGGTGGTGCCTTAAAACTAAATGCAAAAGGGTGGTTCCAATGTAAGCAAAGTCATGGCAAACACAAGCTATTTAGATTATATTTGGTTTGAATAGGCTATTTTAATCATCTGGTCATGGGCTAATTATTTGTTATTCGTGCTGGTCAAATACCTTAAAATAAAAAAGTACAGATGGAATGTGGCACAATTGTAGAATGTAAGAAGGTAAGTCATCTAATTTAATATTAGACAAATGTTATTTTAACTCTTACCTAGTAAATCATGTATATGTTGTCTAATAAATCATGGAGAATTTAAGGTGGGCCTTCACTCATATGGCTTATTGGTAGACTCACAAGAGTTAGGGTTGTACATGAATTGAGTTAGCCCAGTTAGCTCGCTTGACTAGAAAAAGCACGATTCGACTCGGTTTAAAATTGAGTTTGAGTTGAGTCGAGTTAATTTTTTGAGCTTGAAACAATTTCACACCGAGTTCAAGCTTGCCCGAGCTTGACTTGACTCGAATCAAACCCCAAATCGAATCAAACTCAAATTGAACCAGCTAGGTAACTTAATTACTTTGATATTGATGTTGCTCACCAAATGTTTGATAAAATGACTCAACGAAGTGTCAGCTGGTGACAAGGAAGGTCTGTATATGAAATAAATATCATTTTTCTTGATTTTGATGTTGCGTATAAGGTGTTTGATGAAATACCTGTAAACAGCTGTTGCTATTATACATACAATAAGAAATTGAAAGTACAGTCCATATGTTTGTGAAAATGCCGCACATGCTCGAACATAGCTTGAATTGCCCTGAGCTGCTGACCGAACCCAGCAGAGCTGGCCAATCAAGACCAAGCTAAGCCGAGTTCGAGTTGGGGTCAGCTAGTGGCTGAGCCGAGTCGAGCCAAGCTTGACTTGGTTCGGCTCATGTAAACCCCTAACAAGAGTTCCAATAGACTATGGCATGGTAAAACAATGAGGATTGAATGGTCACCATTAAAAACTTCCTAGAGTCTACTGTAATGCTTACTTTCCATCTAACATGTTGATTAGATTATATTTTCATGGATGAAGGAAAAACACAAATATCAGCTTCATCTAAAACTTTTGTGGCCCCATAAAGTTTAAATTTTTAACCGTGGACATTTAATCACCACAGTCTAATTCTGGCCTCATTCCCTGCAGATTTGGATCCGCCTAATTTTAGGGCTCATTCCCTACAGGAGCTCCTAAAATGGACCCAAATCCATTTGTTCTTGGGCCCTGTACCCTAAAATGAGGTGAATAGATATTGAAGTGAGGTGATAGAGTACAAAAATCGTGCTGGCCCCATAGGGTTTAGAATTACACGAAAGTCAGGGCAGTATCTGTCCCATCATGAACATTCAACCGGGAAAAAGACGTGCACATCCAGTCATTAGGTCAGGGAGAGACAATGGATAGTCACGTACAAATTTTCAAATTCACATTGTGGCCCACACCATATGATGATTTATCATACTGATTTTCAGAAGTTGCGTTTTCACGGTGGTTTTTATTTGACTAAGGTGGACACATTAGATGCCATACACACGCATATTAGTGGCCCCACAGGCAACAACTGTACAATTGTTTGGAGTAAAAACACTTTGGTGGTCAGAAACATCCCGTGTTCGCCTGATTGACAAACTAAGCCATGAGGATTCACGTCCCGAGGATGTGGACAGTATCCTCCGGTTTTCAGTTTGTACAAGTGGGCCTGTGGTTCTGTGATCTAGACCGTTGGTCTCATGTCCATCTCCCTGGCAGGAAGATCTGGAGGAATTATATGATAGTTGGTCTGCATCATTTGAATAGTATTCACAGTTTTTCATTATGAAAAGTGAGACGCATGGGTTGATCATCTAGATCATTGGTCTATTGTGTCCCACTAGGATGACCAACGACTCAAAATTTCCGCAATAGATCAATCTCAAACTTTCTATGTATGGCCTGAAAAAGGTCCTAATGTTGGTCCCTGCTTGCTAGAATTCTCCAGTGTGTTACATTTTCTAGGCATTCTCCATCTATGGAACTCAACACACGGATGGTCTGGATTACCCAACCATGTACTCCACTCGTTAGGATTGAAAACTCTTGTAAATTGCGCGGGTTAGGTATAATATAGTTTCTCACTGATGTAGGCTTTCCGTGACTATCCATCAGTGGGCCTCGGATTGTAGCTTAGAACACCACATGTAGAAGTCATTCGCTACTCTATTTGTTTTGAAGTATGCGGCACTACAAGAAAATAGGCCTTTAGTCTCAAATTTTTACCCTTAGTTAAAAAGATGGAGGTTAAATGTGTTTTTTAGCCTCCGTTGCATAGGATCCGAGGGAAAAGTTAGTTTACTCTCAATTGCATAGGAACCGAGGCCAAAAGTCTACTTTTTAGCCTCTGTTGCATAGGAACCGAGGTCAAAAGTTTACATTTTAACATCAATTGTATAAGAACCGAGGTCAAACGTCTACATTTCAGCATCAGTTGTATAGGAATCGAGGCTAATGGTCTACTTTTTAGCGTCAGTTGCATGGGAACCAAGGCCAAAAGTCTATTTTATAGCCTCCGTTGCATAGGAACTGAGGCTAAAAGTTTACTATTTTGAAAAAAATAATGGATATACTTATGGTGGGCCCTGGGAAATTTTTAGTGGTGAACATTCAATCAGGTGAGCTTCAATCCCAATTCCAAGTAAGAGGCACATTTGAGTTTTCTCTCAGTTACTGATCTTAAGCAAATATAGACGGTGTGTGTCACACGAATGAAGGTAGGCCCACAGGAGCTTGCACGGGCTCCCTCCAACGACTGCTATAGGAAATTCGCATTCGAATACGATGCGCTGATCGCAGGTGGCGAGAGTGGAGACAGAGACAGACCTCCATTTGTCGGGTTTATAAATAGCACTCTCTTCTTGAGATTCCCGTTAACGAAACCATTTTCATCAGCTTCCCCTTTTCGTCTTTGAGGGAAAAATCCTAACTCTCTTATCTTCACTTCCATTGCATTTCTCAGTAGTCGATCACTTTTTCCAACACCAAATCGGCATTCTCTGGTGCCAGTGCTCAGCTTCCATGTCTGATCTCAAGCCCAAGACTAAGATCTCATTCGCGGGAACGTTCGCCAGCAGTGCTTTTTCCCCTGTGTTGTAGAGGTATCGATCCTTTTCTTTTCCCTATTATATTTAATTTCGAAGCTAGATTGAGTGAAATTTGGTTGTGTTTGCTTGATCTTGTTGTTTTGATTAACAATCCGCTTCCAATCAGCTATCCATCTTCTCTTCTTCGAGATTTCCATCTCCAAAGGAAACACCTCTCCATCTCTTTCATGAGCTTTCGATCTCTAGAGGAAGTCTGCAAAATTCACGTCTGGCTCTACCATATCCTTCGAACCCTTAAAATCGTCGGATTATTAGGGTCTGTTTGGATGCCTGTAAGTTCTTTTAAGCTGTAAGTGACTTACCTGTAAATCGCTTACATGTGAAAGTTACAAGTAACTTGTTTGGACATAAACGGTAAGTCACTTATAGGTAGGTTTTCTCTGTTTGGGTATCTGATAAGTTACGTACAGGTAAAATTTTATATATTCACATCGAGCAGAACTTAGATTAGAGAATTGTTTCAAAATGTTATGATCATATAAAAATACATAGGATTAAACACGTAATTTTATTAAGCCCATAAAGATGAATATTTAAGCTAATTTTTAGGTCAAATTAATTATCAAGTAGGACAAAAAAGTGGGCCCATGAATTCGAAATATCAATAATATGAAGCAATAACTCAATTTAAGCATTGATAAGAAACTTAAAAATATTAATAAGTCAAGAAACATTAATCCATCTTAAAATCTAAATTCATTTCACAAATAAATTTAAAAAGTAAGAAATTATTAAGTCAAGAAATACATACCATTAAACATAAATGGTCCATATATAACAAAATCAGAATTATCATTACTATCCAATTTTTAGAATCTAAATGCATGAAAATAATTAAATAAAAATTAAAAAATAAATGCATTAAAAGAATCCAAGGGAGCATATTAGGATAAGATTTGTGTGCCCCACCTCAATATATTAATAAATAAATGCATAAAAAGATTCCATATATGGCCCACTTTAATATATTTATAAATAAATGTATAAAAAGAATCCATCTTAAGTCGACCTCACCATTAGAAATAGGCAAACAACCCAGGGTTCATTAAACTAGCCACAACTGTTTCCGTGGTGGGTCCACATGAGATTTGGATTAGCTTATATACACTCGTTCCTCAGTATTTTTTACTTAAAAAAAACAAATGATTTTTTTTAGGTAAATTGATAGTTTGTTGTTATATGACAGCAGCAACACAATATGTTAAGTAGCATCTGACGTTGGTGCACCCACCTTCTAGTGATCCAGGTTATATTTCCGGTGGGATCAACTAATGAATGGATCATGAATAAATGTAACCTCCATCAAACAAACCAGCCATCTAATGAGCGTACATTATATCATTGTATCTATACCACTGCACATTTCTTACCTTAAACCATCCACGGAGTTTACTTTTAAAATGGGGACTGGGTGGATCAAATACATAAATGTCAATGCCTTCCGTCAAAATGCTCGGCTGCGCACGTGTTATTGTGAGAACTTTTTGAGAACTCATAACAGGTGATGTTAGTCCAAAATCTGAATGGTCTACATGATGAAACACCCGATGAAACCCTTAGGACCCAACTTTTACATTGATATCAAACATCGTGGGCCATGGAAAAATAAAACAGTTTTCTCCCTTGATTTTCATCTCACTTTTCTATGGCCCACCAGAGATTTAAGATCAGGGTGAAAATTAGTACCTGGAGGTTTAATGGGATGTTTCATCACATGGACTGTTCGGATTAAAAGCCAATGACACGTGTAAAAATTTACGCACGTGCGCACGTACACAAGTGAGCATGCATATGTACGAGTAACACCTAATCCAGTCCCGTTTTCAAAGCAGAAAAAAGAAACATTGCGATCAAAGCCTACCGTTTTGGGAGGAGTAGAGAGGGAGGGCGGTACAGAGGGAGATTGCAGAGACGGAGGGCGGTCGTTGCAGACGGAGAGAGAGAGATTCCAGAGACGGAGGGCGGTCGTTGCAGACGGAGAGATTAGAGAGAGAGAGAGAGAGAGAGAGAGAGAGAGAGAGAGAGAGAGAGAGATTGCAGAGAGGGAGATCGCGTTTCTCCATCTTCCCCTCTTTTTAAAAATCTGACCGTTGAGCCCGTAAGTGGCTTACAGGGAAGTGACTTCTCACCCCCATCGCCCTGCAGTTTTTTGGTAGATTTGCCTGTAAGTGACTTACAGGCTGCAAAGGGGCACGTGCGACTACCGACCTCTCCGTACAGCGGCGATTACCAGTCCTGAAAGAATTAAAGAGAAAGCGAATAATTTTTGTTCTCTTGGGCGCTTCCGAATCATATTTTCTGCAATTTATATTTCCCGGTTACGGTGCCCGTTTGTGGTGCGATTTCGTTTGGGTAAAAAAAGAGAGAATGGAAGGAGAGAAGCTGTTAGCCCTAATCGAGAAAGCTACCAATTCTACATCCAAAGAAGTGGACCCTCGCCTTCTCAAAGCCATCAAATCCACCGTCCGATCTTCCGATGACAACATTCGCATCGCCATCGATTCCCTCATGCAGAAAATGAAGAAAGACCACTCCCAGGTATTCTTTCTTTTATTATTATTAGCTTTCTACCCTCAAAATTCATTTATAAAAGAAAAAAAAGAAGAAGAAAGAATAGAGAGAGGGGAAAATAGTTTGGGAATTTTGGAAATCTAATGTTGGTAGAATTTCCAAAAATTGCAAAAATGGGGTTTTTTAAGTGGTGTTTGGAAATTCTCATTTCTTGATTTTTGGAAATTGTACTAATTGTAGAAATCCCGAATATCACGAATTGTTTTTCTCGCAGTCTATGCCAAACACATCCTAAGCTATTCACTGTTGTTGTTGTGGATGTGATACAAATGGTTCACGCACTTTTGACGACTATAATAGTGATGGTGGGTCCCACCATGGGTTTGTGGAGTGCGTGTATTGTACCTGGAGAGAAGATCACCTTGATCGGTTGGTAGGCCACCTAAGTGTTTGTTGTCATTTTCCCAAGGTAAATTTAAGGTTGCCCACCTTTTGATCAGTTGATCTGCAGGCAAAGTGTAATCTATTAGATCATGAAGATGTTAATTTACACTTAATCTAGTTCATGCCGCTAGAGCTAGACATGAGTCAAGCTAGCTTGTTTGGCTCTCTCAACTAGGCTCGGATCGAACGTTGGGTTCAAACCGAGTCGAGTTGTTGTTTTAAGCTCAAAAGATTTTCGAGCCGAGCTCGAGCTGACCCTGGCTCGATTCGTCTTGGCTTGGTTCAGAGTTTGGATCAGTTCAAATCGGTTTTAGTTCGATTAGGCTTGGGTGCCCTTTTTCATTTGACCTAACCTCAAAATTTCGTCCCGTCTAATTTCTGAATTTTTGCCCCCATTCCTGCTTGTCAAGTCTTGATGACCAGCCCCTCTCAATCAAACGAGTTGCCTCACCTGTCTGCGTCGCCTCCAGCCCTCTGCTCTTGACTCTCTCTCTCTCTCTCACTCTCTCTCCTTGTCCGGTGTCTCGCCCATTTGCCTCTAGCCCTGCTCTCGACTATCTCTCACTCTCTCAATCTCTTTCTTACTCTTGCCCATCCACCTCTGTCCCCTTGCCCGACTATTTTCCTCGCTTGTTGCCTCTAGCCCTCTGCTCTCGAGGCTTGACTCTCTCTCTCTCTCTCTCTCTCTCTCTCTCTCTCTCTCTCTCACCCATCTGCCTTTGGTCCCCTGCCCGGCCGTCCGCCTCTTCATAGACTCGACTGCAATTGTCCTATCCGCCTCTGCACAGACTCGATTGCAATTGTCTCATCCGCCATTGTCCGGTCACTTTTCCGAGCAAAACACGATAACCCTCTGGTCTGTGAAGAGGAGGACGGCCGGGCAGGGGGCCAAAGGCAGACGAGCAAGATCAATTCACAAATTTACAAATATACTAATCAATTCAGTAATGGGTCGAATCGAACGTTGGGTTCAAACCGAGTCGAGTCGTTGTTTTAAGCTCAAAAGATTTTCAAGCCAAGCTCGAGCTGACCCTGGCTCGATTTGGCTTGGCTTGGTTCGGAGTTTGGATCAGTTCAACTCGGTTTGAGTTCGATTAGGCTCGGGTGCCCTTTTTCATTTGACCTAACCTCAAAATTTCGCCCCTTCTGATTTCCTGAATTTTTTCCCTCATTCCTGCTCGTCAAGTCTTGATGACCAGCCCCTCTCAATCAAACGAGTTGCCTCACCCGTTAGCGTCGCATCTAGCCCTCTCTCTCTCTCTCTCTCTCTCTCTCTCTCTCTCACACTCTCTCCTTGTCCGGTGTCTTGCCCATTTGCCTCTAGCCCTGCTCTCAACTCTCTATCACTTTCTCACTCTCTCCCATCTGTCTCTGCCCCCTTGCCCGACTGTTTTCCTCGCTTGTCGCCTCTAGCCCTCTGCTCTCGAGGCTCGACTCTCTCTCTCTCTCTCTCGCACCCGTCTGCCTTTGGCCCCCTGCCCGACCGTCCGCCTCTTCACAGACTCGACTGCAATTGTCCCGTCTGCCTCTGCACAGACTTGACTGCAATTGTCTCGTCCACCACTGTCCGCTCACCTTTTTCAAGAAAAACGCGGTAACCCTCTGGTCCGCCACTGTCAGGCCATCTTACTGAATTGATTAGTATATTTGTAAATTTGTGAATTGATCTTGCTCGTCTACCTTTGGCCCCCTACCTGGCCGTCCGCCTCTGCACGGACTTGACCCCCATTGTTTGGTCACCTTAGCGAATTGATTAATATATTAGTGAATTTGTGAATTGATTAGTATGTTTGTGAATTTGTGAATTGATTATTGAACTGATTAGTGTATTTATGAATTTGTGAATTTGCAAATTGATTAGTATATTAGTGAATTTGCGAATTAATTGGTATATTTGTGAATTAGTGAATTGATTAGTATATTAGTGAATTTGTGAATTTGTGAACCGATTGGTGAATTTGTTTGTAAGTCATATTTTATTTTCAATTATACATATATGATGTTGATCAGTTGATGGATTGGGTTTTATCTTTTATGCATTGGATTTTATAGGATGAGTGACCTTTCGAGAAGTGCTCGTGGTGTATAGATTGTTGAGGATGATAAAGCAATATGAAACATTTGGTTTATCTTTTAAAATAATGAAAGATTTGGTCTTTATTGAACACGTAGCATGGCTTAAAAATCAGCTTTGGTGTATTGTATTGTTCACCACCGACATAGGGTTGTATTGCCCTGTATCGGGCTGAATTTGACATGGCCATATCATTCGTGGACGATGATGATATGTATTGGGTGATATGTGCCGGCTTCGAATGAGGCTTTAAACCTCGACAGATCCACCAAACCCTAGCTTACCCACGAATACTAAGGGAGAAAACTCTATTGAGTCATTGACTTATTTGTCACATGGTCCATGGACACAACGATTTTTAGAACATGGAGTGCCCTCATTATTTAGATTAGAATACAAGGAATGGTCTCCTACACCATGATGGAGGTAAGTTACCATATGCCCCCTCCCCCCACTTCACATGCCAATGCATCATGTTTGTATGGCATTTGATCCATGAAGTTCCCCTGGTGCAAAGATCAAGGTGGTGGTTGCTCATTAGGTGTGTCAACTTCTATGAGAACAGTGGATGGTTTGAATTGGACCTGTTTTCTAAAAAAGGCCCAAGAAGAACAACTTCAACAGTGTCTTAAATAGCTTACACTGTATTCTGTGTAGTGTAGCTTTGCCTTCACGCTACCTAGCTTATGAAAATAACTTAAGTCAGTGTAGCATATGCTACACACTACATAGCTTATGCTACATGCCACGTAGCTAACATTACAAGTTATTTTTCATTAAAACATTAAAATGAATTAATGTTTTCAATGATTTGTTTCATTTTTCTATTTAAAAAATAATAATTAATTTTTTCACTGATTTTAAAAGAATATAAGTAATAGTATTAAATCAGTTCCGTTGCTATTTCTTTATCTTTATACTTAATATTTGCCCTATCTTTCCTGCTATTTTGCACCAAACATTATGAAATTTCATTATTAATAAGTCCAATTTGGTGCAAAATGTCATGAAATTTCATGATATTTGGTGCAACCCCGGCGCAACCTTAATTAAAAATCTAGAAGCAATGTGTAGCTCACACCACACTCTACATAGCTAATGACTCATGCTTTGGAGAGGTGATGCTACACTACATGCTATTCTCTATTTAAAACACTGGGCTTCAATGGCTCTAAGGTGGTTGGTTTTCCTGCCGGGGGTTAGGGTTGGTGATCTAATCTCCCCTTATTGCTTGTTGCCTTTAGAGAAGACCACTGGGTAGTGTCTATCCTTCCTGGCCACATCACTAGATAGACCTACCCAAATTCCTTGCTTTGCCATCCAGCTAAAACAAGTCACAAGTCCAACTTACTAGTGATCTGTAAGGTTCCATGCAGTCCCCAGTGTATGTCAATGTGCCATGTGTGTATGGCATCTGATCCATGAAGTCCATCTAGTGCAAGGTTCGGGGTGGTTGCTTATCAGGCGGTTCACCTTGTATGGGAACAATTGATGGTTTAAACCAGACCAGCTGACATTCTGATTCAGCTTGTATGTGTGGCTAGTGAGCTGTTGTGATTTTTTTTTCCTGACGATTTTTATGGCAGGGCCATCTTTTTGCATGGTTTTGATGCTTTACACATGTTGACATGTCTACTTGTGTGGGTGGGTGCACCATGCATGTGATCATTCCTCTTGGAATATAGTCAATTGTTTTGTTAATTGTGGGCATTTTCTTTTTGAATCTTACTGGTGAAAGAGGAACTTGTAAAGCTGACCTCAAATAGGCAGGACAAGGGTTTGATGATTTTGTTGATTGTGGCACTTTTTTTTTTTTTTTTTTGAGATTAAATTACTAGTCCGCGGTCTCCTTGGAAGTTTATATTGTTGCATGGAGTAGTAGAGAGATATGTACCCAGACTTATGGAGTCATTATACGTTGCGAGAAGGTCGCGCTTTAGATTGTGATGTTATTTAAAAGTTCTCTTATTCAAATTCTTATCAATTGACACATTCTTTATTATTTCTGGTTTGTGTGAGTTTCACTTGTTGATTATTCCAGTTCATGGATTTCATTACTTAATATGACTACTCTAAGATTGTCATGATCCCATTATTAGGATCATACGGTCCTTTATTGTCATTGTTTTTGTGTTTTCCTTTGTTTTCATTTGTAAAAAAGAGGATCTCAGCATGGAATTTTTGCAGGTACGGTACCTCACTCTTCTCATAATTGATGAACTGTTCATGCGTTCAAAGCTTGACTTGGTTCGACTCGTGTACACCCCTAACAAGAGTTCTAGTAGACTACGGCATGGGAAAACAATGGTGATTGAACGACCACCATTAAAAACTTCCTAGGGCCTACTGTAATGTTTACTTTCCATCTAACATGTTGATTAGATCATATTTCCATGGATGTAGGGAAAACACAAATATCAGCTTCATCTAAAACTTTTATGACCCCATAAAGTTTTTAATGGTGGACGTTCAATCACCACAGTTTCTTATAATGTGGTCCACGTAGGATTTGGATTTGCCTAATTTTGGGGCTCATTCCCTACATGAGCTCCTATAATGGACCCAAATCCTTTTGTTCTTGGGCCCTGTACCCTAAAATGAGGTGAATAGATATTGAAATGAGGTGATAGGGTACAAAAATCCTGGTGGCCCCATAGGGTTTATAATTACAGGAAAGTCAGGGCAGTGTCTGTCCCATCATGAACATTCAACCGGCGAAAAGACGTGTACATCCAGTCATCAGGTGAGAGATGGAGACAATGGATAGCCGTGTAAAAATTTTCAAATTCACATTGTGGCCTGCACCATATGATGATTTATCATGCTGATTTTCAGAAGTTGCGTTTTCACGGTGGATTTTGTTTGACTCAGTTGGACACATTAGATGCCATACACACGCATATTGGTGGGCCCCACAGGCAACAACTGTATGATTGTTGGGAGTAAAAACACTTTGGTCAGAAACATCCCATGTTCGCTTGATTGACAAACTAAGCTATGAGGATTCTCGACCCAAGGATGTGGACAGTATCCTCTGGTTTTCAGTTTGTACAAGTGGGCCTGTAGTTCTGTGATCTAGACCGTTGGTCTCATGTCCATCTCCCTGGCAGGAAGATCTGGAGGAATTATATGATAGTTGGTCTGCATCATTTGAATAGTATTCACAGTTTTTCATTATGAAAAGTGAGACGCATGGGTTGATCATCTAGACCATTGGTCTATTGTGTCCCACTAGGATGGCCAATGGCTCAAAATTTCCGCAATAGATCAATCTCAAACTTTCTAAGTATGGCCTGAAAAAGGTCCTAATGTTGGTCCCTACTTGCTAGAATTCTCCAGTGTGTTACATTTTCTAGGCATTCTCCATCTATGGAACTCAACACACGGATGGTCTGGATTACCCAACCATGTACTCCACTCATTAGAATTGAAAACTCGTGTAAACTGTGCAGGTTGGGTATAATATAGTTTCTCACCAATGTAGGCTTTCTGTGACTATCCATCAGTGGGCCTCAGATTGTAGCTTAGAACGTCACATGTAGAAGTTGTTCGCTGCTCTGTTTGTTTTTAAGTATGCGGCGCTACAAGAAAATAGGCCTTTGGCCACAATTTTTAGCCTCAGTTGAAAAATAGAGGCTAAATGTATTTTTTAGTCTCAGTTGCTAAGGAATTGAGGCTAAAAGTTCATTTTTCGCCTCAGTTGCTAAGGAACCAAAGCTAAGAGTCTACTTTTTAGCCTCAGTTGCATAGGAACTGAGGCGAAAAGTCTACTTTTTAGCCTCAGTTGCATAGGAACCGAGGCCAAAAGTCTACTTTTTAGCCTCAGTTGTATAGGAACTGAGGCCAAAAGTTTAACTTTTAGCTTCAGTTGCATAGGAACCAAGGCTAAAAGTCTACTTTTTAGCTGCAGTTGCGTAGGAATTGAGGCCAAAAGTCTACTTTTTAGCCTCAGTTGCATAGGAACTGAGGCCGAAAGTCTACTTTTTTAGCATCTGAGGTGAAAAGTCTACTTTTTAACCTCAGTTGCATGGGAACCGAGGCCAAAAGTCTACTTTTTAGCCTCAGTTGCATAGGAACCGAGGTGAAAAGTCTATTTTTTAGCCTCAGTTGCATAGGAACTGAGGCCAAAAGTCTACTTTTTTAGCATCAGTTGCATAGGAATCGAGGCGAAAAGTCTACTTTTTATCCTCTGTTGCATATGAGAGAGAGAGAGAGAGAGAGAGAGAGAGAGAGAGAGAGCGTTTCTTCATCTTCCCCTCTTTTTAAAAATTTGACCGTTGAGCTTGTAGGTGGCTTACAGGGAAGTGACTTCTCACCCCCATCACCCTGCAGTTTTATGGTAGATTTGCCAGGGCAACTCTAGCTTGGCTCGAAAATCTTTCGAGTTTAAAACAACGATTCGACTTGGTT
Source organism: Magnolia kwangsiensis (assembly GCA_037074715.1). NCBI lineage: Eukaryota > Viridiplantae > Streptophyta > Magnoliopsida > Magnoliales > Magnoliaceae > Magnolia > Magnolia kwangsiensis. The sequence goes on along the minus strand of CM073576.1, from coordinate 150,641,988 downwards.
TGAACCCAATGTTCGATCCGAGCCCAGTCGAGAGAGCCAAACAAGCTAGCTCAACTCGTGTTCAGCTCTAGCGGCCTGAGCTGGATGAAGTGTAAACTAATATCTTCATGATCTAATAGATTACACATCGCATGCAGATCGACTGATTAGAAGGTGGGAAACCTTAAATTTACCTTGGAAAAATGAAGACAAACACTTGCGTGGCTCACCAACCGATCAAGGTGATCTTCTCTCTAGGTGCAATACACGCTCTCCACAGACCCATGGTGGGACCCACCAACACAATTCTAGTCGTCAAAAGTGCGTGAACCATTTGTATCGCAGCCACGACAACTACAATGAATAGCTTAGGACGTGTTTGGCACAGACTACTAGAAAAATAATTTGTGATATTCGGGATTTCTACAATTAGTATAATTTCAAAAAATCAAGAAATGAGACTTTCCAAATGCCACTTAAAAGACTCCATTTTTGTAATTTTTGAAAATTCTACCAACATTAGATTTCCGAAACTCCCAAACCATTTTCCCATCTCTATTCTTTCTTTCTTTTTCTTTTTTTTTTAAAAACTTTTAAAAAAAAAAAAAAAAATGAATTTTGAGGGTATAAAGCTAATAATAATAAAAGAAAGAATACCTGGGAGTGGTCTTTCTTCTTTTCTAGAATGAGGGAATCGATGGCGATGCGAACGTTGTCATCGGAAGATCGGACGGTGGATTTGACGGCTTTGAGAAGGCGAGGGTCTACTTCTTGGGATGTAGAATTGGTAGTTTTCTCGATTAGGGCTAACAGCTTCTCTCATTCCGTTCTCTCTTTTTTCCCCAAACGAAATTGCACCACAATTAGACGCCATTACCAGGACATATAAATTGCAGAAAATATGATTTGGAGACGCCCAAGAGAACAAAAATTATTTACTTTCCGTTTAATTTTTTCAGGATTGGTAATCGTCATTGTACAGAGAGTTCGGTAGTCGCACGTGCACTTTTTAAGCGGTGCACGCTTGCAAACTTGGGCAGTTTTGACATTTTGACCAGTTCATGAGTTGAATAAGATGATGAAAGCCGAAGTTTTCCTACCACAGCTATTGTAATGGAAGGATGCGGGGCCCACCGCAGTGTCTGTGTGGCATCGAGTCCGTCCATTGAGCGGCTCATGTTAGGACTAGGGCTGAAAATTGGGTGGGTTGAACCTGACTGACTCGTGACCGACCCGACATTGGGTTGGGTATCGAGTCCGATCTCAGGCTTGGGCTATACAAACACCAACCCGATAAATCTTGGGTCGGGCTCCGATTCAGGTCTTGGGTTGCTTGACCCAACTCAAACCCGATCAATATATAAGTAACTTATAAATTATAATTGAGCGTGGATCATATGTGTTGAAGACATAGGAAATTCTGGTGTTGTTGGGTCTCATTGGTCCACATCATTTCCGATGACTCAAGCTAACAAGAAATGTTGGACTTCTCTCTCCCAAATAAATTGTGTGCTACACAACTTTTAAATGAGTAGTTGTCCTACATTTTAGCTTGTTTGTTTAGAATAAATGAAGTTCCTTACGATAAATAACAACATATATAATTAAGAAAATCATAAATATAAAAAATAAGATGTATATTAAAATATAATAAACTAATGCAATCATTAAAATATTGGCATGTATCCACCCGACCAACCCGACCGAACCCGCTTGGGTTGGGCTTGGGTTGAGTTAGGGTCGAGGTACAAGAACCTTGGGTTGGGCTAGGGTTGAGCACCAACCCGACCCAACCTGCCCGCCTTTCAGCCCTTGTAAGGACATGAGACCAGGCAAATCCAAAACTCAAATAAGCCACACCATTGAAACTTTCCTCCACCTGAAGTTTATATACCATTCAACTCATTCAAGAGGTGAGTCCCACTAAGATGAAGGGAAAAAACAAATACAAGCAGGACAAGTTTCAGTGATTGGCATCCCCATCCCCACTTCCTCACATGGCGTGGACTCAAGTGAAAGACGGACTGGATGTCACGTACACATCACCTTGGGCTGCACAGAGCTTTTTATTGCACGGTTACAACAGTAATTATAGTCCGTGTGCAAAGTGGGTCCGAAGACAGTTAAAAAATAAAATAAAATTCGAAACTGTCAAAGTGAAATGGTTCATTCTCAGAATTATACGCGTAGCATAATAACAAACATGTAAATCAAATTAGACCATCCAAACTGTGGGCCAGACTTTCGGCGGGCTGATGTTTCTTAACAGGCTCGGCTTCGTTGGATCCCCGGATCCACCGAGGTGGGTGGGACCCCTGATTGTGGGGCTCACATTGATGTATATGCCTTAAATCCATACCATCCAGACATTTTGATAGCTCATTTTAGAGCATAATCCAAAAAATGAAGCTGATTGATATCTTTGGTGGACCACACCACAGGAAATAGTCGTGATTGGATCCCCACCAATAAAAACTTCATGGATTCCACCAGAATGTTTATTTTCCATTCTAACCCGTTGATATGTCACAAAGACCTAGATAAAAAAAACCACACAAATATCATCTTGATCCAAATTTGTGTCCCACAATAAGCTTTTAATTGTCAATTACCCCTGTTTCCTATACTATGGTACATCTGAGATTTGGATATGCTTCATTTTTTTATCATGACCTAAAATGAGCTTTCAATGCAGATGGACTGTGTGGACGTAGTCACATACTTCATAGTGGGCCCCACAGTCAGTTGTCCCACCTACCTCGGTGGATCCACCGAAGCTGTACCCTTTCTTAACTGGCCGGTTGGTGAACACCCAATTAGCGGTTCAAGTGAAAAAAAAAGAAGAAATCAACACTCAGCTGGCCTGTTCGATCAACCTGATCTTCATATTTGAAACCATCTATGGTGGGGCCAGTGGTTTGGGAGTTTTTTTTTTTCACTATGTCTGCATGGTGTCCAATTTCATGAATCACCACACACTGCAATAGATATTATATGAAACCAAGAAATAGATCAAACGATTTCATGGAATTGCTTGATCTTGAAAGAGATGGAATGTGAGCATCCAACTTTCATGGTGGAGTGGGCAGCCCTTGCAGAGGAACCGGCCTCTTTTTAAGTATACACAATTAGTTTATTACTACTATTGATATTATTAATTTGATTATTAAATATTGAGTTAAGTGAATTAATCAATGAAGTCTTGCGGTCTGGTCATCCTAGCTAGACATATGAGCCTAGCTCAAGTTTCGAGTTCAACCTGCTCAACTTTCAGCCCTAGTCCTAACACGAGCCTCTCAATGGACGGACTCAATGCCACACAAATGTTGCGGTGGGCCCTGCATCCTTCCGTTACAATGGCAGTGGTAGGAAAATGTCGGCTTTCATTATCTTATGCATCTCATGAACCGGTCAAAATGTCAAAACTACCCAAGTTCGCAAGCGTGCACCGCTTAAAAGGTGCATGTGCGACTATCGAACTCTTCGTACTGAAAAAATTAAAGGGAAAGCAAATAATTTTTACTCACTTGGGCGCCTCCAAATCATAGTTTCGGCAATTTATATTTCTTTGTAACGGTGTCTGTTTGTAGTGCGATTTCGTTTGGGGAAAAAGGAGGGAATGGAAGCAGAGAAGTTGTTAGCCTTAATCGAGAAGGCTACCAATTCTACATCCCAAGAAGTGGACCCTCGCCTTCTCAAAGCTGTCAAATCCATCGTCCGATCTTCCGATGACAACGTTCGCATCGCCATCGATTTCCTCATGCAGATAATGAAGAAAGACCACTCCTAGGTATTCTTTATTTTATTATTATTAGCTTTATACCCTCAAATTTCTTTTTTTTTTTTTTTTTTTTAAAGAAAAGAAAACGAAGAAAGAATAGAGAGGGAAAAATGGTTTGGGAGTTTCGGAAATCTAATGTTGGTAGAATTTTCAAAAATTGTAAAAATGAGGTTTTTTTAATGGTGTTTGGAAAGTCTCATTTCTTGATTTTTGAAAATTATACTAATTGTAGAAATCCTGAATATTACGAATTGTTTTTCTCGCAGTCTGTGCCAAACATGTCCTAGCTATTCACTGTTGTTGGTGTGGATGCGATACAAATGGTTCCCGTATTTTTGACAACTAGAATAGTGCTGGTGGGTCCCACCATGGGTCTGTGGAGTGCGTATTTTGTACCTGAAGGGAAGATCACCTTGATCGGTTGGTGGGCCACCTAAGTGTTGTCTTCATTTTTCCAAGGTAAATTTAAGGTTGCCCACTTTTTGATCAGGTGATCTGCAAGCGATGTGTAATCTATTAGATCATGAAGATGTTAGTTTACACTTCATCCAGTTCATGCCGTTAAAGCTGGACACAAGTCGAGCTAGCTTGTTTGGCTCTCTCGACTGGGCTCGGATCGAACGTTGGGTTCAAACCAAGTCGAGTTGTTGTTTTAAGCTCAAAAGATTTTCAAGCCGAGCTCGAGCTGACCTTGGTTCGATTCGGCTCGGCTTGGTTCGGAGTTTGGATCAGTTCAACTCGGTTTGAGTTCGATTAGGCTCGGGTGCCCTTTTTCATTCGACCTAACCTCAAAATTTCGCCCCTTCTAATTTCTGAAAATTTGCCTCCATTTCTGCTCGTCAAGTCTCGATGACTAGCCCCTCTCAATCAAACGAGTTGCCTCACCCGTCTGCATCGCCTCCAGCCCTCTCTCTCTCTCTCTCTCTCTCTCTCTCTCCTCTTGTCCGGTGTCTCGCCCATTTGCCTCTAGCCATGCTCTCGACTCTCTCTCACTCTCTCAATCTCTTTCTTACTCTCGCCCATCCGCCTGTCCCCTTGCCCGACTGACTGCCTCGCCTCTGGCCCCGACTGACTGCCTCGCCTCTGGCCCTCTGCTCTCGAGTGTCGACTCTCTTTCTCTCTCTCTTACTCGCAACCGTCTGCCTTTGGCCCCCTGCCTGGCCGTCCACCTCTTCACAGACTCGACTGCAATTGTCTCGTCCGCCATTGTTCGGTCACCTTTTTCGAGCAAAACGCGGTAACCCTCTGGTCTGCCACTGTCAGGCCATCTTAGGGCCTGTTTGACTTTCCAAGATACAGGTAAATCACAGTAAATAAGTAATTATTACTTTTTCATCTTGTTTGAAAACGTGAGAGTAATTCTACCTCGAAAATCGGTACAAAAGTGTTGACTTAAATCTGTGGACCCCATTGTACTGTATATGGTATATCCTCACCGTCCATCTATTTTATTAGAACATTTTGGGGGGATGAGCCGAAAAATGAGGTAGATCCAATATTCAAATGGCCTACACAAAAGTAAACGGTGGCTTTAATTCATCCACCGTTGAAAGTTGTTTCCTTCACTGGGCCCACGTTGAGGTTTTTTCATCATCTAACCCGTTCATAGGGTCACATAGACATGGATAAGCGGAAAACACAAATATCAGGTTGATTCTAAACTTTTAAGGGCCCCAAGAAGTTGTTAATGGTAGGCATTCGATTCTCGTTGTTTACTGTGGTGTGGTCCACTTGAGCTGTGGATCTGACTCATTTTTTTGGTGATGCCCTAAATTCAGCTGGCATAACAAATGAGCGGTGTGGATAAGTCACATACATCATGATGGGCCCCACATTGATTTTATAAATTTTTCGATTTAAGTGTTTAAAAAGTAAGTTGTCATATCTGCATTGGGAAAGATGTGGTAATTACCTAGGTAAATAATTATTACCTATTTACATGGTAATTATAGTTGAGCCGAAAAATCAAACAGGCCTTTAGTGAATTGATTAGTATATTTGTAAATTTGTGAATTGATCTTGGCCCCCTGCTCGGCCGTCCGCCTCTACACAGACTTGACCCCCATTGTCCAGTCACCTTAGTGAATTGATTAGTATATTAGTGAATTTGTGAATTGATTAGCATGTTTGTGAATTTGTGAATTGATTATTGAACTGATTAGTATATTTATGAATTCGTGAATTTGCAAATTGATTAGTGAATTGATTAGTATATTAGTGAATTTGCGAATTGATTGGTATATTTGTGAATTAGTGAATTGATTAGTATATTAGTGAATTTGTGAACTGATTAGTGAATTTGTTTGTAAGTCATATTTTATTTTCAATTATACATATATGATGTTGATCAGTTGATGGATTGGGTTTTATCTTTTATGCATTGGATTTTATAGGATGAGTGACCTCTCGGGAAGTGCTCGTGGTTTATAGATTGTTGAGGATGATAAAGCAATATGAAACATTTGGTTTATCTTTTAAAATAATGTGTCGGCTTCAAATGAGGCTTTAAACCTCGACAGATCCACCAAACCCTAGCTTACCCATGTATCCTAAGGGAGAAAACTCTATTGAGTCATTGACTTATTTGTCACATGGTCCATCGACACAACGATTTTTAGAACATGGAGCGCCCTCATTATTTAGATTAGAATACGAGGAATGGTCTCCTACACCCTGATGGAGGTAAGTTACCATATGCCCCCCCTGCACATGCCAATGCATCATGTTTGTATGGCATTTGATCCATGAAGTTCCCCTGGTGCAAAGTTCAAGGTGGTTGCTCATTAGGTGTGTCAACTTCTATGAGAACAGTGGATGGTTTGAATCGGACCTGTTTTCTAAACGAGGCCCAAGAAGAACAACTTCCACAGTGTCTTAAATAGCTTACACTATGTATTCTGCGTAGTGTAGCTTTGCCTTCACACTACCTAGCTTACGAAAATAACTAAAGTCATGTGTAGCATATGCTACACACTACATAGCTTATGCTACATGCCACATAGCTAACATTACAAGTTATTTTTCATTAAAACATTAAAATGAATTAATGTTTTCAATGATTTGTTACAATTTTCTATTTAAAAAATAATAATTAATTTTTTCACTGATTTTAAAAGAATATAAGTAATAGTATTAAATCAGTTCCGTTGCTATTTCTTTATCTTTATACTTAATATTTGTCCTATCTTTCCTGCTATTTTGCACCAAACATTATGAAATTTCATTATTAATAAGTCCAATTTGGTGCAAAATGTCATGAAATTTCATGATATTTGGTGCAACCCAGCGCAACCTTAATTAAAAATCTAGAAGCAATGTGTAGCTCACACCACACTCTACGTAGCTTATGACTCATGCTTTGGAGAGGTGAATGCTACACTACATGCTATTCTCTATTTAAAACACTGGGCTTCAATGGCTCTAACGTGGTTGGTTTTCCTGCCGGGGGTTTGGGTTGGTGATCTAATCTCCCCTTGTGGCTTGTTGCCTTTAGAGAAAACCACCTGGTAGTGTCTATCCTTCCTGGCCACATCACTAGATAGACTTACCCAGATTCCATGCTTTGCCATCCAGCTAAAACAAGTCACAAGTCCAACTTACTAGTGATCTGTAAGGTTCCATGCAGTTCCCAGTGCACATCAATGTGCCATGTGTGTATGGCATCTGATCCATGAAGTCCACCTGGTGCAAGGTTCGGGGTGGTTGCTTATCAGGGGCTTCACCTTGTATGGGAACAATTGATGGTTTAAACCAGACCAGCTGACATTCTGATTCAGCTTGTATGTGTGGCCAGCACTGATGAGTGAGCTGTCATGATTTTTTTTTTCCTGACGATTTTTATGGCAGGGCCATCTTTTTGCATGGTTTTGATGCTTTACACATGTTGACATGTCTACTTGTGTGGGTGGGTGCACCATGCATGTGATCATTCCTCTTGGAATATAGTCAATTGTCTTGTTAATTGTGGGCATTTTCTTTTTGAAACTAACTGGTGAAAGAGGAACTTGTAGAGCTGACCTCAACTAGCCAGGACAAGGGTTTGATGATTTTGTTGATTGTGGCATTTTTATTTTTATTTTTTACTAGTCCGCGGTCTCCTTGGAAGTTTATATTGTTGTATGGGGTAGTAGAGAGATATGTACCCAGACTTATGGAGTCATTATACGTTGTGAGAAGGTCGCGCTTTAGATTGTGATGTTATTTAAAAGTTCTCTTATTCAAATTCTTATCAATTGACACATTCTTTATTATTTCTGGTTTGTGTGAGTTTCACTTGTTGATTATTCCAGTTCATGGATTTCATTACTTAATATGACTACTCTAAGATTGTCATGATCCCATTATTAGGATCATACGGTCCTTTATTGTCATTGTTTTTGTGTTTTCCTTTGTTATCATTTGTAAAAAAGAGGATCTCAGCATGGAATTTTTGCAGGTACGGTACCTCACTCTTCTCATAATTGATGAACTGTTCATGCGTTCAAAGCTTTTCCGATCCCTCCTTGTTGTTAACTTCGATAACTTTCTGAGCTTAAGTGTTGGTTTCCGAAGAAATTTGCCTCTCCCCCCTCCTCTTGCCGTTGCATCCACCTTGCGTTCAACAAGCATAGAATTGTTGGAGAAGTGGAATGCTTCATTTGGGATTCATTACAGGCAGCTTAGGTTAGGCTTCGAGTACTTGAAGAATACCTTAAAATTTCAGTTCCCTAACCGCCTGGAAAACGCAGCTCAATTACAACAAGAGAGGAGGGAAAGAGAGATTAGGTCGAAGGAGATTTTGCTGAGTAAGTATGGAACCTTGAAGGAAAACTATGCTTCAATCAAGGGCGAAATACGGTCTACGCTTGACGAAATAGGAGAATGCTTGGACATTATTTGTGTCAAAGAAGATGAATTTATCCACACCAATTCGGTTGAGGATGGAGAGGCTGAAGAATACAGCTCTGCCTTGCAGCAGATCCGTCTAGAATCACTGAAAGAGGGGGAAAAGGTTAGTGAAAACAGCGACAATAAGGCGGTTTTTGACGTATTGAGGGACTTGTACAAGCTTCTACTGTCGAGGCATTTGCCATTGGTGCAAGAATTGGTGTCTGTTCTTGTGAGGGTCGATCTGGCTGACAACAAGTTTAGGGATTTTATGCTAAAAGAGTTCATTGATATCCGCAAAATTCTTCAATCATTAAAAAAGAGATGCGAGCAAACGGGCTGTGCTCTTCATAGTACTGCTGTCCAAGAAGAGGAGGATCTGTGGGAAGAGGGTAAGATTGAAGTGCCTGACAAAGAGAATGCTAGCATGCCTGCAAGATCAAGCAAAGAAATCATGAGCACTTCAACTACCTATGTAGACCAGGGCAAAGTCCTGGATCATGGTAAAAAATTGAAAGGCAAGGCATTAAATGTTGAAGGAGACGGTTCGGATTCAACGTCTCTGAGGGTGAAGCTTTTGGCTGAAGCTCCAGTTATGCCATGGGGCTCCTTCTTGGATAATTGGGGTTCAAACCGTGATTTTCTGGCAAACCAGAGGGGCTTGGAGCTCGAGGGTCATTGGGGCAGAGTAGACTATGATGCTGTTATTCCTGCAGAAAAAATTGCTGAGCTGAATGTTCAAACAACACTATACAAGGAACAAGAAGTTGAAATTCAACCGTGCCTTGCTCCTATGAGCAAAGGTGGGCTTTGTCAAAGAAGGGACTTGAGAGTATGCCCATTTCATGGGCCTATCGTACCTCGTGATGCTGAAGGAAATCCAATCGATCAAAACCTGTCAACGGATGAGAAAGCTGTGGAAGATTTGTTGACTGGTTTTTTGGATGGTGAGGATGATCATGATTTAGGCAATACAATGGCTAAGAAACTAGCAAAACAGGCAGTGAAGAATGTGCGGAACAGAGACAGAGAGGAAGAGAAGAAGAGAGAGAATGATAGGCGGTCATTGAAACGTGCAAAGCTTGCAAAGGTTCGTGAGCACAATGAAGCAGTTTTACGGGAATCTGCACTTGCATCAACTTCCCGTTCAGAAGCTGTTGAAGAGGACTTAGCGATGGGGAGCCAAGGTGGGCCTGTTGTCAGAGGAAAGAAGCAGACATTGTCATCTATGCTGCGTGAGAAAGTAACAGCAAAGGATAGAATAGCACAGAGGCTTTTGAACACCCGTGTAACGGATGCAGCAATAAGACAGCTGAGACAGGTGGAGGAAGCAAATTACAAGGAAGCTTATCCAAATCAGTGGTAGACGATGGTATTTACAAGACCTGAAAGTTCTATTCTCAAAGAAAGGCTGGATGGTGCAAATTCAAACTGAAACAGTGATAGAAACAGGTTGTCAAATTATGTTTACAAGCACAAGTAGATTCTTTTCTCATGGGCCGTACTGTATATCAAGATCGAGAGAAAGAGGGCCATACTGTATATCAAGATCGAGAGAAAGAGGGTTATACTGTACATCAAGATCGAGAGAGAGAGAGAGAGAGAGAGGGATCTTAAATTGTAACTTATGTTGCCATCTGATAGGGTGAAATCAGGCGAGCTTGGTTTGAATAATCTTAGAAGTGGATGTATTGTTTTATTCTTTTATTGTAAGAGACTAATCTCAGTTGATTTCATCTTTTTCCAGTTTATATGTCTATCTCTTTCTTTGGTTCTTTCTTTTGATAACTAACACATTAGTGATAATGCAGTGTCATCTAATATTTATATTTTACATTGAAAATTATGAAAGCAGATGAAAAGCATTTCATGGCAATGTTTAAGAACTTACTCGAGTACCAGACCAGATGAGCAGATTATATTTGAAGCTTCAAGCTGGAAACATCAATGAACTACTGTACCAACTTTCGAATTGACCTGGGCTCGCATCATCAATTCATCATCAATTCTAAGTTGATACGAGTTTTTAAACCTTGGACCAGAAATTCGAGCTTATAACCATCATCTTTGATAGCATATGAACGTGGACAGCAACTTGGGTTCAGGTCAACCTGAGCCCGACTGACCCAACCTGAGTTCGGGTTGAATTGGTTTGGGTTGTCATGGTCCTCGTGTCAGGTTTGAGTTAGAAAACCCCAATCTGATTTGAAATTTCAGGTCGGCTTGGAAAGAATCATATGTATTTGGGACAGGTTGGGTCGGGTCGAGTATAGAGGAATTCTGGTTGGGTTTGGGTTGGTCACCACGAATTGGGTTGCAGTTGAATCTTCTCGATGAAAGCTTGATCCACATCTCAGGCAGGTCACACCAAAGATAACAATGTCGGACAATGGGAAAGGGACAGACAAAAGGTGAATACATAGGTTAAGGCGTCCTCCCTGTGGTGTTTTCCCACCTGAGTTTTGGACCACAGGATTTTTCTTGTGATCTGCGGTGAACATGAGAGGCACCAGATGCACGGTTTGGATTCCACACAAACATCACGAGTGGGCCTCGTACAGCTCAAATGTATGGTGATTACCATACATTCAAAATATACATAATCATTTTCGGAAATTTGCAACAATGAGACGATCCTAACCATTCGATATTGCTCGTTGTATTGGCGCTTCAAACTGACTTTCGATGGACTGAGGGGATAGGGTTTTCCGGCCATCCTGGATCCACAGTTAGGGTCACAAATTTGAACGATTAGGATTCAACTAAGGATGCATTCACATCGAGGCCTATTGTTAACACCCACGATTTCGCTTCTATAAATGCAACTTCGGGGAGTTATTTGATACTCCGGCAGCGCATGAAGCTTGATACTTAGGCACTCGAATTATCCACGTGGCACATGCTTGGTCAAATTAAACCACCTCAGCAGGTCCTCCATCCCCAAATCAGATAGGTTGAATGATACTCACCTCACTCATTAGATACAAGGAAAACTATGTTACTCTGGCAGCGTGATGAATTACTTAGAAATTGCTCAAATGGAATGCAGTCTAAACTATGGATGTAAGTTTAATATATTATCAACCAAAAATTACGCGTATTTCATGATCAGACTGTTTAATTTGAGTTAACCTACAATTTCTGAGTTCATGCGTATCAAGGGTCATGTGCTGCCGGAGTACCAAGTAACTCCGCCGCAGCGGAACACTCTGACATTTGGTCCGGGCTAGTGATTCCCTCCCCTAGCCTCCTCTTGTTACGCTCTGCCCATAGTTCCCAGGCGGGGATTCTTCTTATCAAGGCCATTTGAGACCCACCTTTAGCAGGACTAAACAAAAGTCAGAATCTGGTCCGAATTGTTTGATTGGGAAAGTCAATTTTGGTGCAGCTTTGTGATAATAGAACCAACCAGCAAAAAGCATTAACGCTGCAAAAACCAATGCATCAATTACGGTGCAATAGAGTTGTAATTCACTAGTTACTCCGGGTGCTCACCAAATTTGAAAAAAACCAGAGGTTGAACTTTCCGCTCTTCTCGTGAAAAGTGGAAAGAGTGGTTGTAATTGTCAGGCAAAAGGGTGCGGATTACGTGCAAACGAGTTACTTGAAAATCCCACCATTAAAAACTTCTTACGGTCAAAGGTAAGGGCATGTTTGGCCAGCAGTATTAAGTTGTATTAAATAGGATTATATTGCTAATCCCATTTTAAGATTAGAAATAACATGTTTAAAAGGAGTATGGAATGAGATTAAAATTAATTTTATAGGCTTTGAAAAATAATCCTTATGTTGAAAACTGTAAGATAGGATTTTCAAATCTCATGGATAATGAATTTTTTTATCACCCAAGTGTAATTTTGAAAGGAAATTCTGAAATTTACTTTTAATTGTATATATTTCAAATATATTATTGAAAAACACGAGATACACCCAATCCAAAGACAATATTTCACACGTACATTTATTGTTAATTTTATTATTTCATCCACCTTAATCCCACCTAACGCAGTTGGGCAAATGGGCTCTAATGTTTCGGACTTCAATGCCATCAAACCAAAAAGTTTCGGACTTCAGTGCCATCAAACTAGAAAAAACACGCATTACTGAGTTTTGCTACTCAAGTGATGTCACCAAAGTTCTGTGACCTCCACCATTATAGATGTGCTGTCTGTCCATTCATTTGAAGAGACCATTTTACAGCTTGAGCCAAAGATTGGGGTACATCCAAAGCCCAAGTGGACTTAAAAAACAAAACAAGTGAGATTTAAATGGCTATCATTAAAAAAATTTTGAGGCTACACAAGTTTTCGTCCAAGATGATATTTATGTTTTCCTTTTACCTAAGTCTTTTGTAACTTATAAATAGATTAGATCTCTAATAAACATCATGATGGGCCTAAGAAGGTTTCAAAAGTAGGATGAGCAGTGTGGTTACAACACATACACCATGGTGAGGCCCACAGAACTTGCTGACTGCTAATCCATGTCCACATCGGCTTGATCAAAACCTATTGTGACCTACAATGAGTTTTTATTGGTCAATCACTATGTTTTCTATGGTATAGCTCACCTGAGATTTGGATTTGTTTCATTTTTTGATCATTTTATCTCTAAAAGCGGATGGACGGCGTAGATATATCGTACATATATCAAGGTGTGTCCCACGGCAAGGGCCGCACCTAGTCGGCTCCCGCCTATGACAAGGGCAATTCCGTCGGTTGGTTGGAGATGTATGGTTGCTTTCGATATTGCGTAGGGGAATGCATGGTGGCCACGATATAGGTGAAGTATCTACCGTACATGCAGCATTTATCGCTGATCCGAACTTTCTAAATAGTGGGACCCCACGTAGATGGATCATAGGTAGAAGAAAACTACAATAACTGTGTGATCATGACAAGTCGATTGAAGTACTTCTAATGGGCTTTGAAACAAAAAAGTAATATATGTGAAAAATTTCTGTATCAATTTTTAATTATATATAAATCATAAAAAATAAGTCCCTTCATTTGGACGGTTTTGATTTATAAAATTGACTGCCACGTGTGTAGAGAGTGCATGGATGTGTATAATATTCCATACTCCAGCAGTATGTTATGTACTGATAATCCTGCTATCGGAGGAGTACTTCCTCTTTCTTTCTTTCAATCCACGCCCTAAACCAAAGACGGCTCCCGAATTTTCTTCCCAAAATACCCTCACCCCACTAGTTTTTTTACCTTCCCTCTGCGCAGAAAAGCAGAGCAATTCCAGACCGCTGATTGCAAAACCACAGAAGACCCACTATTTTTCTTCCAAAAATACTCCCACCATTTTCTTTTTATCACCTCTATGGCGCCCACTCCATCGCCTTTCTGATAATCTTCCTTTGTTTATTTATTATTTATTTTTGTTGTAAAAAAAAATCTGAAAAAAAGAGAAGAACAGAGCCATGTCTGCTACTGTGAGATCGAAATCCTTCAAAGACGCAGCGGCGAGAACGCTCTCTCAGTCCAGATACTCAGTTTCAAATCACATGCATGTGGGTAGAATCTCCAATATGAATCTCCAATATCCACAACAAATACACCAGAAAGTGGGATGGTTTTTGGACCAAAATGCCCGTCTGCCTCAGCCCATTCAAGTTGGTTTCTCTTTAGGGGGATTTCCTAGATAGGCGGGGGAGGTTATCGGGAATCGGGGAGGGAGGGCGATAGGCTTTCAGGCCGGGTGAGGTCGTATGGGGACCCTCCAGAGATATGGCAGCAGCAACCCAGCGACGGGATCAGGGTGCAGTCGCCACCGGGCCGCCTTACCCGCCAAACCTGAAATTGATTCGTGGGGCCGGGGGAGGGAGTTCGGGTTCTGGAGGTGGGTTCAGCTCAAAAGATGGGTTTTGTTGGGGCGGGTCAAATTTGGGAAGCGAATTCCCAACTCTGAAGGAGATATGCAAAGGGCTTGATAAGTGTCATCAGGCAGGAGCGGGCTAAGAAGGTAAATTCGGGGCAGCTTAAGGCTAGAAGCTGCTTAGTTGCCGTATCCGGTGGTTCTAGAAGTAATGGCCCCTGCCACCAGCATCTCAGCATAGCCGGTGGGGACCCTTGCATTTCAAGATTGGGCATTTCCATAATTTTCACATAGACATGCCCCCTGTGCTGAAGAGTGCTCCTGCTGGGGATAGCTGAATTGATGAGCTGTTGCTGGTGGGGGGCACTCCTAGAACAGCAGGAAAGGGGAATGAAGCAGCTTCTCCACCCAAATGGACTATTATAGTTTTAACTGCTTTTATCATCATCATCATCATCGTAACCTTGTAATTGCTTTCTTGTTCATATCTTAATTCGATTCAAGTTCTTTTTTATCTTCTTTGTAAATTGCATGGTTTTATTTGATATTTTGCTTTGGAAAGTGTCATATTTGGAAATTCAGTATGTTTTCTATAGAAATGGTGATAAGGCTTGATAGTATGTAGCGTCAGAAACGTGCTACTTCTAGATTTTTAATTAAGGTTGTGCTTGGTTGCACCAATATCATGTGCTTGGTTGCACCAATATCATTTTGGTGCAACCAAACACAGCCTAAAATAATAGGAAAGAAAGAGCAACATAACTGATTTAATACTGTTACTTATATTATTTCACTAAACCCATTAAAAAGATAACATTTTATTTATTTATTTTTATTTTTTTTAAATCTAGATTGCAAGGCTCTAATCATAAGGTGGGTGAAGGCAACGGATTGTATGGCATGCTCATTGGTCGGGCAAGTTTTTGGTGCGATTCTTCTATAAGTTGGTCAGGAGTCATAGTTGGAGTGTTTTGAGTTGTAGTTATTACCTTTGGCATTATGGTGCTCCTTCAAAGGTGGTCGCTTTTGTGTGGGTGGTTGGTAAAAAGAAGGTACTCACTGTCGACAATCTCATTAAAAGAGCTGTGATCATTCCCAACATTTTCCTCATGTGTATGTTTGATGCCGAGTCGGTTGATCATCTCTACCAGTTTTCGATGAATTTGTGGGCTAGCTTCTTCTCTCTTTTCCATATGCCTTGGGTGGTGCCAGGTTCTACGGAGGCTTTCATTGTGGGATGGCATGGGGGAGAGTTGGTAAGGAAGGGAAGGCAGCTTGGAGGATGGTATTGATGGCAGTTCTGTGGGCCATTTGGGGAGAGCTGAACTGTCGGGACTTTGAAAACAGGAGCAATTCTGTGGCTAGGGTCATTAGAAAAGCTATGGTCTCGGTAGCTGTTTGGATTTCCGGCCATTAGATGCTGATGGTTGTTTTGTCTTGCCCTCGTTTGGGTTGCAATTTCCCGCCTTAGTTTTGCTAAGTCGGTTTCTCTTAATAAATTTTTGTTAATTCTCAAAAAAATTGAAAATTGAAAATTGTAACAAATTATTGAAAACATTAGTACTTTGAAAACAGGAGCGATTTTGTGGCTAGGGTCGTTAGAAAAGCTATGGTCTCAGTGGCTGTTTGGATTTCCGTCCATTACGTGCTGATGGTTGTTTTGTCTTGCCCTCGTTTGGGTTGTAATTTCCCGTCTTAGTTTTGCTAAGTCGGTTTCTCTTAATAAAATTTTGTTAATTCTCAATAAAATAAAATAAAATAAAATTGAAAAGCTGTCATCCGTTTTGCAATTTCATTTTAGAGCATGACCCAAAAATAGAAGCAGATCCAAAATATGACCACATCACAGGAAATAATCTATGAAGAATGGACACCCTTGAATTTAACAGGGGCACACATAAATCGCAAAACAACTGGTTTTTGTTATGATTCTCATCTCCCCTGGACCAAGAGTTTGAACGGACTGGATTCAATGAATATAATAGGATACCGCACCACTCCACCCCCACTCTCTCCACTACTGGTCTAACCCCATCTCAAAATGCACTGTGTGCTATGGCTGAGCTTATTTGAATCTAGTTGATTTATGGGGGTGGATATTTATAAGTGAAGCGTCTGATGGACGGGTTGGATTCCATACACACATCAACAGACTTCACATCTGTCCGGTATCGCAAACCACCCTTTGGTCCGTTGCGGCTAACCAAACAAGTCAACCATTAGTCACCTTTAGAATCTAAAGATGATTCACATTGCGTCGTGCCCAGCAAGAAATTTCATGGCACCATCGTTTCACACATTAGGGCCCGTTTGGCCGGTCGGATTGGAAGGGATTGGATGGTATTGGAAGGGATTGGAAATTAAATCCCCGGATTGGTCGGGTGTGCCAAACAGAGTTGGTGATCTGATCCCAATCCCATGGATCTTAAGACAATCCACTGATAACACCATCATTACCTTTAAATCCTATCCAATCCACCCTAATCCTTTCAAATTTGCTTGGGACGTGTTTGGTTTGAGGGATTGGAAGGGATGGGAAGATTTAATTCTAGGATTGGCCGGGCGTGCCAAATAGACTGGATATAGAAATTCAGGGATATAGCAATCCCGTGGATCACAAGACAATCCACTGACAACACCATCATTACCTAGAAACCCTAATACCATTCAATCCCTTCCAATCCACCCAGCCAATCCCGGGATTAAACCTCCCAATCCCTTGAACCAAACAAGTCCCAAGCATATTTGAAGATATTAGGGTGGATTGGATGGGATTTAAAGGTAGATCACCCAGTCTGTTTGGCATGCCCGGCCAATCTCGGGATTTAACTTCCAATCCCTTCCAATACCATCCAATCCCTTCCAATCTGCCCGGCCAAACAGGCCCTTAAAGCCATCATCCTTACCATCACCATCATTACAACTAATCTGCATCATCACAGACCATTTATGTACGCTCTAATTTTTTTTATTTTCTCCTCTCTTTATATTTTCTTTCATTTTAATGGTCGTTTGGCTGCACCAAATATCATATTTTATCATGAAATTTGTTGCAACAAACCCACACTGAGCTTTGAGTTTCTTGTAATACCTCCGTGCACTCCCTTTCTTCAGAAAACGAGTTGATTTGGAAGTATTGAAAGAGAGATTTCAGCTGGGTATATCTTCCTTTCATCTTCTTTTTCTTCCTTTTTTTTTTTTTTTTTTTTTTTTTTTTGTTTCTAGCAGAAATGATTTGATTTAGATCTACCTAATCCATCTCCAAGAAAACAAATAAGTGTAGGACACAATGATGATTAGGTATCCCAAAAATGATAATATCGATTAAGAGAATGCAAAAATAATATGTATGCGATACTATTCATGAATTCTCGTAAATAATCAAATAAACATCAATCATTAATTACAATACCGTACTCAGTATATGGTCACGTTGCATTAATACTCACATACAAGTACCTCATGACGAGGGATCCATTTTTACATTAGCTGGTTACACTACTACTCCAGTTGTACTTCTGATGTTATGTCTGCGCATACTATTGTACTCATATGCCGTACACAAAGGAGACTCTGAATGATCCAACGGGTTCTAGAGTACTTTTTCATCCAAGGGACATGATTGCCCTACTTGTTGGCTTTAAGGTCTTTCACCCAAGGGATATGATTGCCGTACTTGCTAGTTTTAGAGTCTTTCATCTAAGGGACACAATCACCCTACTTGCTTATACAACTATATATATATATATATTTTTTCCACAATTTTATAATTAGTAGAGATGAATATATGCCATGAATTATTCTAAAGTTAGTACTGAAATAATTTAATTGTTTAAATTTCCATACAACAATGCAAGTTTTATATAAAATATGCATAAATTCGATGCTGTTAAAATTCAATTCCTGAAATTTACTAAAACATCAAGTTATTTTCTGTAACAGTGTTAGAAGTTTACTTAGATACCCCTTAAGAATGTTGAATTATGTTTATATCCCAAAAATTGGTTTTTTATTTTAATTTTATTTAATTATGTGTGGATATAAACTGATTATTTTATTTTAAATTTTAATTTTCATAATTTATACAAAAGATTTATCTGGACCTTATATCTATTTTTTTTTTTTTTAAATAGAGTTTTAAATTAGTACAAATTAAAAGTTCAATTTAAAATCGAATTAAATTTTTTATTTAAATAATTTAACTAATACTCTAGAACAGATCAGATTAATCCTAAAATACATAAAATTTAGACTTATAATAATTTAATTTAATCTTGACAAGCAGAATTCTAAAACTTTTAAATTAGAATACAACTTAGTAAAGTTATATTTTTTGCCTAAAATTTAGAAATAAAATCAGTTAGATTTATTCTAAACCAACTACTTTAACTAAATTACTCTAACTCAGTTTTAAAGTCTAAATTTTATAAAATTAATTTAATACACTTCACACCTAATTCAGAAAAAAATAAAAATCAGATTATAATCTAACTGTACAAGTTAATTAGATAATTTAATTCCTTTAACACCTAATTTAGAAAAAAATTTAGATTATAATCTAACTTTACAAGTTAATTAGATAATTTAATTCACTTAACACAAAATTCAGAAATAAAAATCAGATTATAATATAATTGTACAAGTTAATTAGATTCAGTTTATGCAAAAATTCGAAAAAGAATATCAGGGTGTAAATGAATTAGACAACAATAATATAAAGTTATTAATTTAAAAAAATATATAAAATCAGAAAGTTCAGAAATGTGAGAAGGATCACCCACAACATTTTCGTTTATTTTCCTTTTATTTTTAAAAATAGAATTTCATCTATCATATCATATTTAAGTTAGGATTAATTTAAATATTATTATTATTAATTATTTTAAATTTTGAATTTATATTTAATTTAAAATAAAAATATATATTAATTTACCTCCGAGATTTATTATCACAATTATAAATTGTTATTATTAATAATAATAAATTGAACTCAATTTATAACCAAAGAAATCAAAACTTAATATCCTAATTTAATTTAAAATTTTCTTTGAAATAACATATCCAAGCCAATTAAACAAAATAACGTAAAAATATTAATTAAGCTATTATACAAAATTTAATTGATTAATTTAAATAAAAATACATCAAAATTCGGATTTAAATTACATTTAAAAAAAATCTAAAATTTCGGATTTGTTTATGATCACCTGCCTTCCAAAAAATTTGCTATTCCAACTTGATCCGGCCTTAATTCAATCTCGATCCCTTCTCTTGATCTCCAGAGTTCTCCTTATCTTCTTCTTCTTCTTATTTATTTATTTATTTTTAATTTTTAATTTTTATATTGATTGTTTGTTCGTTTTTGTTTTTTTTTTTATTATTATTAAAAGGAATGAGAAACGGAATGGAAGAGTGGGGTGGATATGGGACGGTTTATATTGGTAGGAGGGTTCCACCATGATAGAAGTTACGAGATGGGGATGGGTCCGGTGCCCATTATTGTACGAAGGAGGAGGAAAAAGGGAGAGAGAGTCGAAAGTGTGGGTTTGGGCGGTGACTGGGAGAAGGATTGATAGATGATATGGGAGACTGGGAAAAGGAAGTCAACAAAGGCCACACAATATTGAATGGACAGATAGATGTATGTATGTTGGTAAGAAAGTATATTAATGGTGCTCCAGTATTGCATGATTTAATAAGAGATTTGACCATCGGCGTTACAAGGAAGAGCCCTCGGTTTGTGGTCAAAGCTGGGACTGGGCTAAGTGGATCAATCGGTGTTGAAGAATTTACTGAAGAGGCTGAAAAAATATCATTCAGGAGAAGTGAAATTGAAATGCTTTCAGGTGAACCAAACTGCCCAAAACTCTCCACATTGTTCTTGCAAATAACCCTCTCTCAGGCAACATTTCTCATTGCTTCTTCAATAGCATGAACAGCCTCAGAGTTCTCGACCTCTCTTACACTCAAATTGAGTATGTGCCAGAATCAATTTCAAACTTGAAGAGCCTACATGTGCTCTTATTAAATGGTTGTATGAGATTAAGGGAGGTGCCGTCCTTAGCAAAGCTCGAGCGTCTAAGAATTTTGAACCTCTCTGATACTTGCATCAAAGAAGTACCAGATGGGATGGAATGTTTGGTCAACCTCAAAGAGCTCTATGTTTTATCTGCTGAAGAGAGAAATGTTGTTGGTTGTAATTCCTTAGTGCTTCCTGATAGTATTGTTAAGTTAGAGATGCATGGATGCGATCTGTCAAGCTTACCTCGCCTCTCTCGCTTGCAGAAATGTAGGATCGGGAACAGTATCATCGAGTGGTTGTTGCCAATGAGAGACAACAGCACCATAACGTCTTTACCCTCAATACAGTCTCTGTTTCTAAGCGAGCTTCTGAATTTGCGGGGCCTGTGTGAAGGAGTCTTGCCATCTGGTTCATTCTCATGCCTCACACAGCTGAATGTCTACATATGCCAAGTATTGGAGAATCTCATGTCACTTGAATTGTTTCAGCACCTTCAATGCCTCAAAGAAATCAGTATTACAGGATGCAGTGAGATGGAGGAGGTGATAAAAGGAGGAGAAGAAGCTATGGTTGAAGAAGAAGGTGATAACAACAATAATAACAATACCATCATACTTTCTAAATTGAGGGTTCTTCACTTGCTAGATTTAGGGAAATTGAAAAGCGTTTGTAAGCGGGTAATCATTTTGCCCTTCCCTGAATAGGATTGGTATAGAATATAGCCATCGGCTTAAGAAGATCCCTCTTTCCTTGGGCAACTCAACATCTGTTGTAGACACTACAAGAAACGACAGCATTGCCGGCACATTTTTGACGTGGCCAACATGCACAGCCAACGGTTTGTGTGGCCACCTGCAGTGGAAAGAAACGAGCGTCTGAAAATCCTTTCCATTGGATTGAAGTAACCTCTGCCAACCGTAACAAAACCAGCCGCCCACGAAGGTCCCGGTAAAAAAACAAAAATAAATAAAATAAAAACCTACCCCCCTCCCAAAACTGACGGCCTCTTTCTCTCTCTGTCCCCTATTCCCTCCTCTCCCAAAACCGACGGCCTCTTCCCTACGCCACCCCATTCCATCCTCTCTCTCTCTCTCTCTCTCTCTCTCTCTCTCTCTCTCTCCAAAAACCGACAGCCTCTCTCTCTCAATTTAAATGCTAGAGGAGAGAGCTCCCCTTTAGATTCACGGATCTCAATGAGCTCATGTTTACAATGGCAGACCTATTCGGTTCTCACGCTCGCATTGGATGTAAGGTTTCTTCTGATTCCTCCTTCCCCATTTTATCGATTTAGGGCAGACCTTTCAATCTCATCCTCATGCATTGTAAGGTTAGGGTTTCATCGAACTCCATTATGTTTGTAGCGTTTCTTGAGTTGCATGTGCTATTTGAGGGTTTCTGGAGCTGCATTTTGATGTCGAGATTGTTTCATGGGATTTTTTTTTATCTGCACTTTTTTTTTTTTTTTGTGGTTTGATGATTTAGATCTTTTGAATATTTATTTATTTTTTCAATTTTCTTTAATTACAGAGATCTTTTTTGGTGTAGTTCTTAGATTAAGAGGAAAAACAGAGAAATTGAAAAAAAGAAAAGAAAAGACAATGCCTTTGGTACTCGTTAACATTTGTGAAATTCTATCTCCTTTTAGTTTTTGTTAAGAAACTGATATTTTCAATTTTTTATTTCCATTGCAGTTTAGGAAGTTTATTTCGGAGTTTTGGAGTTTCTCGAGATGATTTGAAGCCATATTCAGATTGAGGAGGATTGGAAAAAAAAAAATATTTTTATTTTCCTTTATTAGAAGAAATTTTTAATTTTCTATTTTTAATTTTTAATTTTAGAGATTTAGAGCATCTTGAGATGATTATGAAGTTGTATTTAGATTGAAGGGGATTGAAAAAATCTGGCCCTTTTTTTTTTGTTGCTTTAGTAGAAGAAATCTTCAACTTAATGTGATTTAGAAGGTGGTGAATGTATAGAAAAAGCATAGATTAGGTTTGTTATGGAATGAAAAAAAATCTCACTTTTATTTATTTATTTATTTATATGCTTTCTCACCATTGATATTTTTTTAACAGGGAGAGTCTTTTTTTTTCTTTTTTTTTTTTTAGTGCTTTCTCTTCATTCATATTTTTTTAAACAGGGAGATAACTGGGAGTGCTGGAAGATGGTATAGTTGGGAGGGCTGCCATAGTTGTAGTAACTAAATCCATAGGAATGGAAGTAGCTGGTGCTGTGGATTCTGTTCTTGTGGGAGAAGATGTTGGGAAGGTTCTTTTGCTCCTCCTCCCTACTGAAGTATCAGTACTTGAATTGAATGTTCTGAATCTTTTTTCTTAACTAGTGTATGGTGTTGGTGTCTTTTGCATAGGTGTGTAATATGGAGGAGCCTTTAGAAATACCTATCATTAGTGATTTGACCATGGTTTTGGGTTCCATCTCTCAGGTATATAGCCTCTTTCATATCTTCTATGTTCTGTGCATGGTTTACTTATTGGAGGGTGACTTTGAGTAACGATGTAGCGTGAATCCCGGCACCTATTCGTAATGGGATTTTAGAATTTTACTTTTTGGATGCCAGTTTGGACTCCGCCCTGCATATTTTATTCTGATGAGATTCATTATCCTTTGGCAGTCGAAAGCAGTTAGTGTGGTCATCGATTTCATCGACCTGTCAACAGTTTATGACAATTTGAAACAGGTTGGTTTTGTTTAGAACTTAGAACTTGAACTTGTCATGTGGCATGTTATTAACATATACTCACAGAGATAGGAATTTCCTGAATAGTCCACCATTCAAGATACATTGTGCTATGTAGTTGTATGATTCGGTGACTTCCAATTGCGGGAATTTCCTGTGTCTTGAATTACATTGATTTTTTATCTATTTTTCTTATTTTATTATATTGCAATATGTCAATTGATGTCATTTCATCATCGATACAATTGTGGCCCACATTTCCTTGCCTCTTTTCTCTATTATTGATGTGGTCAGGCGACGGTCTTTGGCATGAGGAGTGTTGTTTATGTGCCGAGGATTAGCGTAGATACAGTGACAGCATTATCTGCATTCTGTGAGAAGTCCAGCATGGTGAGCTTGGGTGAGATCTTATTTTATTTCATTTTATCTTCATTGCATGGTGATAATGTTTGAGATCCTGGCTACTGATTTTATTTTATGTTTGAGCAAATTTCTTATTCAGTTGTTTCGTACCTTTGACAGGGTTGTCTTGTTGCGCTGACGCTTTCTGTTGGTTCTGTAGAGATTGTTGAATCAGGACCTAATGCATCGGTAACTTGAAATGAGTAGAAAAATTGTAACAAAAACAATAAACCTCAAGGTTTCAATTCAAATACTTGCTGTATCTTTCTACCTGGTTAGTTACCAGGTACGTGTTTGGGTGCTCAACTGAAATGAATCAGAATAGTCAGTTCAATAAATAGGGAACCAGAAACAGGACACTAGTTAATGTGTTACTAGCCACCAAATTACCATAACTATCATTTTGAGTCCAACAGGAGATTCGTTGAATTGCAATTAGGGTGTGATTGTCATTATGAATTACAATGGTTCCACCCATCCTTTAGCCATTTCCTCTTTACTGGATTAATTCATTGTAATTCATTTTAATTGAGCTCCCAAACGAATAAAAGACTTGCAAATCATGCCTTATGGAAATGTAAGTAATTTGGGCTTTGACATCAGTCTCCACCACTCTTCTCATGATAATAAATTTGACGGTTTGGTTGGAGTAACGGAGCTCTTTGCTAATATCCAAAATGTGATGTGTTAGTAGTTAACATGGCTTTGATCTTGAGAGGCAGTTTTAGTCTGCAACATTCTTTCTACAGTTTTTCATGAAAAGAGGAAAAAGAAAAAACACTCTTCCACAATATATTGTTTGGGAAAATGGAGTTGAATTACACCATCATTCTATCAATTTTAAATATGAATCTTCCCTTGTTTTCGTTAAAGATTCACGCTCAGTTGTGACATCGAAGTTAGGCATTCTTCTGAGATGGTAATGCTAATTCCTTCTTCATCACTGTGATTTGTTCCATGCAGATTATGTCTTATATTGCTTGCATTAGTCTCATTTTGGTTGAAGAAATGATGTGTAACCGGCATCAATGCATAAAAGAAAAACCTCAATCAAACCTTCTGTTTTCTGTCTTCCAAGTACCTCCAGGATGACTAAATTTAGAAGAGGGTGATATTGGTCATGAATATGATATCTCCATTCATGCCATTGTTCCTAAGAATAGAACTTTTTAAAGAGTTTCTTCAATCTTCTATTGCCTTAAAGAGATAAAATTGCTTACCAAAATTGCTATGAAATTGCAAAATTCTGAGCAATTTTTTGACATGACATTTAATTTCCCATCAATTATCAAAACAAGATGCAATTGTAATTCCTGTTTATAAAACATTACGACGTGTACGTACTGATGCTATTTGGTTTATTTCTATTTGCTGTTGTTCTCCTTTTTTGTCTCTGTTGAATTATTGAATTTGAGTTGTATTCCTTTGTTTTTTTGCATGGCATTTTTTAGTTATTCTAATGGTTGTTTATTATTATTAATTTTATGGATTTTTAGTGGGGAACTTTTAGGACTTGATCAGGTTGGTTAATGGTGGTGCTACTTTATTTAGTTAACTTTAGTAGGAAACTATGCTTATCATGATATTTCTGTTGGGTTGATACTCATTTTTAGGATTTGTATTGTGCTCATGAGTTTCTTCTCTTTTGAGTCATCTATTGAGAATTCATGTTCAAAATACACCTTAGTAGTGTCCAAGCAATTTATTTGTGTGTTTCATGTTTAAATTGATAAAAAGAAGGAAATCATGATTAAGTCTTATTTTTGCTTTTTTAAGTTAATGGGTCTTAGTCCAACCTTGTTTATAGGAGTTGGAGCTATCTTTTTCCTAAATAGAGGACCATTATGTAGAGAAGAGTAAGACATAAGATACCAGAAATGTTTTGTTCTCTAACTGAGCTTTATTTTTTTAACAAAAACAACAACAACAATAGTGGAAGAACTGGTGTTTTGATTTGATCATGTCAATTTCAAGGGCCTAATTGGTTGGATGCAAACTGTGTCCAGACAAGGAGTTGTCTATTTTCTACCCTAAGTTTTGTATCTTTATGATATCCTTTTTTGGATCCATGAGCAGAGGGTAGTAAAGGAGTAGACCTTCTTGAGCAATTGAATTAACCTTAAACTTCAACCTAGGAAGCTACCCCTAACTTCAGAGTAAAAGAAATGCCTTTTTTGTCTATTGGAAACATATACCAAAATCTGGGAAACAACAGTAACCACAATTCATAGACCCCGGAGGTCTAATATCACAGTTTATAGTACTTAGCAATGGATGAGGGTTAGTCCACAACTCAAAATTTAGTAAAACAAACCTTTGGGTTGTAATCCTAAAGCTTCTATTAATGTATTGTTCAATTAATAGAAACCACTATATATTTTTGCTTAACCACATCTTGTTTGAACTAGAGAAACATGATTTTTCTTATTTATGGAATTGAAATTGTAGAGTAAGAACTAACAATGTCCAACAAAAACAAAATAGACATTGCAAGTCAGCATATTTGTCAAAATCCCATGATTTACAATTTACTATTCGAGTCAAGCTTCTGCAGTCTTAAACATTAACATAAGCTCATAAGCTTCTGCAGTCCATTGGGTGGCTCCTGCAGAGGATGGACTACTCTCCACAACCCTTTTCTTTTTCCAAGCATATCGAATTCTACATTTAATGGATTTTGGATCAGAGATCATTCCAATGGCTGCTGAAGAATACAATGTTCAGGTAATGAATTCTTAGTGTTGTTTGCTAAGCAGGCAATATAAGTACCTTTTCTGGAAAGAAAATCTGGATATATGATAATCAGTTAATGAAATTTTACAAAGTAATTTTTAGAGCTTAATTTAATTTCTTGAATAGTTGTTTACAAGTGATTTTCATGCCATGCTAAAATTGGTTTCATTTTTCTTGTTGCAGTACCTATGGCAGTTACTGCTTCTTTCTGGATGTTCAGTATAATTGATGCCCCATGTTTGGGCTAAAAATAAAATAAAAAAATCTTATGATTCTTTCTGGATGTTCAGTATAAAGAATATTTGCATTCGTAACCCTCACTCCACTGAGGAATCAACAAAGGCCAGTAAGGCAGAGAAGGTGATCAGCAGCAAGGTATATGGCTTGAAATATTTTTCTTAGATGTTAATGTCATGTGAAATGATCACAACATTTCGTTTGGTTTCTTCATTATTAGGTTGCTTTCTTCGTGAGCCCTAGTAGTAAATAACTATTGCATTCTTTCTTTCAGGTTAACACACCAAATCTTCCACTTGCATCGCGATTTTCAGGTTTTTTGGAAACAACAGCTTGTCTGATACATGACTGCCATCCCTAAAAAGCTATAAACTTCTTAATGTGTATGTTCATCTGACTCTATGCTCTGTTTCCCTCTGTCAACATAATCTCCCAGGAATAGGTAGTTGGCATCTGGTGGAAAACCTCCATATTCAAACAACAAGTCAAGAGAGCTAATATTCCAAACATTGAAATGAAATAGGAAAAAATCAAAGAGAAAAGATGCAAATCATTCATGCAGTGGAAGATGATGTGAGATAGGATGTAAGCTATTTAACTCAGGGGTTGTTTGGATGCCTGTAAATGGTTTAAGTTGTAAATGATTGTCTGCGTTTGGATAGCCTATAAATTGTTCAAGTCCTATACATGCAGAGCCAACCTTTCCAATGGAGAGCCTGTAAATGAAATCCAAACTTTTTGCCTGTAAATGAGACGGGTAAAATGCTATTACAGCCTGTAAATGGTTTACTAGTTCTCATTTTGTCATATATGACCCAACCAAATCTAATTGAAAGTTCCTTGCCATCCAATCTTTGGCCATCTTTTTCCTAGACAACTTTTCTTATCCGTCTTTTGTAGGACATTGACAGGCAGGTTAAAAGCTTTGTTCTGTAAGGTTTTTTCACACATCTTCCATCTATGGCAGAACTTCTGAAAGTAAAGTTTGTATCTCACACTGTTGGCCCCACTTGTAATGTGTATCCTGACACTTAAACCCAATGCACTTAGAACTTATTACTTCTGTTTTCTCCATGATTAGTTTTAGGAGTCATTTGGATGCCTATAAGTTTTATTAGTACAGGTAACTCACGGGCGGTGTTTGGCTAAGAAATTTCACCGTTAGTTACAAAATAGCATGAGCTCACTTTCAGGTGGAACTTGTTTGCGACTTGGCAAGTTACAGATGTGGAGAATGCTGCAATGGTGATTCGACGGTGATGAAATGTTGGGATGATATTTTCTAGCCTTACGATATCTGTATCTTTTGCCTATCTGAATGCTAACCACCCTTGTCTCTTTCAGTCTCATTGATTTCTTTTCCATTTACTTTTCTTTTCTCATTAACCCTTGTGCAGATAAGTTGAATGTGTAACTATCTTCGCCTTGTTATGTTTCAAGGTGATTTTCACTGCCAGCTTTGTTTGTTGATTTGGTTTGGCATGATTTGTGAAATTAGATTGTGGCCTGATGGGGCCCACATGCAAGGATAGAACCTGTTAGGATTAGCTACTGCTAGAAATGGAAAATTATGAAAACTCAAACACATACTCTAGCCTCGAAGATTTAATAAACATACAAAGGAAGATTCAGGTTGGACAAGTACAGGAAACTTGTACTGCAAAAGAACTGTGTGAAATTCTCGGTAGTTTTCCCATATACTTTGCATTATGACAAAAATAAAAATAAAAATCAGTTTGTTTGATAATCCTTTTATTTTTATGTTATGTTATAAATCTCGAAGGCAGCATATGTCATAATTTATCATGAAGAAAATACATTGAGCATGGGACTGTGATTGGGATGACATGGAGAAGATCTATCATCAATTGATTCCATTTTGAAAAAAAATCCTTCCCTTCATCCTTGATTGATTTGCAAACTCATGCAAGTATTCAGAGCATCATGACTGAATTACTATTCCCATGCAGTCCCACTGATAAATATATCCAGTTCATGGTTACTTGAAATCATGTTATTGATGTGTCCTCATGCCTTGACCGGAAGCAAGTGGGCTGCATACTTCAGTTATCTAGATTGTGCAGAGAAGTTACGGCAAAGAACAAGTTTGGACATACCAATAGACAGTCGATTGTGAGGATTTCTCTTGTTCCCTTTCAAGTGCGGGATGTGGGAAGGAACAGCATCACAGTTAAGTGTTTTTTTCTGACTCATGCCTGTATCTGTGAAACTTGTTTGTAAGAGATTAGGATGCTTGTTAAAAGAATGAAAATATTTTTAAGTAGCAATTGCTTTGAACAGTTTTTTGTCAAACAATATGGGTTCTCTGGTAATGTAGCTGACTGGACTAGGAATGCTGGTTGTTCTAAATGGTTGTATCAACTAAGCTTTAGTAAAGTGCGCTATCTTTCCAAAAAGAATGAGGGTGGAAGCTTTATCCGATTGGTAACCTTCAAATAGATAGTGAAAAGGAATATTTCACACCTAATTCAATGGGAGAATATTACCAGAACCTACCATTTTCTTAATCATAGGGTAATTAACCCTTTTGCAGCAACAATTTCAGAAAATTTTGAGAATAGTCTATTTATTGACTCCTCTTTTATGATGATGTTACACGTATCATTTGCTTGCTTTATCATTAATATTTCATATCTTGTAAATGTTTAATTAATTTCCATTTCCCTTTCTTAGTCCTTTCATTTATGGTCTTCTCTCATTTTGTGGGCTGCAGGTCAGGCAGATTTGCTAGCCTTCAACGGATTCAATGCTCATCGGGCCCATGACCAACCTTATTCATCGCGCCTGGTGGCGGTCCTTCCATGGCTACTGCGACGTTTTCTACACGAGGGCAATGAGAGGAATTTCAGCCTCAAGCGCACTGGTTCGATCCGCTCTTGGGATTCAGGTCCAAGCATAGTTGTCCAAGTGACCACATTGTATCATTTGATAACATCTCCAGTGAAAGAGCAGGCCTGAGCAAGGATGATAACATTTGCAGTGTAAAATTAAAAAATAAATTTTTTTTAAAAAAACTAAGGTACATGAGTGCCACCTTTTCTTTTCTTCTCTCTCTCTTTTTTTTTCTTGCTGACGAAAAAGATTTGCTCTATGGCAAGGTATTATCGGTAGCCATGATTTCTACAGCTACGGATTTAATTCGTAGCTATTAGTTTTAAATCTATAGCTGCGGTTATTCTACGGACTATAACCGTAGGTATATCCACTACGGATTTTATCCGTAGCCTTTCATATCTTTCATAAAAAACTGACAATTTAGCGGCGTATAGCACAAGTACAATAAAGGTCCTGACCGCCAGTAAAACCTTTACCGACGGCTGTTACCTGACCGCGGGCAAAGACTTTGCTGGTGGTTTCTACCGCCGGTAAATGTCGGTTTTCTTGTAATGAGAACAGCATATCAAAGGAAGTAAAGAGTGGTGGGATGCATTGCAGTGGGAAAATCCCAACACCAAAACCCTCCTCCTACCTTTTTTTAAAGTAGGAGGACGTGGAATGAAAAGAAGAGCAAAAGAAGACTCAGAAGAGGTTGCTTCGACGTCGCGACAACAATAATCTCCTCATTAGTATGGACTTTGGATTTTTTTTTTTTTTTTTTTGGTAATTTTGGTATTTTAAATTTCAAATAAGTATCATTGAGAATTGTATTGTTAGTAAGAATGGCTTGTGTTCTTCTCCTCTCTGTGTCATTGGTAATGTCCTTTTTCCTATTTTATGCATTTGGATGTAATATTGGAGTTTACCCATCTAAGAGGTAGAGTGCATTTTGGAGTGGGAGCAAACTACTTTATATCAAATTCATACCTTCCAATTATATATATAAGGATATAAGGAGATATGGTGCCTTATAAATAATCCATCAGACTAACATGAACACATTTGTGCAAAATGGAATAAAGATTAATGGATAAACATCGATGGATCACATGGTGTGGGGTCCACCTCCATGATTATTATAAAATATTTTTATCAGAATATCAAAATCTTCAAGGGGTTACTCCAGGACGGATTGAACCCAGGATTGAACCCATTAGGTACATATGCTTTTTCATGTGATCATCACATCAATTCTAGACCATCCGTTGCTCAAATGGGCTTCTCTATCAGAAAGATCTCATTAAATTGGCCCAACTTGCTTTTTTTTTATCAATCTATGAATCTGTCCAGAAAAGGTAAGACTTTGTGAGCGCAACTCGGCTGTGACTGCAGGTGAGACCCCGGACTCACCCAAGATGGTGCCGTCCTTACCGTGGGTTCACCAAGTCGATGAGCCAACCTGACAGTCAGTACTGAGTCACTCTGGCAGGAACTATGTTAGCTCGAAATCCCAAACAGTCAAGTTGAGTCAACTGAGTTTCGAGTAAGAGTTACCAAGTTCCACAACTCATGTATTCAACTGTTAAGGTGACCATATAAACAAGATGCAAAAAGCCTGAGTTAATGGACCCATGGACCCAGATGAAATTAAACACTATCAGTTTGTTTAAATCACAAAGACAGCCTGAAACTACCACAATCAACTGCTTTATAGGGATTGACTGAGTGAATAGCTAAATACTAGTATTAAGTTGTAAAAAATGTTAAGAAAGCTTAATAGCATTTAATTTAGTAAATGTGAGAGATCAAATTAAGTAGCATCATACAAGGTACACTTGATATACATGAATTTGAAGAAGTTCAATTAGACGAGGATTTTCCCTTTTTTTTTTTTTTTTTTTTTTGTATATAAATGATGAAATGGACTTGTGTGCATGAGGGAGAGCACCAAGACTTACATATATTGATGAACGGGTGCATGATGGACTTTCCATGTGACATGACCCGCAACGAGCCTAACACTAGATATATACAGCCCTTCTGTATACATGTTTGTTGGGTGGTCCGGATGGTTTGCATCAGCAGTCCAAAGGTGGAGTTGATAGGTACTGGCGCCACTCATCAGTCATCCCTCTTCTCATCTTGAGCATCTGTAGTGCTGCTGTTGTCAGGGGTATTGCCAGTATGTCGAAGTCTTTTGGGACTTGTGGTATCAAGGGTAATCATATATAGTTCAAAAACTTGAAAACACGACTCGATTCGATGTCCGATTGACCCAAAGACTCTACTTCAATCATCTTGATGTTTAATGATTAGACTAAGAAGTGTTTAGAATAACCACAGATGTTTATGATAGTATGATTATAAAATAGAGGATTAATCTGATCAAAAGCAATGCATGGAAAGGTGGTAATTGCGTGTCCAGCTAAGCTGTGAGGTCAGGTGTTTTTGAATCCCTTCTCCCGTTCGTTTTTTTTTTTTTTTTTTTGGTGTTTGTTTAAAAGACATTTAACTCAATGAGTGACTTGGTTTGGATCTTGGCGAGTCCCGTCGAGTCAACCAAGCTGACAAGATGATTCAATGAGTCTTGGTGAGTCAGAAGCTAATCTCCATCATCAGCAAGTTTCCAAGTGACTTGACTAGAAATCCTGTCAAGTCGACTCAGCCAAGTTTTGAGTCGAATCACCCAGTTTTACAACTATTGGAGCAAGCAGCTCATTTCCAGTACATGAAGATTATCTTACACAAGGATCTCTCCCATAAGCACACATGCACACACCTTTACATGTGACCACACATCCCAACCTGGTATGTGCGTCGGATTCATTAGGCGTGCCCCACCATGTTGATGACCTGGCCCAAAAAAAACTAGGGCAATCAACTCATCAGGCGGTGCACTATGCATGTAGAAAACAATGGACTGTTTAAGATAAGTTACATGTGTCCACATTCAATGTATGCATGCAGCCCACCTAAGGTCCAGGTCGTCTACACAGTGGACACACCTGATGAACTGCCCGGATATCCCACATGGATACAAATCACGTGCAGCCAATGTCATTATCGTATCGCATATTGTAATAGGGGTCGAATCATGTACTGAATCACAAATCGTACTGTCAATCATAAGATTTTTTATTTCTTTTTTTTTTTTTTTTTTTTTTCCGATTTTTAAAAAAGAAATGAAAACATATGAAAAAATACAAATAAATCAGAAAAAAAAACTCATCAGCTATCCATTTCCCATCAATATGCCATAAAAAATAATCGCATATCATGATTCATGATGTTATCATTTGAGAACATGCATACAATATACATATCATGTGTAGAATGGTAAAAAGGGTAAAGATCAGAAAAAGAAAAAATGGGTAAATCGAAAGAAGCTAAAAATGAATAAGCATAGGAAGGAGCCTTTTTCATGCTTTAAAAGCAGAGGGATAAAAAGAAAGAAGAAAAAAATTGTACGATAATTGTTTTGGGGCCCATTTACAAAATTCTACAATTATCGTACGATTCTACACAATTTGTACAATAATTGTACAAGTATTTAATATTTGCAATTTGGGTGTACGATTTGAATCATATGCCCATACCATATGATATAAAATTCAAATCGTGAATATGATATGAATTGTACGATTTGGACAACATTGCTCGCATCAGATGTGGAGAGCACCATGGGGGCATTCAATAATTCTCATTTATGAAAAGCAATGGTGTGGATGGATAGGTGGCTGACCTTTGGGACCTTAATCAGCTTCATGTTTGCTTCCTCGGGAGTGTTCTACCCTTTTCTTGAATTGCATTTTGCACAAGCTGTAACGGGAAACAAAATGTAAATGTTAAGAACAAATGGATGCCTTGAACAAGCAATCGGGATGAAAATAATTTAGGGGGCGTTTGGATCATAAGTTGCATGAGATAAGCTACTTATTCCACAAGTACATGAACATGGATAGTTATGTAACTATTTTAATAAGGGAGAGCGGCACACAGTGCGCACACACAAGCATAGATAGTTATGTAACTATTTTAATATGGGAGAGCGGGGATAGCAGTGTTTCATGTTTATTTTGCTGGTCCTATAGTATGGTGAAGTTATGGCCCTTGATAGAGTGGAATGACATAAAAGGATTCATGTAGTCTACCCCAATTATTCGGGGTAGGGCTTAGATGATGATGACAATTATATTGGTTATATGAACCTTTTGGAATAAACACGAGAGTAAACCTTCCATTCTCTATCTCTTTTCAAGGTCTAATTCTTACCAATTGGCCACATGGGGCTGATCGAACCACTTATCAGTTATCAGTGAATTGTTGTCATTTAAGGAGAACTTCAATCTAAAGACTTGATCTGCTTAACATATTACATGCATTAGATTCCACATACATGATACTGAAACTAAGATTCCTTGTGATATTCAGTTATTAGATTCAGATGTTAATGATTATAAACAACCGGTACTCAGTATATCAATGAGAAAACAGAATGCGAAAAGAAACTATAACGCATACCAGATTTTTCCCAATTCCATTCACCGCCTCTTGAAACCGGAAAAACGTGATCAATGGTCAAGTTGTCACGAGAAGAACAGTATCTGTTGACAAAAGGGATGGTGTGCAAAATTAATATCAATGCTTTAGGAAGTAAACAAACAAATCATAAACCATCAAAAACTGAAAGGTAAACATGCATTCATGATCAAAATGCAATAGGACGATACTAGCCATTTCTCATTCCTTTATTCCTTAATTGAATATGAATTACATACAAAGCGCCGAGAAATTTGATAGAAACACAAACTAGAAACTAAACAGAATCCAAAAGCAATGAGAGGTTGATATGGTGGAGCATGGATTGGGAGAGCTATGCTAAGCCCACACATGTGCTTGGAATGCATTGAAATTTTTCAAAGGTGCATATCATCTTTAATGTCCTAAATTAGTGTGGGGAAGAAGCCCAATGCATTGTGATGGGCCCATTTAATATACAAAATCACAGGAATGTATGCATTGTAATAAGCTCATTTAGCAAAAATGAGAAAATTTTGAACTTTAGGTGGGCCACAAATGTAAGGATCACAAACAAGCAATTTATCAATGTTTATTAACCACCCATTTAGATGGTCAACCTTTGGACCATTTGGATCATTCAATTTTGAGTATCATTAGTGTGCCATATGTATAGCGGATGTATGTCCAGTGCCACCTTTGTTTACTCATGTGACTTTCAAGAAGCCCACAAGTCATTTCACTCGTTTACTTTCAAAGCTTTCATTTGAGAGATGATTTCATCCACAGGCTTATTTGATCATGATTCATGTTTTTTTATATTCTAATGATCACTTAGCGGTCTACCTAGTAGATAGCTTCCAACTTATTAAGTGAATGCTAAATCCATCCCTTCCCAATATGTTGGCCCCACCATAAGAATCATCTGTGCAAAAATCAGCCATATGATACATGATTGCTAGCTATAAGGTGGTCCAGTTGATGAGCAGATGAGGCTGATATTTTTTCCCACGGTGATACTCATGATGAGGCCAACCAATTTCATGTGTAAAAAAAAAAAATTTTAGAAAATAGAGACATCATGTAAGAAAAGAGAAATGGACTACTGTAAATGCCACCGTCAAACATTGGATTCCATTTCCTCGGAGAAAGTTCTGATACTCTAGCAGGGTGTGATGGTTCATACACATGAACTTATAATTATTAGGCCTGGACCGTCCAAGCTTTGGGACCCACTGTAGATGGGTCATCCAACAAAATTTACCTCAGACTAATAAGAAGAAGCTGATTGGTAGGCATCTAATGAACGGCTAAAATTTAACGTGGTCAAAACATCTGATCATCGTCTAGATCGTCTAATCGATTTGATTTTGGGGTAACGACCTACCTATGGTGGGTCTCATGCATGCCAAAGTTACCGTTTCTAGGTGCACGTGTATAGACTATCAAAGTCAACCAGAGTATCAAGGAATTCCCTGGAGGGATATGCATGTGAAGTTCTGAACTAGATTGTGAGACGTTTTTTGAGGATACTTTTGACTCGAAAAGGGTGTGGGATCTTGGACGCGGTTTGGTGGTGACGGTGCAGCGCCACCGCCCGAGTGGCTAGTTTGTGCTCCGTGGGCCCCACCATGATGCACGTGTTTTATTCAAGCCGTTCATTGATTTTTATAGATCATTTTAGAGATTGATAAGAAAAATGAGGGAGATCTGAATTTCATGTGAACCAAAAACGGCCGAACTGAGTCGAACTGGGCTCAATCCGGCTCGGCCCGATCACCAGCCAAAACCAACCCGAACCCAGCCCCAACATGTCTAGCCCAAACTCAACCCGGTCAACAATCGAGTGAGTTCAGGCCAGTTTTGGACCTTATAGCAAGTTCATGGGTTGGGTGGTGTTCTCACTTTTCTATCCCAAATAGTTAGGATAAGAATTTAGAAATAAATAAATAAATAAATATATATATATATATATATATATATATATATATATATATATATATATATATATATATATATATATATATAGCCGAGTCGGGCTGAGTCAAGTCAAGTTTCGGACCGATTTGGGCCCAACTACGACCTATTCGAACTCGGCCTGAACTCAATTTCGGGTTAGGCCGAGTCAAGCGAGTTAACCGAGCTAGCCCGGTTCGTGTACAGCCCTATCCGCCATTAGATACCTTTTAAGGCCCAGCGTAATTTTTATTTGACATCCAACCTGTTGATTGGGTCATGCAGGCTTGGATGATGCGAAAAGACAAATATCAGTTTGATCCAAAACTTTCGTAGCGTTAAAGAAGTTTTTAATAGTGGGCATTCAACCAACACTCTTCTTGTGATGTTGTCAGCTTGTGACTTGGATCTACTTAATTTTTGGGCTCAGATAATAAAGCAATTTGAAAAAAATAAATGTAAGTACGACATCAATGAAACAAGTACATCATGGGGGGACCCACATAACACTAACCCATAGCCATTGGCTAGTGGCTTGGACGATCCAAGCTTTGGGACCCATAGAAATCATCCATCCATTTGGCGAGCCCGTCTTAAGGCTTGACGCTAAAAATAATACAAATCTAATTAACGAGCGGACCACACTGCAAAAAGTAAAGGGGAATTGAATGTCTACTATTGAAGCTCTTTTTTAGGTTTTAAAAATTTTGGATTAATATGAAATTTATTTTTCTTTTTTATTTATGTCTTTGTGACCTTATGGACAAATTGAGTGGAAAATAAATGTTATAATAAGCCCTACAAATTGTTTAACAGTGTGGTGTAAGTAAGTTTTAGATATGATTTATTTTTTTGAATAATGCTCTAAAATGATTTTTAAAAATATATGGATGGTATAAATATAATAAATGCATCATTGCGTAGCCAAGTAACTTTGATCTACTTTGAACCGTTCGTACAACAAGGAGCTTGAGTTGCGTCAGTGCTCGTCTTGGCACCAAACGTACCTACAGCAGCTATATAGCTGATGCGTGGTACGCTTCCCATTGGCTAGCGGCAGTGTCCGGACGCGGATTGCGTCCTACCTCCGCCCGGACAGTAATCCGTCCGGGCAGGGCTCCGTGGTGCCTACCGTGATGTAAGTGTTTGATCTAAGCTGTTAGTCGCTTTTCTTAGATCATTTTACGTGATAATATGGCTTAGGTGGACCACAAAGTGGCGATTTAATTTCTATCATTAAAAACTTCTTGAGAGCGGGAGAAATTTCATTCAAGCTAATATTTGTTTTTTCACTTCATCCACGTCTACAAGACCTTATTAATATGTTGGATGATTTAAAAAAAAAAATCACCATGGCCCTTAGAAAGGTTTCAACGGTAGGTGTCATTATCACTGCAGCTTCCTCCGGTGTGGTCCACTAGATCTGTAGACCTGCTTAAATTTTACAAACGTACTTTAAAATAATCTCAGAAAAACAATTAACAGCTTGGATAACACACTTACATCACGGTGGGCCCCACAGAGCCCTGCCCGGATGGATAACGGTCCGGGCGGGGGTAGGACGCAATCCGCGTCCAGTTCTCTAACGGGAGCGGATTCGGTCAGGTTAGGTTATTACCGGGTTCCGTTAGTCGGTGAAAATTGGGCCAAAATTGATATATATGTTGTATATCCACTCCGTCCATCAGTTTTCCATATCATTTTAGGCTAACTCCCAGAAAATGAAGTATATAAAACTCTTAGATGGATCACATCACAGGAAAATATCTAGGAGTGAACGCTTTCACTTGAATTTAGGGGCATATATAAATCGCAAAACAGTCTGATTTTAGTGCAGAGCTGATCTTTTTGGGCTGAGGTTCTTTTAAGTGAAGAATCTGATGGACGCATTAGATTCCATGAACACATCACTGGGCCCCACATCTGGCCGCTACAATAGACCGCACATTGGTCCACTCCGACTAATAAATGAGGTCAACGATAAGTCATTCCAAAGGGAGCAGTTTAGGTGAGATCCCGGCCTCACCCAAGACGGTACAGCCCTTACTCTAGGGCCCACCTTTATGTATCTATTCTATATCCACTCCATCCATCCCTTTTATCACATTAGTTTAGATCATGATCCCAAAAATGAAGCAGATCCTTTTATCAGGTGAACTCCACGAAACGGTGATAATTAAACAATCTACCATTAAAAATTCTTAGAGCTCTCCTGAAAGTTTACTTAGTGTTTATTTTCCATCCAATAACTTGATAAGGTCACATAAACCTGGATTAAGGGATAAAACAAATATCAGTTTGATCCAAAACCCTTGTGGCCCATTAATGTTCAAAAACTCTGTTTCCTATGGTATTGTCCTCCTGAGAATTGGATCTGCTTAATTTTTTCGATTATACACTAAAATGATAATTAAAAAAGTATGGACGGCGTGGATATAGAATATTTACATCAAGGTGAGCCCCAAGGTAAGGGCCGCACCGTCTGGGTGAAGCCGGGGTCTCACCTAATCGGCTCCCCACCCCAAGATTGAAAGCAGAGTTCTGTTCCCAGCCGGAAATTTCAGGACACGATCGTTCCACAGATAAAAGCCATCATCATCACCATCGTTCCGGCTAATTTTCACCATCAGAGTTCTGTTTTGTACGTTCTAACCCCTTTTCTTTTATTTGATTTCTTCTTTCTGTATCTTTTTTTCTCTTTAATGCTTGTTTGGCGGCACCAAATATCATAAAATTTGATGAATTTTGCACCGAATCAGACTGGATAATCATGAAATATCATGATATTTGGTGCAACAAACGCACTCTTGAGTATTGAGTTTTGTCTGATATGTCCGTGCATCTCTCTTCAACAGAAATTGAGTTACTTCTGAAAGCCTTGAAAGAGAGACTTCAAATGGGTACTCTTCCTTTCTTCCTCTTCTTTTTATTTTTATTTTTTCATTTTTTAAGCAGATATGATTTTATTTTGAATAGTAATCCATCTTTGATGTTTTGATGGAAAGCTAACAAGTGTTGGATACTATGATGGGTAGCATCCTAAAATTCAGACAGATCCAACCATCAGATGGGCCACACCACTGAGAACAATGAAAAATCACATAAAAACCATCCAAATCCTAAAGGGTTCTCGCCACACCTGATGCTTGGATTGACATGATTTTAGGGTGTCCCGTCATCATGGTGGGCCGCAGCTTTGGGATGGCTTGGATGCTGTACACATACCATGTGGACTCCATCACTTGATCCCGGAGTGCTTTTGGACTGCTGTACAAGATCTCTATGGTGGGCCCACCTAATGATTGAACTCACCTGTTTGTATGTATGTATGTGTGTGAACATCATTTTAGGGCACAGATTTTGGATGGGTAAGATATCATGCATGTACCATGTGGCCTCACGACAGCCCCGGCGGTACCGTTACCCAGCAGATGTTCCACTGCAGTGGGACAGTTAAAAATTTCAATCGATTGATCTGGACTGTCCCTTAGGCTGCAGCCAAGATCATTGGATCCACCTATGTGATCATGTTGCCCATGATTTTAATAACCACGTCTGTTAGGCAATCCAAACCATCTTATATCCACATGTTGGAAATGGCTAAAAAAAAAAAGGCTAAATATTTCGTAATTGATATCAGTCATATTTAGTTGACCTATTGGACTGTCCCAATTCGGAGCACTATAACTTATATTACTTATAGTGCTCTAAGATCATTTGGTGCATTTCTCAATAAATTCTTATATTACTTATAGTGCTCCAAGATCATTTGGTGCATTTCTCAATAAATTCTACTCCTAAAACTAAGAAAACTAGCTGATTCAATTCCAAAGTTGACCAAGTTGACCAGCTTGATAAAAAATTTATTTAGGTCTCAGTGCTTCATGATCTAGTAATGATTTCTACTGGTTTATTTGGGTTTATATGTTATTATTTGCCTTTCTAATCATTTAATCAAGATTTTTATCCTTAAAGGGCCTTTTTAGATTAACAATTACTCCAATAAATGCATGTAAAAGCATCATTATTATGAAATAGAGCCATTTGCGAAAAATAATATATTTTTTTAATTATTTATTTATGTAAACCACTGTCAAATTTTGCTAATACCATATCATACGAATTTGGCAAAATCCTCAAATCCTCCTCAGCGCTTCAGGGGTCATTCGACCAGCTCGAGGAAGTACTCTTGCATCAATATAAAGACATAATCTCCTACTACGCGCACTTATACCCCTCTAGTACTCCCTCCTCCATCTTCTCCATACACTTTCTTCTCCCTCGTTGATGTCCATGTAACTCAAGATAGTCGTCTATGTTGGATCTAAAACCCAACTTCTTGCTGACGTGTGGTTGTAGCCACCTTAAAAAAGAAAAAAAATTGAAATTTTAGAGGAAGAGAGAACTGCTGCTACTGTATCGGAATTGAATAAAAATCGTATTACACTGCTGCCTTTTTATAGGCTTTCTTATTCATGGAAATGACTAAACTATCCCTGTCTAGATTCATTCTAAGGGCAGCTAAAGAATATAAAAAAAATCTAGAAAGAAATCCAGAAAATATATACTGTTTATCTTCACCCAGCTACCAAAACTAAACTTAGAAAAAATCTCACAGCTGGCATACACGGCATGCACAGCTAGCTAAAAAATCCTTATACGGTTTTGGATTTGCACAAATCCTCTACTGTGTCCAACACTCCCCTTCAAACCAAAACCGGCTTCATTCCGAGCATCGTTCTTAGTCGTTTGAATGCGTCTGTCGGCAATGCCTTTGTGAAAATATCCGCCACCTGTTTTGTAGTATGACAATATTCTAATTTCATCGTTTTCTGCTTCACATGATCTCTCAGAAAATGATATCGGGTATCAATGTGTTTGCTTCTTCCATGCTGTACCGGATTTTTGGCTAGCTCGATTGCCGACTTGTTGTCCACATATATGATTGTTGAATCTTCCTGCGGATGCTTCAGCTCCTTTAGCAAATTTCTCAACCAAATTCCCTCACAGACGGTGGACGATACTGCCATGTACTCTGCTTCACATGTGGATAGGGCAACCACACTATGCTTCTTTGAATTTCATGTGAAAGCAGTCGTTCCAAGATAGAATACGTAGTCAGTGGTGCTCTTTCTTTCATCTTGGTCACCTTCGCAATCACTGTCTGAGTATCCATACAACATTGCTTCATCATCGTATGGATAGAAAAGATCGAATTCCATTGTTCCTTTGATGTACCTGGGGATTCTTTTTGCTGCTAGCCAGTGTGATTCTTTTGGTGCTTCCATGTACCTGCTTAGAAGCCCAACACTGTAGACGATATCTGGCCTTGTGATTGTGAGGTGCCTTAAGCTTCCGATTAGGCTCTTGAATAGGGTTGAGTCGACGTTTCTTCCTTCTCCATCTTTTGTGAGTTTCAGGCCTGTTGTAACAGGTGTATTTACAGCTTTACAATCGTCCATCTTGAACTTTTCAAGTAATTCCTTAGCATACTTTTTCTGTGATATATAGATACCACCATGTTGTTGCTTCACTTCAATGCCCAAGAAGAAGGACATCAATCCACCATCAGTCATCTCGAACTCTTTGAACATAGCCTACTTGAATTCTTCAAACATCTCCTGGCTATTCCCAGTGAATAGTAGATCATCAACATATAAGCAAGCGATAAGCATATCACCACGGGCATTCTTCTTTGTATAGACGGCATGCTCATACGGATATTTGACGAAACCATTTTCTTGAAGATAGCCGTCGATTCGTGCATTCCAAGCACGAGGAGCTTGCTTCAACCCATACAGGGCTTTCTTCAGTTGATATACCTTGTGTTCCTCCCCTTGCATGACAAAACCTTTAGGCTGGTCAACGTATACTTCTTCTTCGAGTACCCCATTTAGGAATGTAGATTTCACATCCAGTTGGTAAAGCATCCAACTGTGATGAGCTGCAAGGGAGATAATCATTTTTACAGTGTCAAGGCGAGCAACTGGGGCGAAAACTTCTTCATAATCTACCCCATATTTCTGTTTGTAACCTTTTGCTACGAGCCTTTCTTTATATCGTTCAATCTTACCATTGGCATTCCGCTTGATTTTGTACACCTATTTGAGACCAATCGTTTTCTGGCTTTTAGGGAGTGAGGTCAACTCCCATGTTCGATTCTTCTCGATGGCATGAATCTCTTCTTCCATTGCCTTTTTTTAACATTCTTCATTCACAACTTCCTTGAATGTGAGAGGCTTGTGGTCCGCATACAGGCAGAGTAAGTTCACTTCTTCAGTTTCTGCATAGATGTCGTTGAGGCTTCTCATTTTAACAGGAGCCAAGGGTGAAGGAGAATCGGATGAAGATGGGCTGGATGAATTCTGATTTGATGAAGTACTTCCAGGAGATATGGAGCGTACTCCTGGACTTTTGCGATCCGAAGGGGGTTATGTGGGTGTCTGATCTGGCTTCTCATGTCTCTCTTCTTCGTATTCTTCGACCTCGACTTGCTTTTCTTTGGCTGAGTTTCCCTCGTTCCATTTCCATGCTTCTTCTTCACAAAATACCACATCTCTACTCACCACCAGCTTATTGGATAGTGGGTTGTAGAGCTTGTATGCCTTTGACTCTTCGCTGTAGCCGATGAAGATGCACTTCTCGCCACGATCATCAAGCTTCTTTCTTCTCGCTTCTGGAACTTGAGCGTAGGTGACACACCCAAAGATCTTAAGGTGCGCCACGCTCGGCTTGTATCCACTCCCTGCTTCTTGCGGTGTCTGGAATCTGACACTCTTAGTCGGACACCTATTGAGTAGATAGGCAGTACAGGCAACTGCCTCTGCCCAGAATTTCTTTGGCAGATTTTTCTCCTTCAGCATGGTCCTCGTCATGTCGAGGATGGTGCGGTTCTCCCGTTCCGCAATTCCATTTTGTTGTGGCGTATACGCTGCAGTGTGTTGCTGCCTAATGCCATGTTCCCTGCAATATTCTCGAAAAACATTTGAGGTGTACTCCCCACCTCTGTCGGATTGAAGGTTTTTGATTTTAAGACCACTTTCTTTTTCAACAAGGGCCTTAAAATTTTTAAAAATAGTAAAAACAACAGACTTCTCTTTGATTACATACACCCACAATTTTCTACTGAAATCGTCAATGAAGGTAATAAAGTATTTATTACCTCTAAGAGAGATTGGCTCTAATGGTCCACAGATGTCAGTGTGGACCAACTGCAATGGTCCTCTTGCTCTTCGGGATACTCCACTCGGAAAGGAGTTCCTTTGTTGTTTCCCAAGTGTGCACGCCTCACACACATGTTCTGGAGCTTTTATAGCAGGTAAGCCATGCACCATGCTTGATGAGGACAGAAGTTTCAGGCCACTGAAATTTAGATGGCCAAAGCGAAGATGCCACATCCAGGAATCATTCTTTGCTTTTCCATAAAAACACTTTTCAAGCATTATGTTTATATGGAGAGAAAACATACGATTCTTCGCCATCTGGACTTTTACAATCAAACGTCCATGTATATCTCTTATGGAAAGAGAAGAGTTCTCCATGTGTATGACATACCCTTTTTCGAGGAGTTGTCCGAGACTCAGTATGTTACTTTTCATGTTGGGCACGTAGTACACATTGAAGATATAGTTTGGAACACCATTCTTCTGAAAGATTTTGATTTTACCTTTACCTTTCACTGGTGTTTTTGATGAGTCTCCAAATGTTACATCGCCATGAACTCCTTCTGTGAGTTCCACAAAGAGTTTCTTGTCGCCGCACATGTGATTACTTGCACTTCTGTCAAGATACCATACATCTTGCTGATCACTACCTTTCTCTTGTACAAGGAGAAGTGTGGAGCTTTCTTGTTCATGGCCTGATGCTTCGGCATAGTTGGATAGCTCGTCTTGAGTCACCGGCTTGCTCCAGCAATCGGATGCATAGTGGCCAAGCTTGTTGCAATTGTAGCATTG
The DNA here is from genome assembly GCA_037074715.1 of Magnolia kwangsiensis. Taxonomy (NCBI): domain Eukaryota; kingdom Viridiplantae; phylum Streptophyta; class Magnoliopsida; order Magnoliales; family Magnoliaceae; genus Magnolia; species Magnolia kwangsiensis. Next base: position 150,598,177 of record CM073576.1, on the reverse strand, counting down.
AACATTCTTTGTACTTCCTCGTCCACGCATATATCTACCTCTACCATTTCCTCTTCCACGGAAATTAATATTTTTCTGTTGGTTTTGGCCATGGCTTTGTTGATATCCGTGCCCTCTGCCTCTTGCGCAATTGTTAGCAAAACGTCCACCATGTTATGAACTTCCACGTCCACTATTGTTATCATTCAGAGTCAATCTTGACTCCAAAGCTTGTTCCATCGGCATGGAACTGACATTCTTCTGCATTCGTTGCTCATGAACTTGCAACGATCCCATCAACTCCTCAATGGAGAGTTTCTCAATATCTTTTGATTCTTCGATCGCCACAACCACATGCTTAAACTTGGTTGTGAGGGATCGAAGTATCTTTTCAATAACTTGGACATCTTCAATCTTTTCACCATTCCTTTTCAAATTATTGACAGTTACAAGAAAACGTGAAAAGTAATCAGTAATATTCTCACCTTCCTTCATGTGAGTTGCTTCGAACTCAGCTCTTAATGTTTGAAGGCGAACCCGCTTCACTCGATCTACACCCTTGAAGATGGTGCCAAGGGTATCCCATGCTTGCTTGCTTGATATCCTTCGGCAATCTTTTCGAAGGTGGATTCATCCAACCCTTGATAGAGGAGAAACAAAGCTTTATTGTCCCTCTTCCTTTGATTTTGTAGAGTGATTTTTTCTTCATTGGTGAGGGCAGCTTCTTCTTCCAGAGTGGGTGCTTCATACCCATCGGTGACGATCTCCCATAGTTCTTGCGACCCGAACAATGCCTTCATTTGGATACACCATTTTTCATAGTTGTCCTTTGACAACTTAGGAACCTGTGGCTGGATTGTGCTTGCCATCTTTTCTATTTTTAAACCGGAATGACTGATTTTTTTTTTTTGAAACAGTGGAGTCGTGGACAGATTCTTGGCTTTTCGCAATCTTATTTTTTTTGAAAAAAAATAGATTTTTTTCGCTGCAATCTGATTTTTTTGAAAAAACAGATTTTTTTCAATCTGATTTTTTTAAAACAGTTTTTTGAAAAACTGATTTTTTTTTTCTGCAAACAGATTTTTTTAACTTGCGGCTGCGGCTGCAATCTGATTTTTCAAAAACAGAAATTCTTCTGAAAACCTGCGGCTGCAATCTTGATATTTCAAGACAGATTTTTTTTGAAAACCTGCGTCTGCAATCTGATATTTCAAAACAGATTTTTTTTGAAAGAAAAAAAAAAACTGCATCTGCAGTCTGATATTTGAAAACAGAAATCTAAACCTGTGGTTCTTCCACGTCGTTGCTTGTTGAACCTCCTATTTGCAGACCCAAAACAGGTAGAGTAGGACCTCCTTCTCACGGCCGATCAGGCCCAAGAATCAGTAGCTCTTATACCACTTTGTTGGATCTAAAACCCAACTTCTTGCTGACGTGTGGCTGCAGCCACCTTAAAAAAGAAAAAAACTGAAATTTTAGAGGAAGAGAGAACTGCTGCTACTGTATTGGAATTGAATAAAAATCGTATTACACTGCTGCGTTTTTATAGGCTTTCTTATTCATGGAAGTGACTAAACTATCCTTGTCTAGATTCATTCTAGGGGCAGCTAAAGAATATAAAAAAAATCTAGAAAGAAATCCAGAAAATATATACCGTTTATCTTCACCCAGCTAGCAAAACTAAACTTAGAAAAAATCTCACAGCTGGCATACACGGCATGCACAGCTAGCTAAAAAATCCTTATACGGTTTTGGATTTGCACAAATCCTCTACCGTGTCCAACAGTCTATACTCCACACCTCTTCATCCATATACTCAAACATCTCCATCTACTACAACTCTCTTCATCTACGCCAAACCTCTCCATCTCTCCCATCAGAGGCTTCCTCTGCCCCCATAAGAATTATGCTACAACATCTTCATACGAGGGCGGTTATCATATAAGTCCTACATGCTTGTCTACTGCAAGATAAATATGTGAGCGGTTTATGTACTTAATAGAGGTTGGCATGTAAGATACGGCTGAAGATATGTTAATATCTGAAGCAGTACTTAATTCTCGATGTAATGGACAGACATTCTATATCCAGAAGCGCATCCATTTATAATGGCCAAAATGTGAGATATTTTTGCATGGATGACGGAATAACCCCAAAGAAGTTGCTACATTTTTACTCTTTATGTGCAATTTACATTTGAATTATTCACATACACTCTAATCAATGCATTCTTAGGTGATAATCGTTTGGTAATACACATTATACAATGATTACATGTTTGGATATACCATCATATTCTCCCCGTCCAATCCTATGCTTGGGATTAAATTGTATTAAGTGAAGCTTGTGTTTGGTAGATCATGGAATTGTAATCAATGGGCCACATTTCACAACTGAGGCTAGTAACCTTTACATATATGCAACTTGAATGTTACGTATAAAGGGCATATGGATGGACGGCGTGGTTATATAAAACATAGGCATCAATGTGAGGCCCACAAATGTATAGTGGATTTCAAAATACAGACATTCTATAGTATTTACTATTGGCTCTAGATGATATAGTACCAAGGTTAATCCTTCCCTCCCATTGTTTCCAAACGTCATATGAAATTTACACGGACCAAATGCAATTCCATACGACGTAATGTCACACACCACACAGGTCCACTCATCCAAAAATCCTAAAGCAGATTAAAACTTGCATGATAAAAGTAGGCTGCCAGAAAGTTCAGATTAGTCGTGTATGTGTGTGACTCACTTTATGGGTGTGCTTACCATGACTTTGTAGATTTGTCATGTGATGTAGAGTGGGTCGCGGACACTTTCATGTCCAAGATGGACCAGAGAAGGCCCGATCAGAGGCAGAAGTCATCAAGACCGTCAAAACCTTAAGACAAGCATATCTCGCAAACCGGAATGATTTACTCGACATACCATATGTGATTTTGGGGTAGAACAACACACTGAATTTGCGAGATTCCATCATATCAACGGCTGAATTTCATGTTTAGTTCCGTTTTTATTATAAATAGTAAGTTTTAGTTTGATTATAACTCTTCATCCATTGGGATTTAGGAGTTGTGTCCAACATGAAAAGTGCCTAGAATAATTAGGAGAATAACGTGGTTAAGCCACATAGGACACTTACTATAAAAAGTAAATTTACTATTTATAGTAAGTTACGAATTTTAGGGAGTTTTAGTTATAGTTTGCTTCTGATTTCTCTCTCATTACTTAGTATCCCAATTTAAAGGGTTGTGAACTCGTTTATTTGATTGATCAAGGGGTTCGTTATCTTTCAGAAATAATGAAAGCTTTCCACCGGGAGAGGCAGTTGACCATACAAGGGCTGCAGGTAACCCTCAACCGTATTGTGGATGTGCTAATTCTGCCCCGAGCTTAAAGTGATGCTCAACCGCCCATGGTCGTTGTACGACATAACTCCGATTTCTGCAAAGTACCATCAGATGATGGTAAATCGCATGCCACCACCTTGATCGTGAGGAAGCCATTATACATGCCAAAGGTAGAAATAGAATTGCAGCGAGACAACATCTTTCGAACGAGGTGCACTGTAAACTAAAAAGTCTGTAATGTGATCATCGATATTAAGAGCAGTGAGAATCTCGTATTGAAAATAATGGTGGAAAAGCTGCAACTGAAAATAGAAAAACATCCATCTCCGTACACGATTGAATGGATCAAGGAAGTCAACAAAATAGAGGTAACTGAACAATGCACTGTCTTGTTTTTAATTGGTAAAAATTATAAGGATCAAGTACTTTGTGATGTAATTGACATGGAAGTTTATCTTATGTTACTTAGTTGATATGGAAAAACAATATTGATGTTATTGTTATGCATAGAGGTTAGGATAACGTATTTAAATTTGCTAAAGATGGTAGAAAGATTGGCTTTCTCTCTATGGGAATGGAGAACCAACCTAAGACTTTTAAAGTTGAGGAACAGTCTTTGACAACTGAACAGACTTTTGTTAAACAATCTAAGGAAACAAAAGATATATATCTATTAGTTGAAAAGAAAGAATATATGGAGCCTGTGGACATCTCAGGGGATTTGAAATCAGTGTTGCAGGAGTTCAAGGCAATTGTACTCGATGGACTCCCTAATAAATTGCCTCCTATATGAGATATACAAAATCACATTGATCTTGTCACAGGGATAAGTCTGCCTAATTGCCCACATTATCAAAAGGAATGTGAGATCTTGAAGGTAGAAGTGGAGGAACCGATCTATACTAGCCAAGTCAAGGGGAGCATGAGTGCACGTGTTGTGTCAAATCAAGAGCCTAATGCCAAGTACAAGAAAATGTCTAATAGACATCAACATCAAAAGTTATCTCAGAATCATGAACCAAGTCCCTTGAATAACTCGAGGATGAGTTTTTTCTGAGATGAGGGGTCTGATGTAGAAAGTGTTATAGATACATTCCTAGCATGGTTGGACCAAAAGAAGGTGGACTGTAAATTGATCATAACTTTTGATCCGAGTATCGTTACGGCATACTAGATGGAGTATCATGAATCAAAGCAGTACGAGAACTCGAGGACAAGTTTTTTTTGAAGTGGAGGGGACTGAGGTAAAGCGGGTCGCAAACACTTGCATGTCCAAGATGGACTAGAGAAGGCCCGATCAAATGCAAAAGTCATCAAGATCGTCAGAACCTTTAAACAAGCATATCTCGCAAACTGGAATGATTTTCTCGGTGTACCACATATGATTTTGGGGTAGGACGAGCTACTTTAGCCAACTGCTGGGTTGCCCATGCCAAATTTGCGAGATTCCATTATATCGACGGCTGAATTCTATGTTTAGTTCCATTTTTACTATAAATAGTAAGTTTTAGTTTGATTATAACTCTTCATCCATTGAGATTTAGGAGTTGTGTCCAACATGAAAAGTGCTTAGAATAATTAGGAGAATAACGTGGTTAAGCCACATAGGACACTTACTATAAAAAGTAAATTTATTATTTATAGTATGTTACGAATTTTAGGGAGTTTTAGTTATAGTTTGCTTCTGATTTCTCTCCCATTGCTTGGTATCCCTATTTAAAGGTTTGTGAATTCGTTTATTTGATTAATCAATTAATTTAAAATTTTATAGAATTTATTTTCTACTTTGCTTGCTTTCCTTCTCATGGATTCGAGAAGTCTTTGTGAGGAGTCCAGAGAAGTTCCGTGGATTCGGAACAACTATCCTCTTGAGGAAGACGGTGCTCGACCTCACGTCCTTCCCTGTGTCCAGTGTTCGAGTTGTCGGTATCGCTATAAGTGTCGCTGGTCGGAGATAAAGATATAATATCGTTATCATTGATAATATTGCTAATAATCGGAAATGCAGGGAAAAAGGAGAAAACATAGAGAAAATGGTGAAATTTTTCAATGAAACTTCAGGATATACCTAAATACACATATTTACATATTCATGAATAAAAAAAATTACAAAAAGAATGCATCAAATAATAAGTTTTCATTTAATGGGGGCCAAAAGCCATGCGTTATCGTAAGAAATCACTCAAATAGTAACCAAAATGAGTTTATATAATATAAGTATAGCTAAAATATAATAATTAAAACAGGTAAAAGTAAATGAATTAAAAAAGTTTGTGGATAGCTTTGAGACAATGCTGCTTTTCACTTCCCTCATCTGGATAGCTTGGATCGTACAATTGTTGTTGTTATACAACCAACATCAAATGGGCCACTGCCAAGAAAGAAAAAAACTAATCCAAAACTTCTGTGGCCCCACGAATGTTTCAATGGTAGAGGTTTAATTTGTATTATTTCCGGTCATGCGACCCACTTGAGTTTTGGATATGTCTCATTTTTTGGCCCATGTCCTAACATGATCTAGAAAAACAGATGGGCGGAGTGGGTTTCTCACAAATATTACGGTGGGCCCACCTACCATCCATGGCAAGCCCTTCTTTGAAGGCTTTGTAGGAGTGGATTGCAGATCGAGCAACTCTTAACGTACTGAGTAAACTCCATGGGTCCACCGTGATTTATGTATTTTATCCACTCCGTTCATCCATTTTACCAAACAATTTTAGGGCTTTATTCCAAAAATGAAGCATATCGAAAGCACAAGTGGACCACACCATAGGAAACAGTGTGAATCAAATGTCTACCGTTGAAACATTCTCGATGGCCATAAAAGTTTTAAATGAAGCTGATATTTGTATTTTCCATTCATCTATGTCTTTGTGATCTTATGAATAGGTTGGATAAAAAATAAACATCATTGTGAGCCCTAAAAAGGTTTCAACGTTGGAAATCATCATTCTCACGATTTCCTGTGATGTGGTCCAATTGATCTTTGGATATGCTTCAATTTTCGGCTCAACCCCTAAATGAGCCCGAAAAATGGATGGACGATGTGGATAAAGCACATACATTCACGGTGGGCATAACATAGTTTACCGAGTACATTAAAACCGTACAAGTAACCCAGTACCGGTGGGATTTCTTCACAGTCCATTATTGGGTGGGACCTGGCCGTGGGGCTACATCAATAATATAAGATATATATCTACACTGTCCATTCATTTTGGCAGATTATTTCAGGGCATGGGCCACAAAATCAGTCAAATCCAATTATGAGGTGGACCACACCATAGAAAATAGTGGTAATTGAATGACCACCATTAAAAACTTCTTGGGGCCCAAAAGTTTTGATCATCAACTTGATATTTGTGCTTTCCTTTCATTTAGGTCTATGTGAACCTAATGAAGTGGTTGGGTGGCAAATAAAAAGTACAATGGGCCTTAAAAAAAATTTAATGGCAAGCGTTCAATTGCATTGTTTCCTGTGGTGTGGTCCACCTGAAATGTAGATCCAACTCATTTTTTAGCTCATTCCATAAAATGAGTGTCCAAAATAGATGGACAAAGCAGATAAAATTCGTTATATCATAGTGGGGCCCACAATACCGTAGGTAGCCGCGACTCACGACTCGCAGCAACATAAGCATCATCCGTGTCCCCGAAAAATAGGGACGCAGATTAGATACTGACAGGTTGAGTAGCGAGTGGGCTACTGAAGTGATGTCACCAAGTTCTGTGGGCCCCACTATGATGTATGTGTTGTATCCACACCGTCCATCCATTTTGAGATATCATTTTAGGGCATGAACCGAAGAATGAGGCAGATAAAAAGCTGTAGTGGACCCCACCACAGAAAACAGTAGGGAAAGTGATTCCCACTGTTGAAACTGTCCTAAGGCCCACCATAATGTTTATTTGAAATCCAACCTATTCAAAAGTTCTAAAAAACATGAAATAAGGGAAAACACAAATATCAGTTGATCTAAAACTTTTGTGGCCTTTAGAAGTTTTTAATGGTGGGCGTCACTGTCCCCACTATTTTTTGTGCTGGGGTCCACTGGAGCTTTGGATTTAACTCATTCTTTAAATATTGTCCTAAAATGATCTCTGAAAATACATGGAAGGTGTGGATACAAAACATACATCATGGTGGGGCCCACGGAACCTGGTGACGTCACTTCAGTAGTGAGTCTAGCTTCTCAACCTGTCAGTAGCTAATCCGCGCCTGAAAAAAGGGGTTCTGATGCTGAAAGGGGAATAGGGTTTCCCATTTTCATTTCGAACCCAAATCCCAATCTAAAGGTTTCCATTTTGAACCCGAATCTCCAAATCGAACCAAAATTTCCAAGAGAAATCACAGATTATTTGCTGGAATTCTCGTTGATTTTGAAAATTTTCATCTATTTGAAGAAAAAAAAAAGGAAAAGGGGAGATTTTTTCGTACCTGCGGAAGACTGAAACACAATTGTTGCCGATCAATCAATTGGCCCACCGAATTCTTCTTTCGATCAGGCATACCTCTTCTACAGGTACCGAAATCACCTTCTTACAATTTTTTTTTCCCGCATTTACGATGCTCTCCCCAAAATTTCTGATTATGCCCTTTTATCGGCGAAATGGAGTTGGGTAGCTACAATGAATTTGTCGCCCGACAACTCTGATTATTGTGAAAACTCTAAAAAATCGCCGATAATTCACCGACAACTGGCAGAGAAACAAAAAAAGGGGTTTTTGGTGTCGCAACGCTGGCAACACCGATATTATCGTCGATATTATCGACTTTTCGCCGATAACTTAAACACTGCCTGCGTCATCGTGCTGCTTTGATTTTTTTAAACCCAGTATAGGTGCATCTTCTCTGATGAAAGGCCCAAATCTCTAATGGATGTGCAGTATCTACACTGATCTGAAACTTGTTTAACAAAAGGGTCGTACGGCACGTTTCTTTGTTTCCACTGTTTTCTCTGTGTTATGAACAATAGAGGAGATTACCTAATTAAACATGTAAACAGTAGTTCTCTTTGCATTATGAGTGGTAAGGAGGTGATTACCTAATTACCCATTGAAAGTATTTTTAAGTGCATTCCTGTCTTTTCGTGAAAAAAAAAAAAAAACTTCCTATATAAGGAGTAGGAAAATTAAAGCAGTAGGCTTTAGGGTTCGATTGGGAGCTTGTAAATGAAGGTAAATGGAAAATGGAATTGGAGGTAAATGAATGGATAGTGAATAGCTTAGTTGTGTTTGGATGGGAGTAAATGAAAAGCATTTTAAATTGGAGTAGGTATGGACAGATTTAATCATTTTAAATATTCTTTATAATTATAAATAGAAAAATTTGTAATTAGTAAATTCCCAGTGGAGCTGGATCTAATCTACAAATTGACCTTGGCCCAAATGAACATCTAGTTTAGTCGAGTTTTTGAATATGGTGCAACCAAACATGCCCTAACTTTTTTAATTTTTTGGCTCAATAATTTTTAACTTTAGATTTATATGTTGCTATTGCAGATGCAGCTATGGAATTCATCTGGGAGACTGCCAAGACTATTGCCCCGAATGCATGGGATCAATACAACTACTCTAGAAACCTCCAAGAGAATCTTAATGTACTGAAAAACGAAATGCAGGGGTTGAGTAGTCGGGAGTCTGACATAAAGAATGAACTGAAAATGGCAGAGGTAGTATGTGGTAAGAAGCGAAAAGCAGAGGTGTGTTTATGGTTGGAAAATGTGGAAAAGATTACAAGCAAAGTTAATAAGATAGAAGATGATTCTAAACAGGCAAGGAGATATTTCATCCCTTCTCATTTAGCACTGGGAAAGCGTGTCGTAAAGAAGATTGAAGATGTGGTGAAGCTTAAGGAGAAAGGTCAATTTTCAAAAGGGTTACTTGCTGATCTATTACCTGAAAATGGAAGCATGCCGGCTACAAAACTCGTGGGTAGAACAATAGCAGAAAGAAATATTTTGGAACAGATTTGGGAGTCCTTGATAAATCAAGAGGTCAGAACTATTGGTATCCATGGTTTGGAGGGAGTCGGCAAAACAACCATCATGACCCACATCTACAATAAAATAGAGAGCTCTAGAATATTTGGCACTGCCATTTGGGTGACAGTGTCTAATGATTCTAATATTGAGAGACTGCAGAATGGTATTGCACAAGCAATAGGATTGGAGCTTTCCAATAAAGAGGATGAAATGATAAGGTCAATGAAATTGTTTCAGGCTTTGATGCGTAGGGAAAAGTTAGTTATCATTTTTGATGATGTGTGGAAATCGTTTCCTTTCGAGAAGGTAGGGATGCCCGAAGGCAATGCATACAAAATAGTATTGACTACTCGATTGAAAAATGTGTGCCGAGCCATGCAGTGCCAGGAAAAGATTGAAGTGAAGGCTCTTTCGAAAGAAGAAGCATGGGAATTATTTAAGGAAAGGCTTGGGGCTGATCTAGTGCTTTCTCCGGAAGTAGAACCCATTGCGAAGCTTGTCAGTGAAGAATGTGGTGGTTTGCCACGTAGAATCATCACAATAGCAAGTGAAATGAGAGAAAAGGATGATATTAGAGAATGGAGAAATGCATTAGAAGAGTTAAAATGCTCAATGAGGGAGATGGAAGGCGTGGATGATAAATGATGTTAGGATGGATGTTGTTAATTGTAATCTAATTGTGAAAGAGAGCTTCTTTGTTCTTCCCGATTATATTCTCGTCTTGGTTATGGGTGGATGCGAGCTGTCAACAGCACCATTACTTCTTTTAACCTCAATGCAAGCATTGTTTTAAACGAGCTTCTAAGTATTAGGGGTCTATGTGAAGGAGGAGGTAATCAACAGTAAAGGGAATCGATAGAAAAGCAGAACAAGAGCTAGAATAGTTTTTTTTTTTCTTTTTTTCTTTTTTTCTTTTTTTTGAAGAACTTGCAAGTTAGTTTGACATGACAGCAGCAAGAAATGAATGATTCCGCTAAACTTCCATTTGGAGATGTTGATCATTTACAATTGTGATATATATATATATATATATATATATATATATATATATATATATATATATATGATTTTTTTTTTTGACGGTTTAACAAATAGGCATTCCAGCACATGCCAGTTCTTAAAATTAAGTAGACAATGGATCCACTACTTAAATTAATTTCAGACATTTTTTTTTTTTAAAAAAAAAATCAGTTTATCAAATGCAACCTTAGCTTCTCATCAGGCTACACGGGATATGATTCTGCCCTAAGCTCTCTGCAGCCTAATGTGATGTATGTGTTATGTCCACTCTATCTATCCATTTCTCTAGCTCATTTTAAGGCATGAGTCCAAACAAAAGGTAAATCTAAAACTCAAGCGAACCTTACCATGGTAAACATGAGGAATTGAACTCTCAATGTTGAAAACTTAATGGGACCAGGGACGTTTTGGATCAAGCTGATGTTTTTGTTTTCCCTCCATCCATCCAGGTTGGAGTCAACTTATGAACGGGTTAGATGGCATATATATAAACAGCAGGTGGGCGCTAGGAAGGTTTCAACAGTTCCTACTGTTTTCAGTGGTGTGGTCCACTTGAGCTTTGGATTTGCATCATATCCTAAAATAGCTGGCACAACAGATGCACTGAGTGGATATGGACATGAAGTTCGGTCGTCTCAGTGCATTTTTTTTTTAATTTCAACATGGGCTACTTTGAAGTGGAGTTTACCAAATGAATGGTTCGTTTCAATAGGGCCATTCCATGTTGTTAGTTGGGGATTCTGCCGGCTACAATTTGGATTACTCCTGTTTAAGCTACCTTGCTTTTCCCTTTTTGCTCTTGTTTACATGTTCTTGTAGAAATTCAGAAAGGCTTGCTCGTGGGGCCCACCGTGGTGTTTATATAGAATCAAACTGTTCAGCTGTGTCCTTTGAGGGTCCCACCATAAAATTTGTAAACCCACCTAGCTAGCATCACGTGGGTGGCTGACAAGGCCGCCAAGGCTAATTCCTTGAGTTTGGTCTTAATCAGTTTAGCTCAGGACACCAGCCTTCAATCAAAATTGAGTTGAGTAAGACGTTGGCACACCTCTGCCATCCTAATCATGCACAAGAGTCTCATGTTTGATCGAATTGCACAAACATTACTATCTGAATTTAGAGGTTTCTGATGGTTATCCATTGTTTTCTATGGTGTGACCCACCTGATGATTGATTGGATAGATGTGGTTGTTGGATCTTCCATCATCATGGTTGATCTCACTTAATCAACAGGTTGGATGGCATACAAAAGCATGGCGGGCCACACAGGCAATAATACAGGCAGGTGAAGGACTTTTACACGCAGATAAGTCTTAGATGTAGATGTATAAAGATCCCAACCATTCATTTAGTGGCCTATAAAAGAACCTTTAAGAAGATATAAAGGAATCATCCACGTTCAACTCAGAAAAAAGCACAAGATTTGTGGCCATGACCTTCTCTAATTAGGGAGATATTGGTGCATGGTCCATCAATGATGTGCCCAACATTTGGATGATATGCTGTTTCCATCATTGCCTCATTTCCATGAGGATATGCAGAGGTACTCCAGCCGGTAGCATATACTATTGCTGTTCGAGCCCGTGGAACCACGAAGAAAAATCAAGCAAGGCACACACAATTGTACAACCAAGTTTAAATAAGACAATTCAAATTTTACATGGAAAAATCACTGCACATAATAATGCACTATGAAAGCATAAATTACATGAGAGAGTTTATCAATTCAGACAACGTCGAATCTACTTCCTTAAACTCTAGGTATGCCCTTGAAACCTTAGAAATGAATTAAAAAGTCCTAATACACCTCCCTCTTATCCTAATATGGCCTGCACCTGATATATATACTGTTACAATTGGAACAAGAAACAATTCATACACTTATGCAATTCTGCATGTTCATTCAATGGGACCTTGGTATTGACAACTCATCGAGAATCTGTGGATGGCATTAAACTCCTTCGATGTCAATAAGTAATAACATTAAAACATTTCAGCAGCCAACATTAAAATTTTGAATTTTCTTGATGGTATCAAGCACCAGTCGACAGCATTGAGCTTGATGGCGTCGGGTAGTCTGTCGATGACATCGGCAGACTCTGCTATGGACAGATTTAAAACATCGTCAACTACTGCCGCACGATGGTTCAGTCATGCTGGCCTGTTGGGCCCCAAAAGTAATGCACCGCTGCCAGAAAATCTGTTGGGCGGGACGATCTTCGTGTTTAAATCTGTGGCCTGCAAACAGACAATCACGATAAAAAATGCACAACGGTCCATTTCATGTCACCAAGATGCAGCTACTCGGCCCTACTAGGGTTGCATACTAGCAAACTAGTGTTGGACCGTCCAAAATCTAGGCCTCATGGAAATCGATCACAGAAACCAACCTGGCTGGATACACGTAAACCATCCAATTTCATCCCTTAAAATTCGGACAGCGGGGCATTTTCCAACCGCACATTCAATAGTCACTCGCCCCAATGGTCTTGATAGTCCTATCAGTCCAGAACGTATCGCCTACTCCCCCTGCCACCAGCCAATGGCTGGTGGTCGGTGCTCTGTGGGCCCCACCATGATGTATGTGTTTCATCCATGCTGTCCATATATTTTTATAGATCATTTTATGGTATTAGACCAAAATTGAGGTATATCCCAATCTCAAGTGGACTACATTACAGGAAACAGTATTAATGAATGATGCCAACTACTTGGACCGTCCAATTAGTTGTCTGAATTAATGCAAACTAATGTTAATGAATTGTGCCCATACAAAAGATACTTTAAAGAGGAAAAGGAGTTACTGGCTTGGGATGGCTCCACCACGGTGTTCATGTAAAATCCACCTCAGCTACTAGCTAAGTTACCAATGCTACACCTAGGGCTCTTAAATCAGCCCCATCAGTGGTTCAGACCACACGATTAAAAACAATTTACAAAGAATGTTGATCCAAATTTTAAGTAGATCACAACACATAAAAGAGTAGACATTGAATACCCATCATTAAAATCTTCCCAGGGCCTATCCTAATGTTTTGTAGGCCCACCATGATGCATGTGTTTTATCAGTACACATGGCTCCACCACTATGGATGGGGATAAATTTTGAGACCTTGATTTAACATGGATGGTCGGGTTGATTTTACATTAACACCATGATGGGTCCACCCAAGCGATGGCCACTTTTCCATTCTAAAATGAAATTAGTCCGCAATGGAAGCATTTACTTTTCCATTCTAAACTTCTTGTAATGTGGCCCACTTTGGCCTTGGGACTAACTCATTTTTGAATTGAATGCTAAAATGATATATGTGCGAGAATGAATGGACGGTGTGGATACAACACATACATCATGATTGGTTTACAGAAGTTAGTGACGCCAATTCAGTAGCCAAATTCGGTAACAGATTCGCTACTCCCTGTCACGAGCCAATGGCTGTGGTCAGTGCTCTGTGGGCCCCACCATGAGTATGTGTTTCATCCATGCCATCCATCTATTTTTATAGATCATTATGCTGAAAGAAAGAAAAATTAGGTATATCTAAATCTAGAGTGGGCCACATTATAGGAAACAGCATTGAATGAAAATTGACCATTAAAAATGTTTTGGGGCCATAAAAGCTTTGGATCAAGCTGATATTTATTTTTTCCCTTCATCTGGGTCTTTATGACCCAATCAACAGATTAGATGTCAAAAACACATTACAGTAGGCCTTAGGAGGATTTTAATGGTGGATATCTAATCATTATTGTTTTTCCTGTGGTGTGGTCCACCTGAGATTTATATCCCTATAATGTTTTTTGTCAATCCCTAAAATGATCCTTAAAAATAGATGAACGGAATGGATGAAACAAATAAATCATGGTGGGCCCACAGAGTACCGACCATCAGCCACGGATGGTGTCAGCCAGAGTAGCCAATCCGTCTCCGCCAAATTCGGTACTGACTGTGCCAGTAGATATTGCGGGGAAGAATTCCTTAATGTTTAATGAGAATATTTTGCAGGGCGGCTTAGGGCGATCCCTGACTGTGGGGCTCACTGTGATGTATCTGTCCTATATCAAAGCTGTTCATCCATTTTATCCGCTCATTTTAAGGTAGGATGCAAAAAATCCACCAGATCCATCTATGAGGGAATCCACAGCACTGAAAAGAATACTGAATAACCATTAAAAAAATCTTGTGGGCCACAGAAGTTTTCAATCAAGCTGATATTAGTGTTTTCCCTTTCATCCAAGTGTTTTTTGTCTTATCAATAGAATGGATGATAAATAAAAATTCTGATGAACCTAAAGAAGTTAATGGTGGGTGTTCAATCACCATTAGTTCTCATAGTGTGGTCTAGATACTATTTAGATCTGTTGTATGTTTGGGTCTGTATTTTAAAATGGGCTAATGAAACAAATAAACGGCATGGATATAAGACACATATATCACAGTGGGACCTAACAGTCAAGGATCCACTGACCTTAGTGGATCCTGGGATCCATAATGGGAGGCCTGCCCATGATGATATAAAAAAGAAAAGTATTGACAGTGTGTGGACAGGAGACGGATTGGCTACTCGACACCAGCCCCGGAGCTGGTGGTCGGTGCTCTGTGGGCCCCAGCATGATGAATGTGTTTCATCCATTCCCTTCGTCCATTTTTAAATATCTTTTTATATATTTATCCCAAAAATGAGAGGAATATAAATGTCAAGTGGATCACACCACAAGTAAAACAATAGTGATTGGATATCCATCATTTAAATCTTCCTAACGCCTGCTGTACTGTTTATTTGACATCCAATCTGTTGATTAGGCCATAAAGACCCAGATGAAGGGAGAAAACAAATATCAACTTGATGCAATACTTCTATGGTCCCCAAAAATTTTTTAACGGTCGAAGTTCATTCAACACTGTTTCCTGTAATGTGGTCCACTTGAGACAGGGATATACCTAATTTTTTGTATATTACCATAAATTGATCTAGAAAAATAGATGGACCGAATGGATGAAACATACGCATCATGGTAGGCCCACAGAGCACCGACCATCAGCTCCGGGGCTGATGCTGGGGGAGTAGCCAATCCGTTTCCGTGTGGACAATAACTCATGGTCCAGCTGGTTGGAATCGACACCTTTCCACGTCAAAAAGTTCCAGTGCATGGTGCGTAGACAGAGAAAAAGCATTGGCTTCGGTTTACATTGAGAAAAGCTTTGATGTTCTGGCAGAGAGTCATGGTTGATACACGTGAACCTAAAATTAATAGGCAGGGGCTGTCCAAGCTTTGGACGAACCGTAGATGAGCCATCCAACAAAATTTACCTCAGACCAATAAACAAAAGAAGCTGACTGGTAGCCAAACGCAACCAACGGCCAGAATTTAACAAGGTCGAAGTATCCAATCAGCGTCTAGATCATCCGATCAATTTGATCCCGGGGTAACGACTTACCTATAGTAGATCCCATGCGCACTAAAGTATACCATCTCTAGGTGCACGTATATGGACCATCACACTCTGCCGGAGTATTAAATCATTGCCCAAAAGCGAACTAGGCGGCTTTTGAGACGTTTAATGCTTCCTTCGACAATGCCAGCCTTTTGGACAGTGCTTTTGATTTGAAAAATACGCTGGTTTTTCCACGGAAGCGAATTAGGCCAGGTCGGGGGAAACATCAAGTTCAGTCTGGCAGCGACCCCGGGGCATATATATATATTTGTTTGTATATCTACGCCGTCCATCCGTTTTGCATTTTCACTTTAGCGTATAATGTGAAAATAGAAGCAGATCCAAATTTTGAATGACCACATCACAGGAAATAATCTAGGAAGAATGCACACCCTTGAATTTAACAGGGGCACACATAAATCGCAAAACATCTGGATTTTGTTACGATTCTCATCTCGTCTGGGGAAATGGATCGAATACTCATCCATGCCATCAACCAGTTCTTCCAGATCATTTTATGGTATGAGCCTAAAAACGAGGTTGATCCAAATCTCAAGTGGACCGCACAGCATTGATTAAACCCCTATCATTAAAAATTTCTTGGGAGCTACAAAAGTTTTGGATCAAGCTGATATATAATTTTCCCTTCATCCTGCATGACCTAATCAACATGTTAGATTTCAAATAACCATTACAATGGGCCCTAGGAGGTTTTTAATGCTGGAAATTCAATCACTAATGTTTTTCTATGGTGTGGTCCACCTGAGATTTAGATCTACCTCGTTTTTTGGGTAAAGGTTTAAAATTATCTTTCAAAATGGATGGACAGCATGGATAAAACACATACATCATGGCGGGTCCACATAGCACCGACCACTTGCCACCTGGCTGGTGGCAGCGTCACTAGCCAAACCATCCTTTGGTCCGTCGCGACAAATTAAGAAGTCAACGATAAGCCTCCCCGGCAATCCAAAGCTGACTCACATTGCTTTGTACCCAGCAAGAAATTTCAGGGAACCATCGTTTCACAAATAAAAGCCATATCATCACCATCGTTCCAGCTAATTTGCATAATCACGGTTCATTTTTGTCCGCTCTAACCTTTTTTCTATTTTATCTTCTCTCTCTTTATATTTTCTTTCATTTTAATGGTCGTTTGGCTGCACCAAATATCATATGTTATAATGAAATTTGGTGCAACAAACCCACACCGAGTTTTGAGTTTTGTATAATACCTCTGTGCATTCCTTTCTACAGAAACAGAGTTGCTTTGGAAGCATTGAAAGAGAGACATCAGCTGGTATATATCTTCCTTTCCTCTTTTTTTTATTCCTCTTGCTCTTTTTCTTTTTTTTTTTAATTTTTTAAAAGCAGAAATGATTTGATTTATATCTACCTAATCCATCTGTAATGTTTTGATGGAAAACAAATAGTTGTAGGACACCATGATGATTAGGTATCCCAAAAATCAGACTGATCCAACCATCAGGTGTGCCACACCATGAGGATAATGAAAACTCATCTAAATTCCATCCAAATCAGTGGGTAGCAGACACTTTCATGGTAAAGATGGACTAAAGAAGGCCCAATTGAAGGCAAAAATGATCCAACTTGTCGGGACCTAAAATCAGTCTGTCTCACAAATCAAGATGAGTTTTTCAACATATTATATATGATTTTGGAGTATGAGAATCTACTTAAGCCAACCAACCCCGCTATGTTAGGTTGCCAAGCTGGATTTGCAAGATTCTATCAAAACAACGGTTAAAAGTCCTGTTTAATTTCACCTTTACTATAAATAGTAAGTTATGATTTGAGTATAACTTTTGATCCTTTGAGTTATAGAACTCATGCCCAACATAACAAGGAATTTTCGAACATGGTTAGGCCAAATTGGACACTTACTATTTTTGTTTGAAAACCATGAACAGGGACAAAGGTCATCTATAAATAGTAATTTACTATTTATAGTGAGTCACATTTTTAGATATTTGAGTTAGAGTTCTAAAGCTTTGTCCTAAGTTAGAGTACCTTTTTTTAAAAATCATCAATCAAGTTATTTCGAATTTAGTAGAAATTATTTTTGCTTTTATCCCTCGTGGATTCGAGGAAGCTTCATGAGCAGTTCAGAGAGCTCTATGAATTCAGAGTAGTTATCCCTTGAGGAAGGCAGTGATCTACTTCATCATGTCCCTCCTTGCGCCAAGTGCTATCAGAGCAATAACTCCCCTTGGGCCGATAGCAACTAATGACCGAATGGACCAAAATCCTGTGAACGGTAATTAAGAGATTTGTTATCTATCAGAAAAAATTGAAGCATTGCACCAAGAGAGTCAGTTGACTATGCAATGGATGCAGGCAACCTTCAACCATATTATGGATGCACTAATTCCACCACGAACCCAAGGTGACATTCAGCCGCCTCTGATTATTGTATGACACAACTCCGTCTTCCGTAAAGCACTTTAGAGGCAAATCGTGGGGCTATCCCAGATAAGTTAAGCTCCAGCGACGAGGACGTCAGTGGTGTCCTTACCCAATGGCCGGTCCATGGAGACGATTGATTATATCGTGTTGAAAGAGACTATCGAGGTAAGGCTAAACTTTTCAATTTTAATGGCTTAGGTGTATAAAAGATTTCATCGATTTGTTAGTTAAAGTAGAATAGTTTTAATTACATGGACGTGCCAAAAGAAAAGAAAGTGAAGTTGGTCGCGTTAAAATTAAAATCCGGTGCTTCTGCATGGTAAGAACGGTTACAACTCTTAAGTGCCCGATAGAACAAGGCACCCATCTGATCATGGTTGTGGATAAGACACTTTCTTTAATACGAATCCTCTCCAATGATTATAAGCAGGTGTTGTTCTAGCAATACCAAATTTATCGACAGGAAAATCAGACCTTCATAAATTACACCGAAGAATTTCAACAATTGGCAACATTGAATGATTTGTCAAAGACTAAATCATATAAGTAAATTCCGTTCATAGGCAGTTTACGGTTGATAATTTAAGACTGAGTTCAAATACATCTGGTCAGGACTGTAAATGAAGCGGTTCAATTGGCAGGTATGGCAAAAATGCACCTTATAAGAGTCCTACTCGGCTTTATCATTCAACTCGAACCTCCATGACGAGTCCCATGCAGGATTGGCGCTGACCAAATGAAAGGAACTAGTAGGAAGGCATCTTCAACCTCCTACGACTGCAAATTGTGACACGAGAAGTAGTCCATCTAAGCCTAAACGTGCAGCGCCCACAGTAGCGAGTCTGAGAAGGATTTTAAATCCTTATGGTTAGCCATGGCCCAACCGTTGTTTCCATTGTGGCCAACTGGGCCACTTATCGAACACCTGCCCTCAACGCCCTGTAGCCCACTTAACCATTAACGAAGGGGGCGTTGAAGGTGAGGCAGTGAAAGAAGGCACTGGATTTGATAAAAATGAACAATCCACTAAAGAAGTAGCCAGTGACAAAGAATTGTCGTCGAGGATCATGGTGAATCCTAGGTCATGAGGCGGTTATTGTACACACTAAGGAAGGAGGTGCACCCGCAATGACACATTATATTCCGCACATTGTGTACCATCAATAGTAAGGTTTGTGATATAATCATAGACAGTGACAATAGCGAGAATATTGTCTTAAAGGTGATGGGGAACAAGTTATGGTAACATACGACAAAACATCATTCCTCATACTCAATTGGTTGGATAAAAAAGGTGAACAAGACCATGATAACTGAATAATGTATTGTCTCATTTTCAATTAGTATGAATTATAAAGATCAAGTACTTTGTGACGTGGTTGACATGAATACATGTCATATGTTACTCGTTTTACAATGGCAATCAGATTGTGATACGATCTATTGAGGGTGAGATAATGTATATGTCTTCATCAAGGAAGGTCGCCAGACGATCCTTGCCCTCATGGTACCAGAGAACCACCCCGATGCTTCTAAATTGGAGGGGAGTTCCCTCTTAACCATTCAAAATTTCGTGGAGAAATCCAAGAAAACCAATAAGGTGTATGCTATGGTGGTAAAGATTGATGAATTGGAGCCCTTAGACATTCCTTCAAGTTTAAGGACATCGCTGAATGAATTTAAATAAATATGGCTCGAAGAGTTACTTGATGGATATCCCAAGTGTAGGACAATATCTAACGTTACATAAACCTTGTCCATGTGACTAGTTTGCCCAACCGCCCTCACTATCGGATGAGTCCAAAAGAATGTGAGATACTTCAAAGTCAGGTGGAGGAATTGACACATAAGGGTCTTTTAAAAGACAGCATGAGCCCATGCATTGTACCAGCTTTATTAACACCGAAGAAAGATGGGACTGGCACATGTGTGTCGATAATCAGGCAATTAATAAGATCACCATTAAATATCAGTTCCTGATACTGCGGTTGGATGACATGCTTGATATGCTTGAAAGTGCTAATGTATTCTCTAAACTAGATATAAGGAGTAGGTACAATTAGAAATATCGTATCCAACCCACTGATGAGTAAAAAATGGCATTTAAGACCAATGAAGGGTTGGTCATGCCCTTCGGTCTATCGAACACACTGAGCACTTTTATGCGCTTGATGAATCGAGTGTTGAAGTCATTCATTGGCCAGTTTGTGATAGTATATTTTGATGATATCCTGATATATAGCCAAGGTAAGACGGATCAGATGGAATATCTCATGTAGGTACTACAAGTCTTAGTAGTTAACAAGTTGTACTTCAACTTGAAGAAGTGTAGTTTTTTAATGAACAACTTGTTATTCTTAGGATTTGTTGTGATGTCTACGGAAATTCGTGTAGATGATGAAAAGGTGTGATACGTCAAGGAATGACTAATTCTGACGAACATTCATGAAGTTAGGAGTTTCCACGGGTCAACGACATTCTATCGTAGATTCGTATGAAATTTTTGCACTATAGTTGCACCTATTATAGATTACACGAAAAATGGTCATTTCAGTGGACTAATGAAGTTGACAAGAGCTTTTCTAACTCAAGCATCGATTGTCCACAATACTGATCTTGGTTCTTCCTAATATACACAAGCTATTTAAGGTTGAGTGTGACCCCTCATATGTTAGATTTGGATGAGTCTTATCAAATGAAGGAAGGCTGGTGGCCTTCTATAGTGAGAAGCTAAGCGAAACCTAAAAGAAATGGTTAATATATGAACTTGAGCTGTAAGCAGTTGTCATGCCTTGAAAATCGACACTCGAGTATAGAGACCCCGATCTCGAGTTACTGGGTATGAACCAAATAAAAATGCACGTGTGACCTTGTTCTGATTCACATTCCTTTTATACATAAGTAATCAGAGTAGCATAATTTAAATTAGTGGATCAAAAGCTAGATAGAGATAACAAAAATAAATAAATAAAAGGCTAATCATTAAAGTACAATTTAATTATGGTGTCTGCCCAAATCGGAATTATATAAGCTACAACATACATACCTAAAATGATTAAAGTGAAAAGTTTTCGATTTGTTCCAATCCTCTTAAATATAACGTCGGTGGTGCAAGCCACTCTAAGCCTACTTGTTTGAGATCTTGATAATATATGCATCGATAATATCACCTGATTGGTGTTTTAAAACACTGTCCCATGTGAGAGTGAGTAACTAAATTAGTGGTTCTATTAGTTCTAAGTTACACATGTTATCAACCTAATCAACACAGGTAATGATAAAATAAGAAATCAAAAAATTCTTAAATACTCTTATTAAATGTATATATAAAGATATGACATGATGCATGCTCTTTCCAAACAACACTCCCTCCCAGGCGACTTTAATATTTATTTTGTATATGCTAACACTTCCTCACAGGCGGCCCGATGCCAAATTGTAAGTCCTATCTAATATAATACGGTAAATACGCATGTTAGTTGATTAGTTATTAGGTTTAATTCATTCGGCATATTAGGAAAGTTAGGGTACTCTCATTTTATCATGATCTCAACTAATCACAAGGCTCAGGATGGCCAAAGCGGCTCCTCACATGTGTCCCTTGATGGCCAAAGTTACGGTGGGCCCGGATGTAACTTTTACTGAGGAAGCTGATGGTTGGAATGGATTCCACGGCCCTTGTAAAAAATCAAAGGTAAACGGTCCTCTTCCAATTGTTCCTTTTTTGTGTGGTCCACCTGAATCAGAAGTCAGCTTGACTTTTGGGCCCAGAGGGCTAAAGAATGGATGATGAAATTGATGGCCCGAGTGGATTGTATGTTCACATCGTCGTCACAACTGATGGTCACCTGAATCACCAGAGATGCATCACAGTGGGCCCACCATTTTATATTTATTTATTAAAGGGGATGGACATTGTGCCTTATAAATAATCCATCAGATTAACATGAACGCATTAATGCAAAATGGAATAGAAATTAATGGATCACATGGTGTGGGGTCCACCTCCATGATTATTATAAAATATTTTTATCAAAATATCAAAATCTTCTAGCGGTTACATCAGGACAGATTGAACCCATCTGCAGGTACATGCTTTTCCATGTGATCATCACATCAACTCTAGAACATTCGTTGCTCAGATGGGCCTCTCTATCAGAAAGATCTCATTAAATTGGCCCAACTCGCTTATTTTTTTACCATTCGTTGATCAGATGGGCCTCTGTCAGAAAGATCTCGTTAAATTGGCCGAACTCGCTTTTTTAATTTTTCCATATGTAAATTTGTCCAAAAAAGGTAAGACTTAGGGTATGTTTGTTAAATATGAAAATTAATAATGAATCTAGAATAACTAATTTGTTAACTAACTTCTAAAATATTTGAAATATGTTAATTTGACATAATTACCCATGTGAAACAATCGGTGATTGAATCCCTAGCATTAAAACTTTATGGATTCCAAGGGAATGTTTATTTGCCGTCCAACCTGTTGATATGCTAGGTGGGTCCCACCTGATGTTAGTAAGAAATCCACCTGTCCATCCATTTTGCGAACTCATTTTAAGACACGTGACCAAATATGAGGTGGATCCAAATATCAAGTGGGCTACATGAGATGGAAAATTGGAAAAAGAAATGTCTACCGGTAAAACTTTCCTTGGTTCCACCTTGATGTTAAGGTGCCATCCAAATTGTTTATTGAGATGAAGTGAAAAAATAAAATACTTGGGCTGATACAAAACTTTTGTGGTCATATTAATGTTTCAACGGTAGTCATCGAATCTCTACTATTTCCTCTCATGTGGCCCACTTGAGTTTTGGATCCACTTCATTAATTTTTCATATCATGGTCTAAAATGTGCTCCCAAAACCTTATGAACGAGGTAGATTAGCATCATGATGGACCCTATAGTCAAGGATCCCACCCACCTTGGTGGATCGTGGGTGGGGCCAGCATGATGTTTGTGAGAAATCCACAATGTCCATCCATTTTATAGATCATTTTAGCATATGGGGCCTAAAATGAGCCGGATCCAACACTCAAATGGGCTGAAAACGTGAGTTGAGGATTGAATGTCCATAGTTGAAATATTTTTAAACCACACAAGTTTTGAATGGGACTAATATTTATGGTTTCAGTTCATCTCGGTATGAATGAAGTTATAAAGGGCCTTGATGTCAAGTAAACATCACCGTCTACCTTATAGAGGTTTCAATTATATGAATTTCTCTACTCACATTTTCCATTAATGCGGCTCACTTGAGTCTTTTATTGTGCTCATTTTTTGTATCTTGCCTTAAAATAAGCTCAAAAAATGGATGGATAGATTAAATTTATCATAAATATCACGGTGGGCCTCACCTAGGTTTTGAGTGCAAGAACTTCCCCTAACATGTTAGCCAGAGAATGCGTTCCCTGATCATGGGGGACTGGCTTGCCACCCTGCCAGGATCCACCCAGATTCAGATATTTAAGGGCTTTGTGGGGGCGTACCATGATATTTTATTCTCATTGTTCATCCATTTTTTTCATATCATTTAAAAAATAAAAAATAAGACAAAAACGATGCAAATATAAGGCCAAGATCACCATAGGCATATCTCCATGTGTCTTTCAAACTCTGAAGAGAAGCTACCTCATTTTTGAGTTTCTCATTTTTGGATCTCAAATCTTCAATTTTGGAGGTTTTGAAATCTAAATCACTTTTGGTTTTTTCAAAAGAATCAGAAATATGAGACTTTTCTAAAACGAGAAACTCATAATCTTCCTTAAGCTTAGAAAATTTTTCTCTTTGTAATTTAAGCTTGACGGCAATTTTACAACTCTCCTTATAAAGGGCATTATAAGCATCTTGAAGGTCATCTTCATTATTGTAATCACTATTCAAATTTTCTTCACTAGATATATCATCATTATCTGAAAAGGTGATCTTGGCTAGAGTCATAAGGGCTTTAACATCTTCGCCCGACTACGGAAATCAGGTGCATATCATTGAAACTTTCTTGGGACCACAGAAGGCCTTGATCAAATTGATTTTTGTGTTTTCTTTTTATTCATGTATGTGTGACCTTATAAAGAGGTTAGATGGCGAATAACTTGATGGTAGACCTCAGGAAGATTTTAATGGTAGTCGTTCCATTCCCAATACTTCTCGTGGTGTGGTTAGCTTGAGCTTTGGATGTGCATATTTCTTGGGATGATGCTTTAGAATGATATAAATAAAGTTGATGGACAGTATGGATGTAACACATAAATCGCATCGCAGCCATATGTATTGTATATAGTAGCCGTTCATCCATTTTTTCAGCTCATTTTAGAGAATCATCCCAAAGATAAAGCAGATCTAAGTTTTAACTAGACTATAGAGTTGGGCATATCTGACCCGATCCGGTGGATCCGATCTGATCAGATCTGATCCGACCTGTTCCGTACCGAACAGACGGCTTGGATCGGTACGGATCGAGTAAGGTCATTCAGATCCGATAATTTTTCAGATCGAGATCAGGTCGTGGGGAATCTAGACCAATCCGGAGTGATTCTTATCAATACCTCTACATTTTCCCGTGGTATGGTCCACTTGAGCTTTGAATATGCATCAATTTTGGGTTCAACCACTAAAATGATCTTAAAAAACGAATGAACGGCATGGATAAACCACATGCATGGGCCAAGAGTTTACTCAGTACGTTGATAAGAGCCCACCGTTACACGCGGACGTGGATTTCCTGCCTAAGGCTTTCGCAGGAAGTTCCTGTGCTGGGAACCAGGTGCGGCCCACTGTGATGTTTTGGAGAAATCACCCCCATTCATCCATTTTTTTAATTTCATTTTAAGACATGATGCAAAAAATGAATTGCATCCAATGCTTAAGGGCCTGTTTGTTTTTTCAAAGAAATATTAAATTCACGGTAAACAGTAATTCTCCCTATTTCACGTGTTTGAAAATTTATAGGAATTCATGTCTTTGAAATTGGTTCAATAGAGATAACTTTAATTTTTGAACCATATGATAATACATATAATATATTTATTCTGTCCATCTATTTTGCTACAATAATTTGAAGCCTGAGACAAAAAATAAAGTAGATCCAATAGTCAAGTAGCCCATGGTAAAAGACACAGTGGCCTCACAAAGTTTTTAATGTCACTTTTCAATTTCCTTTTTCGTATGACGTGGTCCACTTAAGTTTTGGATATGTCTCATTTTTTTTACTCATACTATAAATTCAACTAGAATAATGAATGAATGATATAGATAAGCAAAATGCATCACAATGGAATCTACGGATATTTTGTAATATTCTTAATTTTTATGTTAAAAAGTAAATAGTCAAATCAAATATAATATAAATGCACATGGAAAATAATTATTATTTTTTTCGACCATATTTTCCATTTCACCTTAAAACAAACATGCCATAGGTGGATCGTAATAAAGAAAAAGATGGTTAGGAAAATTCCTACCGTCGAAACCTTTCAGTGTTCGACAGTGATGTTTATATTCCATCCATACCGTTAATAACGTCATTCCTACTGGGATGAACTAAAAACACAAATATTAAGATGATTGAAAACTTCTGTGACCCTATGAATATTTCAATTGTAGACGTTCAATTATCACGTTTTCAGTCTACTTGAGTATTGGATATGGTTCATTTTTGGCATGATGTCCTAAGATAAACTCACGAAACTAATGGACGGGTAGGATTTCTCACAAACATCACAGTGAGTCCCACCTGGCTTCTCAGTGCAGGCTTTCGCAAGAAATCCGCGTCCTACACAGGCAACATGCAATAACTTGCACGGCACGTCATATACAGCTGGTGCGTAGATCGGTGTCGACCACAGCCTAACCCTTTTTAACGCGCCCAAGAAGCTCGTCCGGTGGAGATTTCAATTCGAAGAATTATACCGTGCTCTGCAAGAGCATGGAGATTTATAAGCCTTCATACCCCAACACTCCATATGTACACGTATCACGACCGTACCATAAGAGAAATACGTACGTTGTGTCCTCGCCGTTGATGGCCTTACCCAAAAAACTAGTGCACGTACTTTCACAGCATCCGTTCTTGGTCACTAAATATACGGTTAGGACTCAACAAAAATGTTCTACAATAACATAATCCAATCAACACGTGTCATATCCCGAAATACAGTGGGACAAATGCATTGGACGGTCATGATAGAAGTATATGCACGACAGGTGGTATGGGCGTGCATGCATGCACACGATATCGTCGGATTTTGATATGGAATACAATGCTTCACACGGACTTTAGCATTTATATACCTACTCCAAGGAATGGGAGTGGAGAAATTTGCGACTGTACGACCCATTTATGGCCCATTTACGAGACCAAGCCACCTTATTTTAACTTGCAAGAATAACCCCATCTGTACGGACGCATTCCCAAAGGTCGAAAATGCCCCCTGCTTTTTCTTCCGCAAGAGGATCGGCCGCTGACGCTCCTCGCAATCCGAATTGTACGAACGGTTCAAAAGATATCAAAGTTACATGGCCCTACAGTTATGTATTTATTATATCCACAACGTTCATCCATATTTCGAGATCATCTTGGAGCATTATCAAAAAAAAAAATTCATACCCAAAGATCAACCGGACCACACCACAACGAGCAGCAGGAAAAATGATTTTCACCGTTAAAAATTTTATAGGCCCACCATAACATATATTTTCCATCCAATCTATTCATAAGGTAACAAAGACCTGGATGAAGAGGAAAAACAAATTTCATAATGATCCAAAACTTCTGTAACCCCTAAAAGGATTTCAATGGTAGACGTTCAATTCCCCACTACCTTTTAAAGTGTGGTCCACTTGATAGTTAGACCTGTCTTATTTTCCGTCTCAAGCCTTAATATGAGTTCAGCAAATATATGGACGGTTTGGATATAACATAGACCTCATGATGGGACCACAAAAACAACAAATATTTAAACAAAAAAGTAAATTTTTATTTTTTTTATGAGGAGTTTTAGCTACGGATTAGAACCGTACCCATAATTACAAAATGCGTAGCCACAGTGGTCTGGCCGGGGTGGGCTCGCTGAACTGGTGGCCCTCACGCCAATTGCTGACTTATCCGGCGGGGTCACGCCCATCTGGCGCCCCTATGGCTACGGATTATAACCGTAGCCATAGACAGCAGTGCAAAATTTTTTAAACTTTTTTATGGAGAATTTTATTCTACCTACAATTTTCTCAAACACATATTTATACAAAATATGTATATATAAGCATTTAAAATTTCTCTCTCTTTTTTTCATTTCTTTCTTTATTCATTTAAAAAGTGTCTTCTAAACTAAAATTAGTTACTTGATGAACCCTATATGATTTTGGGGTAGGAGAAGCTACTTTAGCCAACCAACATGGTTATTTACCAAGATTTCATCAGGTTGATGACCGTAAAATGCATAAAAATGACCGTGAAGTACATGAAAATGATGGTGAAATGCATGGAAATAACTGTGAATCAACACGGAATCGCCGAGAATGACTATGAAATGCATGAAAATGACCATAAAATGAAGCAAATTGACCGGGAAATGCGTGGAAATGACTGTGAAGTGAAGGGAATTGACCGTGACATGCATGAAAATGACCGTGAATGAACACAGAATTGCCGAGAATGACCGTGAAATGCATGGAAATGACCGTGAAGTGAAGCGAATTGACTGTGAAATTCATGGCATGGAAATGACCATGAAGTGAAGGGAATTGACTGTGAAATGCATGGAAATGCCCATGAAGCAACACGGAATCGCCGGGAATGACCGTGAAATGCATGGAAATGACCGTGAAGCAACACGGAATCGCCAGGAATGACCGTGAAGCAACACGGAATCGCCAGGAATGACCGTGAAGTGAAGTGAATTGACTGTGAAATGCGTGGAAATAACCGTGAAGTGAATGGAATTGACCGTGAAATGCATGGAAATGAACGTGAATTAACATGAAATCGCCGTGAAATGCATGAAAATCACCGTGAATTAACACGAAATCGCCGTGAAATGCGTGAAAATGACCGTGAATCAACACAGAATTGACCGTGAAGTGAAGTGAATCAACCATGAAATGACCGTGAATCTTAGCAAATGGAGCGTAAAATGTACGGAAATGACCATGAAGTGAAGGGGCATGACCATGAAATGCGCCAAAATGACCCTGAATCAACACGGAATAGGCGGGAATGACCGTGATTTTCATGGAAATGACCATGAAGTGAGGTGAATGGACCGTGAAATGCACGAAAATGACAGTGAAGTGAAGGGGCATGACCGTGAAATGTGGCGAAATGACCGTGAATTAACATGAAATCGTCGAGAATGATCGTGATATGCATGGAAATGACCATGAATCTTAGCGAATGGACCGTGAAATACACGGACTGTGAAATGCACCGAAATGACCATGAATCAATACAGAATAGGCAAGAATGATCGTGGTATGCATGGAAATGACCGTGAAGTGAAACGATTGGACCGCAAAATGCACATAAATGACCGTGAAATTAAGCGATTGGACCACAAAATGCACATAAATGACCGTGAAGTGAAGGGGCATGATCGTGAAATGCGTCAAAATGACCGTGAATCAACATGGAATAAGCGGGAATGACCGTGATATGCATGAAAATGACCGTGAAGTGCAGTGATTAAATCGTGAAATGCGCAAAAATGACCGTGAAGTGATGGGGCATGACCGTGAAATGCGACGAAATGACCGTGAATCAACACGAAATTGGCGGGAATGACCATGGTATGCATGGAAATGATCGTAAAGTGACGCGATTGGACTACGAAATGCACGGAA
Organism: Magnolia kwangsiensis; assembly: GCA_037074715.1. Classification (NCBI taxonomy): domain Eukaryota; kingdom Viridiplantae; phylum Streptophyta; class Magnoliopsida; order Magnoliales; family Magnoliaceae; genus Magnolia; species Magnolia kwangsiensis. Next base: position 150,569,133 of record CM073576.1, on the reverse strand, counting down.
ATAACCTTGAAGTGAAAGGACATGACCATGAAATGCGCTGAATTGACCGTGAATTGACCGTGAAATGTGCAGAAATGACAGTGAAGTGAAGGGGCATAACTGTGAAATGCGTCGAAATGATCGTGATTCAACATGGAATAGGCGGGAATGACCGTGATATGCATGAAAATCACGATCATTCCCGCCTATTTCGTGTTGATTCACGGTCATTTCGGCGCATTTCACGGTCATGCCCCTTCACTTCACGGTCATTTTCGCACATTTCACGGTCCAATCGCCACACTTCACGGTCATTTCCCTGCATATCATGGTCATTTCTGCCTATTTCATGTTGATTTACAGTCATTTCAATGCATTTCACGGTCATGCCCCTTCACTTCATGGTCATTTTCACGCATTTCACGGTCCAATCGCCACACTTCACGGTCATTTTCATGCATATCACGGTCATTCCTGCCTATTCCATGTTGACTCACAGTCATTTCGATGCATTTCACGGTCATGCCCCTTCACTTCAGGGTCATTTTTGTGCATTTCACGGTTAATTTGCTTCACTTCATGGTCATTTCCATGCATTTCACGGTCATTCCGGCCCATTCCGTGTTGATTCACGGTCATTTTAGCGCATTTCACACTCATGGCCCTTCACTTCACGGTCATTTCCATGCATTTCACAGTCCAATTGGTACACTTCACCGTGAAATGCATCGAAATGACCGTGAATCAACACAGAATAAGTGGCAATGACCGTGAGATGCATGGAAATGACCGTGAAGTGAAGCAAATTGACGGTGAAATATGTCGAAATGACTGTGAAGTGAAGGGGCATGACCGTGAATCAATACGGAATATGTTTGAATGACCATAATATGCATGGAAATGACCATGAAGTGAAGCGAATTGAATGTGAAATACATGGAAATGACCATGAAGTGAAGCGAATTGACCATGAAATGTGCCGAAATGACCGTAAATCAACACGGAATAGACGGGAATGACCATGATTTTCATGCATATCACGGTCATTCTCGTCAATTCCGTGTTGATTCACGGTCATTTCGATGCATTTCACGGTTATGCCCCTTCACTTCACGGTCATTTCCATACATTTCACGATCATTCTAGCCTATTCTGTGTTGATTCATGGTCATTTCGACGCATTTCACGGTGAAGTATAGCGATTGGACCGTGAAATGCGCGAAAATGACCATGAAGTGAAGGGGCATGACTGTGAAATGCGCCGAAATGACCGCGAATCAACACAGAATAGGAGGGAATGACCGTGATATACATGGAAATAACCGTGAAGTGAGGCGATTGGACAGCGAAATGCACGGAAATGGCCGTGAAGTCAAGGGGCAAGACCGCGAAATGCACTGGAATGACCGTGAATCAACACGGAATAGGCGGGAATGACCGTGATATGCATGGAAATGATCGTGAAGTGAAGTGATTAGACCGCGAAATGCGTGGAAATGACCGTGAAGTGAAGGGGCAGGACTGTGAAATGCATTGAAATGATCGTGAAGCAACATGGAATAGGCGGGAATGACCGTGATATGCATGGAAATCACGGTCATTCCTGTCTATTCCGTGTTGATATTCATGGTCATTTCGGCGCATTTCATGGTCAATTCCCTTCACTTCATGGTCATTTTCATGCATTTCACGGTCAATTCGCTTCACTTCATGGTCATTTCCATGCATATCACAGTCATTCCCGCCTATTCCGTGTTGATTCACGGTCATTTCAACACATTTCACAGTCATGCTCCTTCACTTCACAATCATTTCGGCGTATTTCACGGTCAATTCGCTTCACTTCTTGGTCATTTCCATGCATTTCATGGTCATTCCCGCCTATTCCATGTTAATTCTCGGTCATTTCGACGTATTTCATGGTGAAGTGTAGCAGTTGGACCGTGAAGTGAAGCGAATTGACCGTGAAATGCATTGAAATGACCATGAAGTGAAGGGAATTGACTGTGAAATGCGTTGAAATGACCGTGAATCAACACAGAATAGACGAGAATGACCATGATTTCCATGCATATCACGGTCATTCCTGCCTATTCCGTGTTGATTCACGGTCATTTCGACACATTTTATGGTCATGCCCCTTCACTTCACGGTCATTTCCGTGCATTTCACTGTCAATTTGCTTCACTTCATAGTCATTTCCATGCATTTCACGGTCATTCCCGCCTATTCCGTGTTGATTTACGATCATTTCGTTGCATTTCACGGTCATGCCCCTTCACTTCACGGTCATTTTCGTGCATTTCACGGTCCAATCGCTACACTTAATCGTAAAATGCGTCGAAATGACCGTGAATCAACACGAATAGGCGGGAATGACCGTGAAATGCATGGAAATGACCGTGAAGCGAATTGACCGTGAAATGCACGGAAATGACCGTGAAATGAAAGGGCATGACCGTGAAATGCGTCAAAATGACCGTGAATCAACACGGAATAGGCGAAAATAACAATAAAATGCATAGAAATGACCTTGAAGTGAAGGGAGTTAACCATGAAATGCGCCGAAATGACCATGAATCAACACGGAATAGGCAGGAATGGCCATGATTTCCAAGCATATCATGGTCATTCCTGCCTATTTCGTGTTGATTCACGATCATTTCGACACATTTCACAGTCATGCCCCTTCACTTCACGGTCCTTTTTGCGCATTTCACGGTCAATTCGCTTCACTTCATGGTCATTTCCATGCATTTCACGGTCATTCCCGCCTATTCCATGTTGATTCACAGTCATTTCGACGCATTTCACGGTTAAGTGTAGCGATTGGATCATGAAATGCACGGAAATGACCGTAAAGTGAAAGGGCATGCCCGTGAAATGCACTGAAATGACTGTGAATCAACACGAAATAGGCGAGAATGACCATGATATGCATGGAAATGACCGTGAAGTGAGGCGATTGGATTGTAAAATGTGCAGAAATGACTGTGAATCAACACGGAATTGCCAGGAATGACCATTGAATACATGGAAATGACCGTGAAGTGAAGCGAATTGACCATGAAATTAGTGGAAATGACCGTGAAGTGAAGTGAATTGACTGTGAATCAAAACGGAATCGCCGGGAATGACCGTGAAATGCATGGAAATGACCGTGAATGAAACCGGAATCACCGGGAATGACCGTGAAATGCATGGAAATGACCGTAAAGTGTAGGGAAATGACCGTGAAATGCATAAAAATGACCGTGAAGCGAAGGGAATTGACCGTGAAATGCATGGAAATGACCGTGAATCAAAACGGAATCATCGGGATTGACCGTGAAATGCATGGAATTGATCACGAAGTAAATGAAATGAATGAAATTGACCACTAAGTGAATGAAATGAATTTTTGATCATCGACCTGATGGAATCTTGGAAAATAACTAAGTCGGTTAGTTAAAGTAGCTTCTCCTACCCCAAAATTATATAGGGTACATTAAGTAACTAATTTTAGTTTAGAAGATATTCTTGTTAAATGAATAAAGAAAGAAATGGAAAAGGAGAGAAAAATTTTTTATATGCTTATATATACATATTTATATAAATTTGTGTTAGAGAAAATTATAGGTAGAATAAAGTTTTCCATGTAAATTTTTTTTTTTTTTTTAATCTATAGCTACGGATTTTAGCTATGGTTATTATCCGTAGCTATAGGAACCACTATATGACGTGACCCCACCGGACAGGCCAGCAAGTGACGTGGGGGGCCGCTAGGTTGGTGCGCCCACCCCAGATATATTATATTGCTATGGATTTAGTGTATCTATGGCTATGGTTATAATTCGTAGCCATAGGTTTGACCATAGTAAATGGCTTTATCGTTTTGCTTTGAACCTCTACCGTTGAAATCCTTTTTGGGGTCACGAAAGTTTTGGATCATTACGAAATTTATTTTTACTATTCATCCAGGTCTTTGTGACCCTCTGAATATATTGGATGGGATATAAATGTTACGGTGGGCCCTACAAAAGTTTCAACCGTGAAAATCAATTTTCTATTGCTCTTTGTGGTGTCGTCCAGTTGATATTTGGATATGAATTTTTTTTACTTTTTTTGGATAATGCTCCGAAATGATTTTGAAATATGAATGAACGTCGTGGATATAATAAATACATAACTGTGGGGCCCATGTAACGTTGATCTCTTTTGAACCGTTCCAAGGGGAGTTCGAGGAGCGTCAGCGCTCGTCTTGGAAGCAGGGGCATTTTCGGGCTTTGGGAAGTCGTCCGTACATCTGGGCTTATTTTTGCAAGGTAAAATGAGGTGGGTTTCGTCTCTTCGTACAGTGGCAAATTTCTGATGGGAGAATATAGACGCACCCGAATGTCAAATGCTGTACTGACGCAATCCTTTCTTGGAGTGGGACCCATGGGTAGCTGATTCAAACCGTCGATATTACCAGTCAAACCAAGCATTTTGGATAAATAGAAATCCTTAGGGCGTGTTTGGCCGGGCGAATCCCATGGGATTAGGATGCATAGGATGGATTTAAAGGCAATGATGGTGGTGTCAGTGGATTGGTTTAAGATCCATAGGATTACTTTATCTAAGTACAAGTTCACTGTATCTGTTTGGCATGCCCGGCATATCCCAGATTCTTACCTACCGATCCGTTCAACTAAGGGATAGGATCAATTTTAAGATAATGATAGTAATTGTTTTAAGATCCATGGGATTGCTTATATCCCATGACAGGTTCACCGGGTCCGTTTGGCTCGTCATGCATATCTCAGGATATCGTGGTCCCATCCCTCCTAAATACCTATGGATAGGTCCGGCCAATCAGGCCCTTGAAGACTTGGTATCGATCCCTAGTGAGGGTGGATAACAGTTGAGTGTGTACTACTTAGCTAACCCTTAAATAAATAAAAAAATAAATTAAAATTAAAATTAAAAATTCACCTCAGACGAATAAACAAAAGAAGATGACTGGTTGCCAAACGCCACCAACAATCAGAATTTAACAAGGTCAAAGCATCCAATCAGCATCTAGATCATCCAATCAATTTGATCTCGGGGTAACGACCTACCTATGGTAGATCCCATGCGCACCAAAGTATACCATCTCTAGGAGTACGTGTATGGACTAACAAACTCTGCCAGGGGTTACCCACGGAAGCGAATTAAGCCAGGTCGGGAAACAGCAAGTTCAGTCAGGCAGTGACCCCGGGGGCCATCTTAATATATATATTTTTTATATCTACGCCGTCCATCCGTTTTGCATTTTCACTTTAGAGCATGAACCAAAAATAGAAGCAGAGCCAAATCTTTGAATGACCGCATCACAGGAAATCATCTAGGAAGAATGCACACCCTCGAATTTAACAGGGGCACAAAACATCTGGTTGTTACAGTTCTCATCTCGTATGGGGAAACCGATCGGCTACTCATCCAAGCCATCCACCAGTTCTTCTACACCAGTTCTTTCGTATCATTTCATGGTATGAGCCTAAAAATGAGGTTGATCCAAATCTCAGGTGGACCGCACAGTATTGATTAAACCCCCCACCATTAAAAATTTCTTGGGGCCACAGCAGTTTTGGATCAAGCTGACATATTTTTCCCCTTCATCCTGCATGAGCTAATCAACAGGTTAGATTTCAAATAACCATTACAGTGGGCCCTAGGAGGTTTTTAATGCTGAAAATTCAATCACTACTGTTTTCCCATGGTGTGGTCCACCTGAGATTTAGATCTACCTCGTTTTTGGGATCAATACCTCAAATTATCTTTCAAAATGGATGAACGGCGTGGATAAAACACATACATCATGGTGGGGTCCGCATAGCACCGACCAGCGTCACTAGCCAAACCAACCTTGGTCCGTCGCGACTGACTAAGGAGTCAACAATAAATCTCCCCGAGAATCCAAAGCTGACTCACAATGCTTTGTACCCAGCAAGAAATTTCAGGGAACCATCGTTTCACGAAGAAAAGCCATCATCATCACCATCGTTCCAGCTAATTTGCATAATCACGGTTCATTTTTGTACGCTCTAACCTTTTTCCTATTTTATCTTGTCTCTCTTTATATTTTCTTTCATTTTAATGGTCGTTTGGCTGCACCGAATATCATATTTTATCATGAAATTTGGTGCAACAAACCTACACACGGAGTTTTGAGTTTTGTATAATACCTCTGTGCATTCCTTTCTAGAGAAATAGAGTTGCTTTGAAAGCATTGAAAGAAAGACTTCAGCTGCGTATATCTTCCTTTCCTCTTCTTTTTATTCTTTTTGTTTGTGTGTTTTTTTTTATAAAAAAAAGCAGAAATAGGTTTAGGACACCATGATGATTAGGTATCCCAAAATCGGACGGAGCCAGCCGTCAAGTGTGCCACACCTGAGGATAATGAAAACTCGTCTAAAATCCATCCAAATCTGATGTAAACACTTTCATGGTAAAGATGGGCGAAAGAAGGCCCGATTGAAGGCAGAAACGATCCAGGCTATTGGGACCTTAAATCACTCGTATCTCACAAATCAGGATGAGTTTTTCAACATACTATACATGATTTTAGAGTACAAGAATCTACTTAAGCCAATTAGGTTGCCCACACGGGATTTGCAAGATTGTATCAAAACGATAGTCAAAAGTCCCGTTTAATTTCACCTTTACTATAAATAGTAAGTTTTAATTTGAGTGTAACTTTTGATCCTTTTGAGTTATAAAACTTGTGCCCAACATAAAATGGAATTTTCTAATATAGTTGGGCCAAATTGGACACTTAATATTTTTGTCTGAAAACCATGAATAAGAACCGAGGTCATCTATAAATAGTAAGTTTACTATTTATAGTGACTCACGTTTTTAGGGTATTTGACTTGGAGTTCTAAAGCTCTGTCCTAGGTTAGAGTACCTTTTTTTTTTTTAATCATCAATCAAGTTATTTAAAATTTATTAGAAATTATTCTTGCTTTTATCCCTTGTGGATTCGAGGAAGCTCCGTGACGAGTTCAGAGAGCTCTGTGAATTCAAAGTAGTTATCCCTCGAGGAAGACAGTGATCAACTTCATCATGTCCCTCCTTGCGCCAAGTGCTATCAGAGCGATGACTCGCCTCGGGGCGATAGCAACTAATGACTGAATGGACCAAAATCCTGTGAACGGTAATTCAGAGATTTGTTATCTATTAGAAAAAAATTGAAGCATTGCACCAAGAGAGTCAGTTGACTATGCAATGAATGCAGGCAACCCTCGACCATATTGTGGATGCACTAATTCCACCACGAGCCCAAGGTGACATTCATCTGTCTCTGATCATTGTATGACACAACTCCGATTTCTGTAAAGTACTTTAGAGGCAAAGCGCGGGGCTAGCCCAGATGAGTCGAGCTCCAGCGACGAGGACATCAGTGATGTCCTTACCTAATGGCCGGTCCATGAAGACGATTGATTATATCGTGTTAAAAGAGACTATCGAGGTAAGGCTAAACTTTCCAATTTTAATGGCTTATGTTTATAGAAGACTTCCTCGATTTGTTAGTCAAAGTAGAGTAGTTTTAATTACATGGACGTGCCAAAAGAAAAGAAAGTGAAGTTGGTCGCGTTAAAATTGAAATCCGGTGCTTCTGCATGGTAGGAACAATTACAACTCTCAAGTGCCCGATAGAACAAGGCGCCCATCTGATCATGGCTGTGGATAAGACGCCTTCTTCGATACGATTCCTCCCCAATGATTATAAGCAGGTGTTGTTCTAACAATACCAAATTTAGCAATAGGGAAATCGGACCTTCACAGATTACACCGAAGAATTCTAGCAATTCGCAACGTTGAATGATTTTTCGAAGACCGAATCATAGAAGTTAACTCTGTTCATAGGCGGTTTACGGTCGATAATTTATGACTGAGTTCAAATGCATCCGGTCAGGACCGTAAATGAAGCGGTTCAATTGGCAGGTAGGGCAAAAACGCACCTTACAAGAGTCCTACTCGGCCTTATCATTCAACTCGAGCCTCCATGACGAGTCCCACGCAGGATTGGCGTTGACCAAATGAAAGGAACTAGTAGGAAGGCATCCTCAACCTCCTACGACCGCAAATTGTAACACGAGGAGTAGTCCATCTAGGCCTAAACGTGCAGTGCCCACAATAGCGAGTCCGAGAAGGATTTTAAATCCTTATGGTTAGCCAAGGCCCAAGCATTTTTTTCATTGTGGCCAACCGGGCCACTTATCGAACATCTGCCTTCAACGCCCCATAGCACACTTAACCATTAACGAAGAGGGCGTTGAAGGTGAGGCAGTGAAAGAAGGCCCTGAATTTGATAAGAATAAACAATCCGCTGAAGAAGGAGCCGGTGACAAAGAATGGTTGTCGAGGATCATGGTGAATCTTAGGTCATGAGGCGGTTATTGTACACACTAAGGAAGGAGGTGCACCCGCAACTACACAATATATTCCGCACACTGTACCATCAATGGCAAGGTTTGTGATATAATCATAGACAGTGGTAGTAGTGAGAATATCGTCTTAAAGGTGATGGTGAACAAGTTATGTCAACATACGACAAAACATCATTCCCCATACTCAATTGGTTGGATTAAAAAGGTGAACAAGACCAAGGTAATTGAACAATGCATTGTCTTGTTTTCAATTATTATCAATTATAAAGATCAAGTACTTTATGACATGGTCGACATGAAAACATGTCATATGTTACTCGTTTTACAATGGCAATCGGATTGTGATACAATCCATTGAGGACGAGACAATGTATATGTCTTTGTCAAGGAAGGTCGCAAGACGATCCGTGCCCCCTATGGTACTAGCAAACCACCCCGATGCTTCTAAATTGGAGGGGACTTCCCTCTTACCATTCCAAATTTCGTGGAGAAATCCAAGGAAACCGATGAAGTGTACGCTATAGTGGTAAAGATTGAGGAATTGGAACCCTTAGACATTCCTCCAAGTTTAAGGACATCACTGAATGAATTTAAATAAATATGGCTCGAAGAGTTACATGATGGATATCCCCAATGTGGGACAATATCTAACATTACATAAACCTTGTCCATGTGGCTAGCTTGCCCAACCGCCCTCACTATCGGATGAGTCCAAAAGAGTGTGAGATACTTTAAAGTCAGGTGGAGGAATTGATTCATAAAGGTCTTTTAAAAGAGAGCATGAGCCCATGCATTGTACCAGCTTTATTAACGTTGAAGAAAGATGGGATTGGCACATGCGTGTCGACAGTCGGGTAATTAATAAGATTACCATTAAATATTGGTTCCTTATACTGCGGTTAGATGACATGATTGATATGCTTGAAAGTGTTAATGTGTTCTCTAAACTAGATATAAGGAGCAAGTACAATTATAATTGTATCCAACCTGCTGATGAGTAAAAAGCGGCGTTCAAGACCAAGGAAGGGTTGATCATGCCCTTCGGTCTATCGAACACACCAAGCACTTTTATGCGCTCGATGAATCGAGTGTTGAAGCCATTCATTTTCCGGTTTGTGATAGTATATTTTAATGATATCCTGATATATAACCAAGGTAAGACAGAGCACATGGAATATCTCATGCAGGTACCACAAGTCTTAGTAGTTAACAAGTTGTACCTCAACTTGAAGAAGTGTAGTTTTTTATTGAACAACTTGTTGTTCTTAGGATTTGTTGTGATGTCCATGAGCATCCGTGTAGATGATGAAAAGGTGCGAGCCATCAAGGAATGGCCAATTCTGACAAACATTCATGAAGTTAGGAGTTTCCACGAGTCAACGACATTCTTTCGTAGATTCGTATGAAATTTTGGCACTATAGTTGCACCTATTACAGATTACATGAAAAATGGTCATTTCGGTGGACCAATGAGGTTAACAAGAGCTTTGCTAACTCAAGCATCGATTGTCCAAAACACTGATTTTGGTTCTTCCTAATATAGACAAGCTATTTAAGGTTAAGTGTGACCCCTTATATGTTAGATTTGGATGAGTCTTATCAAATTAAGGAAGGCCAGTAGCCTTCTACAGTAAGAAGCTAAGCGAAACCCAAAAGAAATGGTCAATATATGAGCTTGAGCTATAAGCAGTTGTCACGCCTCAAAAATCGGCGCTTGAGTACAAAGACCCCGATCCCGATTTATTGGGTGTGAACCAAATAAAAATGCACGTGTGACCTTGTTCTGATTCACATTCCTTTCATACACAAGCAATCAGAGTAGCACGATTTAAATTAGCTGATCCAAAGTGAGATAAAGAAAATAAAAATAAATAAATATAAGGTTAATCATCAAAGTATAATTTAATTATGTTGTTCGCCCAAATAGGAATTATATAAGCCACAATATACATACCAAAAATGATTAAAGTGAAAAGTTTTCAGTTTGGTCCAATCCTCTAAAATATAACGTTGGTCGTGCAAGCCACTCTAAGCTTACTTGTATAAGATCTTGATAATACCTGCATCGATAATATCACCTGATTGGTGTTTTAAAACACCGTCCGATGTGGGAGTGAGTAACTAAATCAGTGGTTCCATTAGTTCTAAGTTACACATGTTATTAACCCAATCAACGTAGGTAATGATAAAATAAGAAATCAATCAATTCTTAAATACTCTTGTTAAATGCGCATATAAAGATATGACATGATGTATGCTCTTTCCAAACAATACTCCCTCTCAAGCGACTTTCACGTCTATTTCGTATATACTAACACTTCCTCACAGGCGGCCCAATGTCAAATTGTAAGTCTTATCTAATGCAATACGGTAAATATGCATGTTAGTTGAGTAGTTATTAGGTTCAATTCATCCGGCATATTAGGAAAGTTAGGGTGCCCTCATTTTATCATGATCTCAACTAATCACAAGGCTCAGGATGACTGAAGCAGCTCCTTACATGTGTCCCTTGATCCGTATTCACATTTACGACCCAGACGACAACTCCCCAATCAATGTGAGGATAACACTAGCCTGACCGATCACTAAGAACCCGGATGACACAGTCTAGACGCATAGAGTTAGGCGACCCATTGACGAGTGGAGGGCGCTCACAAATGATATAAGAGTCATCACCCAAACAAAAATATGGAGCGGTTGTGGCATCATTATAGTTTGATGTACTAGGCTCATTGACTTCTTGGTTGCTCATTAGTTACTACGGGGAGGCTTGTCACCCCAGTGTAGGTCAACAGCTCGGACACAGTGTCCCATACTACCATGCCCGGTCCATGAGTCTTGTGAATCATACTACTAATGGTTGTAAGTAGACTCCTTTAATGAGAACAGGATATCTTAAATTCTGTTCGGTGTTGTCACACATTACAAATATAAGCGGTCAGTGGACTTTTAGGCTGGTTCGATCGACTTAGGACACTTCGACTCGACCGGCATTGGGTGCGAACATCCCGTGCAGTCCAGCTACTGTCGGTCATCCATGTTCAACTCGGGTTGACCGAACAAGTCAAGAGTGGGCAGTTTAAATCGGGCCACCCCTTAGTCTAGGCGGTTAGCCGACTTTCCCAACATTATAGTTAACCAAAGTGTCATTACAGTTTAGCAGTTTATCATATTGTCTGAGCACAGAATCAACAGCATAACCACTCAAGCATTTTGTCAAACTCATGAGTACTGATAGAACTACACATCCATTTAGACATCGTATCGAGCATGTGAACAGCATTAGAATCACACTTCCACCTAAGTATTCCATCAAGCATATAAGCATCAATGAAGAGGTACATCCAATCAATCAACCATTTTATCAAACATGTGAATCTCAATAGGCAGTTGACGATACAAGTTACAATTAAACTCAAAATGAAAATATGCAATGAATCGATGTAAGCGTTCATCACAAGTGATCATTAAATGGTCCCTAAGGGGTCGATAAAAGGAAACCTAGAGATAATGATCCGCACCTTTAAGAAGGAAGCTCTGATTTTGAGCTTCTAAGGTTAGGAATTTGGGAGAAAATAATTCCTACACCAATTTCAAAGCAACTGGGTGAGATTCATGTAATTCAACCTAGAAAAGCCTAGGTTGAGAAGTAGGGTTTGTTTCTTACCTCTCAATCGTGAGTAGGATGGATTCGATGGAGGAGAACGTCGAAGCTAGGGTTTGATCGAAAGGAATCCATAAAAAACACTCTTAGATTTTTATCCTCTCTTTCTCTCCTTCTTTCACTCATTCTTGGAAAAAATTCATATGGAGAGATGGGTGCCCGAATAACGGCCTTATATAGTTCCATAAGTTATGAAAATAGTCCTAAGGGCTAGGTTTTAATTATACTAGCCCTATGGGAGGGTGTTTCTAACCTTTAAGGTTCATTATGGGTGTACATGTCGATATCATCATAGGATAGTTAACCCTAATGATAATCTATATATGGATATAATCGGCCTGCCATTTGGATGAGTCAATCGATGAGTATAATCAGAAGTCTATTGACGGTCACCGATGGTCGATCAGGGCCGCGACTATATGGATATATGTGGGAAAATATCTTTAGTCGGTACACCAACTTTAGCCATGAATCGACGGTCTGAAAGCTACAATTTCATAAAAGAACAAAGTGGCTAATTTCACTTAAGTTTCATATTTCTATCTAAGGTATTCGCACAACTCAAGCACTCACCTTGTGACTCTAAGTTGAGTGATTCGAGATGCGATCTCAGCTCGATGTCTCGCAATGGACGTTAAGCCCACTAAGAAGAACGTCTTTTTATAGTCTTAGGTTTAGAGGCCCGCTAACGGACGGTTTCGAGCTTGTTCGGATAATCAAAGTATTTCTATAATGAATTGGGTAGTAAGATTTCTTGTGCACAATTATTATGGTTTGAATTAGCTAAGTTCATAGTGTGGCCTATTCGCAACTAGCAGAAATGACGATTTGATTATAATAACTCTAAACCATCGGTTCTTAGTCTTAAATGATACTTGGTCAGTTTAGTTTGTTAATTAAGATCCAACCCCTAGTTATCTCAACTTTAGGCAGGTCTTTATTTAGTTGCGGTTGCCTTGATTTGTTAGTAATAGGTCAACCAGATTTGGGCCCTCGATAAACAAATTATGAAGTTAGACTCGAGATTTACGTAATTGATGAATTTATTGGCTTCGGACCATCCATTATGTGTAATGGTCCACCTTGATGCGGGTCATCCATAATGAGCGGCTAATATCATTGTCAATTCTACATCATGTGGGGTCCACCTTTAATGTCCACTGCACATCATGTGGATCCTCACTTTGATGTTATCTGTCCATCGCGTGAGCCCCACCTTCGAAATAGGCCGTCCATCATGCAGAGCAACCTTAGATATGGATCTCCCATCATGTGGAGGTGAGAAAGAGAGGGAGAGCGATAATGTAAAAACAAGATGGAGAAAAAGAAAAAAAAAAGAAGAAAGCAAAACCTTACTTTTATAAGGGTGCTTACCAAACCAACTTGTCTCTAATAAGTAGCTTATTTGCTTCTATCAGCTAAAAATAGCTACTCACGTGGGTGTAACCAAACAGACATTTAAAGAAAGGATGCCGAATTGTGTAGAAATCTAGTGGTGTTTATTGGCGGCCCATGACATATCTGAACCATTCATCAAATAAGGTATACTATGGACCATGGTAATGTTGGTCCACTAATAAAGTAAATCAAAACTTGCATAATATAAGTTAGGCTGCAAGAATAGTTCAGATTAGTCGTGCTTATCTGGCTCACTTAATGGGTGTGCTACTTTGATTTTTTTTAAAAAATTTATTTTTTTAGATTAGTCTTGCATGTGTGGCCCACTTGATAACTGTGCTATGATTTTTTGTTGTATAAAAAGTGTTGGGGACCTTGCACAAAACCTTAGGATCTAGCCTCCCGAAACAAACCAGAATTATGGAATAATAAAGCAATGAAATAAATCAAAGCATAAACCATACGACACCAGGAAATTTTATGTGGAAAACCCTCAAAGAGGTAAAAACCATGGGACCTCGTCTAGATCAACAATCCACTTATAAAGTAGAACATTACAATCTTCTTCACTCATGCAGGAGTGGATAAACAATAAGAGAACAAGAGAAAAACGGAGAGATCTCACCGATCACGAGGACGTAGAAGCGCTGAGACGTGGACTGCAAAGTAGGTCACCTCTACGAGCAGAATCTCCATTCCACAAGCTTCCTCTCTTTCTTTCTCTCTCTCTCACCTTTGATAGCCCTAAGCCCTCCTAGAAAATCTTTAGGAAACCTTAGAATACCCTAGAATACACCCCAATCCCGCATACACCCCTTTATATAAGAATGGAAAGAGGTAGAACTAAAATAGGAAACAAATTCTGCAGAATCTACATTTTCGAAATCACATCTACCTAACTCTTTGATGATATCGAAGGTCTCTCAATGACAGCTTTCGATATCATCGAAGGTCCTTCGATGATATCGAAACAGGACCAAAACTGTCCAGCAACCAAGGGTGAAAATCTGACAATTATCAATGTCATCGAAGGTCTCTCGATGACAGCCTTCGATATCATCGAAGGTCCTTCGATGATATCGAAACAGGACCAAAACTGTCCAGCGACTAGCGGTGAAAAATTCTGACAATTATCGATGATATTGTCACTGGTTTGATTTCATCGAACCCAGTAATGAGGAGAAAATTCCCCATCAAATCCCCTCCCTTTTCGACTCAGGAGGAATCCACCTTCTTCAAGCCAGCCCGCTTTCTACAAACCTCAAACTTGCTCTTAAGCAAAGACTTGGTCATTATGTCTGACCCATTATTTTTCGTGTGGACCTTCTCAAGCTGTAACACCTTCTGTTCCGAAGTATTCCTGATCCAATGATACCGAATCTCTATATGTTTCGACTTAGAGTGCTGACTTGGATTCTTGCTCAAGTGTATAGCACTTTGACTATCGCAATAGATAACGTGCTGCTCCTGCTTCAAGCCAAGTTCCTGAAGGAACTTCTTCATCTAAAGTATCTTTTTACATGCCTCTATGACCACAATGTACTTAGCCTCTGTAGTCAACAATGCTACAACTTTCTATAGCTTGCTCTGCTAAGAAACCGCTCCCCCTACAAACGTGAACATGAATCCCGATATAGACTTCCTGGAGTCTATGTCGCCTGTCATATCTACATTTATGTAGCCCTCTAACACAGGTTTTCCATCACCATAGCATAGGCTCAACCTGGATGAGCCTCTTAGATACCTCAGTATCCATTTCATTATTGCTCAATGCTCTTTGCCAGGATTGGCAAGATACCGGCTGACAACACCAACCGCATATGTTATGTCTGGGCGTGTACACATCATAGCATACATCAAACTTCTTACTGCTGACGCATAGGATATCTTCTTCATCTCATCCACCTCTGCCTTCATCTTGGGACACTGCTTGTCGCTCAATCTGAAGTGACTATCCAGTGGAGTACTGACCGGCTTCGCTGCATTCATATTAAACCGCTCTAGGACTTTCTCAATATACCGCTCTTATGACAGCCAAAGCTTCCTGCTGCTTCTGTCATGGGTTATCTTCATTCTTACGATCTGTTTAGTCGGGCCCAAGTCTTTCATCGCAAACGACTTGCCTAACTCCTGTTTCAACCTGTCGATCTTTTTGATATATTTTTCCATGATGAACATGTCATTAACGTATAACAGCAGAACTAAGAAATCACGATCTGAGAACTTGCGCGTGAACACGGAGTAGTCTGACTCCGTTCTATCATACCCATGTTTCAATATAAACAAGTCGAACTTCTTGTACCATTACCGTGGAACTTGTTTAAGCCCATATAAGCTTTTCCTCAGCTTATACACCATATGTTTTTTTCCCTTGACTTTGAACCCTTCTGGTTGGTGCAGGTAGATCTCTTCTTCCAGGTCACCATAGAGAAAGACAGTTTTAACATCTAACTGCTATATCTCCATATTCATGTTAGCCGCCAACCCAAGCAACACCCGTATTAATGTCATCTTCACCACTGGTGAGAATATCTCTTCGAAGTCTATACCTTTCCTCTGACCAAAACCTTTCACCATAAGTCTGGCCTTGAACCTCGTCTGTGAATTCTTCTGCTCAATCTTCTTTCTGAACACCCACTTGTTGCTCAAAGCTTTCTTGCCCTTAAGCAATTTCACCATATCATAGGTGTGGTTCTTATGTAAGGATTCCATCTCCTTTTGCATAGCTTTCAACCACTCCCCCTTATGATCGTCGGCTAGAGCCTCAGAATAATCTTCTGGCTCTCCCCCATTAGTCAGCATAATGTACTCATGTGACAAGTATCTCTTGGACGATTGTCCGTCCTTAAATGACCTCCTCACCTGTGGCTCAATAGGTGGATCCAGTGGGGTTTGCTCTCCCGGTCCATCTTCCGTAGGAACTCTCTCGTCTTTTTCACCTTATTATATTCTCTCGTCATCAGGCACCACGGGAGGAATAATCAGATTCATGTCCTCTAACTTACATGAAGTAGGTTAGTTCTTCTCTGACTTACCAATATCTTCTATACACTGATCTTCAAAGAAAACCACATCTCTGCTCTTGACGAGCTTCCCCTCTGTCGGATCCCACAATCTGTAACCAAACCTTTCATCAGCGTATCCTAAGAACACACACTGCCTGATCTTCATATGGAGCTTGGACCTCTCGTCCTTTGGTACGTGAACAGATGTCCTGCATCTAAACACCCTGAGATGACTGTACGATGGATCATGTCCAAACCACACCTTCTCAGGTACTTTTCCATTCAATGGGGCTGATGGAGACCTGTTTATCAAATACACTGCCATGTGCATTGCTTCTCCCCAGAACGTCTTGGGCAACTTCGCATGAGATAACATGTATCTGATTCTCTCTACAATGGTACGATTCATTTGCTAAGCTACACCATTATGCCGGGGGTTCTTGGGAACTGTCTGTTCATACCGTATACCTAGGGACTTGTAGTACTCATGAAAGTCGCTAATGTATTTACCACCATTGTCAGTGCGGATGCACTTCAATGATTTACATGTCTCTCTCTCGACCATAGCATGAAACAATTTAAACACACCAAAGACCTCATCCTTTGATTTCAAAGAATAAACCCAAACCCTCCTAGATGCATCATCTATGAAAGAGACAAAATACAATGCCCCACCTAAGGTTTTTGTCCTCATAAGACCACAAACATCAGAATAAACCAAATCTAATGTATACACTTTATTAACATGAGAAGCAGTTTTAATAAATAAAACTGTATGTTGTTTCCCTGATAAACAATCAATACAGGTTTTGAGAGGTGTACCTGTCACGTTTAGAAGGAGCTACTTCGCTAGTAGCTGAAGCCTTTTTTCACTCATGTGGCCTAGACGCCCATGCTACATGTCAATAGCTGAATCTTCTGCTGCGTTCAACCCACCCTTGCACACACTGACACTTGCCTTGTAAAGGGTGCAACACTTCTTTCCTCTAGCTGCGATCAACGAACCCTTGATGAGCTTCCAGCGCCCACCAGCAAACCGACTTTCATAGCCATCATCATCCAACCTTCCCATCGACATCAAGTTGAGAAGGTCTGGGATATGCCTCACATCTCTGAGAACCAATGTGCAGCCCACATCGGTCTTCACACAAATATCACTGACCCCTACGATTTTTAATACCCCAGAATTTCTCATCTTTACGGTCCCAAAGTCACCTGACTTGTAGCTTGTGAAGAAGTCCAGTCGGTGACCTAACTCGTAGTTGCGAGACATATATCATGATCTACTGAAAGAGTAACTACAAAGTCGTCATCTGAAGCGACCGCAGTGAAATATGATTCATCTTCCTTTTCCTTTGTTTTTCTTTTCTTGTCGTTCTTCTTACCACGACATTCATGCTTGTGGTGGCCCTTATTGTCACAATTTCAGTATTCAATATCCTTCCTGGTACTCAACTTGCCTCTTGATTTATCTCGAGCCTTCCCGCCCTTCCCGTTCTTTCCTCTCCCCCGTTCCTGTGTCATAAGGGCCTCTTGCTGAGTAGACCCCTAAGACTTCCTCATTGTCTCCTCATTGAAGAAACAGCTGGTTACCTATTCTATGGATATCTTTCCGTCTGACGTAGAGTTACTTAGAGACACCACCAATGTCTCCCAACTGTCAGGCAATGAACTAAGCAATAGCAAAGCCTGCAATTCATCATCCTGGACCATCTTCATAACGAAGAACTGGTTCACTATATTGCTGACCTCATTCATGTGTTCGGCCACAAAACACCATTTTGAACTTGAGATTCACAAGTCGTCTTATTAGAAAGATTTTATTACCGGTTGTCTTCCTCTCATACAGCCCTTTCAATTTTAGTCATAGGCTAGCGGCTGAGGTTTTCGTAGACACATGGTGGAATATAGAATCGTCCAACCATTGTCTAATAAACCCCACCGCCTTTCGATTCATCTTCTTCCAATCATCATCAGACATATCCTTGGATTTTGCTGATATGCCTAAAATTGGAGAATATAGGTCATTGCAATAAAGCAAGTCTTTCATCTTAGCCTTCCATATGGTCTAGTTAGAACCATTGCAGTTGATCATCCTTGATGAGCCACCTTCCATAATTCAAAACCGATCTTACTCGTTCAATGAACTTAGCTTTGATACAACTTTATTGGGGGCCTTGCACAAAGCCTTAGGATCTAGCCTCCCAAAACAAATCAGAATTATGGAATAATAGAGCAATGAAATAAATCAAAGCATAAACCACACGACACCAGGAAATTTTACATGGAAAACTCTCAAAGAGGTAAAAACCACGGGACCTCGTCCAATCAACAATCCACTATAAAGTAGAATGTTACAACCTTCTTCACTCACGCAGGAGTGGATAAACAATAAGAGAATAAGAGAAAAACGAAGAGATCTCACCGATCACGAGGACGTAGAAGCGCTGAGATGTGGACTGCAAAGTAGATCACCTCTACGAGTAGAATCTCCTTTCCACAAGCTTCCTCTCTCTCTCTCTCTCACCTTTGATAGCCCTAAGCCCTACTAGAAAACATTTAGGAAACCTTAGAATACCCTAGAATACACCTCAATCCCACATACACCCCTTTATATAATAATAGAAAGAGGTAAACCAAAATAGGAAACAAATTCCGCAGAATCTGCGTTTCCGCAATCGCATCTACGTAACTCTTCAATGATATCGAAGGTCTCTCGATGTCAGCCTTCGATATCATCGAAGGTCCTTCGATGATATAGGACCAAAACTGTCCAACAACTAGGAGTGAAAAATCTAACAATTATCGATGTCATCGAAGGTCTCTCAATGACAGTCTTCGATATCATTGAAGGTCCTTCGATGATATCGAAACAAGACTAAAATGTCCAGCGACCAGCGATGAAAAATCCCGACAATTATCGATGATATCGACACTGGTTCGATTTCATCGAACCTAGCAATGAGGAGAAAAATCCTCATCAAAAAGATCACATGGTACATTTCTTTGTTTTATCCTGGGCAGGTGGCAAAATCAACCTTCCACTGTTTTCTCTTGAGTAAGGGCAAAATTTGAACCCTTGTAATCTATAGTTCTCCTTGCCAATTACCCTTAAGTAATACATTGAAAGTATTTTTTTATGGGTATTTATGTCTTTTAATAATAATAATAATAATAATAAGCTTTCCTAATTTTGAAAAGAGCATAAAATTGGAGAAGTAATTGGCTTTACTAAGGGCTTATTTCTTAATGCTAAATTTTTGTACTTAATGTGGAATTTGGAAAATATTCCATGTTTAGTGTTGTTTGTTTACGCATATAAAGGGAAGCGCTCTACGGCTTTATGTTGAAAATTTTCTGTTATGGGAGTCTTAACTTAATGAGGAATGAAGAATGTGCTCAGTGATTATTATTTTTTTAATCCAAAATTATCCTCCGCCAGGGAGATTTTCTCCCTTAGGTTATACACATCCCAACTTTTAACATGGGGCACTTCTCTAAGCACACCATGATGTATGTGTTTCATCTATTCCATTCATCCATTTTTAAAGATCATTTTAGGGCTTGATACCAAAAATGAGAGGAATATAAATCTCAGGTGGACCACCCCACAGTAAAACAATAGTGATTGGATATCCACCATTAAAATTCTCCTAAGTCCCAATGTATTGTTTATTTGACATCCAATCTTTTGATTAGGTCATAAAGACCCAGATGAAGGGAAAAAACATGGATCAGCTTGATCCAAAACTTTTATGGCCTCCAAAAAGTTTTTAATGGTGGACATTCATTCAACACTGTTTTCTGTAATGTGATCCACTTGAGTTTGGGATAAACCTCATTTTTGGTCTCATATCATAAAACGATCTATAAAAATAGATGGACAGCATGGATGAAACACATACATCATGGTGGGGCCCACAGAGCACCGACCACCAGCCATTGGCGAGTAGCAGGGGGAATAGCCAATCTGTTCCCCATGTCATCTGTCCCACTATGTCAGAATATCAATATCAAAGATTTTCTAAGTTTGGAAGGAAAGTCAAGCTTTATTTAGTCTAACAACATGCGGACACTGATCGAATACTAACCCCCAATTCTGAGCTCAAGACAGGCTAAGCCGAGGGGCATTGTAATGTATCGCTTTTATCCACACCGTTGGTCTATTTTGCCATCTTTTTATGTCATGAGCTTAAAATGTGAAGCAAATCCAATGCTCACGTGGACCACAACACATTTAAGCAGTGATTCCATTTATGCCCACCATTAAGACTTTTCCCAGGCTCACCTTTATATTTATTTGTCATCCAACTTGTTCATAAGATCATATAGACCCGAATGAGAGGACAACACAAATATCAGCTTTAAAAGTAAGAAGTTAATCCCACCATGAGGTTCACTTGAGCCTTGGATTTGCCTCATTTTTTAGCTCCCACGGTAAAATGATATGCCTAAATGGTTTTTTAGCTCTTGGATCTGCCTCATTTTTTAGCTCATGCCATGAAATAATATGGAAAATTGGTTTTTTAGCTCTTACGGTAAAATGGATGGGTGGTTAAATGACGTACATGCAATTCTTGTTACAACTCTATCTCACCAAGCAAACAAATATCATGATACTCATCATTCTACTTATTAAGATAAAATTTCAATCCTTTCCGACACAGTACTATTCCCCGAATGTAAATAAAAATGTTAATAATAATAATAATAATCACAAATGCTTTATATATTTATATATATACTTTTTTATTTAAAATATTTTTTAACCAAACATTTTCCATAACATTGAATCTACTGAATTTTTAGACTCGTGCCCTAAAATGATATGGCAAAATGAATGGACGACGTGGATTTAAGACACATACATCCAAGTGGGACCACAGTTAGGGATCCACCCTCTTCTGTAGATCCAGGGTATCCACCAAGCGGCACCCCTGAATAGCGACGATGATTGGATCTTGCCGCATAACCACAGACTCTCTCTAGGCATGGGCTCTGTTGGGCCACCTTGATGTATACATTTCATCCACACCGTCCATCCATTTTATCAGATAATTTTAGAGCACAATCTCAAAAATTACTCAGATCCAAGCCTCAAGTTGACCACATTGAAGGGATCGAACCCTGATCATTAAAAACTTCCTGGGCACCATAGAAGCTTTGAATCAAGCTAATATTCATGTTTTTCCTTCATTCAATATCAGGGCCCACATGGTAGCATTCAATCAGACGACTCTTTTTTATTGGAAACTATGTACAAGGTGGGACTAATTAACTTGATTGATGGTTTAGATCAGGCATATATGTGATGTGTACATGAGCTTCATTACACATGCGGATCAGATTCGATTTCTCACGCCATTATGGAAATAAGGGGAAATTAGTTTTTTATTATCATTAATAGGTTTGCCAACATGCTTTCGTAAATACAAAATCTTTTGTTAAAATTAACAGTTATGAGGAATTTTGGGGTAAAAATCCTTGTTATTCTATGAAGTACCTAAACAGAAATGAAAGAAAACAGACTAAAATACTGCTTTGAAAATTATATTAATTAATGAGGTAGCTTTAATGAAAGGATAATTAAAAAAGATATTGGGATGTAATTAAAAAAGATAATTAATGGGGTAGTATTTTATAAATTTTTCTTTATTTATATATATATATATATATATATATATATATATATATATATATATATATATATATATATATATATATATATATATATATATATATTGCCGGTCTCCTACGAACTATATCGCACGGAATTTATGTGAGAGCCTTCATGTACGCTGTAAGATGAGGAGAGTGGTTGGGATTCCACTGCGTCGAGAAAGAGAGTCTTCGACTCTCTCATACATTCACGCCGAGGGAGGCGGATTACCTACTATCAAGTTGAGTAACGATACTTGAAGTGATATTACCAAGTTTTGTGGGCCCACCTTGATGTATTTGTTGTATCCACACCATCCATCCAGTTTAATTTAGAGATTATTTTAGGACATGAGAAAAAGAATGAGCATATCGAAAGCTGGAGCGGACCCCACCATAGAAAACAATAGGGAGAGATTGAAACAGTGTTGATTAAACGTAGACTATTAAAAACTTTTTGGGGGCCATAAAAGTTTTGGATCAAGTTGATCTTTGTTTTTTTTCCCTTCATTCAGGTTTGTATGACCTAATCAACAGATTAGATGTCAAATAAACAGTACAGTGGACCTTAGTAGGATTTTAATAGTGGATATCCAATCACTATTGCTTTCTTGTGGTGTGGTCCACCTTAGATTTATATCCTCTCATTTTTTGTATTAAGCTCTAAAATGATCTTTAAAAATGGATGAAGGGCATGGATAAAAGACATACGTCATAGTGGGGCCCACATGGCTAGTGGCAGGGAGTAGCCAATCCGTTTCCACTCGTGTGTGGTACAACCGTCTGATCCAGACGAAATCTGATTGCTCAGTACACTCTTATCTTTGGACCCACAGTGAATGTATTTGGTTTATCCACACCGTAGATCCGTTTTTCCAGATCATTACAGTGGTTGAGCCCAAAATTGAAGCATATCCAAAGCTCAAGTGGACCATACCACAGGAAACAGTGGGAATAATGATTTCCACCGTTGAAATCTTCCTGTGGCCCACAGTGATGTTTATTTGTTATTCAACCCGTTTAAAAGATCACAAATAGATGGATGAAGGAAAAATTAAAATATCAACTTGATCCAAAACTTCTGTGGCCTCCCAGAATTTTTCAATGGTAGATATTCAATTCATACTGTTTCTTATGATGTGGTCCGCTTAAGATTTTTATAGGCTTAATTTTTGAACTCATGCAATAAAATTATATGATAAAATGGATGGAAAGTTTGGATAAAATAAATAAATCACGGTGGGCCCCACAGATTTTACTTAGTACACTTGGGTTCTGAGTTACTCAGCACGCAATCCGCTTCCAATCCAGATGTTTGACTAGTATGCTGCCACTAGCCAGGTGGCTAGTGGTCAGTTCTATGTGGACCCCACAATGATGTATTAGTTTTATCCACGCCGTCTATCCATTTTTAAAGATAATTTTATATCTTGATACCAAAAATGAGGTAGATCTATATCTTAGGTGGACCACACCATGGAAAAGAAATTTGATTGAAAGTCCACCGTTAAAAACCTCCTAGGCCTCTGTAATGGTTATTTGACATCTAACCTATTGACGGGGTGCACTGTGATGTTTTTGAGAAATCCATCCTATTCATCCATTTTTTGAGATCATGTTAGGACATGGGGTAAAAAATGAGCTGGATCCAATAGTCAAGTGTACTAAAAACATGAGGATTGAACATCTACGGTTTAAATATTCATGGGGCCACATAAGTTTTGAATCAAGATAATATTTTTGTTCTTATGAACGGTGCAGATGTCATGTAAACATTATTATTGACCTCGTAGGGCTGCTTATGGCATGTAAACATTATTATCCACCTCGCAGAGCCCTGCCCATCCGGGTTGGGGGTAGGATGCAATCCCCGTCCAAAACTGACCGGTTAAGTAGACTTGCTATTGAAGTGACGTCACCTAATTATGTGGGCCTCACTGTGATGTATGTGTTGTATCCACACTGTCCATCCATTTGTAGAGATCATTTTCTGGCATGAGTCAAAGAATGAATCAGATCAAAAGCTTGAGTGGACCCCACCACAGAAAACAGTGGAGAGAGTGACGCTCACCATTAAAAACTTTTAAGGGCCACAAAAGTTTTTCGATCAAGTTGATATTAGTGTTTTCCCTTCTTTAATGTCTAAGTTAACTTATGAGTAGGTTAGATCTTAAATAAACATCAGAGTGGACCTTAGGAAGGTTTCAACGATGGGTGTCTCTCTCCCTATTGTTTTCTGTGATGGGGTCTACTCCAGCTTTCAATATGCTCATTCTTTTTCTCATGTCCTAAAATGATTTCTAAAACTAGATGGACGATGTGGATACAACAAATACATCAAGGTGGGCCCTCAAAACTTGGTGACATCACTTAGGTCTCGTTGCTCAACTTGGTAGTAGTTAATCCTCCTCCCTCAGCATGAGAGTAAGAGAGTCTTTTTTTCGAAGACTCTCTTTTTCGCAATGCAGTGGAATCCTAGCCGCTCTCTTCAGCCTCGGCGTACATGAAGGTTCGCACATAAACTCTGTGCGGTACAGTTTGTAGGAGACCGGCACTCTATATATATATATATATATATATAAGGAAGAGATTTTCTTAGTGCACATGCATGTGCAATAAAGATCTATACACACCACACATGTGGCAACATGGGACTCGTATGCCACGTATGTAATTTCTTAAGTAATTTTCAAGTGACTACATGTTATCGGTCCTACTCTGTCGGAAAATTTTCTTAAGTAATTTCAAGTGACTTGGAATGAAAGTCAAGCTATATTTAGTCTAATAACATGCAGACGCAGATTGCATACTACTCCTATTTTGAGCACCGGATAGGCTAAGGCGACTGGCCATCGTGGTGTATGGCTTTTATCCACACCGTTCGTCCATTTTGCCATCTTTTTATGTTACTTAGTATAAAAAGTGAAAAAAATCAAAGGCTCAAGTGGACCACAACACATTTAAGCAGTGGTTTCATTGATGCCCATCATCAAGACTTTCCCACAGCCCACCTTGATATTTATTTGCCATCCAACTTGTTCATAAGATCATATAGAACCAAATGAGAGAAAAACAAAAATATCAGCTTTATCCAGAGCTTTTGTGGCTCTAATAAGTTTTTTTAAGTAAGAATTTAATCCCACCACGCAGTCCACTTGAGCCTTGACTCTGCCTCATTTTTTAGCTGTTACCATAAAATGATATGGCAAAATGGTTTTTTAGCTCGTACAGTAAAATGGATGGGTGGATAAATGACATGCATGCAATTCTTGTTACAACTCTATCTCACCAAGCAAATATTAGGATACTCGTCATCCTACTTATTAAGATAATATTTCTTCAATACTTTCCGGCATGGTGCTATTCCCCAAATGTAAAAATAAAAAAATTAAAAAAAATTACAAGTACTTTATATATTTATATGTATACTTTTTTATTTAAAATATTTTTTAACCAAACATTTTCCATAACATTGAATCTACTGAATTTTTAGACTGATACCCTAAAATGAGCTGGCAAAATGAATGGAAGTTGTAAATTTAAGACACATACTTCCACGTCAGCCCACAGTCAGGGATCCATCTACCTCTACGGATCCACGGTATCCACCAAGCAGTGCCCCTGAATAGTGACGTGGATTGCATCCTGCCGTATCCCCACAGACTCTCTCCAGGCACCTTGATGTATGTGTTTTAACCACACCGTCCATCCATTTTATCAGATAATTTTAGAGCATGATCTCAAAAATTACGCTGATCCAAGTCTCAAGTTGACCACACTGAAGGGATCGAACCCTGATCATTAAAAACTTTCTGGGCACTATAGAAGCTTTGAATCAAGCTAATATTCGCTTTTTCCCTTCATTCAATATTGGGGCCGAATGTTAACATTCAATCAGACACCTCTTTTTTTATTGGAAACTATGTACAAGGTGGGACTAACTTGATTATGGTGTGTACATGAGCTTCATTGCACATGTGGATTAGATTCGATTTCCCACACCATTATAGAAATAAGGGGAAATTAGTTTTTTTTATTCCCATTAATAGGTTCATAAGCATGCTTTCATAAATACAAGATCTTTTGGTAAAATTAACAGTTGCGAGGAATTTTGGGGTAAAAATCCATGTTAAAACAGACGAAAGTATTAATTGATTCGAAATTTATATTAATTAATGAGGTTGCTTTAATGAAAGGATAATTTAAAAATATATCCGGATGTAAAAGCGATATTAATGGGGTAGTATTATATATATATATATATATATATATATATATATATATATATATATATATATATATATATATATAAAATTCCAAGTCTAGTTGGGTTGAGTCTCCAAGTTGACCGGTACAAATGAACATCAAGTCCAGTTGAGTTTCTGGGTTTTTTAACTACGTTGTGTACAAATTTTCATGAAATGTAGTGCAAACCAAACAAGCCCTAATTTATTTTTTGGCTCAATAATTGTTCATTTTAAAATTCCTAATTGCTATTGTAGGAGTGGCTATGGAATTCATCCCGGAGATTGCCAGGACTGCATGGACTCAATACATCAACTCTAGAAGCCTCAAAGATAATCTTGATCTTCTGAGAACCGAAATGCAGGAGTTGGGTAGCCGGCAGACCGATGTAATTATTTCACTCAATACAGCTAAGGTAGTGGATGGAAAGAAGCCAAAGGCAGAGGTGAGTTTATGGCTGGAAAATGTGGAAAAGATTACCAGCCAAATGACTAAGATAGAAGAGGATTGTAAAGAAGTAGGGAGAGATTTCTTACACTCAGGTGTAGCATTGGGAAATCTTGTCATAAAGAAGATTGAAGAGGTGATGAAGCTTAAGGAGAAAGGTCGATTTTCAGAAGGGTTACTTGCTGATATATTACCTGAAATGGAATTTATGCCGACGACGAAGCTGGTGGGTAGAGCAACAGCCGAAAGAAATTTTGAACAGATTTGGGATTCATTGATAAATCATAAGGCCAGAATTATTGGTGTCTATGGCATGGGGGGTGTGGGCAAGACGACCATCATGACCCACATCTACAATAGAATACAGAGCTCCAGAATATTTGGCATTGCTATTTGGGTGACGGTTTCTAATGATTTTACTATTGAGAGACTGCAAAGTAGTATTGCACAAGCAATAAGATTGGATCTTTCCAATGAACACGATGAAATGAGAAGGACCATGAAATTGTCTAAGGCTTTGAAGCGTAGGGAGAAGCTCGTTGTCATCTTTGATGATGTGTGGAAGTCATTTCCCTTGGAAATGGTAGGGATTACCAAGGACAATGCATGCAAAATAGTATTGACTACTCGATCAAAAAATGTGTGCCGAGGCATGAACTGCCAAAAAATGTTTGAAGTGGAGGTTCTCTCGAAAGAAGAAGCATGGGAATTGTTCAAGGAAAGGCTTGGGGTTAATGCGGTGCTTTCTTCTGAGGTAGAACAGATTGCGAAGCTCGTCACTAAAGAATGTGCTGGTTTGCCACTTGGAATCATCACAGTAGCAAGTGCAATGAGAGAAAAGAATAATATTAGAGAATGGAGAAATGCATTAGCGGAGTTACAATGCTCAACAATGGACATCGAAGGCATGGATGATAAAGTTTTTCAAATTTTGAAATTTAGTTTCGATAGACTGAAATCTGAGAGCGTTCGTTCTTGTTTCTTGTATTGTGCTTTGTTTCCCGAGGACTACCAAATTGGTAATGAAGACTTGATAGGGTGTTGGATGGCAGAAGGATTGATAGATGATATGGGAGACTGGGAAATGAAAGTCGACAAAGGCCACACAATATTGAATGGACTGATAGATGTATGTATGTTGGTAAGGAGATCTGATAATCATGTAGCAATGCATGATTTAATCAGAGATTTGGCCATCGGCATTACAAGGAAGAGCCCTCGGTTTGTGGTCAAGGCTGGGATCCAAATAAGGGGATCAATTGGTATAGAAGAATTCCCTGAAGATGCTGACAGAATATCATTGATGAGAAATCAAATCAAAATGCTTTCAGGCGAACCAAACTTCCCAAATCTCTCCACGTTGTTTTTGCAAAAGAATCCTCTCTCAGGCAACATTTCTCATGAGTTCTTCAATCGCATGAACAGCCTCAGAGTTCTCGACCTCTCTGACACTCTGATGAAGTATTTGCCAGCATCAGTTTCAAACTTGGAGAACCTGCATGCACTCTTACTAAATGGTTGTAGAAGGTTAAGGGAGGTACCGTCCTTAGCAAAGCTCAAGCGTCTAAGAATTTTGAACCTCTCTCATACTGACATCAAAGAAGTGCCAGATGGTATGGAATGTTTGGTTAGCCTTAAAGAGCTTTATGTTTCGTCTGCTGAAGAGACAAATGTTGTTGGTTGTAATTCATTAGTGCTTCCTGATAGTATTGTCAAGTTAGTGATGGAGAGATGCCATCTGTCAAGCTTACCCTGCCTCTCTCACTTGCAACGCTTACGGACATGTTATATCACACGCAGTAGCATGGAGTGGTTGTTGCCAATAAGAGACGACAGCACCATAACGTCTTTACCCTCAATATGGGAACTGACTCTAGCAGAGCTTCCGAATTTGAGGGGTCTGTGTGAGGGAGTCTTGCTACCTGGCTCATTCGCATGCCTCACACACGTGATTGTCAGTGGATGCAGAGTATTGGAGAATCTCATGTCACTTGAATTGTTTCAGCACGTCCAATGCCTGGAAGCCATGTGTATTCATGAATGCAGGGGGATGAAGGAGGTGATAAAAGGAGGAGGAGAAGCTATGGTTGAAGAAGAACGTTATAACAATAACAATAACAATACCATCCTACTCCCAAACTTGAGGGGGTTGGAATTGAAAAAATTAGGGAACTTGAAAAGCATTTGTAAGCAGGTAATCATTTGCCCTTCCCTGAATTGGATTGTTATAGAAGGTTGTCCTCGGCTGAAGAAGATCCCTCTTTCCTTGGGCAACTCAACATCTGTTGGGGATGGATGGATAAAAGGAAGCAAAGAATGGTGGGATGCATTGGAGTGGGATGATCCCAACACCAAAATACTCCTCCGACCTCATTTTTATGAAGTTCATGAAGTAGAAGGACGTGGAATGAAAAGAAGAGCAGAAGAGGTTGCTTCGACGTCACGGCAGTGGTAATCTCCTCATTAGGATGGACTTTGGATTTTTATTTTATTTTTTTTGTAAATTTGGTAATTTAAATTTCAAACAAGTATGGTTGAGAAATGTATTTTTAGTAAGAATGGGTTGTGTTCTTCTTCTTCTTCTCTGTGTGTGTTTATGTATTATTATAGTGATTAGCATATGGATGTATTATTGGAGTTTACCCCTCTAACAAGAGGCAAAGCATTTTTGTGTGAGACAAACTTTATATATATCAAATCCATATCATTTTTGTGTCATACCTCTTGAATGGATCATAGCTCAAATACGGAGGAGGTGAAATCTACTCCCACCATCAGATGCATCAGCCCCTGTTTGTCCCAACCCCCTAAAATCAGCCATATCACTAATTCATGTGGAAATTGTGTACATGGAATGCTCACCCCAACCATCAAATGCCCACCACTAAAAACACGGGGTCTTGAAACTAGTGATAAGAGTAGATTTCAGAAACAGAGGTGGGACCCACCGATCCACCCATCCCTTTGCTTGCAGGCAATCCGACCGTCTCCTGCGGCAGGAGACCCTTTCAATAAATATAGGGACGCGGATTACCGTCCGGGCAGGGCTCTGTGCGGCCCACCGTGATGTAAGTGTTTTATCCACGCCCTCTCATGGCGGGCGTTCCTCTGCATCTAGTTGCGCCTCATGTTTATCAAATTGCTTTACTGGAAACAGATTATCGGCACTCATCGTAATAAAAGTAGCTTGCAGACTCTTCCTGCACTCATCGTAATAAAAGTAGCTTACAAGGGTTCAGATTTTGCCAATACCCATCAACTTTTCCTGAGGTCGTGTTAAATGAGCCGTGCATGTCTGGCTCACTTAACAGGTGTGCTACTTTGATGTTTTTAAGGTTAATTAGTCGTGGTTGTGTGGCTCAATTGATGGGTATGCTACTTTGATTTTTTGTACCTAATATAGGTGCATCCTCTCTGATGAATGGGCAGGATCTCTGATGGATGTGTTGTATCAACGCTAATCTGAAGCTTGTTCCACAAAAAGATCACAACCTTTGTGTTTTTTTTTTTTTCCCTGGGCAGCTAGTAAAATCCCAACCTTCCACTGTTTTCTCTTGGGTACTGGCAAAATCTGAACCCTTGTAAACAGTAGTTCTCCTTGCAAACTGCCCTTAATTACTGATACATTGAAAGTATTCTTACGGGTATTTCCGTCTTTCATGAAACAAATTTAATAATAATAAAAAAAAAGGCTTGCCTAATTCTGAAAAGAGAATGAAAATAGAGAAGCGCTTTAAGAAGTATTGATATCAACTTAACCACTCTAAATATTCTCTATAATCATAATTTTAAAAAATTATTTATTAAATTCTCAGTCGGCAGTGTTTAGATATAGACTTAACCATTCTAAATATTCTCTATAATTATAAATATAAAAAAATTATAATTATTAAATTCCGAGTCAAGCTGGATTGAGTCTCCGAGTTAATTCACCCAGCCATATTAACACTGAGTCTAGTTGAGTTTCTGGGTTTTTAAACTATGATCAGTACAAATTTCATGAAATGTGCTGCAACCAAACACACCCTAACTTATTTATTTTTTAAGCTCAATAATTTTTAGTTTTAAATTTCTAAATTGCTATTGCAGGAGTGGCTATGTGATGTAGAGCGGGTTGCGGACAATTTCATGGCTAAGATGGATCAGAAAAGGCACGGTCGGCGACAGAAGTGATCCGGACCATCGGACCTTAGATCGGGCGTATCTCACAATCCAGAATGAGTTATCCGACGTAAAATATATGATTTTGGGGTAGAACGAGCTACTTTAGCCAACCAACCCCGCTATGCCGGGTTGCGCAGCCCGGATTTGTGAAAAACCCCCTGATCGATGGTCGTTTCCTCGTTTTGATTTTGTTTTTACTATAAATAGTAAGTTTTAGTTTGAGTATAACTTTTCATCCGTTGGGCTTTAGGAGTTGTGTCCAACATGAAAAGTGCTTAGGATAATTAGGAGAACGGTTTGTTGAAGCCAAATAGGACACTTACTATTTTTGGCCGAAAACCTTGCGCACTAGTAGACATCGTGACCGTCTATAAATAGTAAGTTTACTATTTATAGTAAGTTGCGAATTCTAGGAGTTTTAGTTGTAGTATGAGTCTGATTTCTTTCATGTTGCTTGGTTCCCTTATTTAAAGGGGTGTAAACTCATTTTTAATTATTCATCAATCAATTTCGAATTTATTAGAATTATTTCTATTTTCCTGCTTTCTTTCCTTGTGGATTCGAGAAGTCTCTGTGAGGAGTCCAGAGAAGCTCCGTGGATTCGGAGTAGTTATCCTTGAGGAAGACGGTGATCGACCTCATCACGTTCATCCCTGCGTCAATTTGGTATCAGAGCGAGGTTTTCCCTCGGGCCGATGACAAACAACGAAGGTATGAATCAAAATCCTGTGGACGATGATCCAGGGATTCGTTATCTTTCGGAAAGAATGGAAGCTTTCCATCGGGAGACTCAGTTGACCATGCAAGGGCTGCAGGAAACCCTCGACCGTCTTGCGGATGCGCTACTTCCGCCCCGAGCCCTAGGCGGTGCTCCACCACCTATGGTCACGCCACCACCCGTGGTTGCTGTACGACGTGACCCTGATTATCGCAGAGCACTACCAGCGGTAAATCGTAGGGCTACACCAGATGATTCTAGTTCCAGCGACGAGGACATTAATGAGGGTTTTGATCGGCGACCAGTCCATGGAGGCGATCATCTAGATCGTGCTGAAAGAGACTATCGAGGTAAGGCTGAACTTCCTAGTTTTAACGGTTTATTACGTATTGAAGATTTTCTCGATTGGCTAGCCGAAGTAGAGAGATATTTCGATTATATGGATGTGCCAGACCATAAAAGGGTGAAGTTAGTAGCGTTTAAATTGAAATCTGGTGCTTCTGCATGGTGGGAACAATTGCAACTCTCACGAGCCCGCCAAAACAAGGCGCCCATCGCATCATGGCCTCGGATGAGACGTCTTCTTCGTTCACGATTTCTCCCCAGTGATTATGAGCAGATATTATTCCAGCAATACCAGAATTGCCGACAAGGAAATCGAATTGTTACAGATTACACTGAAGAATTTCAGCGGTTGGCTACACGAAACGATTTGTCAGAATCTGAGTCACAGAAAGTGGCAAGATTTATAGGTGGGTTGCGACCGGTAATTCAGGATCGAGTTCAGATGTACCCAGTCGGGACCGTAGATGAAGCAGTTCAATTAGCAGGAAGGGCAGAAACGCAGCTTGCAAGAGCTCCTGCTCGTCCCTATCCTTCAAATCGACCCCCTATGACAGGTCCCACACAGGATCCAGTACTGGCTCGAGGAAAAGATCCGGTAGGAGAACGTACTCAACCTCCTCCACCCGCGAACCGTGATACGGGGAGCGGACCATCCAAACCTCAACGGGCAGCACCCACAACAGCGAGCCCTAGTAGGATTCCGAATCCTTATGCTCGGCCAAGGCCGAACAATTGTTACCGCTGTGGCCAACCAGGCCACTTATCAAACACTTGTCCTCAACGTCCGGCAGCGCACTTGACTATAAACGAAGGGGGCACTGAAGATGAGGCCGTGGAAGAGGATCATGACTTTGATGAATATGAACAAACCACTGAAGAAATAGCAGGTGGCGATGAAGTGACAGGCGAAGATCGTGGCGAATCTCTCGTTGTGAGGCGACTACTGTATACCCCACGAAAGGAATTATATCCACAGCGGCACAATATATTTCGTACTCGGTGCACTGTCAGCGGAAAAGTCTGTGATGTGATCATAGACAGTGGTAGCAGCGAGAACATCGTCTCAAGAGTGATGGTGGATAAGTTGCAGCTACCAACGACGAAACATCCTTCCCCGTACTCAATAGGCTGGATAAAAAAAGTGAACGAGACCAAGGTAACTGAACAATGCACTATCTCGTTTTCAATTGGTAAACATTATAAGGATCAGATACTTTGTGACGTGGTTGACATGGAAGCCTGCCATATACTACTCGGTCGACCCTGGCAGTCGGACCGTGATGCGACCCATCGGGGGCGAGACAATGTCTACATATTCGTCAAGGATAGTCGAAAAATAATCCTTGCGCCTATGGCACCAGAGAACCACCCTGAAGCCTCTAAAGTGGATGGGAGTTCTCTCTTGACCATTCGGGATTTCATAGAGGAGTCCAAGGAAACCGGTGAGGTATATGCCGTAGTGGTGAAGGGCGAGAAGGAGGAACCCTCAAACATCCCTCCAAGCTTAAGACTGTTACTAAACGAATTCAAAGAAGTCTGGCCTGAAGATTTACCTGATGGATTGCCCCCCATGAGAGACATCCAACATCACATAGACCTCGTTCCTGGGGCTAGCCTGCCCAATCGCCCTCATTATCGGATGAGTCCGAAGGAGTGTGAGATACTTCAGGGGCAAGTGGAGGAATTGATCCGTAAGGGTCTATTGAGAGAGAGCATGAGCCCATGTGCTGTACCAGCATTATTAACGCCAAAAAAAGATGGAAGCTGGCGCATGTGTGTCGACAGCCGAGCAATTAACAAAATTACTATTAAATATCGGTTTCCAATACCACGGTTGGATGACATGCTCGATATATTAGAAGGGGCTAAAGTGTTCTCTAAACTCGATCTAAAGAGTGGGTACCATCAGATTCGTATTCGACCCGGCGATGAATGGAAAACGGCATTCAAGACAAAGGAAGGGTTATATGAGTGGCTAGTCATGCCTTTCGGCCTATCGAACGCACCAAGTACTTTTATGTGTTTGATGAATCAAGTTTTAAAACCGTTCACTGGCCGATTTGTGGTAGTATATTTTGATGACATATTGATATATAGCCAGGATGAGGCGGAGCATAAGAAACATCTCAGGCAGGTGCTGCAGGTCCTACAAGATAACAAGTTGTACCTTAACTTGAAAAAGTGTAGTTTTTTAACTAACAGCCTATTATTTTTAGGATTTGTTGTAACGTCCACAGGAATTCGGGTGGACGATGAAAAGGTGCGAGCTATTAGGGAATGGCCGATCCCGACAAACATTCATGAGGTGAGGAGTTTTCACGGACTGGCGACTTTCTATCGTCGATTTGTGCGAGATTTTAGCACCATAGTCGCGCCAATAATGGACTGCATGAAAAAAGGGCCATTCCAGTGGACCGATAAAGCTGATAAGAGCTTTCATGAGATCAAGCATCGTTTGTCTACAACACCGATCTTGGTGCTTCCTAATTTTGATAAATTATTTGAGGTGGAGTGTGACGCTTC
Organism: Magnolia kwangsiensis; assembly: GCA_037074715.1. Classification (NCBI taxonomy): domain Eukaryota; kingdom Viridiplantae; phylum Streptophyta; class Magnoliopsida; order Magnoliales; family Magnoliaceae; genus Magnolia; species Magnolia kwangsiensis. Next base: position 150,534,591 of record CM073576.1, on the reverse strand, counting down.
ATATGTCGGAATAGGAGAAGTATTATCATAGGAAGGCAGGCCGGTAGCCTTCTATAGCGAGAAGCTCAGTGAAGCCCGAAAGAAGCGGTCGACTTACGAGCTTGAGTTGTACGCAGTTGTTCAGGCGCTGCGACATTGGCGGCATTATCTGATTCAGAGGGAGTTTGTTCTGTACACCGACCATCAGGCATTAAAGTTTATTAATAGTCAGACTAACGTGAATCGTGTGCATGCTAGATGGGTTGCGTTTTTACAGGAATTTACGTTTGTTCTGAAGCATAAGTCAGGTCAGCAGAATAAGGTGGCTGATGCACTTAGCCGTCGTGCGTCACTACTTGTTATGGTGAGCAATGAGGTGGTCGGCTTTGACTGTCTCAAGGAGCTATATGCCGAGGATGAAGACTTCAAAGATTCCTGGTTGAAGTGCCAAGAAGGTCACCCCAGTGACTTTCATATACAGGATGGTTTTCTCTTCAAAGGGAATCAATTGTGCATCCCCCAAAGTTCTCTAAGGGAGCAGATTATTCAGGAACTACATGGAGGTGGCCTCGGTGGACACCTTGGGCGAGACAAGACGCGAGCTCTTGTGGAAGAGCGGTATTACTGGCCGCAATTAGTACGTGATGTGGGAAGAGCCGTACAACGTTGTCATACTTGTCAGACCTCCAAGGGACAATCTCAGAATACGGGCCTCTACACCCCGTTACCTGTGCCTGACGGTCCTTGGGAGGATTTATCAATGGACTTCGTACTTAGTCTTCCACGAACACAGCGCGGCATGGATTCGGTGTTCGTAGTGGTCGATCGTTTCTCCAAGATGGCGCACTTTATCCCATGCAAGAAGACCCTTGATGCAACACATGTGGCGAATTTATTCTTCAGGGAGGTCGTACGGCTACACGGGGTCCCTAAGACCATTACTTCTGATCGTGACACGAAGTTCATTAGCCACTTTTGGCGGACTTTGTGGACTCGATTCGATACACGACTTCAATTCAGCAGTGCTTACCACCCACAGACTGATGGGCAGACCGAAGTTGTGAATCGTACTTTGGGAAACCTCCTTCGATGTATTTCAGGAGAGAAACCGAAGCAGTGGGATTTGGCCTTATCTCAAGCGGAGTTTGCATTCAACAACATGGTGAACCGCTCGACCGGAAAATCTCCGTTCCAGGTTATTTACGGACGAGTACCTCGCCACACACTAGACTTGGTCCCTCTGCCCAAGCTCCCAAGCATGAGTATTGCAGCAGAACATATGGCAGACAGGATCATGGGTATTCATGCGGAGGTGCAGACTAAGCTACATGCCTCGAACGAAAAGTACAAGGAACAAGCGGACAAGCATCGTCGACAAAAGGTGTTCGAGGTGGGCGACCAGGTAATGGTCCATTTGCGAAAAGAAAGATTTCCGACCGGGATGTACAACAAGTTAAAGAATAAGAAGATTGGACCGGTACCGATCATCCGAAAGATCAATGACAATGCTTATGTTGTTGATCTTCCAGATGACATGGCGATCTCACGGACTTTCAACGTTGCGGACCTGACCGAGTATCATGAACCAGCGTAGGAGGAGAACTCGAGGACGAGTTCTTTTCAAGTGGAGGGGACTGATGTAGAGCGGGTTGCGGACAATTTCATGGCTAAGATGGATCAGAAAAGGCACGGTCGGCGACAGAAGTGATCCGGACCATCGGACCTTAGATCGGGCGTATCTCACAATCCGGAATGAGTTATCCGATGTAAAATATATGATTTTGGGGTAGAACGAGTTACTTTAGCCAACCAACCCCGCTACGCCGGGTTGCGCAGCCCAGATTTGCGAAAAACCCCCTGATCGACGGTCGTTTCCTTGTTTTAATTTTGTTTTTACTATAAATAGTAAGTTTTAGTTTGAGTATAACTTTTCATCCGTTGGGCTTTAGGAGTTGTGTCCAACATGAAAAGTGCTTAGGATAATTAGGAGAACGGTTTGTTGAAGCCAAATAGGACACTTACTATTTTTGGCCGAAAACCTTGCGCACTAGTAGACATCGTGACCGTCTATAAATAGTAAGTTTACTATTTATAGTAAGTTGCGAATTCTAGGAGTTTTAGTTGTAGTATGAGTCTGATTTCTTTCATGTTGCTTGGTTCCCTTATTTAAAGGGGTGTAAACTCGTTTTTAATTATTCATCAATCAATTTCGAATTTATTAGAATTATTTCTATTTTCCTGCTTTCTTTCCTCATGGATTCGAGAAGTCTCTGTGAGGAGTCCAGAGAAGCTTCGTGGATTCGGAGTAGTTATCCTTGAGGAAGACGGTGATCGACCTCATCACGTTCATCCCTGCGTCACTATGGAATTCATCTGGGAGATTGCCAAGAATGCATAAGATTAATACAACTACAGCTAGTGACCTCAAAGAGAATCTTAATGTTATGAAAACCCAAATGCAAGAGTTAAGAACCCGGGCATCCGATGTAACGATTGAACTGAACACAGTGGAGGTAATGCATGGAAAGAAGCCAAAGGGAGAGGTGAGTTTATGGCTGGAAAATGTGGAAAGGATTACAAGCCAAATGACCACAATAGAAGAGGATTATAAAGAAGTAGAGAGAGATTTCTTACGCTCACGTGTAGCATTGGGAAAGCTCGTCATAGAGAAAATTGAAGAGGTGGTGAAGACTAGGGAGAAAGGTCAATTTTCAGAAGGATTATTTGGCGATCTATTACCTGAAATGGGAAGTATGCCCACAACAAAACTTGTAGGAAGAACAACAACTGAAAGAAATTTGGAAAAGATTTGGGAGTCCTTGATGGATAATGAGGTCAGATCTATTGGTGTCTATGGCATGGGGGGAGTGGGCAAGATGATCATCATAACCCACATCCACAATAGAATATAGAGCTCTGGAATATTTGGCATTGCCATTTGGGTAACCGTGTATCACGATGCTAATATTGAGAGACTGCAAAAAAGGTATTGCATGATCAATAGAATTGAAACTTTCCTATGAAGAGGATGGAATGAGAAGGTCAATGAAATTATTTTAGGCTCTGAAGTGTAGGAAGAAGTTCATCATCCTCTTAGATGATATGTGGAAACCATTTCCCTTTAAAAAGGTAGGGATTCCTGAAGGCAATGCATACAAAGTAGTGTTGACTACTCGGTCAAAATATGTTTGTCGAGTCATGAATTGCCAACGAAAGTTTGGAGTAAAGGTTCTTTCGAGAGAAGAAACATGAGAATTGTTCAAGTGCAAGCTTGGGGCTGATGTGGTGCTTTCTCCAGAAGTAGAACAGATTGCGAAGCTTGTGACTGAAGAATGTGGTGGTTTGCCGCTTGGAATCATCATAGTAGCCAATGCAATGAGAGAAAAGGATGACGTTAGAGAATGGAGAAATGCAATAGAGGAGTTAAAATGCTCAACGACAGAGATAGAAGGCATGAATGATGAAGTTTTTCTAATTTTGAAATTTAGTTACGATAGACTGAAATCTGAGAGTATTTAATCTTGCTTCTTGTATTGTGCTTTATTTCCTGAGGCCTATGAATTCTCTACTGAGGAGTTGGTTAGTTATTGGATGGCAGAAGGATTGATAGATGATATGGGAGACTGGGAAAAGGAAGTCAACAAAGGCCACACAATATTGAATAGACTGATGATGTATGTATGTTGGTAAGGAAGTATATTAATGGTCTTCCAGTAATGCATGATTTAATAAGAGATTTGGCCATCGGCATTACAAGGAAGAGCCCTCGGTTCATGGTCAAGGCTGGTATTGAAATAAAGGGATCAATTGGTGTTGAAGAATTTACAGAAGAGGCTGAGAAAATATCATTCATGAGAAGTGAAATTGAAATGCTTTCAGGCGAACCAAACCGCCCAAAACTCTCCACATTGTTCTTGCAAATGAACCCTCTCTCAGGCAACATTTCTCATTGCTTTCTTCAATAGCATGAACAGCCTCAGAGTTCTCGACCTCTCTTACACTCAAACTGAGTATGTGCCAGAATCAGTTTCAAACTTGAAGAACCTACATGCGCTCTTATTAAATGGTTGTATGAGATTAAGGGAGGTGCCGTCCTCAGCAAAGCTTGAGTTTCTAAGAAGTTTGAACCTCTCTGATACTCGTATCAAAGAAGTACCAGATGGGATGGAATGATTGGTCAACCCCAAAGAGCCTTATGTTTTATCTGCTGAAGAGAGAAATGTTGTTGGTTGTAATTCCTTAGTGCTTCCTGATAGTATTGTCAAGTTAGAGATGCATGGATGTGATCTGTCAAGCTTACCTCGCCTCTCTCGCTTGCAACGCTTGCAGATATGTAGGATCAGGAACAGTAGCATCAAGTGGTTGTTGCCAATGAGAGACGACAGCACCATAACGTCTTTACCCTCGATACAGTCTCTATTTCTAAGCGAGTTTCTGAATTTGCAAGGCCTGTGTGAAGGAGTCTTGCCCCCTGGATCACTCCCATGCCTCACACAGCTGAATGTTTGTATTGGAGAATCTCATGTCACTTGAATTGTTTCAGCATCTTCAATGCCTCAAAGAAATCAGTATTACAGGATGCAGTGAGATGGAGGAGGTGATAAAAGGAGGAGGAGCAATGGTTGAAGAAGAAGGTGATAACAACAATAATAACAATACCATCATACTTATACTTTCTAAATTGAGGGTTCTTCGCTTGCTAGATTTAGGGAAATTGAAAAGCTTTTGTAAGCGGGTAATCATTTGCCCTTCCCTGAATAGGATTGGTATAGAATATTGCCATCGGCTTAAGAAGATACCTCTTTCCTTGGGCAACTCAACATCCGTTGTAGAAGGGCATATCAAAGGAAGTAAAGAGTGGTGGGATGCATTGGAGTAGGATGATCCCAACACCAAAACCCTCCTACCTTTTTTTTTTAAAAGTAGGAGGACGTGGAATGAAAAGAAGGGCAGAAGAAGAATCAGAAGAGGTTGCTTCGATGTCACGGCAGCAGTAATCTCCTCATTAGTATGGACTTTGGATTTTATTTTATTTTTTAATTTTTTTTTTTGTAATTTTGGTATTTTAAATTTCAAGTATCGTTAAGAAATGTATTGTAAGAATGGCATGTGTTCTTCTCCTCTCTGTGTCATTGGTAATGTCCTTTTTCCTATGTTATGCATTTGGATGTATTATTGGAGTTTACCCATCTAAGAGGTAGAGAGCATTTTGGTGTGGGGACAAACTACTTTATATCAAATTCATACCTTCCAATTACACACACACACACACACACACACACACGGTGCCTTACAAATAATCCATCAGATTAACATGGACACATTTGTGCAAAATGGAATAAAGATTAATGGATAAACGTCGATGGATCACATGGTGTGGGGTCCACCTTCATGATTATTAAAAAATATTTTTATCAGAATATCAAAATCTTCAAGTGGTCACCCCAGGACAGATTGAACCCATCAGGTACCTGCTTTTCCATGTGATCATCACATCAATTCTAGACCATCCGTTGCTCAAATGGGCCTCTCTATCAGAAGGATCTCATTAAATTGGCCCAACTTGCTTTTTGTATCAATCTATGAACCTGTCCAGAAAAGGTAAGACTTAGTGAGCGCAACTCGGCTGTGACCGCAGGTGAGACCCCCGACTCACCCAAGACGGTGCCATCCTTATCGTGGGTTCACTAAGTCGATGAGCCAACCTGACGAGTCAGTACCGAGTCACTCTGGCAGGAAGTATGTTAGCTCGAAATCCCAAAGAGTCAAGTTGAGTCAGCTGAGTTTCGAGTAAGGGTTACCAAATTCTACAACTCGATGTATTCAACTGTTAAGGTGACCATATAAACAAGATGCAAAAAGTATGAGTTAATGGACCCATGGACCCAGATGAGATTAAACATGATCAGTTTGTTTAAATCACAAAGACAGCTGAAACTACCACAATCAACCGTTTTATAGGGATTGACAGAGTGAATAGATAGATGCTAGTATTAAGTTGTAAAAAATGTTAAGAAAGCGTAATAGCATTTAATTTAGTAAAGGTGAGAGATCAAAGTAGCATCATAGAAGGTACACTTGATATACATGAATTTGAAGAAGTTCAATTACATGAGGATTTTCATTTTTTTTCTTTTTTTTTTCTTTTTTTTTTTTGTATATAAATGATGAAATGGACTTGTGTGCACGAGGGAGCGCACCAAGACTTATATATTGATGAACGGGTGCATGACAGACTTAATTTCGATGTGACATGACCTGCAATGAGCCTAACACTAGATATACACAGGCCTTCTGTACACATGTTTGTTGGGTGGTCCGGACGGTTTGCATCAGCGGTCCGAAGGTGGAGTTGATAGGTACTGGCGCCACTCATCAGGCATCCCTCTTCTCATCTTGAGCATCCGTAGTGCTGATGTTGTCAGGGGTATTGCCAGTATGTCGAAGTCTTTTGGGGCCTGTGGTATCAAGGGTAATCATATATAGTTCAAAAACCTGAAAACTCGACTCGATTCAATGTCCAGCAGGGTCCAATTGACCGGAAGACTCTAGTTCAATCACCCTGATGTTTAATGATTAGACTAAGAAGTGTTTAGAATAACAACATATGTTTATGATAGTATGATTATAAAATAGAGGATTAACCTGATCAAAAGCAATGCATGGCAAGGTGGTAATTGCGTGCTGTGAGGTCAGGTGTTTGAATCCTTTCTCCCGCTTTGATTTTTTTTTTTTTTTTTTTTTTGGGGTGCTTCTTTAAATGACATTTAACTCAACAAGTGACTTGGTTTGGATCTTGCCGAGTCCGGTCAAGTCAACCAAGTTGACAAGATGATTCAGTCAGTCTTGGCGAGTCAGAAGCTCATCTCCATCATCAGCAAGTTTCTTAGCGACTCGACTAGAAATCCTGTCAAGTTGACTCAGCCAAGTTTCGAGTCGAATCACCCAGTTTTAGAACATGGGAGCAAGCAGCTCATTTCCAGTACATGAAGATTATCTTACACAAGGATCTCTCCCATAAGCACACATGCACACACCTTTACATGTGACCATACATGCCAACCTGGTATGTGTGTCGGATTCATCAGGCGTGCCCCACCATGTTGATGACCTGGCCCCAAAAAACTAGGGCAATGAACTCATCAGGCGGTGCACTATGCATGTAGAAAACAATGGACTGTTTAAGATAAGTTGCATGTGTCCACATTCAATGTATGCATGCAGCCCACCTGGTGATTCAACTGACCTGATTTAAGGTCCAGGTCGTCTACACAGTGGACCCACCTGATGAACTGCCCGGATATCCCACATGGATACAAATCACGTGCAGCCAATGTCGTTATCGTATCGCATATTGTAAAAGGGGTTGAATCAGGTATTTAATCAAAAATCATACCATCAATCGTAAGATTTTTTTTCAGATGTCTTAAAAAGAAATGAAAACATATGAAAAAATACAAATAAATCAGGAAAAAAAAAAAAAAAACTCATCAGCAATCCATTACCCATCAATATGCCATAAAAACTAATCGCATATCATGATTCATGATGTTATCATTGAGAATATGCATACAGTATACTTATCATGTGTAGAATGGTAAAAAGGGTAAAAAAAATAAAAAATAAAAAATGGGTAAATCGAAAGAAGCTAAAAATGAATAAGCATAGGAAGGAGCCTTTTTCATGGAGCCTTTTTCATGCTTTAAAAGCAGAGGGATAAAAAGAAAGAAGAAAAAAATTGAATAAAAAATAAAAAAAATTCTTTTTTATGTAATTTTGGGTCCATTTACAAAATTCTACAATTATCGTACGATTCTACACAATTTGTACGATAATTGTACAATTATTTAATATTTGCAATTTGGGTGCACAATTTGAATCGTATGCCCATACGATATGATATGAAATTCAAATAGTGAATATGATATGAATTGCGAGCAGCAGATGTAGAGAGCACCATGGGGGCATTCAGTAATTCTCATATAATAAAAGCAATGGTGTAGATGGATAGGTGGCAGACCTTTGGGACTTTAATCAGCTTCATGTTTGCTTCCTCCAGAATCTTCTGCCCTTTTCTTGAATTGAATTTTGCACAAGCCATAACCTGAAACAAAATGTAAATGTTAAGAACAAAGGGATGCCTTAAACAAGCAATCAGGAAGAAAATCATGTAGGGGGCGTTTGGATCGTAAGTTGCGTAAGATAAGCTACTTATTCTACAAGTACATGAACATAGATAGTTATGTAACTATTTTAATATAGGAGAGTGGCACACAGCGCGCGTGCACAGACATAGATAGTTATGTAACTATTTTAATATGGGAGAGCGGGGATAGCAGTGTTTCATGTTTATTTTGCTGGTCCTATAATATGGTGAAGTTATGGCCCTTGATAGAGTGGAATGGCATAAGAGGATTCATGTAGCCGACCCCAATTATTCGGGGTAAGGCTTAGATGATGATGACAATATTGGTTGCATGAACCTTTTGGAATAAACACGAGAGTAAACCTTCCATTCTCCATATCTTTTCAAGGTCTAATTCTTACCAATTGTCCACGTGAGGCTGATCAAACCACTTATCAGTTATCAGTGAATTGTTGTCATTTAAGGAGAACTTCAATCTAAAGTCTTGATCTGCTTAACACATTACATGCATTAGATTGATACTGAAACTAAGACTCCTTGTGATATTCGGTTATTAGATTCAGATGTCAATGATGATAAACAACCGGTACTCAGTATATCAATGAGAAAACAGAATGTGAAAAGAAGACTGCTACAAGAAACTATAACGCATACCAGATTTTCCCAATTCCATTCACCACCTCGTGAAACCGGTAAAACATGATCGATGGTCAAGTTGTCATGAAAAGAACAGTATCTGTTGACAAAAGGGATGGCGTGCAAAATTAATATCAATGTTTTAGGAAGTAAACAAACAAATCATAAACCATCAAAAAACTGATAGGTAAACATGCATTCATAATCAAAATGCAATAGGACAATACTAGCCATTTCTCATTCCTTTATTGAACATGAATTACATGCGCCGAGAAATCTGGTAGAATCACAAACTAGAAACTAAACAGAATCCAAAAGCAATGAGAGGTTGATACGGTGGAGCATGTATTGGGAGAGCTTTGCTAAGCCCACACATGTACCACATGGCACAATCTGTCCAAGATCCAATCCATTCATCAGGAAGGCACCACTATACTAATGCCCTAGCCCCAAGAATCAGGCTGACCACTGATCAGATTGGTTGCATCCTCCCCCCCCCCCCCCCCCCCCAAAAAAAAAAGGGTGCAGCTCTGACAAATTTGGCTGAAGTTTTCTAGGCCATCCACCTGTTTCCAATATTAGGGCCCACATGCTAAGTGGACCAGATTTTGTTTATAGGAAAAGATGCATAAGGTCAGACCAACCTGATGGGTGGATTGGAACTCACACCTAGTTGGCAAGCAGGCACATGTGTCACATGTACATGAGCTTTATTTCACACACGTGCGCTTAGCAAAGCTCGGATTGGGATGAGTAGGCATCTTCAAGGTCATTATTTACATACAAATAGCACTTCTTCAGCTTGAAGTATGTGTGTGGATGGCATAGAGCAGCAAAACAAAAGGATTTGCTGAGGGGTTGGACTAAAGCTTCTAAACAATGCGCCCTGCTCGACATCATTGAATGAAGAAGACTTCCTCAATGCCATTAGGTAGCTGAAGGAAATGACTCCTTGTGATTTATAATCTAGATGCTGGGAAACACTGCATATTGTCTCCAGATTTCACTTCTTACCAACATGCAACCTCATAGATGGATAAGCTTGCAGACTTAAGAGTTGAGATCCCTTTGTTTTATCTGAGATGATGAAATTTGTTAAAATGGCAAGGAAATATCAGCTTTTTAAATAGAAAATGGTGTGTAGCGTAGTGTTCACCCCTCTAAAGTGTGAGGCATAAGCTACATAGTGTCAAGCATAAGCTACATGTTACTTCTAGATTTTTAATCAGGGTTGCACTTAGTTGCACCAATTTCATGATATTTTGCACTACCTTAGATCGATAAATAATGAAATTTAACAAAATTTCATGATATTTGGTGCAACCTAAAGTAATAAGAACGAGCAATGATTAAGTGCAGAGGTAAAGAAAGAGCAACAAAACTGATTTAACATTGTTACTTGTATTATTTCACTAAAAGCATTGTAAAGTTAACTAATTTTTATTGAAAATAGAAAAATGTAACAAATCATTGAAAACATTGATTGATTTTAATGTTGTAGTGAAAAATTAGCATAATATGAGCTACATAGCATGTAGTGTAGTCTATGTAGCATGTGGTCTATGCAAATTATCATGTAGAATGTAGTGTATGCAAATTATCATGCCACTTACGCTACAAACAACTTAAGCTACTTTCATAAGCTACACAGCATTATGGCTAAGCTATGGTATAAAACGTTCTACGATACATAGCGTAAGCTACATGCTACATAGCGTAGCTATTTAAAACATCGGGAAACATACATCAAGGATGACGGAATGAGCTCCGTGCACACAAAGAAGATCCAAACACACTACCTTTAGCCAAGATGTCGGCCAATTCATGGTTTAAAAACCAGGACTTGGCCTGGGACTCAATCAGTCACCGGCTCGAGTTGACCAAGCGAGTCCCAAGTCGACTAGGTGAGTCATTTTTAATTATTTCATATATTTATTATATATTTTTTAGGTGGTTAGAATCGCATCTTCCTCCTCTCTCTTGTTTCCCTTCTTCTCAATCCTCCTCTCAAATTCATACTTTCTTCATCTAAAACAAAAATAATAATAATAATAATAATAATAACAATAATAAATTACCAACTCAGCTGACTTGTTGGAATGGTTGGGTTCGAATGAGTCCTGAGTTGAGCCCTTGGGATTGGGACCCACCACATGAACAATTCAGATCACCCAAAAAGATGGGCACAAGATGTTTTATTTATCCAAGCAAATGTTTTTAAAAACTCACCACAGTAGTTGTGCTTCAGAGTACCCACTGACAAGTGAAGACGTCCCAAAAAAATATGTTTTTATGACTAAGGTGGTGTTTAATCCTTCTTCTCTTGACAACCTGCAATAAATGCGGAACCTGGAAATAGGAGAGTGCTTAGTAAGTTGAAATGGATTGATGCAACTGAGTGAGAATAGAAGCAGGAAAAGTAGAAGTGGAAATCAACCAGAAATCCACAAATACACCACGAGAATGACAAGTTCTATAATATGGGGTTGATTGCATACCCTCAAGACACTAGGTATGTAGAAGGATCCACTAGGAGAAGATAGAGTCTGATCATAATATTCTAGAACGTCAGCCTGGATCAAAAGAAGATCAAAGTATCAAAAACCACCAAAATTGATAGTTTCTTCAGGTTTTTTTTTTTTTTTGCACTTTTTTTTTTCCTTTTCTTTCTTTCTTTCTTCTTTTTTTTTTTTTTTTTTTTTCTGTTGTTGAAGGAGCCAAAAAGATATATTAAAGTTTCAAGATGCACTGCAAATGGAAAAAAATAATGCTCAAAGAGGAAACATACAATGCTTGATCAAGCATTTGTTCCCCCCCAATAATGAACATGGACCACCTTTTGGTGATCCACACTAGTCATATGATGGGCCATTGTGGATAAGATAGAACCCAAGAATCTCCCAATTGGATCATGCTAACTGTTTGAATTTTTTTTTCTCCCCTGTTATGTGCAGATCATTCTCTTTAATTGTCCATTTCGAAGTCACCAGTAAGAAGGTTACGATCATATGGAGGAGAAATTGGTGCATGGCACATCCAATGATAGGGCCCACCAGATGAAAAGTTTAGGTAACCCGAAGGTGTAACTAACCTGTACCATTGCTGGGTGGAACAAAAAATAACATTTCTTTCAATCAAGCATCATACAGTATGCCTCATGATAAGACGAGCAAATATGTCACTTTCGAACATTTCTTTACTAAGGCGAACTTCTTAGAGAAAACAAGTCACTGCCAAACATTATAGACAGAGATGGTAGGCTTTTGTAAACATTAGTACATACACTAAAAAATTGAGCAATAGGCACAAACTGTTAAGGGATAAGTTATTCCATTATGGCATTCTTGTAAATATACTGCAGTGGCATTTTCGTAATATATAGAATCCCCTCCCTCCATCCATCCACCCACCTTATCTCCTCACACCCTACACTACCCCTCTTTTGATCACTACCAAAAAACTTGAAGTGGAGAAAAGAGGGGAGGAGTGGTGCCTGCTCTAGTACCATATAAAATAATAGAGTCATGTATTTTCTTAATGAAAAGGATAAAAAATATGTGACATTGAAGCAATGGGCAGTAGCGAATGAGGTTGCAACTTGCAACAAGACGTGGTGGCTATGTGCTGGACGGTGGCTAGAGGCAAACATCAACAGGAGAGGGAAGACAAGGTGGCCAAAGACCAGAGCCAGAAACAAGGTATCCCCATGACCAAGGCAAGGAGAGGAGTGGGGAAGAAGAGAAGGAGATAGCATATTGAAATTGATGAGGAGGAAGATAGGAAAGGAGAGCAAAATATGATCAGATAGTCTGCTCTGATACCATGTAAAATAACAAAGAGAGGCTTGTATTTCTTGATGAATAGAACAAATACAATTTCTCCTATTTATGAACCTCTAAGGCAATATCTCAGAAGATTCTAGAAGACCTCAGAGAATTCTAGAGATTTTTGAAGACTATATATTTTGAAGAATGCCACTACAGTACATTTACAATAACAGGGTGGTGGGATAACTTATCCCTTAACACAAACAACTAGAGCATTGATCTAACCTTCTCCATAAATTCCAAACAAATAGCACGCTTCCAGCAGACGACATTAACAAGCCTAGCACACCATGTCGCAATCAGAAAATTACACAAAACTAACTGTACATAACTCTTGCATGAAAAGGATGTCAATGACTTGGAATGGCCCACCTACTTTTGAAATGGCACATGCCTGTGATGGGCTTTAATTGGCAAATCCATGCCTAACCCCTCAACATTTATTAAAGGCAGCCCAGGCCCCGCCCAGCCCATTGTTTTGCAACCTTTGCTGCTAAGAGGCCGTTTGGCAGCATGGATTTAGATTCTAACTTAAGAATCCAAATCCTAGATTTGGCATTTGTTCAGTTGCTTGATTTTGAATCGTATGGAATCTGGAAATTGTGTTTGGCAGCCTGAGAGAGCAATTATGACGGTTGGAGAAGATTGAAAATCCAATATTTTGCATTCCAACCTTTTCGCTTGGATTTTAGGGATTGTTTGGATGACTGTAAGTTCTGTAAGTGGGAAGTGACTTACAGGTTGTGTTTGGGGGAGGAAATTCATCTGTAAATCACTTACAAGGAAAAACTACCAGGAAATTTCAAGGGGCTAGGGATGAGAAGTGACTTAGAGCTGAAATTCACATTCAAGTGAAAGTCACTTACAACTTAAAAGCTTGTAAGCATCTAAAGGATTGAATGCCTATAAGTTCTGCCAGTAGGAAGTAACTTATAGGTTACTGGCAGAACTTATAGGTAAGTCACTTGCAAGTGGTGTTTGGGGGAGAAAATTCACCTGTAATAAGTCACTTACAGGCAAAACTGCCAGAAGACTTCATGGGGCCAGGGTGAGAAATCACTTCCTTGTAAGTGATATACAGCTGAAAATCACTTTCAGGTGAAAATCACATCTTAAAAACTTACGGGCATGCAAATGAACCCTTCAAAGGGGCCCTTTCAAGGATGTTCAATCGAAGTTGGATTTGAAATCCAGAATTTAGGGTTGCGCCAAACATGATTTGGATTGAAAATCCTGGATTCCAATTCCTAACTCCCCTGTATCCAGCAGGGGTTGTTTCGATGCCTGTAAATGGGGCTAACTGTAAATGATTTATAGGAAAATGGTTTGCAGTCTATGTCTAGATGCTGAAAAATGCCTATAAATCATTTATAGCCTTCAGCCCCGTTTGATTTCCTAGCAAAAACCGTTTGATTTCCTAGCAAAAAGCGGTGATTTCATTTACAGGCTCTCCATTTACAGCCTAACGGCTATATTTTCAAAGATTGGCTCTCCATTTACAGGACATAAACAATTTACAGGCTATCCAAACACAGACAATCATTTACCTGTAAATCATTTACAGCTTACAGCCAAACAGGACAGGCTGTAAATCATTTACCACTTAAACCATTTACAGGCATCCAAACGACCTTTAATAGTAAATATGATTTCTTACTAAAAGAATATATATATATATATATATATATATATATATATATATATATATATATATATATATATATATATATTCAATCAATGCGATTTTCAGCCTATGCTACATTTACAATGTGGTCCACAATTTGGACCATTTAGATTCTTGCATATGTACGACAGCTACATCATATTAAATTGTAACATAAACATTGTATTCTGGCCTACTTTTAAAAAATTAGTAAGAGGAGAGATTTTTCTGGAAATTTCTAATTCTAAAATATAAAGAACAGATTATTTGGAAATGCAGAAAGAATTCAGTTTTGGGAGGATGCTTGGTGTGGCAGTTATCACACCAAGCATCACGTGGGCCCCACACCTATTTTCTTTTCTTAAAATAAAAATAAAAATTATAAATTATAATATATATATATATATATATATATATATATATATATATATATATATATATATATATATAAGAAAAAAAGAAAGAAAGAAAGAAAACATTAGGAGCCCAAAAATGATAGAACAGCCCATCTCACAAACCTGTAAGAAATATCCAACACCAAACCTCTGAAACAAGCTAGCTCATCTCTCTCGAAATCACCTTCGTCATCGCCACCATCTTCATCAAAGCCGTCCAAACCTTCATCAGCACCGTTAGAACTGCTGGCCATCCTCTTGTTCCCCACAGAGAACACCTTCCCAGACCCACATAATCTGATGAGCTTCTTGCTACTGTTGTGGATTTGCACTGGGTTTTTCTCAATGAATCTGGACCGTCCAACCCTGCACTGAAATGGGTCGTTGGATTCAAAGGTGAAGGGGAGCCTGTCGCCATTGAAGAGCAGTTTGAGGCCCCCTTGAGCTGTAATCTTCGCCATCGAATCTTTTTTCCTTTGCTCGGAGAACGAACAATGTGGTGTGCGGCGGTGGTTTGTTTCTCTCTCTTTTCAGGAATTATAGTGTCCTGACGCTTCAGGACGTGAATGCTGTCCTCACGCACCTGTTTCTTGCGCTATGGTACGTGGTTTACTGATCCAGACCGTTCATCAGATGAGTCTTGACATGGATTGGAGACTATCAGAAATGACCTCATATTAAAGATCCTTAACTCATCAATTAGCAGATTAAAACCAGACGGTTGATAGAGAATTACAGTGATGGTAATCATCTGATCTAAAACTTTTTTGTGTGCATAGCACAGGTTCCATAAGATCAACGGTCTAGATTGACTAATGATGTGCTCCAATAGTGCGGATTGGCTGCATCAAGACTCTATTATCCTTCCCTTTACTGAAACACTCAGTTACTCGTGCAGAGTGTGATGGTTGATACGCAGGCACTCAAAAATAGTGGAAATCTCGCGCCTACGTGGGACCCAGCATTTGAAAGCTCAGGATTTTTGTTGGATGATTCCTCTTGGACGGTCCATGGTGGGACCCAATAGCCCAAACAAGCATTAACAATGAATTGCGGGCCCACGTTCTGAAAACCAGAGTATAGGAGTAAGTCCAGTGTGCGTTTACCAGCATTTGTTAGTTGGGAATGGACGCATCCATCTTACAACTTGCATAAATGCATGTCAATCCAATCCGTCAAAACCGTGGATCCCATTGCAGATGGTACATTACCAAGAAGATTCTCTGATCGGAGCAGCCAGAACCGTCCAATTATTGACCATCCAACCGTACAAAGTCAACGGTCTGATTAGATGGATGGTTAAGATGGTAGATGATCGTAACTTTAGGGATTTACTGCATCCACGATTAGGGCCAGTATTTGGGTTGTTTGGATCGATGTATTTGCATGCTACGTGTACGGTGAACAAATCACTACCATTTAAGGAAACTGGTGTACGCTGTACCCCAGCCGGTTTTGAAATTTCAAGCGGATACTTCCCAACCACAAGTCGGATGACGCTAGATCTCCATGTTAGTTCCACACAGATTTGACAAATGGTGGTGTTCCTTCAAAAGTACACATAGCATAGTAGTATGGAATCCAGACCATCCAAACTTCGGAACTGAATAATATGAACCACTTAATTTTTTATCCCTTCGAATTTTGAAGAATAAATATTTACTTCGAACCGTATATTTTAGATCCTTTGATTGTATGCTTAGGATCACTTTCATCAGTGAAAATTTATATATATGCTCTATCCACAATGGGACCGACAATTCAACAGTGTGGATAGCTGTATATCAGTGCCACATGTGATGAGTATGAATCACCACCATTATTTCTTAAACGCTATAGAACTAACTAAGCGGCATTTCCATTCAATATCTCGTGCTTGTACCGTACGGACCATTTGGGGTGAAAAGCTGACGTTGCTTCTTGTAAAAGGGCAAAAGCGTAATTTTACTCAGGACTAGACCCGACCGCCTCGGCCGGTTTGACCGGTTCATGGACGTGTTTGGTCCGTGGAATTGGATGTTATTGAACATGGGATTGACATCATTACTGCACAGCGAGGAAAGTTGGAAATAATAGAATTGTAGCCATCCATTTTCCTGTTTGAGATAAAATTTTGCTACAGAAAAACATCAGGTCAAGCAAAATCATGTTCGATAAATTATGGAATTATAATCAACATGCCAAATTTATAACGGATATCGTTCACTTGGACAAATATATAACAAGAATATCACGTGTAAACAGTATATATGGATGGATAGCATGGATACATGCGTGCATCAATGTAAGGCGCACCTGTATAGTGGATTTCAAAATCCACCGAAATTCAGCATGGGACCAATTGTAATTCCATGAAACTAAATGCAATTCCATCTCACCTAATCCTAACTTATTTTCCATCCTCTACATATGCTAATGGAATTGGGCAGAGCCATATGCAATTCTATCCCACCAATCTCATTAATACCCTGCACCAAATGTCCCCTAAGGACCTGTTTGCCAACTCATATTTAATCTAATAAGATTTAAAAATAAATTTATATATATATATTTGTTACAAATCCATGAGTATGATGACCTTAAAATTAAGTAAAAAGTTGTTGTATGAAATAAAAACATTTGTTAAAACGTTTAAATAAAAAGCTTATTTTAAAGATAATAGTGGTCATTTTTAAAAATTTACAAAACTATGTCATACTGTGAACTGTCCATTTTCTTTACCCGGCTATTGATTAGATGGATAGAATCATCCAATCAACAGGAATGGCTAACCGAAGCTGAGACCTACCTTCTTCCATGTGAATCATCCTTGTAGGGTTTACTTTTAATATCCACTATCCATCAGCTAATAGTTGATGTCCACCATCCATTGACCCACCTTTAATGTGGACCATCTATCAAATGGGCCTACCCTTTTTGATGTAGGTCATCTATCATGTGGAGCCTATTTTTTCTGTTCAACGTCCATCATGTGGAGCACCTTTGATGTGGACCATCCGTCATGTTGGGCCACCTTGGATAAGGTTAGTTTATTATATGAGACCTTGGATGTGAATTGTTCATTAGGTGGGGCCCACTTGATGGGGATTGTCTCATATACTGGGCTACACTTTGATGTGAGTCATCCATTATAAGGAGCCTGCCCTCAATTATGTGGGCCCACCTTGATGGGGACAATCTATCCTGTGGGCCCCATCTTCAATACGAGTTGTTCATCATGTTGGCCGACCTTCGATGTCAACTATCCATCATATGGGCCCACCTTTAATGTCCACCATTTATCATGTGGGTGTAACATTTGATGTGGACCATTTATCATGTGTGGCCCACATTCAATATGAGTTGTTCATCATATGGGCCTACTTTCGATGTCAATTGTCCATCATGTGGACCCACATCAATGTCCACTATCTATCATGTGGGTTCCACCTTTGATGTGGATGATTTAACATATGTGGCCCACCTTGAATATGGGTCGCTTAACATCTAAGCTTACGTTCGATGTCAACCATCCATCAAGTGGGCCCACCTTCGATGTCCACATTCCTACTGCACATAGTGCTGAGTCATTACAGTTATAAGCCATAGCTATTGGCCCGACCCCACCTCCCTAGCTTTTTTTTTTTTTTTTCCTTTCCTAGTGTGATCCCCGTTATTTTTTTTTAGTCTCATTATGAGGTATGTGTTATATCCAAACTGTCCATCTATTTGGCGAGCTTGTATTAAGGCTTGGGGATAAAAAATAAGATAGATGTAGCTATCAAGTGGATAACAATGTAAAAGGTAGTAGAGGATTGGACGTCTACCATTGAAATCATTTTAGGGGTTAAGAAGTTTTGGATCATTAGGAAATTTATTTTTCATCTTCATCCAAGTCTTTGTGACCTTATGGATGGATTGGATGGAAAATAAATGTTATGGTGGGCCCTACAAAATTTCCTGGGGCATTTTCGACCTAAGAAATGGGGCCTTACAGCTGAGGCTTATTCTTGGGAGGTAAAAAGCAAGTGGGCTCCAAAAGGTTGATGGCCCATATATGGGTCGTACAGTTAGAAATTACTCTTTAACATACCTACTTTTAGGAATGGGAGAGTATGGACGCACCAGAATGTCCAATGCTGTACTGACGCAACCATTTCTTGAAGTGGGATCCATAGGGAGTTGATCCAGACCGTCGATATTACTAGTCAAACTAAGCATTTGGATAAATAGAAATCTTCAGGGCCGGAGGAACCTAGCCATGAAATGCTTGAGACGTTTCCTATTAAAGAATAGGAAAAACGAATGAATGGTTGGAAGCATCTGATATGGGAGAAGACAAAGTGATCCTCAATCCACAGTATACTCGACAATACGGACTGTCTGGATGGAGAAAAGATGAGCCCCATTGCATAGGATTCAGGAGGCTGTAGAGGGTTTTGTCAATGTCCTTACGGGTAAAAGAAAAGGGATGAGAAATTTCCAACTGTACGACCCATATATGGCCCACCAGCCTTTTGAGGCCCACTGCTTTTTAAGCTTCCAAGAATAAGTCTATGCTGTACGGACACCTCTCTACATGACGAAAATGCCATTACTCTTGAAATATGACTGCATGTACTCCCTTACACGCAAATACTCGTCCGAACTCTCCCCGCCATCCCTAATCCCTATTTTCACCCATTTTATTCGTGAAATCTCCATAAAATCTCCATTGAATCTCCATCCGACCATCACATTGCATCTTCTATCATCCATTACTCAAGGCGAACGGTTTTCTTTTTCTGAGAGGACGTGGATGCGTTGATAAATTTGAGATCTTGAAGACTTGTCTCCAAAGAGCGTGTTTCACACCAAGGTACTCTTATTATCATTCTCGAACAGGATTTTACTGATACGGCAGTGGCACGAGGTAAGGACGTTTAAATTCTTAACAAATTATTTAGAAATTTGTAGTCAATTTCATGCATTGCTAAGTAAATTTCACGTGTCAATTTCATGCATTGCTAAATTTTCGGGTCGTGCCCTAAATTTTCAAGCTCAATTTTACTTTGGGAATGTTTGATTTTCTCAGGTAAATGTAAATACAGTGGAAATGGGCAATAATTATTTCCCTGAGGCAATTAGCTTCAAGGAGACTGCCAAATGTAAGTGGGGCCCACCATGATGTAGGTGGATTATTCACACTGTCCATCCATCATGACAACTGAATTTAGGCCACGAAGCAAAAAATGAGACAGATTCAAAGTTCAAGTGGACCACACCACAGTTAAAATGTAATTAAACACTTACCGTTAAAAACTTCTTAGAGCCACTGTTTATTTTGGTGTGGGCCACTTGAATGTTGGATTTTTCTGATTTTTCAGCTCATGCCTCAAAATGTTATGGTAAAACGAATGGACAATGCGATACGTCATATACATGACGGTGTGGCCTATAAAAATTTATGCCAGTAACTTTTGACCCATTTTTCAAAGCAGGAATACGCTGTTATTTTCAAACAGGTGAAATTGTAATAATTGGCCGTTTACAAGTATTTACATTCTCTTTGGAAAATCAAACAAGCCCTTAGTTCTCGGTCAATTTACTAAATTGATCGGTCAACTTCATCCACTACTTGGTCAAGTTCACGCATTTTACCTTCAAATTGCAGTGCATTTTTTTAATATGACCGTCAAATTTGTATTACCTTTTTTTGTAATACGACTGTGAAGGTTATATATTGAATACATTTGTTGCTTTCTTTGAAATTGAGAATTTCATACCAATACGATTCAAATTTCACGGTCAATAAGACATTCATTTCACGGTCAATTTTATGCACTTCATGATCAATTCGCTTCACTTCACGGTCAATTTCATGCATTTCACGGTTAATTCCATGCAAGTCCCCTTCACTTCACGGTCAATTCCATGCATTTCATGCTCAATTCTCTTCACTTCACGGTCAATTCCATGCATTTCACCTCAATTCCCTTCACTTCACAGTCATTTCTATTCATTTCACGGTTAATTCCACCGATTCCCCTTCACTTCACGGTCAATTCAATGCATTTAACGGTCAATTCCATGCATTTCACGGCTAATTCCCTTCACTTCACGGTCAGTTCAATGCATTTCACGGTCAATTGAATACATTTCACAGTCAATTCCCTTCAGTTCACGGTCAATGCAATGCATTTCACGGTCAATTCCATGCATTTCATGGTTAATTCCATAGATTCTCCTTCACTTCACGGTCAATTTCATGCATTTCACGCTCAATTCCCTTCACTTCACGGTCAATTCCATGCATTTCACAATCAATTCCCTTCACTTCACGATCAATTCCATGCATTTCATAATCAATTCCCTTCACTTCACTTAGAAAATTTGACCGATAAGTTGGTTACATTTGACCTAGTACAATGCTGTATTTCCTACTACTTAGTCAAATCCACCTTATACATGTGAATACTAAACAAGTTATATTATTGTGTTTGTTTTCAGAAAATGTCTTCGATAATGATCCTATGCTCATATGTTGGGGAGTTAGTAAGCGAAAACAATCGATACACGTACAAGGGTGGATACTCGAAAACTACTGTTGTGGGTGTTGATACCACATATGATGAGCTTCTATCAAAAATGTACAAGATTGCGAAGTGTAAATCTGAGGATTATGATATTAGGTTGAAAGCATTGTTTCCTTACATAAATGAATCGGTTTCTCCGATTGTAATTGAAGACGATGAAGATGTGAGAATGTTGTTGGTAGTGTCATGCCCCAAATCCAGAAATCGGATTCATAGGAATCCCGATCACCGAATCCGGTGCCGACAGCCTCCGTAGTACCCCATTCTCGGCTCCTAGCATTCATATGCCAGATTCCGATCCTGGGATCCTATAAGGAGAATTATTTTTTTTTTTTTTTGAAATGTACATTTAACTAATAATAAGCATAACCACAAGATTACCCAATTCACAATGGCAACATCGTTATCACATATCTACTAATATAATCATTTGAATACAATACTGAAAGGGAAATACATAAATAGAGAATCAAGCTGCAGAAGACCACCGCACACTTCAAGCTCAACACTTCTGCAGCATAATATCACCTGCACGCATCTATCGTGCATAAGCTTATAGAAAGCTTAGAGGGTGGTGTAAGTGTGTGCACAAGGTAAGTGCCAAGTATTCAATACAATGTCATAATCATACAATATCGAAAAACTAGTAATCCATAAACCATTCAATGTCTGAATAAACAGAAACACTGACAAGAGCAGGAATTATCAGAGTAAGGAGAAATACCGACAAGATATAACTCACATGATAACAGAGTAAGCGAAAGTATGGACAAATCTATGAGTCAATCAATATCAGAATACGCGATATAGAATAGCTATGCGATAAGAAGTCATAAAGAGCCAAATATCAAATGTCGAGGATGCAATGCAATATACAAATTCTGCTAAATCTATTTAGGCCATATAAGTGCAGAAATAGCAACCCAAGATGCCATATGCCTGCGGATATAATGCAATATGCGATGCAAATGAAATAACCATGCTGGAGTGTGAAGTCGAGATGATAGTACGTAGTATTGCAGGCTATGGGGTCCACCACAAGGGACTTCTATCCACACCAGTCTCATACCTAAATTTGGATAGTCAGACTCATCGTGGTAAACTCCTGATTTCAGGTTAGTCGCGCGCCCAACCGAAATTCTTGCCATAACGAAGGTACATAACAATTAGTTGCGCACCACATGCCCGAGTGGATAGTGAATAAATGAATGAGCATGCAACTCCTACTCAATAAGTCTACATATCAATACGGTTCCTCTCTGAAAAATCACCGGGGTCTATTACACTCCATGCCAGATTGCAGCCCCATCCCGCGCAACAAGGTGAGTGGAAGAGACCTCACTATCCGCCTGTCAATATCGGGCCCGATTCGTCAATAGCGGACCCATTCCTCGAGTTGGTCAGACTCAGCCTAGCATTGCCCCCTCCTCTCGGGCAGGTAAGGCCGCACCCCTTCCAACCGACCACGACACAGTGGAGAGCGCAGCCATCTGGTAATCTGCACTCGACGCTCATCTACCCACTCGGTCTAGACGTTGGAGCAACCTCTGGAACCAAGAGGGTTTAGGGACTTTCACTCAGGGATATCTATAGCACCCCATATAGAACAGATTTCCGGTATCTCATCTGGCCATCCACGATATGCCTGTGGAGACTACGACCCTGATGTCGCTAGGGCATATATTGATCACAACACACAATGCGAGATGCATGAGTCATACAATCCAATCATGCATCAATCTTGCGCATATTGTGCGCTCATGTGAGACAATCTCCGCCTATCAGGGAGTCTCATAATAACCAACACTATGACATATGCAATAGTCAATCATATCTCATAACAGCCATGCAGATGATGTGTATGGGCATGTATCATGATACTATGCAGTCACATACTCATAATCGGTATCAATAACAGACATTGACAATTGATATCGACAATGTAGACATTTAACCAACATTGTCCCCCAAGGAGCAGCCCACATAAAGCCTAACATCTGGTGGACTCATGGTCTTTCACAAGGGCCAAATATATAACACCATGGGCCTCACTCAAAAGTTTAATACACATCACGATGGGCCTTTCATATGGGCCTAACATACATTACAATGGGTTCCATCGCTTAGCCCTCAGATGCATCACAGTGGGCCTCATCACATAAGCCTCATATACATCACATTAGGCCTTAAACACGGGCTGGATACACATCACAACGGGCCTCAAATACGGGCCACAAATACATCATATTGGGCCTCGACAATCGGAATCGGCGATCAGCCACGATAAATAGAATCGGCAATCGGCCACGTCAATCGACAATCGGCTACGATCGGTAATCGGTCACGATAATCGGCCTCGACAATCGGTAATTGGTTAATCAGCCATGACAAGCAGAGTCGGCAATCTACCAGGTCAATCGATAATTGGCCACGATCGGTAATCGGTCACGATAATCGGCCTCGATCGGTAATCGGTCAATCGACCACGACAAACAGAATTGGCAATCGGCCACGTCAATCGAACCGATAATCAGCAAATAAACAAAACGGGGTCCATAAATGATCAGCCGATCAACTATAGTATAAAGATCAACACTCGGCCATGGTTATATCAAATCCGATAATACGGAGTCATCCGTCTACGGCGAATCGGGCCCACTTATTTGGGTTAACCCACTGAGGGAATGATGAGAATGGGCTTAACAAGGCCTAAGAGAAGGTCACCATGTGGACATCCAACCATCATTGCCCATCAATGTGGACATCTAACCAACATTGCTCCCAAGGAGTGGCCTACATAGGGTCAAACATATAGTGAGCCTATGACCTCACGCAAGGACCTAATACATATCACTATGGACCTCACTCATGGGTCGCTTATGCATCACATTGGGCCTTCCTCATGGACCTCATGTACATCACAATGGGCCACATCTCGGGGTCGAAATACTTCTCAATGGGGTCACATCACCTGGGCTACATCATAACGGGCCACATTACCTCGAGTGGACCACATCACATAGGCCGCGCCAATGAGCCTCAAACACATCAAGTGGGTCGTATCAATGGGCCGCATGAATGGGCCTAAAACACATCAAGTGGGTCGTATCAATGGGCCGCACGAATAGGCCTCAAACACGTCAAGTGGGTCGTATCAATGGGCCGCACGAATGGGCCTCAAACACATCAAGTGGGTCGTATCAATGGGCCGCACGAATGGGTCTCAAACACATCAAGTGAGTCGTATCAATGGGCTGCACGAATGGGCCTCAAACGCATCAAGTGGTCATATCAATGGGCCGCACGAATGGGCCAAAAAATACATTAAAGTGAGCCTGACGGATGGGTCATGAACACATCAAAGGTGGGCCTCATGGATGATCCATAAACACATCAAAGGTGGGTTTCCACCGTCCAATTCACAGGGAAGGTGTAGATTTAACACATCTTCAAGGTAAGGCCCATCGTAACGTTATTTTCTATCCAACCGGTTCATACGATCACAAAGACCTAAATCCAGAGGAAAAACAAATACTATATTGTTCCAGAACTTTCGTATTCTCAAAAGAATTTCAACGGTGTACGTTCAATCTCTAATGTTTTTGCAATGTGGACGACTTGATAACTAGATCTGTCTGATTTTTAGTCTCAACCCGGAGACAGACTCACCAAATGGATGGACGATAAAGATGCATCACATGCATCATGGTGGGGCCAGTTATAAATGGATGGACAGTAGGGATACAACACATGCTTCATGGTGGGACCGTGCGTGGCTTACATCATGGTGGACTCCACCCTCAAAATGGATGGAGGGCATAGATGTCAGGCTTGCTGCACTGTCCAGCAACTGGACGGTGCAGATATAAACATCATGGTGCTGTCCACATTGTGGTCCACCTATATGTTATTGATAATATAAACATATTATATAATATAATATTATTTATTATGTATACGTGTGCAGGTTGCAACACTGCCCATACTCACCGTCCAGATTCATATGGACGGTGCAGATCTCATGTTTAAAGGTGGGTCCCACGTAGGAGTGGCCCACCCATATTAATATTATCAATGTATATTATATATTATAATATTACGTGATGTGTGTGTGTATATATATATATATATATATATATATATATATATATATATATATATATAAAGCCACCGTCCAGACACCCATGGATGTGCTGGACGGTGCTGATCTAACGTACAAGATCATGGTGAGTCCACACGTGTGGGATGGGCCGCGTGAAATGGATGGGTGGTGGATATACAATACACGCAACCAAGGTGGGCCATCTAAACTTGCTGACATCAATTCAGCAGCCGCCTGCTGCTGGGGTTCCACGTCCTGGCGTTGAACTGGATGGACGGCGATGATATAGAATATATGCATCCAAGGTAGGCCCCACTCCACACGTGCAACACGTGTGGGTGGGTCCCACGCACCAGGTAAAATGGAAGGCTGGTATGGATATACTACCCACCCTGTGATAAGGTCCACAGAACCAGCTGTCACTAGGCCAGCGGTTGTATACTGCTGGACATACAGACAGTCTAGATAGGCCACGTATGTGAGGTGGGTCCACACGTGTGGAACCCACGACCCACCTCAAGCTGATATTTGTGTCCTGCCTGCATCAACGAACAGTAGGTGGACGGTCTGCTGTAATCAGCGTCCGAGCAAGGTTCACATCTGGTGGGTCCCACATGATCAAGACGGTCAGGATAAGGCACGTGAATCACGTGGGTCCCATGAACGGTGTAGATATAACATACCAATGTGGTGGGGTCCACACACGTGGCCCACTGGGGACAAGCTTGCCAAATGTATGGACGGTTTGGATGGAATGCATCCATCAGGTGGTGGGTCTCACCGTCCATCCATCTGGATGGTGTGAGGAGGCCCATACATCACGCGTGGCATCACACGACACCATCCTTGAATGGACGGTGTTGATACCATCAATATCAACGTGGCCCCACCCTGCCACAAATAGATGGATGGTGTTGGATAAAATCCACACCTAAGATGGTCCCACCGTCCAGCCATCTGGACGGTGGAACGTACATGCATCGGTGGGGGGTCCATGTAGATGGACGGTCTGGATCATAAGACCCCAGCCCATTAGTTATACTTAGGTGGTCCCACCATTTTAGATGGTGTGGATTGAAACCACACATCACGTGAGGGTAGGCACATGGATGGAGTCCACGAACAGTGTGTGTGAAACACATATATGAGAGGTGGGTCTCACATGGGAGGGTGGCCCACCATATCAGGTATTTAATAATAAAAAAATAGATATATATTAAATAATACATTATCATATATATTATATGCATATATGCACGTGTGTGTGTGTGAGGGAGAGTGAGGTGCCAGCGTCCAAGCTCTCTGGACGCTGGATGAATGGCTGGAGTTGCTGCACCGTGGTGGGCCATCTCCACACGTGCAGCACGTGTGGAGTGATCCCCACTCCCTGTTGCTGCATGGCATGAATGTACATTATGGTGGGATCCACACGCGTGGCCCACATCATATCTGGATTGAACTGATACTTGTGTTTTCCTTCTTTTAGGCTCGTCCAAAATGGACTGCCATGTAAGCCACTTGGTGGACGGCATTGGTAAAATACATACTTCATGGCGGGCCACACACACACACATCATCATTCATATGATGGAGAGAGAGAAGATCGGTATGTGGAGGGACCCTGCCACTATGGGTCCCTCTTTGATAGAACACATACATCAAGATGGGTCCCACATATGTGGGCCCTTTAATCACAAAATCTAATAATAAAAATCACCCATCTTAGGATCTTCTTCTTCATTCTTCCACCAACACGTTGTAGAGCTTCAAGGGAACAAGATTCAATGGTTGAGATCGTCTTTAGAGGTTAGGATTGGGTGACAGGAAGGTGGGCCATACATGGTTTTTTCCATGGAAGCCATGGACAATTCATCTCTTAGGGTTGCTTGGGAGAATGAGAGAGATGATGGGAGAGGAGTGATGGGAGGGAGGGAGGAGTGGTGTGTAAGAGATAAGGCATGGGAAGTATGGGTCTCTTTGACTTTTGGGATAAGAGGAATAGGCTAAGCATGGGTTGCTTTAATTAGTTGGTGGGAGAGGTATGGGTGAGTGATTTGATTGATGTGATGTTGGGTAGAGATTCTTTTCTCGGAATTTATAATGCGTGGCGTCTTTCCTCGAACTGAATGCAGGCCCACATCTCCTGGTCAGGGTATCGCCTAGGTGTGCGAGACACGGCATCGGAACCGCGGCGACGGTGCAGTCGCACTGGTATAAATATCGGGTTAAGTCGACTCAGATATGCAGGACTTGGCTTAGGATAGCCCGCAAATGTCAGTAACAGATCGCGGGTTACCAGAATTCGACTGGGAGGACCGCGGGAGCCTACAGAATGGTACAGGCTAGGATACGGGTCTTACAGGTAGCACAGTTGAAGCATTCGGATCAGTACATCCCTTTATTCATCGAGACAATAGAGTGCTTTAACGAGGCAATACCCGAAGATCCGGTGGCTTTCAGTGGTTTCGAACATGACGCCCTATAAGTAGGAAGTTTGGGTGAGGAAGATATCTTAAAAGTTGAAGTAAAGGCATCACCTTCACATAATCCTCTAAGCAATACCCCAGTACCTGAGCTGGCTCAGACATCAAACTTCATAACAAGTCAAGTGAGGGCGTCAGTTGACATGAATCTCATAAGTGAATATACGACATCGCCTTCATTTACAAGAGTAGATTTGGCATCAACATCCAACGCCATTAATGTAAGTGGAAGCGGCATTCCATTGCCCAAGCAAGCTCGAACATCTGACTTCACCACCGGCCTTCCCATTGTACCTTTCGAGAATGCTGGTTTCACCAATGCAGACCTGTCATTGTATTCGCATTCAGTTGATGACGTGATTGATATAGTCGTTAAGAAAACGTTTAAGGACAAGAGCCGGTGTAAGTACGTGTTGAGCCAATTTGTAATTCGCAATAACTTTCAATACAAGGTCTTGTATTCCACATCCAATAAATTCACCGTGAAATGTATGGAAGATAAGTGTGATTGGAGGGTACACGCATCTAGGGTGAATGATGCGGGAGTTTTCAAGATTAAGACTTACACGTCCACACATACATGTGGAATGTCATACTTGAAGAGTGATCATCGGCAAGCAAGAAGTAAGTTAGCCAGTGAGCTGGTTGTCAATCGCATTGAGCAACGGCTGGAATTAAGGCCGAAAGATATTATATTGGCAATGCAAGAAAAGTATAACATTCTTATTATCTATAAGAAGGCATGACGCGCAAAAGAAATTGCAATCAATCATATAATGGGGTCCTATGAAGACTCTTACAAAGAACTCCTGATGTACTTGCATGAGTTGAGGATGGCAAACCCGGGGACATTGACCGCCCTGCTTGCGGATCAACAAACTGGGAGGTTCGAGAGGTGTTTTGTTGCGCTCGGACAATGCGTTAGAAGTTTTCGAACATGTCTGCGAAGGGTCTTGGCCGTTGATGGGACACATCTAAAAGGTAAGTACAAGAGTGTTCTGTTTTTCGCTACGGCTTTAGATGGCGACAATCATATCTTTCCAGTCACGTTTGGTATCGGAGAATCGGAGAACAGCAGCAGTTGGAACTGGTTTCTTACCTACCTCAGTCATTCGTTAGGCGATCTACCTAGTCTTGTGATCATATCAGACCGGCATAAAGGTCTAATGAAAGAAGTTCCCCAGGTCTTCCAAGCAGTAATCCATGACTACTGTGCCTACCATATATACCGAAACTTAGTGGACATGTTCAAAGACAAGTCATTAGAAATATACTACTGGCAAGCTGTAAAGACTTGTAGGAGGGTTGAGTTCGAAAAGCTAATGCATGATATCGAACTTGCCAATCCCCCGGTACATGCATGGTTGAGGGAAATCGGGTATTAAAAGTGGGCATCATCGCACTTCCCAGGAAAAAGATTCAATTTAGTCACTATAAACATAACTGAGTGTGTTAATACTTTATTCAAAGAAGCGCGAGAATATCCCGTAACTATGCTGATAGA
Source organism: Magnolia kwangsiensis (assembly GCA_037074715.1). Lineage (NCBI taxonomy): Eukaryota > Viridiplantae > Streptophyta > Magnoliopsida > Magnoliales > Magnoliaceae > Magnolia > Magnolia kwangsiensis. The sequence goes on along the minus strand of CM073576.1, from coordinate 150,505,302 downwards.
GACAATCAGATTGAAAATTCAAGAGATGTTCTATAAGCGAAGAGAATCAGCATCATCATTCGTTGGACCGTTGACACCGTGGGCCGAGAAACAATTAAAGGATCTCATACCGAAAGCACGAGATGTCCGTTGTCATGCAATTTCTCGGGATGAATACTATATTATAGGAGAGTACAATGATACAGTCAAGCTCAATGAGCTTTTATATACATGCCGCGAGTTTCAAGTACTGGGAATGCCTTGTTTTCATGTTCTTTCAGCATGTATAAACTACAACCTTCCTCATTATTCATACTGCTCTCCGTTATACACGGCTCGAAATTACTAGATTACATATGAAGATTCCGTGTACCCAGTACGAGACAAGAGCCAATGGAAAATTTCATTAGCATTCAAGGAATTGTGTACGAGTATGAAGCCACCGCTACAGAGGAGGGTAGCTAGAAGACCGAAGAAGGGACGAATCCTTTCCCGTGGAGAGGAGCGAACAATAAAAAAATGTGGACGTTGTAAACAAACGGGCCATAATCGTCGGAGTTGCAAATCTCTAATACATCTGTAATAATGTAATTTATTGTGCATTTTTTGTAATACGACTGTGAATGTCATACATTTGTTGTAATAGGACTGTAAATGTTATACTTTTTTTTTAAAAAAATGACTGTGATGAATGCTATACATTTTTTGGTATACGACTGTGAATGTAATATATATGATACGACTGTGAACAAATCAAATGCAACAGAATCAAACTAAAATGGTGCCCATGTGACCAAATCAAGATGCAAATTTTATACAATGGCAAAATCAAGCCCACCCCATTTTACTTTCCAAGAATACTCCCCAGGTGTATGGACGCCTTCCCAAACGTCGAAAATGCCCCTACCTTTTCCTTCAAGCGGGTCGGCTGCTGTTCGAAGACAAGCGCTGACGCTCCTTGAACTCCGAGTTATACGAACGGATCAAAAGAGATCAACCTTACATGGCTCCACAGTTATGTATTTATTATATCCACAACGTTCATCCATATTTCGAGATCATTTCGGAGCATTATCACCAAAAAAAAGAAAAATCATATCCAAAGATCAACTGGACCACACCACAAAGAGTAGTAGAAAATTGATTTTCACTGTTGAAACTTTTATAGGCCCCACCATAACATTTATTTTCCATCCAATCTATTCATGAGGTCACAAAGACCTGGATGAATAGGAAAAACAAATTTCCTAATGATCAAAACTTTCGTGACCCTTGAAAGGATTTCAACGGTAGACGTTCAAAGCATAATGGCAAACTCATTTGCTACGGTCAGACATATAGCTACGGATAATAACCGTAGCCATAGTTAGAAAAAATCCCTAGCTATAAGGTCCATCTAGGGTGGGCGGGCCGAACGATCGGCGTGGCTGTGCCACTCTCTGGACTGTCCGGTGCGGCCATGCCGATCTGGCAAGCCCCCGCCCATACTGTGGTTCCTCTAGCTACAGATAATAACCGTAGCTAGAAACCGTAGCAATAGGTTTTTTTGTATTTTTTTTTCTACATGGAGAACTTCATTCTACCTATAATTTTCTCTAACACATATTTATATAAATATGTATACATAAGCATATAAATTTTTTTTTTCTCTTTTTTTCCATTTCTTTCTTTATTTATTTAACAAGAATATCTTCTAAACTAAAATTAGTTAATGGATGTACCCTATATGATTTTGGGGTAGGAGAAGCTACTTTAACCAACCAATCTGGTTATTTTCCAAGATTTCATCAGCTCGATGATCGAAAATCCATTTCATTCACTTAGCGGTCAATTTCGTTCATTTCATTTGCATACATTTCGCGGTCAATTCGCTTCAAACCATGATCATTACCATGCATTTCACGGTCGTCCGAAACAATTCCGTGTTGATTCACGGTCATTTCGAGACATTTCACAGTCAAACTCCTTCACTTCACGGCCATTTGCATGCATTTCGCGGTCAATTCACTTCAAACCATGATCATTCCCGTGCATTTCACGGTCGTCCGAAACAGTTCCGTGTTGATTCACGGTCATTTCGAGGCATTTCACAGTCAAACTCCTTCACTTCATGGTCATTTGCATGCATTTCGCGGTCAATTCGCTTCAAACCATGATCATTCCCATGCATTTCATGGTCGTCCGAAACAGTTCCGCGTTGATTCACGATCATTTCGAGGCATTTTACAGTCAAACTCCTTCACTTCACGGTCATTTGCATGCACTTCGCGGTCAATTCGCTTCAAACCATGATCATTCCCATGCATTTCACGGTCGTTCAAAACAATTTCATGTTGATTCACGGTCATTTCGAGGCATTTCACAGTTAAACTCCTTCACTTCACAGCCATTTGCATGCATTTCGCGGTCAATTCGCTTCAAACCATGATCATTCTCATGCATTTCATGGTCGTCCGAAACAATTCCATGTTGATTCACGGTCATTTCGAGGCATTTCACAGTCAAACTCCTTCACTTCATGGTCATTCGCATGCATTTCGCGGTCAATTCGCTTCAAACCATGATCATTCCCATGCATTTCACGATCATCCGAAACAGTTCCGTGTTGATTCACGGTCATTTCGAGGCATTTCACAGTCAAACTCCTTCACTTCACGGCCATTTGCATGCATTTCGCGGTCAATTCGCTTCAAACCATGATCATTTCCATGCATTTCACGGTCGTCCGAAACAGTTCCGTGTTGATTCACGGTCATTTCGAGGCATTTCACAGTCAAACTCCTTCACTTCATGGGCATTTGCATGCATTTCGCGGTCAATTCGCTTCAAACCATGATCATTCCCATGAGTTTCACGGTCGTCCGAAACAGTTCCGTGTTGATTCACGGTCATTTCGAGGCATTTCACAGTCAAACTCCTTCACTTCATGGCCATTTGCATGCACTTCGTGGTCAATTCGCTTCAAACCATGATCATTCCCATGCATTTCACGGTCGTCCGAAACAATTCCGTGTTGATTCACGGTCATTTCGAGGCATTTCACAGTCAAACTCCTTCACTTCACGGCCATTTGCATGCATTTGACGGTCAATTCGCTTCAATTCATGATTAAGAGAAATTTCCAACTGTACGACCAGTATATGGCCCATTCCCGAGACGAAGCCCACCCCATTTTACTTTCCAAGAATACTCCCTAGGTGTACGGACGCCTTTCCAAACACCGAAAATGCCCCTACTTTTTCCTTCAAGCGGATCGGCTGCTGTTCGAAGACAAGCGCTGACGCTTCTCGAACTCCAAGTTATACAAACGGTTCAAAAGAGATCAACGTTACATGGGCTCCACAGTTATGTATTTATTATATCCACAATGTTCATCCATATTTCGAGATCATTTCAGAGCATTATCACAAAAAAAAAATAAAAAAAAATCATATCCAAAGATTAACTGGACCACACCACAAAGAGTAGCAGAAAATTGATTTTTAGAGTTGAAACTTTTGTAGGGCCCACCATTACATTTATTTTCCATCCAATCTATTCATGAGGTCACAAAGACCTGGATGAATAGGAAAAATAAATTTCCTAATGATCCAAAACTTCCGTGACCCTTGAAAGGATTTCAAAGGTAGACGTTCAAAGCAGAATGACAAACTCATTTGCTACGGTCAAACATATAGCTACGGATAATAACCGTAGCCATAGATAGAAAAAATCCGTAGCTATAAGGTTCATCCGGGGTGGGCGCGCCGAACGATCGGCATGGCCGTGCCACTCTCTGGACTGTCCGGTGCGGCCACGCCAATTTGGCGTGCCCCCGCCCATAGTGTGGTTCCTCTAGCTACGGATAATAACCGTAGCAATAGGTTTTTTTGTGTTTTTTTTTTGTGTTTTTTTTTTTTTTTCTACATGGAGAACTTCATTCTACCTATAATTTTCTCTAACACATATTTATATAAATATGTATATATAAGCATATAATTTTTTTTTCTCTTTTTTTCCATTTCTTTCTTTACTCATTTAACAAGAATATCTTTTAAACTAAAATTAGTTAATTGATGTACCCTATATGATTTTGGGGTAGGAGAAGCTATTTTAACCAACTAATCTGGTTATTTTCCAAGATTTCATCAGCTCGATGATCAAAAATCCATTTCATTCACTTAGCGGTCAATTTCGTTCATTTTATTTGCATGCATTTCGCGGTCAATTTGCTTCAAACCATGATCATTCCCATGCATTTCACGATCGTCCGAAACAATTTTGTGTTGATTCACGGTCATTTCGAGGCATTTCACAGTCAAACTCCTTCACTTCACGGCCATTTACATGCATTTCGCAGTCAATTCGCTTCAAACCATGATCATTCTCATGCATTTTACGGTCGTCCGAAACAGTTCCGTGTTTATTCACGGTCATTTCGAGGCATTTCACAGTCAAACTCCTTCACTTCATGGTCATTTGCATGCATTTCGCGGTCAATTTTCTTCAAACCATGATCATTCCCATGCATTTCACTGTCGTCCGAAACAGTTCCGTGTTGATTCACGGTCATTTTGAGGCATTTCACAGTCAAACTCCTTCACTTCACGGTCATTTGCATGCATTTCGCAGTCAATTCACTTCAAACCATGATCATTCCCATGCATTTCATGGTCGTCCGAAACAATTCCGTGTTGATTCACGGTCATTTCGAGGCATTTCACAGTCAAACTCCTTCACTTCACGGCCATTTGCATGCATTTCGCGGTCAATTCGCTTCAATTCAAGATCAAGAGAAATTTCCAACTGTACGACCAGTATATGGCCCATTCCCGAGATGAAGCCCACCCCATTTTACTTTCTAAGAATACTCCCCAGGTGTACGGACGCCTTTCCAAACATCGAAAATGCCCCTACTTTTTCCTTTAAGCGGATCGACTGCTGTTCGAAGACAAACGCTGACGCTTCTCGAACTCCGAGTTATACGAACGGTTCAAAAGAGATCAACGTTACATGGGCTCCACAGTTATGTATTTATTATATCCACAATGTTCATCCATATTTTGAGATCATTTCAGAGCATTATCACAAAAAAAAAAAAAAAAAAAATCATATCCAAAGATCAACTGGACCACACCACAAAGAGTAGCAGAAAATTGATTTTCAGAGTTGAAACTTTTGTAGGGCCCACCATAACATTTATTTTCCATCCAATCTATTCATGAGGTCACAAAGACCTGGATGAATAGGAAAAATAAATTTCCTAATGATCCAAAACTTCCGTGACCCTTGAAAGGATTTCAAAGGTAGACGTTCAAAGCAGAATGGCAAATTCATTTGCTACGGTCAAACATATAGCTACGGATAATAACCGTATCCATAAATAGAAAAAATCCGTAGCTATAAGGTCCATCCGGGGTGGGCGCGCCGAACGATCGGCATGGCCGTGCCACTCTCTGGACTGTCCGGCGCGGCCACGCCAATCTGGCGCGCCCCCGCCCATAGTGTGGTTCCTCTAGCTACGGATAATAACCGTAGCAATAGGTTTTTTTGTGTTTTTTTTTTCTACATGGAGAACTTCATTCTACCTATAATTTTCTCTAACACATATTTATATAAATATGTATATATAAGCATATAATTTTTTTTTCTCTTTTTTTCCATTTCTTTCTTTACTCATTTAACAAGAATATCTTCTAAACTAAAATTAGTTAATTGATGTACCCTATATGATTTTGGGGTAGGAGAAGCTACTTTAACCAACCAATCTGGTTATTTTCCAAGATTTCATCAGCTCGATGATCGAAAATCCATTTCATTCACTTAGCGGTCAATTTCGTTCATTTTATTTGCATGCATTTCGCGGTCAATTTGCTTCAAACCATGATCATTCCCATGCATTTCACGGTCGTCCGAAACAATTTTGTGTTGATTCACGGTCATTTCGAGGCATTTCACAGTCAAACTCCTTCACTTCACGGCCATTTACATGCATTTCGCAGTCAATTCGCTTCAAACCATGATCATTCTCATGCATTTTACGGTCGTCCGAAACAGTTCTGTGTTTATTCATGGTCATTTTGAGGCATTTCACAGTCAAACTCCTTCACTTCATGGTCATTTGCATGCATTTCGCGGTCAATTTGCTTCAAACCATGATCATTCCCATGCATTTCACTGTCGTCCGAAACAGTTCCGTGTTGATTCACGGTCATTTTGAGGCATTTCACAGTCAAACTCCTTCACTTCACGGTCATTTGCATGCATTTCACAGTCAATTCACTTCAAACCATGATCATTCCCATGCATTTCATGGTCGTCCGAAACAATTCCGTGTTGATTCACGGTCATTTCGAGGCATTTTACAGTCAAACTCCTTCACTTCACGGCCATTTGCATGCATTTGACGGTCAATTCGCTTCAATTCAAGATCAAGAGAAATTTCCAACTGTACGACCAGTATATGGCCCATTCCCGAGATGAAGCCCACCCTATTTTACTTTCTAAGAATACTCCCCAGGTGTACGGACGCCTTTCCAAACACCGAAAATGCCCCTACTTCTTCCTTCAAGCGGATCGGCTGCTGTTCGAAGACAAGCGCTGACACTTCTCGAACTCCGAGTTATACGAACGGTTCAAAAGAGATCAACGTTACATGGGCTCCACAGTTATGTATTTATTATATCCACTACGTTCATCCATATTTTGAGATCATTTCGGAGCATTATCACACAAAAAAAAAAAAATCATATCCAAAGATCAACTGGACCACACCACAAAGAGTAGCAGAAAATTGATTTTCACTGTTGAAACTTTTATAGGGCCCACCATAACATTTATTTTCCATCCAATCTATTCATGAGGTCAAAAAGACCTGGATGAATAGGAAAAATAAATTTCCTAATGATCCAAAACTTTTGTGACCCTAGAAAGGATTTTAACGGTAGACGTTCAAAGCAGAATGACAAACTCATTTGCTACAGTCAGACATATAGCTATGGATAATAACCGTAGCCATAGGTAGAAAAAATTCGTAGCTATAAGGTCCATCCGGGGTGGGCGCGGCGAACGATCGGCGTGGTCACGCCACTCTCTAGACTGTCCGGCACGGCCACATTGATCTGGCGCGCCCCCGCCCATACTGTGGTTCCTCTAGCTACGGATAATAACCGTAGCTAGAAACCGTAGTAATAGGTTTTTTTGTGTATTTTTTATTTTTTTTTTGTACATGGAGAACTTCATTCTACCTATAATTTTCTCTAACACATATTTATATAAATATGTATATATAAGCATATAAAATTTTTTTCTCTTTGTTTTCATTTCTTTCTTTATTCATTTAACAAGAATATCTTCTAAACTAAAATTAGTTAATTGATGTACCCTATATGATTTTGGGGTAGGAGAAGCTACTTTAACCAACCAATCTGGTTATTTTCCAAGATTTCATCAGCTCGATGATCGAAAATCCATTTCATTCACTTAGCGGTCAATTTCGTTCATTTCATTTGCATGCATTTCGCGGTCAATTCGCTTCAAACCATGATCATTCCCATGCATTTCACGGTCGTCCAAAACAATTTTGTGTTGATTCACGGTCAATTCTCTTCAAACCATGATCATTCCCATGCATTTCACGGTCGTCCGAAACAGTTTCGTGTTGATTCACGGTCATTTCGAGGCATTTCACAGTCAAACTCCTTCACTTCATTGTCATTTGCATGCATTTCGCGGTCAATTCGCTTCAAACCATGATCATTCCCATGCATTTCACGATCATCCGAAACAGTTCCGTGTTGATTCACGGTCATTTCGAGGCATTTCACAGTCAAACTCCTTCACTTCATGGTCATTTGCATGCATTTCGCGGTCAATTCGCTTCAAACCATGATCATTCCCATGCATTTCACGGTCGTCCGAAACAGTTCCGTGTTGATTCAAGGTCATTTCGAGGCATTTCACAGTCAAACTCCTTCACTTCACGGCCATTTGCATGCATTTCGCGGTCAATTCGCTTCAAACCATGATCATTCCCATGCATTTCACGGTTGTCCGAAACAGTTCCATGTTGATTCACGGTCAGGCATTTCACAGTCAAACTCCTTCACTTCATGGGCATTTGCATGCATTTCACGGTCAATTCGCTTCAAACCATGATCATTCCCATGCGTTTCACGGTCGTCCGAAACAGTTCCGTGTTGATTCACGGTCATTTCGAGGCATTTCACAGTCAAACTCCTTCACTTCACGGCCATTTACATGCACTTCGTGGTCAATTCGCTTCAAACCATGATCATTCCCATGCATTTCACAGTCGTCCGAAACAATTCCGTGTTAATTCACGGTCATTTCGTGGCATTTCACAGTCAAACTCCTTCACTTCACGATCATTTGCATGCATTTCGCGGTCTATTCGCTTCAAACCATGATCATTCCCATGCATTTCATAGTTGTTCGAAACAATTCCATGTTGATTCACGGTCATTTCGAGGCATTTCACAGTCAAACTCCTTCACTTCACGGTCATTTGCATGCATTTCGCTATCGTCCAAAAAGGAAGATTTGAAGTTATTATATCTAGAGTTTATTATATCAAGTGCATTGCATAGAGAACTACCAATACCATTTGTTTTATTTTATGACGAAATGACCAAATATATCACATGTAGTGGACAACACTAATGGTCCTTGATATCGTGTCATAACCATGGACTTTATTTTCCTTTTCCATGTGCAATTTCCCAGAGGCATATTCACGTGAACAGACATTGCTTGTTCAAAAGATTGTTTGTGAGCACAATGGATCTAACTTTGTTTTTGTGGAAGATGCAGAGGCTAAAAAGAAACTGTGGAAGGTAGAATGGTTTAAACATATTGTTAGAATTTTTTTTTTTGGAAGGATTTACTTTAGATTTTTATTTTAATCAAAGGGAAATTTGAAAGCATAAGTTCCCTTTTTGTTCCATTCTCATGTTATAGTTTAGTTTAGCTTCCAAGAATTTAACCACACAGTTGTAATAAAGCTTTTGTCTACAATATATTCTCTTATGGAGTGGAAGTGTAGCTCATTCCTTCTTCTTTTAATACTAAGAAGAAAAGAAAACAAAAAAAATGCTAAATTTGTTGCAAAAGGAGGAGTTTCTGTACCAATATAAAACTGCTCCAAGTATCCTCCTTTGCAATAGATTCTACTGCTTCTTTACTACCATGGTTCAGTGAAGTATATGATCATTTTCTCTTCAACTAGGGTGAATATTGCTAATGGTAATTATTTTAGATAGTCTTTGCTGGAACTGACAGACCGTGGCATAGTTACCGGTTTGCAGTTTGGCTCCAGCTTGGCTTGCAATTCATGATTCATAGTGTGCCTAGTGAATCCAATTCACCAGGTTTGGTTATCAGCTGCTATGAATTTTGTCACAGTTTTGCAAGTGTGTGATCTTGATTTGGTCACTTTGTGAATCTGGGTTGTGTTAAGAAAATAACTTAATCTTGTTAGATTTCATCCATCCAATTCTTCCGAAGCCCAATTCATCATCCGTCTCATGAGTTCTGTAACCTCTGAATTGTGAACTTTTGTCAAATTCAAGCGTTGGAGCTCCCAATCAACAATTTTGAACCTAGTAGTTGGAACTTGCCTATTCAATTTATTCTGATGAAAATGTCAAACTGAGAAATCAATTTTGTTTCACTTAATTCTGAGTAATTAAATGCTATTTATGAAAAGGGACAACTATGGACCATCCATGTTTTGAGTTTCCCTTTTAGGAAATTCGATTGTTGCCATAGGTTTTATAAATTATAACTGCTCTGGTGGTGCTAAACAACAAGCCTTTTTATGTACCAAGGGATATATTTCCTCATGTTGTTTCCCTCGTGTAATGGGTCAAATAATGAGTTCTAAATTTTCAGTACTTTAATAATAGGCACAACGAAGTTTATGTGCTTCATAACTGGTTGCCTTCGGACCGAAGTAAATTGAAATGGGTATGGTTTGATTTTGTTAGCAACCAAACTTGGTTGGCAATTAGATTTAGCTTGTGTCATCTTAGGTTCACATCCTGGCTTCTCGGAACCTGTATTTTACTGCCCAATGGAGCATATGTCAAACTGGACTTGGGAAGAGTATTTGGTGGTCTGATGCATGTAATCATTTGTTGAAGCACAATGTCAATTTTTAAAATCTAGTTAGATGTATTTAAAAATCAAGTGTTAATAGCATACGTCCTTCTAAGAGCCATCTGCTTCAGATTAAAGCTTATAGATGTTGCTCTCATTGCGCATGAATGATTTTGTAAAAACCTCTGAAGATTATATTGAAGATATTCAAAATTCTCTCCCCCTAATTTTTCTTTCTCATAGTAACACCAAAGAACTGCTGCTGCCAACAGTTGCAGCTATATCTGCAATTTGAAAATGGCTTCCCCACATGGTAAGAACCTAAATTTCTAAACTCGATAAGGTGGGGTTTTTCAGTAAATTGGGGTAATTAAAATGCTAGAATAACATTCTACAGTCAGCAGCCGTAACCGTACTCTTCTTCCAAGCATTGGAATTAGCCACGGTAGAGGCTCACATTGACAACACTCACAAGTACATGTTACCAGTACTTACATCCTTTGATTGTGACTCTTGATCCCTCATCTAATCATCCACCAATTGCTCCAAAAGTTGGATTTCATTGGGAAGCTAAAAATGGTAGAAAGTTAAATCGAATTCCATGGATATGGTGTCGTAAATTAACCATAACCATTATGCTTTTCTTAGAAAAATAAAGGGAGTTTATTTCCAACACAATCCCAACAGACCTAAAGTCCAGAGTAGAAGTGATGTAAATATACCCTGAAAAAAAAAAAGGAAAAAAGAAAAAAAAATATTGGGGGCATTTCCTGTCAAATCTAAAATCTGAAGGAAGAGGCTGCAACAGTTTTTTTATAGTACAAAAAGGCAATATGACAAGTGCTTTGAAAAATAAACTATCAATACAACTACAGGTGAGGGAAACAAAACATAAAAGAGACCTTCACCCAATGATAAAAAATCAACAAAGGGATCCAACCAGAAGTAGATTTGGTCAGTGGTAGTACACACATCTGATGTGCAACTCGATAGTTTCAAGTATGTGCTGCTGGCATACTCAATGGTCTCATTGGCTGGACACAGGAATGCTCTCTTCACCTGGGGCTGCATCACTTGCAGATGACTTCTTTGTCAGCGACCTGGGGATGTCAATGTCATCCTGCGCACAGCGTTGCTGCGAATGTGACAATAGCATGCACATTTGACGGAAGAGCACTCACGAAAGCCCCTGGCCACCTTCAAAGATGTAGCCCTCGTATTCACTAGCATGCTCAAGGGCATCCACCAATGCATCATAAACTTTCTGTGGGCAATTCTCGGGACCAGGTTTGTTATGGAGATAGATGACATCCAAAGTGAAGAGGTTCTGGCTTATTGGCCATTGATGTTGTGGGGGCACGGATGATCGGCAGTATATGAGGACTTGTGATGAAATCGAAAACATGGCAAGTTAGATTTATTAGTCGAGTGTACTAACAGTAAAAATTCATATCACGAGTCGCTAAAATTTTTGCTAGCAGCTTGTAAAAATAAAATAAGACGTTGTTCAAATTCTGTTGTGAACCGGCAATGAAATGGTATCAATAGAAACTAGTATTTTGTCTTAAAATTATGGCAAACGGCTCCTGCAAAATAGATAGACGGAGCCTTAGATTATACAGAAACTGGTAGCAAATCAGCCACCTGAATCCTTGGATGTCGATTCGACTATGCTGCTAGAATTTTTCTACAGTATTTCCTTGCCCAGTCCTGAAAATGCATACTTACAACCCACATGAAAAAAAGAAAAAGAAAAGTCTGAGGATTCCCCTACACCTCATGCTTATAAAATGGCTTTTTTTCTTCTTCTTCAATTACACTCCATACAGAACTCTCCTCTTAACTTTCAAACTTATAATCCTAATAAAACAGAAATAGAAACTAATAAAGACTCTTACTAAAATTAGAAACTAACTTTGACTTCTAGCAACTACTATCATAAACTGAATATAATTTGAAACTATCTTGACTTGTTGCAACTACTTAGTTGAGCAAAATTTGCTTATAAGGCCTTTCATTCCAAACCCCTAGTCCCCAAGAAACCCTATGCTAAAGGTGGGGTTACTTTGTTAGAGACCAAGACAATCATCACCCTTGAGAGTGGTGGAATGCATCTCTTTACTCGCTTACTGTATTGGTAATTTCCATATAGACTTTCCTCCCTTCTTAAAACATTTCCTCTAGCCTTACCATGCACCACTAGTTACATTTGCATAAAAGGTAGTTAGATATCTGCTCATAATACCTCTAGAATATGACAATTGTCAAATTTTTTTACCCATCAACTGCAGAGGAGAGGATCATTGCCTCCACAAGAGATTATGCAGGCAGTAACATGGGAATAAACAATCTATTACAATGGCAGAAATAGATGGTATCTACTGTCTTTTTCCTTTTTTTTTTTTTTTTTTTTTTGAAGCAATGGGATTTATATAAAAATGAAGGAAGGAAACAAGGGGGGCTGCTAAGATTCGGTTGAGCCAGAACCAAAAAACAAAAACATTACAAGCCTAAAAAGAGAAAGTTAAAATCTCTAAGAGTAGTTGAAGAAGCCTAAAACAAAGTGTCTACTGTATTCATGGACCTTCACTATGAAATGTAGGGGATATAAAAGTTCTCAAAGCAGTAATGTGAATCATGACCGTACTCTTCTTCCAAGCACTGGATTCTGCCTCGTGGAGGTTTCAATACAGAGACCCAAGTGATCCAGCGATACCATTGAAGAAGGCTTCAATTCATAATGGCTGACCAAGACTCGAATGTTTGAATAAATTATGAGGGCAAAACAAAGAGCTTCTGCTTCCACTATATTTATCTCCATCGAATCCTACATATCTCACAACCACTGACTTCACAGAACATGGAACTGTCCATGTTCCCCAGCTACTTTCTCCCCAACTACCTTCTGTGCTTCCAATGTCTAATGCAATCCAATTATGAGCACTGGTACTAGAAATTGCCAGTTAATATGAAATAGGAGAAACCTTTCCAGCACATCATGGGCAATACTGATGCAAACAAAAGCAACGGTTCCACCAAGAGTGAAGTACTTAACCATAAGAATGCACAACAAACATTAAAATCTATTAATCTTAGAGCCAAAGTATCCCAATTGGGAGGAAATTCCAGCAAAAGGCAAACTCCCACATCATAGAAAGATCTGTCATTGAGTTACTAAACTGTTCTCCTTTGATTAACATACCTCTCAAAAATCGCCTTCATTGGATGCTCCTAACAATCCATATTTATTATACTAGAAAAGGTATAACCGTTGATATGGACTGTCTCCACAACTAATTGTCCATTCTTCTCAAAGTCATATTTTTCAAACAACCATGCTATTGATTATTGATGGCTTGGAAAATGGAAAGTCCATGTTTAATTTACTAGAAAGGTCCGATCATTGATACAGACCATCATCATGCCAGGCCCACCTTTGATTGCCCATTCCTCTCAAAAAACCCTTCAAGTAAAAGATGCAATTCATACGATCAAGGCTACATAAACAATCTCCATTCTCCACTGCTGATCATCTTACAACCTATGGTCAAAATATGGGAACCCTTTCTTATGAGGCTATGATCACTTGGGATCTAACCATCTTCCCTAATTCCATTTGTTAGCAAGAACATAACAGTCAGAAAATGTCACGCCCCAAACTCAGAAACCGGGCTCACAAAATTTTTGATCACCGAATCTGGCGCTGACAACCTCCGTAGCACCCCATTCTCGGCTCCCGGCACCCATATACCAGGTTCCGATCCTGGGATGCTAAAAGGAGGATTTCTACTATCTATTTAATTCGTAATGAGCATAAGCATAAGCATAACCCCCGAACAATAACCACAAGAACACCATCACAAAATCTACTATGATCAAAAACTTTGAGTACAAGGTGTATAAAGAAAAATATAAGATAGTGCTAATAACAAAACTCCAAAAGCTCGACTGCACACTCCTGCTGCTACTACGCTACGGCTGCGTCTTGACGTCACCTGTACACATCAATCGTGCATAAGCTTATAGAAAGCTTAGAGGGTGGTGTAAGTGTGTGCGCAATATGAGCGTGCTCGGAATGTAAATGCAGAAACATGATGATGGGTATTATGAATGTAATCAGCCGTACCAAGGCTATGCGGTGCAAGATATGAATGCTATCGGCCATATTGAGACCATGTGATGCGAGATGCAACTCAAGCATGTCAATCCTCATCATATATCAGTATAGTTCTCATTTTGGATAATCACTGGGGTCTAGTACACTTTACGCCAGCTTGCCGTCCCTATCCGAACACACAACTGGGAGAGCAGAAGAGACCTCACTATCCACCTGTCAATATCGGGCTCGACTCGTCGATAACGGACCGATTCCTCAGGCTGGTCAAACTCAACCCAGAAGTTGTCCCCTCACTCAGGCGGGTAAGGTCACACCCCTTTCCAACCGACCACGACACAGTGGGAGACGCGGCCTACTAGTATACGGCCATCGCGCACTCGTGTATCCACTCGGTCTCGACATTGGAGTCATCATCTGGTACCATCGGGTTTAGAAATTTTCACCCAGGGACATCTATGGCGTCCGTATGCTAGAACCAAACATTTTCGATATCCAATCCAGCCACCCACGATACGTTCGTGGAGGCTATGGCCCTGATGTCGCTAGGGCATACAATAATCACAATCATACAAATGTTAGTGCATGAGTCACACTACCAGTCATGCAACAGTCGTACGTGTACCATGCACTCATGTAGGGCAACTCCGCCTATCAGGGAGCACATAAACAGTTCACCCGAAGGCATATGCTATGATCAGTCACTTCTCATATCAGTCATACATATGATGCATATGATAATGAATCATGGATCTATACTAAACATGTATATAGGGATGGGCTCTGTGTATGACAGAAATGGGCCTAGACGGCCTACTTACTACAAGTATGGGTCTACTAATGGGCCTTAGGGAGAGTGACAATACGGACATTTAACCGACATCATCCTGACAATGTGAGCATCTAACCATCATTGCTCCCAAGGCATTACTTGCTATCATTATATGCCATGGAGGGATCACGCATTGCAATGGACCTAATTGCACCCAATTGGGCCTTAAGTACATCAATTGGGCCGAATCATATGGGCCTAACGTTCATCAAATGGATCACCCCAATGAGCCTCACCAATGGGCCTTAGGTACTTTGCAATGGGCCATCACCCATGGGCCTTAGAATGCATTAAAAATGAGCCCAATCACATAAGCTTTATGTACATCAAATGGGCTTAATTACATAGGCCTTATATATACCAAAGTGGGCTTCAATAATGGGCCACAAATACCTCAAATAGGCCTACACACATGGGCGCATATATAACAAAGTGGGCCTTAGTGGGGGGCCACAAATACATTAAGATGGGCCTCAACAATGGCCTTAAAATAATCTCAAAATGGTTGGACGGTTTGGATGAAACTCATGCATCATGGTAGACTCCCATGTGGGCCCACTATAACATTTATTTTCCATCCAATCCTGGGCGCACTGAAATGCTTAGTAGCCACCCAACCTGTTGGTAAGACCACGTGAGCAAGGGCTCCACTATAATGTTTATTTTACATCCAACCTGTTAATAAGGCCATGTGGCAAGGGGCCCACCCAAAATATTTATTTGTCATCCAAACCTGTTCATATGGTCATGTGGGACCAGGGGCCCACTGTGATGGACGGCGTGGACACAATACATACATCTAGGTGGGGCCCACGACCATGCCAATCCGCCCGCTGGGGGCTGGCACATCTCCAGCAGCAGCATGGCCCACTGAAATGTTTATTTTGACATCCAACCTGCTCATATGGTCACACGTTTCTGGGGCCCACCGCAATGTGGGTTCACAATCCAGCCCACTTATTATGTGTGTCCCACTTGGCTAGGGGTTCAGACCAAGTTTCAACCTCATCCAGAATTCAGGTAAGCCCCACCAAAATGTTTATATGTTTTAGGCATGTCTTCACATGATTTTAGATGGTATGGTCCACCCGAGTTCTGTATACGGCTGATTTTTGGCAGGAGTGTCACTGCCCTATGGGGCCACCTAATGAACGGGGAGGATGTTCGAAACGCATCACGTAGGGTCCACAGCTGGGGCCGTAAGCCCCAGCCAGTCCATCCGCCCGTCCACCAACAGCAGCCTCCTTCCTTTATTTATTTATTTAAAACTAATAATATGGTGGTTTTTGATAGGTGGGGTCTGCCTAGGAAAAATCCATCCCATTCATTATGTGTGTCCCACCAGTTTAATGGTCCAAATCAAGTTTCAAGTGGATCCAAACTGCATGTGGACCCTAGCATTCGATTTCATGTGATTTGGCATACCATCGCATGAATGGTGATGGTATGGGCCATCCGAGAACTGTTTACGATTGATTGTTAGAGCCTACGCATCATTACAGGGGACCTATTGAATGAACGGCATAGATGTAGAACATACATCATGGTAGGGTCTACAACAGGGGCAATGCGGCCATCCTCTTTAACGTGGACGTCTCTGGACGTCATGGCACAAAGTCATGTAAATATAAATTATTTTTTTTAATCCTAGGTGGGACCCATGTTAACTAAATCTACCCCGTTCATTACATGTGTCCCATAAAAATAGGGGTCCAAAACAGGTTTCAGGTGGGTCCAAGCTTCTGGTGGACCCCAACAATCTTTTTTTCGAGTTTCAACGGAAAATACTACCATTCTTAATACCACCGCCCGCCAGATGATTGGATCAGTCTCATTTTTTGACTCGACGCCTAAAATGATATGAAAAATGGAATGGACGACGTGGATTGTATATATACATCAAGGTGGGGCCATGTTGGAGTAGCCCACATTTCCCTTCCTTTTTTTTTTTTAAAGCTTGTAAGTACACACCCCTGACAGTACACACACTCCACGTTAACCACTTCACTTCCATGCCTCTCGTCCAGCGTCCCTGGACGCTGGACAGCATGGATGAACACATCATCATGGTGGGTCCCACATGTACGTGGCTGACCATATACATATGCACATATATATTTATATAATATTAATATAATATAATATATATGTATATATATACATATATCATATCACCTAAAATGTGGTGGATCACACCATTGATGAATGGAGTGGATTTAACATGGCCCACTTCATTCTAGGGAGAGGAGAGAGAGAGAGAGAAAAAGAGAGAAAAAGAGAGATATTGTGAGATAGAGGGGAGGGTCCCCGCCACTATGGGCCCTCTATAGTTACAACACATACATCGAGTGGGTCCCACAACAAGTGGGCCTTTAAAAATTGATATGAAGGATGATCACCCACCTCTAAGCCTCCTCCTTGCTCCCTTGGCCTCCAATGCTCCTTGCCTTTGCCTTGGACAGTGGATGATGGACCTTTGATGGTGTGGATGAGAGATGAGACGGTGGGCCACACTTGGCCTTTGGAAAAACTTGGGAATGCTTGGACGTGTGGAATTTTTGTTGCTTGGGAGTGAGT
Source organism: Magnolia kwangsiensis (assembly GCA_037074715.1). Taxonomy (NCBI): domain Eukaryota; kingdom Viridiplantae; phylum Streptophyta; class Magnoliopsida; order Magnoliales; family Magnoliaceae; genus Magnolia; species Magnolia kwangsiensis. Next base: position 150,487,702 of record CM073576.1, on the reverse strand, counting down.
TTTTTTTTTGAGAAATGAGGGAGAGAGAGAAGTGATGGGTTGATAAGAAGTGATGGAGTGATGTGTGATGGGTTTGGTGATGGATGAAGTGATGTGAGAGTGGACTTTGGGTTGCTTGTGTAAGAGAAAGATATGGGCATGGCATGGGTTAGTTGTACTTGGGTATGGAGTGACTTGACTTGTACTTGACATGAGTGATTGATTGATTGATGGAAAATCTCGTAGAGATTCCCTTGTGATTCGCAACGCGCGGCGTTTCTTCAAATTGAACGCAGGCCTACATCTTTTACCCTGGGTATCGGGTCGGTGCACGAGTCGCAGCATTAGAACCGTGGCGACGGCGTAGTCGCTAAGGTATAGGTTTCAATTTTAGCCGACTTTGGCATACAGGTCTCAGCTTAGGATCGCGCGCAAACATCAGAAAGTGGTCGAGGATTGCCGAATTCGACTGGAAGGATCGCGGGAGTCGACGGAACAGTACAAACTAGGATACGAGTCTTACAGAAAATCCATATCTGTTGGCAACAAGATGATGCCATATTCGTTAAAGATAGATGACATCCAAATTCTTTCCTTTCATGAAGAGATATTTAAGTTCAAATATAGATTACCCACAAAAGAAGAGAAAAAATCAAATCTTTCCCTGATTTACAAGAATAATTCAAAAGTAATCCAAACACAAACAGATATTAATCTCTCCCAATAGGAGATTCCTTGCTTTCATGCAGAGAAATCCAAGTTCATGTCTGTATTACACATAACTTATCTAAATAGCATAAACAAATCATAAATAACAATAGAATGGTTTTTGTGCAAAAAGTAGATTGATTTGTTGATGGAATATATTCATACAAATGCAAATAAAAATCAGATAGAAAAGTGAAGAACCTGTAAGAAGCTGCACTTTTGGTACAGTTATGATGAGGACATAATTAATCCAACACACATAATGCAATAATACACAAGGTAAACTAAAGTGGAAACAATTTCATTTATAATCTGAGATTGTACATTGTTCCCATTCACTCCTTTCACCAGGTGAAAAACTAACTAGTAAACTACAAACATGGTGAAAACCCGATGCCTAATGGTCCTGTGAATCAGTCGGATGTGGTGCTCCTCCATCCTTTTGAACACAGTATAACACCTCCTTCAGGGTGCGGAAGATCTTCTGGTTCCATTGCTCTTGTTCGGTCTTTTGGGCCTTCATTTCAGCCCTCATTTCAGTTAATTCAGACCGGACTGAGGCCAGCTCTTCTTCTACCCGACCGAATCGCTCATGTATAAGCAGAGGGGCCACAAAATCTTCATCGATGCCCCTTTGCTCATTATCTTCCTCAACCTCCTCATCTTCTTTTTCTTCTTCAGCTTCCTCATCTTCTTCATCCCCCAATTCTTCAATACTACCCCGGGGCTGATTAGAGCTTCTGTCAACACGATTTACGGTGTCCTCGTTGATCACCATAATCGGGTATGGGTCTCCGTCCGGGTACTTGAATTTGTACTGATGTGCCAACTTACAGATTAGACGACCAAAAGGAAGAGCTAATTTTTCTCTCCTTCCTAACGCCGTCTTCACAATATGTGTAAGCACAACGGTGGAGATACATACATTTTCTCCTTGCCCCATCTGGTAGAGGAATTTTACCATATACCGAGAAACCTCAGATCAGTTGCTGGATCTCGAGTACACGTTATACGTGCATATGTAGTGGAGCAGGTGGTAGTCTTGTGCCAAATATTTGGCTTTGATGCTAGTACCTCTTCTCCATTCGACGAGTTTTCCACACAAATGGAGAGCGCGCTCGTCCCTTGCCCCCTTATCCCTTAGATTTTTCTCCTTGATGTGCACATTGCCGAGCTCCATACCAAGGGCCTTCGCGATTTCTTTCACACCAATTTCATACAATTGTCTGTTAATGCTAACTTTGAATCCAAGAGGTTTGATCTTGGCCTCAACAATTCGTGCATAGAATGCTCGCACTAAATCTTCACTCGCGACCTCTGTTGCATCAAACATCGCTCCCCAACCATTGTCAGCGATTCGGTCGAGCAAGAGATACGTACCAAACATGTTATTATCCACATCTGCCTCGAACACGACCTTTCGATCCGTGAATCTCCCGAATTCAATGCCGGGCGGGATGACTCGCTCAGGGGATGTTTGTGGGTCCAATTCTCTCTTCGACCTCTTCTCGAGGACTGGTCCCACATTATCATCATCGTGTTTGCCGAAGCTTCTATCACGGCGGCGGCGCAGTTGCTCGCTCGATTTTCCCTTTGATCTTGTCCGACGGCTTGGCCCCACTTCATCGTGGGTCACTCTTTTCTTTCCCTTGAGGGAAAGCACCAATGTAACGGTGAATAAGGAAGAGAGAGTTGCAAGGAGGCTCATCTTTCTTCCTTGGTAGCCTTTGGAGATGGAAGAGGAGTTTTTGTTATGCAAGACAATAAGGGTTTTGAGTGTGCGGATGGGTTGTGGGCGTGCAATGTAGGATGGGTTTTCGTTAATCACTTGAAGTGTGCAAGAGATGATGGGTTTGGGGCGTGCAAGGGAAGATGGGTTTGCGGTGTGCAAGGGAGGGATGATTTTGCATGAAAATCCATTTTTGGAGGAGGAATGAGAGGGAAAGGGAGAGGAATCTCATTTAAGTGTGAGAGAATGGGTCCTACATGTGTTACAGGCCCCCACTCAAATGGCCGTGGGCTCGCCAAACTGACGAACAGATTGGCGTGGGCGCGCCACTTGCTGGAGGGACTGGCGGGGGCGTGCCGGTGGAAAATGTCAGCCACCCCCTTGTTGTTGGGTGTTGGGCATGGGCTACGGTTATTATCCGTAGCTATATGTCCCCGTCCGTAGTAAATGAGTTTACCATTCTGCTTTGAACGTCTACCGTTGGAATCCTTTCAAGGGTCACGGAAGTTTTGGATCATTAGGAAATTTGTTCATCCAGGTCTTTGTGACCTCATGAATAGATTGGATGGAAAATAAATGTTATGGTGGGCTCTACAAAAGTTTCAACAATGAAAATCAATTATCTCTAGTGACTCAATCAACTGCTGAAAGGTTTGCTGATCAATTATGTGAAAGGACTCATTGATCCCGACAACAGCGATGGTGCAGATGGAGCTGGTCAGCTTTTCTCCTTGTAGTGTTTCTTTGATGGCAAAAAGTGCATCTTTAACAAGTTCTTCACTAGAAAAGTTGGCAAATATATCAAACTTGCGTTCCAAGTTTTCGCAACTTGGGAACGTGATCTAATGGCACATCTTCACCCCCTTGATACACATGCTTAAATAAGATCTTTAAACAAAGAGTGTTGCCTTAGGATGTGAGAATGAGTCAAGAGGATTGCTGTTGGCTATCAATTCATTTCCCTTATAGTGTTGGTTATCAAAATACAAACAACACCTAAATAAAGAAGCATCAACTGTTTAAGAATATTGAAAAATGAGAACTTAATCACCTACAAACCTCTTTTTATAGAAATCACCTTCTACATTTCCTTAAAAAAAACTTTGTTCTCAAGGAATAAAATGGATTGTAGCAAACAAGCCATTTCTATTGAATTTCAATGGTTGATATCTATGGAACTCTTGAAAAAATATACCATTCATATTTGAATGTAATGGCCAATATCTATGAAAACTCTACCTGGCAGCCAGTAGCAAAGTTGGTCACCAACTTTTTGACAATAAATCATGAGGAATTCCTGTTTCTAATCTTGTGATTGGCAAAATAGGGTACCTAAAGTCGATCCCAAGAAGCTGTGACGATGCTAATGATAATAATGGTGATGAATAGTTGCTATCTACAATCAGAATAGACTGATGAAACAAAGACACATGAAGAAAACAATTCCAAATATGAAGATTGCATAAGCTGCAGGTAGACATGGAAACACCCACAACCAATTGCTAGGATAGGGAATTAACAAAAAGCGGACCGTTATAAATGAACCCATGTGCACGAACTTACCGATCCAACTAATGTTGATTAATTTCCTTTCAACTACGGAAAACCCTCAATGCCACCATGATCCACACATGCAAAACCCTCCATGCTTCCAATACCGATAAAAAAATGCCTGCAACCTTTTAATGCAGTAAGAGAAAATAGCAATATGATCCCACATTGTCTGTCCCTACAACAATAGCACACACACGCACACACAATTGAACTGCCCATTGATTTTAGTTTTCATGCACGCACATGACCACAAAAACACACACACACACAAAAACAAAATTGAACTACCACAAATTTTAGTTTTCACACATGCATGCAAATGATCATGAATCAACACAGAATTTGTTGGGATGACCGTGAAATGGATGGAAATGATCATGAATTGAAGTGAATTGACCGCGAAATGCATGCAAATGACTGTGAAGTGAAGGAGTTTGACTGTGAAATGCCTCGAAATGACCGTGAATCAACACGAAATTGTTTCGGACGACCGTGAAATGCATGGGAATGATCATGGTTTGAAGCGAATTGATCGCGAAATGCATGCAAATGACCGTGAAGTAAAGGAGTTTGACTGTGAAATGCCTCGAAATGATCGTGAATAACACGGAATTGTTTCAGACAACCATGAAATGCATGGGAATGATCATGGTTTGAAGCGAATTGACCGCGAAATGAATACAAATAACCGTGAAGTGAAGGAGTTTGACTGTGAAATGCCTCAAAATGACCGTGAATCAACATGGAAGTGTTTCGGACGACCGTGAAATGCTTAGGAATGATCATGGTTTGAAGCGAATTGATCGCGAAGTTCATGCAAATGGCCGTGAAGTGAAGGAGTTTGACTGTGAAGTACCTCAAAATGACCGTGAATCAACACGGAAGTGTTTCGGACGACCCTGAAATGCATGGGAATGATCATGTTTTGAAGCGAATTGACCGCGAAATGCATGTAAATGACCGTGAAGTGAAGGAGTTTGACTGTGAAATGCCTTGAAATGACCGTGAATCAACACGGAATTGTTTCAAACAACCGTGAAATGCATGGGAATGATCATGGTTTAAAGCGAATTGACCGCGAAATGCATGCAAATGACCGTGAAGTGAAGGAGTTTGACTGTGAAATGCCTCGAAATGATTGTGAATCAACACGGAATTGTTTCGGACAACCGTGAAATGCATGAGAATGATCATGGTTTGAAGCGAATTGACCGCGAAATGCATGCAAATGACCGTGAAGTGAAGGAGTTTGACTGTGAAATGCCTCAAAATGACCGTGAATCAACACGAAAGTGTTTCGGACGACCGTGAAATGCATGGGAATGATCATGGTTTGAAGCGAATTGATCGCGAAATGCATGCAAATGGCCGTGAAGTGAAGGAGTTTGACTGTGAAGTGCTCAAAATGACCATGAATCAACACGGAAGTGTTTTGGACGACCGTGAAATGCATGGGAATGATCATGGTTTGAAGCGAATTGACGGTGAAATGCATGCAAATGGCCGTGAAGTGAAGGAGTTTGACTGTGAAATGCCTTTAAATGACCGTGAATCAACACGGAAGTGTTTCGGACGACCGTGAAATGCATGGGAATGATCATGGTTTGAAGCAAATTGACCGCAAAATGCATGCAAATGACTGTGAGGTGAAGGAGTTTGACTGTGAAGTGCCTCGAAATGACCGTGAATCAACATGGAATTGTTTCGGACGACCGTGAAATGCATGGGAATGATTATGGTTTGAAGCGAATTGACCGCAAAATGCATGAAATGACCATGAAGTGAAGGGAATTGACCTCAAAAAGCCTCAAAATGACCGTGAATCAACTCGAAAATGTTTTGGATGACCGTGAAATGCATGGAAGTGATCATGAATTGAAGAAAAATGACCGTGAAACGCAAGCAAATGAAATGAACGAAATTGACCGCTAAGTGAATGAAATGGATTTTCGATCATCGAGCTGATGAAATCTTGGAAAATAACCAGATTGGTTGGTTAAAGTAGCTTCTCCTACCCCAAAATCATATAGGGTACATCAAGTAACTAATTTTAGTTTAGAAGATATTCTTGTTAAATGAATAACAAAAGAAATGGATAAAAAAGAGAAAAAAAATTGATAAGCTTATACATACATATTTATATAAATATGTGGTAGAGAAAATTATAGGTAGAATGAAGTTCTCCATGTGCAAAAAATAAAATAAAATAAAATAATAATAATAATAAAAAACCAAAAATTTTTAAAAAAAAACATGATAAAAAACCTATTGTTACAGTTTATAGCTACGGTTATAATCCGTAGCTATCTGAACCACACTATGGGCGAGGGCGCGCCAGATCGGCGTGGCCGCGCCGGACAGTCCAGAGAATGGCGTGGAGAGGCACTAGTTCAGCGCGCCCACTCCAGATGCACCTTATAGCTACAGATTTTGCTATCTATGGCTACGGTTATTATCCGTGACTATATGTCTAACCATAACAATTAAGTTTACCATTCTGCTTTGAACGTCTACTGTTGAAATCCTTTCAAACTCCCCAACATTCTGTCGTCCCTGGTCTTATAGCTATCCTCTAAAATTTTCCTTCCTGTTTGAGTGGTGTTCGACAGGCACATAAAACTCCTGAGACACGTCTCCTTTTCTTACATCCAGATTGAATTCTATGGGTTTCATCCTTCTCAATCGCTCCACTGTCACGAGTCTTTGTAAGAAGTTGTATTTGTTATATAAATATTCAAGATTATGTTTCAAAAAAAAAAATTGCAATGAGTATATCCACCTTTTGCATCTCCACCATAAATGTGGAAAACGTTTTATGATGACATTGTTCTAGTGGGCTGCTTAATGGGTGGTATTGTATAAAAATCATACAAAATCAGTCTTAGCCATCACATCAATGGTGTAAAATCAATCAGTGGTGTCTCGTTAATCTTATCCATCTCATCGTTGATCTGTTGAGCTCCATCGTGGATGGTTGATGGCAAATCTCACAAAACGCTCCTAGGTTGGAAGATCTTAATTCTTGAATAAGGGTTACGCTTAATACTGGTTTGACCTGTCGGTTGAGTATTAGCATGTACTGTTTTCTTCCTTCCCTTATTTTTTGTATATACTTGTGTTGTTGTTTCCTATTGTAAGTGTTGCACCCTCTTTTCTTCAAATCATTGATGTAACATTTCATACATGAGATCATATGCAGAAATTTGATGTTTCTCTCAAATCAGGGGCAATTATGTTTACTCGGGCCGAATTAATGCAAGAATTTGTTCGTAACTGTTTAACTTAATATGCAACCATTGTTTGATGCAAATCATTTCCACTACCCAAATCCTATTTTCCAATTGGTATGGCTTTTGTTCTGGTTTCTTTTGTTTTGGTGCCTCAAAATCACATGGGATTGCCTTCTTTTTCTATTGTGAATATGTTGATTCAACCTTTCATAAAGTTTATTTGCCTTTAAAATCACATTATCTGTGGTTTGGAGCCCAGAAGAAACTGGGGGGTTGGGGGGAGCTTCAAAGACATTACTAGAACAATCTCATTGAGGTTCAACCTATGGTCTTCCCTTTGTTATTATTACAGCCTAACACAAGTCATGACATGCCATTTCTATAGGCCAACTTCTTCGGTGGGGAAAAAAGGATTATCAATGGCGGCAAGCAAAAGAAAGGAACCACCCCAACCATTCCAGGCATGAGCAATAGATCCTAACCTAAACCTAAACCATAACCTAAACCTATAACTTATAACCTAAACCTAAACCTATAACCTAAACCCGAACCCATTCTCAAATCCCAAAACCTATAACCTAAACCAAAACCTATAACCTAAACTAAAACCAAAACCTATAGCCTAAACTCGAACCCATTCTCAAATCCAAAAACCTATAGCCTAAACATAAACCTTAACCTATCCAACTAATGTATGGGAATGATCATGGTTTGAAGCGAATTGACCGCGAAATGCATGCAAATGACTGTGAAGTGAAGGAGTTTGACTGTGAAATGCCTCAAAATGACCGTGAATCAACACGGAATTGTTTTGGACAACTGTGAAATGCATGGGAATGATCATGGTTTGAAGCGAATTGACCACAAAATGCATGCAAATGACCATGAAGTGAAGGAGTTTGACTGTGAAATGCCTCAAAATGACCGTGAATCAACACCGAAGTGTTTCGGACGACTGTGAAATGCATAGGAATAATCATGGTTTGAAGCGAATTGACCGCGAAATGCAGGCAAATGACCGTAATGTGAAGGAGTTTGACTGTGAAATGCCTCGAAATGACCGTGAATCAACACGGAATTATTTCGGACGACCATGAAATGCATGGGAATGATCATGGTTTGAAGCGAATTGACCGTGAAATGCATGAAAATGGCCGTGAAGTGAAGGGGTTTGACTGTGAAATGCCTCGAAATGACCGTGAATCAACACAGAATTATTTCGGACGACTGTGAAATGCATGGGAATGATCATGGTTTGAAGCGAATTGACTGTGAAATGCATGCAAATGACTGTGAAGTGAAGGAGTTTGACTATGAAATGCCTCGAAATGACCGTGAATCAACACGGAATTGTTTCGGACGACCGTGAAATGCATGTGAATGATCATGGTTTGAAGCGAATTGACCGCGAAATGCATGCAAATGACTGTGAAGTGAAGGAGTTTGACTGTGAAATGCTTCGAAATGACCGTGAATCAACACAGAATTGTTTTGGACGACCGTTAAATGCATGGAAATGATCATGGTTTGAAGCGAATTGACCGCGAAATGCATGCAAATGACCATGAAGTGAAGGGAATTGACCGCGAAATGCCTCAAAATGACCATGAATCAACACAAAAATGTTTCGAATGACTGTGAAATGCATACAAGTGATCATGAATTGAAGCAAAATGACCGTGAAATGCATGCAAATGAAATGAACAAAATTGACAACTAAGTGAATGAAATGGATTTTCGATCATCGAGCTGATGAAATCTTGAAAAATAACTAGATTGGTTGGTTAAAGTAGCTTCTCCTACCCCAAAATCATATAGGGTACATCAAGTGACTAATTTTAGTTTAGAAGATATTCTTGTTGAATGAATAAAGAAAGAAATGGAAAAAAAGAGAAAAAAATTTATATGCTTATATATACATATTTATATAAATATGTGTTAGAGAAAATTATAGGTAGAATGAAGTTCTCCATGTACAAAAAAAAAAGCCTATTGCTACGGTTATTATCCGTAGCTAGAGGAACCACACTATGGGCAGGGGCACGCCAGATTGGCGTGGCCGCGCCGGACAGTCCAGAGAGTGGCGCGGCCACGCCGATCATTCGGCGCGCCCACCCCGAATGGACCTTATAGCTACAGATTTTTCTATCTATGGCTACGGTTATTATCCGTAGCTATATGTCTGACCGTAGCAAATGGGTTTGTCATTCTGCTTTGAACGTCTACCATTGAAATCCTTTCAGGGGTCACAGAAGTTTTGGATCATTAGGAAATTTTTTTTTCCTATTCATCCAGGTCTTTGTGACCTCATGAATAGATTGGATGGAAAATAAATGTTATGGTGGGCCCTACAAAAGTTTCAACTCTGAAAATCAATTTTCTGCTACTCTTTTTGGTGTAGTCCAGTTGATCTTTGGATATGATTTTTTTTTTTTTGATAATGCTCCGAAATGATCTCAAAATATGGATGAACATTGTGGATATAATAAATACATAACTATGGAGCCCATGTAATGTTGATCTCTTTTGAACTGTTCGTATAACTCGGAGTTCGAGGAGCGTCAGCGCTTGTCTTCGAATAGCAGCCGATCCGCTTGAAGGAAAAAGTAGGGGCATTTTTGACCTTTGGGAAGGCGTCCATACACCTGGGGAGTATTCTTGGAAAGTAAAATGGGGTGGGCTTCGTCTCGGGAATGGGCCATATACTGGTCGTACAGATGGAAATTTCTCTTGATCATGAATTGAAGCGAATTGACCATCAAATGCATGCAAATGATTGTGAAGTGAAGGAGTTTGACTGTGAAATGCCTCGAAATGACCGTGAATCAACACGGAATTGTTTCGAACGACCGTGAAATGCATGGGAATGATCATGGTTTGAAGCGAATTGACCGCGAAATGCATGCAAATGACCGTGAAGTGAAGGAGTTTGACTGTGAAATGCCTCCAAATGACCGTGAATTAACACGGAATTTGTTGGGATGACCGTGAAATGGATGGAAATGATCATGAATTGAAGCGAATTGCCCGCGAAATGCATTCAAATGACCGTGAAGTGAAGGAGTTTGACTGTGAAATGCCTCGAAATGACCGTGAATCCACACGGAATTGTTTGGGATGACTTAAACCTATAACTATTCTCTAATCTCAAAACCTATAACTTAAACCTAATCTTTCCCTAAACCTATAACCTAAACTCAATTCCCTAAACCTAAACCTTAGCCTAAACCTAAACTCAAATCCCTAAACCTTAACCTACAACCTAACCTAAACCTATACTTATAACCTAAACCCGAACCCATTCTCAAATCCCAAAAGCTATAACCTAAACTAAAACCAAAACCTATAGCCTAAACCCGAACCCATTCTCAAATTCAAAAACCTATAACATAAACTTAAACCATTAACCTAAATCAAAACGTATAACCTAAACAAAAACTAAAACCTATAATCTAGACCCGAACCCATTATCAATTCTAAAAACCTATAACCAAAACCAAAACCAAAACCTAAACCTATAACCTAAACCTGAACACATTCTCAAATCCAAAAACCCAAACCCAAACCTAAATGTAAACGTAAAACCTAAAACCTAAACCTAAGCCTATGACTGTGAAGTGAAGGAGTTTGACTGTGAAATGCCTCGAAATGACCGTGAATCAACACGGAACTGTTTCAGACGACCGTGAAATGCATGGGAATGATCATGGTTTGAAGTGAACTGACTGCAAAATGCATGCAAATGACCGTGAAGTGAAGGAATTTGACTATGAAATGCCTCGAAATGACCGTGAATTAACACAGAATTGTTTCAGACAACCGTGAAATGCATGGGAATGATCATGGTTTAAAGCGAATTGACCGCGAAATGCATGCAAATAACCATGAAGTGAAGTACTTTGACTGTGAAATGCCTCGAAATGACCGTGAATCAACACGGAATTGTTTCCGACGACCGTAAAATGCATGGGAATGATCATGGTTTGTAGCGAATTGACCACGAAATGCATGTAAATGACCGTGAAGTGAAAAGAATTGACCGCAAAATGCCTCGAAATGACCGTGAATCAACACAGAATTATTTGGGATGACCGTGAAATGCATGGGAATGATCATGAATTGAAGCGAATTGACCATCAAATGCATGCAAATGGCCGCGAAGTGAAGTGCTTTGACCTTGAAGTGCATCGAAATGACTGTGAATGTAAATGGAATTGCCGGATATGAGCGTGATATGTATGGAAATGGCCGTGAAGTGAAGAGAATTGATCGTGAAGTGCACAAAAATTACCTCTAATTATGGCGAAATGACCGTGAAATGCATGGAAATGACCATGAATTATGGCGAAATGACCGTGCAATGCATGGAAATTACTGTGAAATGCATGGTGACCTTGTGCTAAACGATACTGTATTGCATTGTGATATGTCTAGACTTTTATCTATTGAAATTATTATTTTTTTCAATGACCCTTAAATGGGGAGTGACTGAAAATTTTACCACACTGATTGTTTTCGACCCTTTGATTACACAAAGGATGGTGACTGTCCACATATCAAAGCAAAAGAACCAAATTTCAAATGGTTGACATGATTAAATTTAAGATATTTTTTAATAGCATATCTGCACTTAAGTCTGGACTCATCACATAAATGGTTTGGATCAACTGGAAGACAATCCAGATTTAAAGGAAAAAATACCTGACTTATCACATTGCAATATATTGGGATGTATTC